>CM077576.1:20823493-22082061 GCA_039657325.1 Stephania cephalantha
TTTTGGGTTGTATATTGGGTTGAGAGTTAGTTTCCCGACTTGACTTAGACTATTTTACTGTTTCAATACATTTTGAGGACTTTATATATGTGATGTCATTTCCTAGTTTTCCACACTTAGGATTTTATAAATGGCTTCCGCATAAGTTACTAATTGCTTCCGCATAATCAATAAGACTGATGCTAATTAATTAATTTAATAAAAAGTAATAATTAACTCTAAATTTTATAAACTGGTTGGCCTAGTGTATTACTTATCCTGAACACGAGAAAAGAGGCGTCTAGGTTGTAAAGGCTGACTAATACGTAGTTAAGTCCTGCGTGGATATGATTAGGGCTTAATTACGGGATTAGGCCCGGCGGTGCCCTAGATTAGGAGAGGGGCCGTCACATCAACTATGGAGGCGATTTTCCTTGTAAGACGATTGTTAGAAAAATATAGAGAAAGGAAAAAAGATCTTCATGTGGTATTCGTAGATTTAGAAAAAAACATATGATAGGGTCCCTAGAGATGTTCTTTGGTGGGTTCTAAAAAGAAAAAAAAAGTGCATGCTAGATACATAGACACTATTAAGGATATGTATGATGGAGTAGTAACGAGTATAAAAACATTTGGAGGAGCTACAAAAGAATTTTCCATTACGATATGACTACATTGAGGATCAGCTTTAAACCCATATCTATTTACTTTAGTTATGGATGAACTAACTAGACATATTCAAGAGGATATACCATGGTGTATGTTATTTGCAGATGATATTGTCTTAGTGGATGAAACAAAAGATGGAGTGAATAGGAAATTAGAACTCTGGAGGAATACATTAGAATCTAAAGGCTTTAAGTTGAGTAGGACAAAATCCGAATACATGCACTGTGATTTTAGAAACACTAGACATCGCGATGACGGAGTGGTAAAATTAGGGGAAGTAGAAGTTCCTAAGGTAAACCACTTTAGATACCTAGGATCAATCATACAAAATGATGGTAACATTGAGAATGATGTCACACATAGAATTCAAGCTAGATGGAAGAAATGGCGGAGTGCAGCAGAGGTGATTTGTGATCGAAATGTTCCTATTAATTTAAAGGAAAATTTTATAGGACCGCAATTAGGCCAGCTATGCTCTATGGAAGTGAATGTTGGACGGTAAAGCAACAACAATTACATAAAATGAACGTAACAGAAATGATGATGCTTAGGTGGATGTGTGGTAAAACTCGTAAAGGTAGAATAAGAAATATAGAAATTCAAAGACAAGTATGAGTAGCACCAATTGATACAAAGATTAAGGAAGGCGGTTGCGGTGGTTTGGTCACCTGCAAAGACGGCCTATAAATGCCCCAACTAGAAAACTTGATTCAATAGAAACTGTAGAAATTCGACGAGGTAGGGGCATACCAAAGTTAACATGGGATGCATTAATTAGGAGGGATTTGAATGGTTTGAAAAGCTCACCATCAATTGCACTTAATCGAGCACAATAGAAAAGTTTGATCCATGTAGCTGACCCCAGTTAATTTGGGACTAAGGCTACGTTGTTGTTGTTGTTGATTAATGGTCGTAATTCGAGCCTTACGTGGACAACTCGATTGACTGAAACATGAGAATCGAGAGAATATGTTATTTATGGATGATGGTTGTTGAGGTGCGTTGTTTAAAATTATTATATTATTGTATTGCATCGCATGTGTGTACGTTGCTATCGGGCGAGTTGGGGTGACGTGTAGTTACATTGAGAAGTGTGGCGACCTCAAACTCCAAGGCGGTCGTGGGACCTGCCATGTCGCATCACAGGTCACCAAGCTCTGCCACGTCATGGCCTGTTTACCTATGACGCCCCACGACCTAACTGGTTGCTTATACTTTTTAAACTAACACTAGTTTAGCTAATTAATTCCCATATAAGTATTAATGATTTAATTAGCCAGTTATTCAATTTATCAAGTTATATTACAATTTTACAGTGAAAGTCTTTAAGTAAATAAATTATGCAATATTTAACAATTCTAAGTAGTGGAAAACCCGACAAAAAGATACCATGTATATATTAAAGGTGAGATAAGTATAGCAAAAGATCCATATACATGTATTTAGTATTCTACAGTCCCCAAAACCTAACGAAAAGTAAATACATACATACTGTAATCAAACACGAGCTGGCGTCACTATCGCAGAGGTAGTCGCCCAAAACCTCGTTGCCTTTGCCCTTGCTCGTCGAAGGATTTGCACTCGGTCACCCAACAAATACAGTGACGAGTCCAGTGAGTAAAACCCCAAGAAAAGTCCACATAATATTCATGAAATAAAACTGATAAACTACAAGACATGCTGATATGACCTCTGGCAATAGTAAGTCATATTCCCATGAATGTAAGCAGCATAAGACAAACAAAAATAGTAGCATTTAATAAACATCACATACTAATAAACAAGCTTGGAGATAAAGCATTAATAAATAAATAACCCTATAACCACGAGAAAACCCTGACCTAAACTAGCCAATAATCGATAAAATAGGATAGGAACTATGTATATACTTATAGGCTTATAGTGACTAAACCCCAACTACGATTAACAGATGAACCCTTCCAGATGCTATTTCAAGTCAAGGGAACACCTTACATCCTTCCTGACAATCGTAGATATATTCTATTGCCGTCGACACGAGCACTAAACAATTAAGAGAACAAAAATCCATCCCACCTTCATTGGCTTATCCTTAGCAGTGAACTTCGTATTAGCATAAAATTCAAAACAATCTTATTCACTCCTTTAACATCATTCTTTCTATAATCTTGAGTGGGATGCTCCCAATTTTGTCGCCTAATGAAATTATTCACTCTTTTATCATACTTGGCTGACAAATTAATCCCCCTTTCATAAATGAACTCCATACGTAGTATTTTCTCATATCGGTCCTTAGCCTCTCTTCAACTGAAAAATTTGGATTTAAAAGGTCTAGGGTCTTCTTTATTGGGATTTCTTGAGGTAGATGCCTCAAAATCATTTGCTCTAGTTTGGCTAACATATTTCCTTGTTCTTGCCATTTCTTCAAATTTCAAACAACTAAACAACAATGTTATGCAATTCGGGTCTTTAAATCACCTAAAAATCAAAATTCATATCACACGGATCATGCATACGCTCAATAATGCAAAGACATCAACTAAGTCTCCATGGGTAACATTAATGCTCAACATTCACACAATCTTGCAAAACCAATCCTACAACCTCAAATCCACTATTTCATACAATATTATCAAAATTTGCAAAACTTAAAGCATAACTAGATGAAATTGTAAATGTACCTCAGTGCCAGATTTATTTCTGGTGTAGAACACTCCTCAAAGTATTTATCAATCCAAGTCCTCTCACTTTTCTCACCAACTAGAAACCTATCACTCCTTGAACTCAAAATTCAAAAATCCAAGCCCCAGCTCTTCAACTTGTGCATATCCACAGTGCACTTGTCTCTTTCGCTCTCAATCACTAGGAAATCTCTTATCTCACTTGAGAATGAACAAGATTTAGTTCCAAATGGATTTATGCTTGGTATTTGTGGTGGGGTTTTAGTGCTAATGCGAAGAATGGTGCAAAAATGGGGTTTAAACCCTTTAAATTGACCCTAGCGCCGCGCTTTATAGGCACAATACCATGACAATGTCGCCACTGTGTTAATGACGCAATGGGGTGTTTTTATTTTCTTTCCCTGCTGCCATTTTTGCGTTGTGGCCATTTCCCATAGCGTCGTGGGTATTATCCACGACGTCGACTCATCTGCCAACGTGCTCCTCATTAATTTTTTGATAATTCTTCTCTGACGCTCATCTGACTTTGTGTATCACTTACACAAGACATCGTGACCGCATAAAATTCATGAAACTATAAAAATTAAAAAAAAAAAGATTTACCTTTATTTGCCCTCATCGACACTCATCGTGATTTTCCTCTCTCTTATGTATTAATTTGCTTTAGTAGTGTTCGAGAAAGGCCGCCCAAGTATCGTAGACACATCATTGTCCATATTGTGGTTCATGACCTCTAAATCTGCGATGATTATGAATCTACCCACTTTCACATACACATTCATCGGTTACTTGCAAATTTGACATATCGAGGCAATTGATCTTCAAGTCATCGTGCAACATGTCCATTAGTGGCATGACGTTGACTGAGGCTCATGTATCACATAAAACATTTCTAAATCGGTGTCCGTCAATGTTTATCGGTATGCTTACCTCTTTAAGATCTCCCCTTTTGATAGGTTGAAGTCTCGGGATGAACTTAAGCTTCAGTTCCGGTTTCCTTAGAACCAATTTGATGTCATTGCCTTGTGAGTCTTCTTCAGAAGGTTCTTCATCTTTTTGCTTGACCTTCCATTGTTGCTTCCCTTTCTTTTTCTTCCAGGCATTAATTCTTCATTTCTTGAATCCATCAAGCTTATCTCACCTCGCTTACGTTACATGCTCATGTATTTCTTCATGCTTCATCATAGCCAAAGTGTTGACTTTTTTGGTTTGTTCATTACTTGTTCTTGTCTCGGCTCCTTTGTTGTCGTAGTGCACATCATGCGAATAACACTCACATTCTCCTTAGGATTGGTGATGGTGTTTCTAAGCAATTGTCATTCTTTCCTCGAATTCAAGGCTAAAGCAAGTTGACTAATTTGTTTCTCTAAATTTTTGATGGATTGTGATCACTCATCATCCATCCTTTTCATAGCTAGCTTCACTTCTTCCATCTCTTTCTCGTGCTTCTCATGACGCTCTCTATTGCTCATGTTCATGGCTTGCAAATACTTCTCAATTGACTTCAATAAAGTCATCTCTTCACTCTGCCACAGCTTCCCCTGTTGGACTTTTAATCAAAGCTTAGAGGTAACTTCAGTGCATTATCAGGATTTCTATATAAGAAGTTTGGGTTGTTGTTATTGTATCCTTGATAAAATCGTCAAGGAGCCATTCCTCTTTACCTAAAGTTATTTCCATAGCCTTGGTTTTCATGAAGTTGATGTCTTCACACTCCATTCCCTGCTATATGTCCATTTGGTTAACAGTCATGCCTTGGTGATTAATGGGTTGTTATGCTGCTTGTGGACCTTGGTATCCTATTTGAAGTTTCGTCATTTGACTGCTCAGATTCGATAGATGTGCCATAATTACAGATTGCAAGTCAATCCCATATACGCCTGCTGGTTTCTTCACTATGAAACGAGTATTAGAGGTAGAATTTGAGACATGAAATCAAGGATATCCAATGCTCCATCCTTATCCTTGGAAAGTTGAGAGCCACCTGTTGTTGCATCTACTAGCGTTCTCGTGCTGTGATTCATCCCATAGTAGAAAATTTGGATTTGTGCCTATTTCATGTATCTGTGTTCCAGACATCTCCTTAGCATCTCTTTGAATCTTTCCAAATCCTCGCCAAGAGACTCGATGTCTTCTTACTTAAACTGATTAATCTCTAGTTTCCATTCACTAAACTTCATTGGGGGAAAGAACTTGTCAAGAAATCTTTCATTAATTCCCACCCATGAGGTCATACTCCCTGCATTCAGCCATTAAAATTAGGATTTTGCTTTTCCACCCAAAGATAATGGAAAAATTTGCATCCTGATAACCTCCTTTGTAACTTCGATGATATGCAAGGTGTTGCACTTCTCCAAGGAACTCTCAACATGTGCAACTAGATCTTCATTGGATAGCCCATCGAACAAGCTATTTTGCATCATGTTTATCATAGACGGTCTCGGTTTGAAGTCGATGGTGTTGGCTGGAAGCCTCATCACTCTGTTGTAAGTCACCTGAACTTTTGGCTTGAAGTAGTTACGAAGGCATATCTGTCCTCAGACTTTATCCTGCACTACCAGATCACCTGCCAGTTTGTTATTCTTGCGACCCTGTTGATGGTTTCTTGCTTGCTCTTCAGCTATCTTGATTTGTTTCTTTTTCTTTCCTTTGTCCGTTCTTTCTATCTCGAGGTTATAAGGCACTAGGTCCTTCTCTCCCTTGCTACGCATGCCCTAATTATCCCTAAAAAGAAAACACAAAAGACCAAGTGCAGAAAGTCGAACTTGAAACTCAAGCCTATATTTTCTTTATTTTTGTTTTTATGAACTTAAAAGTAAAATACTAAAAATAAAACTTAGCAACTTTTTAAACTAAGTAATTTTAATGGCTACCTATCCCCGACAACGATGCCAACAACTTGATGCGTGCCGCAAGTATAACAACTAGCTTGTAGTATTGTGCAATCAACTTAAATTGATCACGAATATCATCCTTAGGAAAAGGTTTTTGTACTAGTTAATTAACTAGTTAACTTTGAACTATTACTACGGAAACCCCTTTTTATAATTTTATACTAAACTAATCTCTCCAAAAAATCAATTTGAACAAATTTATATTTGTCTACATTAACTACAGTTGTTATAGCTCAATCTCACAAGAGTGATATCGCTAGTGCTCCTAAAGCACCGCCTATTATCAAAAAATCTTTTCATCCTTCTTCATCTACATCTGCTCCATTAACTTCTTTTTCAAAACAATCAAAATTTTCTGAAGAATTTCTAGAAAAATTAACAAATCAATTATCACAAATACACATTTCTAAACCATCTAGTTCTTCTCCATCTCCAAACTCTCAATCAATTTCTAAATCTAAGGATAAAGGTCCTATTATTGCCAATCTTGATCAAGTACTTGATGAAACAACTGAATCAGATGTATATGCATCAGATAAATGTTCTCATCAATCAATTGCCTCTTCCTCTGATCATATTTCCATCAATCGTATTGAACGAAACAAATATAAAATAGATTTCCAAAACAAAAACAATATTATACACGACCATCTCCTGCTGATTTAGTTATTGAAGAAAAAATTCCAAAAAATCAAAAATATGATGGTTCTACTATTTATGATTGGAATATTGATGGCTTATCTGAATATCATATTTTAGATGTTGTTCTAAAAATGCAAGTTTACGCAAAAGCTTGTGATATTCATGATCATCCCGATGAACAAATTGCCTTAGCCATTACTTAGGTTTCTTCGACAATTATATGGTTGGTGGCATTATGTTTTATCCATTGAAGCTCGCAAATATATTCTTGAATCGTTTGAGAAAGATTCTCAAAATAATGTTATCCTTGATTTTCAAGGAAAACCAAAATCTAATGTTGTTGACACTTTAATGGCAAATATTGTCGGCATTTTGTTGGACATCTTGATTCACTTAATGAAAAAATTACGGATCAATTACAAAATTTACGATGTCGTACTCTCAGTGATTATCACTGGTACAAAGATATCTTCTTTTCTAAACTCTATCTTTTAACTGAGCAACATGACACTAATTTCTGGAAAGAAAGATTTGTTGCTGGTTTACCTTCATTCTTTGCTGCTAAAGTCAAAGAATATATCAAAGATCAAAACAATGGTTCTATGAACTGGAGTGAATTATCTTATGGTGATGTCACCCAATATGTTCAAAAATGTGCTCTTTCTATTTGTAATGATATGCGAATCAAAAGTCAATTACAAAAAGAAAAGAATTCATTAAAACGAGATCTTGGTAATTTCTGTTATGACTTTGGTCATGAATTTGATTTTACTCCTCTAGCAAAAACTAGATTTAATCGTGGTAAACGATTTCCTAAAAATCAGTTTTATTCTAAATCGAACAAGTATTCGAAAAAATCAAAACGATATCCTAAATCTTATAAAAAATCTCATTCCCCATCGTCAAAGAAGAAAAATGTATGTTTTACTTGTGGTAAACCTGGACATTATGCCAATAAATGTCATTTAAAAAATTATAAACGAAAAGTTCACAATATCAATCAAGACTCTGAGTCTAACTCTTCATCTGAATCTGATGTTTGTCATTGTACAAACAACATTCCTAATACATCTTCCTCTAGTACGAGAGATAAATGTTTTAACTCTCTCATGAAGAATTAATTCTTTATATTGGTGAGCGAGATAATCGATCCTTCTCTCGAAATATAAATATTTCACTGAATTGGTTCCTTCGTCTGAAACCATTCAGGACACCATTCCTCAATCTCCAATGCTTGATAAAAAGCAACAACAATTAAATTTAGATCCTAATAAATATACCTTTTCAAGTCTTATGAAAGTGGTTAATAAAAAACCTCATCAACCTACGATTCAATCTCTTCAAGTTCTGAAATTAATCACTTAAATCAAAATTACTACATTAACCAATAGAGTTTCTACTCTTGAATCTTTTGATGATGTATCACTTTCTGAATTTGTTACAACTACGTCTTTGGAAGACAAATTGGTATCGAGCCATTCGTGCTCCTCATCTCACTTGTAAGTATTCTCTATCATTTCATGTATACTTCTCTTGCTTTGCCATTTGTTTCATTCGATTTCTTATTTCGTTTTATCTTTGTTGATTTGTTTGATATCGCCTGTGATTAAGTTTTTTTCGTTATTAGTCTTGGTTTTGTATCGCCGATTTTTGATCGCTTTCCTAGTCGCGTTATAAGTCTCGCAGAAAGGAACGTAAGACGAGCAAGAAATCGTTGACCAAGTGTAAAAACCTATTTACAAAACTATGAGTAATTTTCGTAAAAAATTAACCCGAGCTCTATCATTTAAATCATCTCCGATAAAATTAGAAATAGGATCATCTTCTGAATCTTCTGGCAAATTAGATAAATTATCTCATAAAAAGATAGCTAAACTCGATCTCAAAAATATTTCTGAAATTACATATTCTAATATTGACCAATCTCTTCGTAATTGGAATCTCCCTAAAGTTGAACCAACTTCGGTTTATAATAAGGGATCTTTTGCAAAAAATCAAGAATTTATTGTTAAATTGGAAGAAGATACTTTACCAATTTACAATGACGGTCAAGAGATTTATCTCATTTCTCCTGAAAAAATTCAGAAATATCGAGAATCTCATACATTTTTACATGTTGGATTAGTTCAAGTTGCTATCAAGCCACTAGTTTCACTAGGACTTGATACATCTGTGTTAGTCGCTGTACGCGATAAACGCCATAAAGAATTTATTGACTCTGTTTTAGGAATGATTGAAGGAAGTTTGTCTGAAGGACCTATCTACTTCAATTGCTTTCCTAATTTCTCTTTTAATATTCATGATGAATTAGCTCATGAAGCTAATGTTCTAAGCATTTATACTAAAGGATTTAATATGAAAGGTATCATTTCAAATGTTGCGGTTGTTTACCGTATCTTTTACAAATTAATGAAATCTATTGTTCCTGATGTTGCATATACAAATTTGCATACTGGAACATCAACATTATTTTTGACTAATGTCAAAAACAATACGATTGATCGTACTCAACTAATTAAGTGGAAAGACATTTCCATTCCACAACACCGGACTATAAAAGATACAAATAAAGAAGAGTGTCAAAAGAGACAAGTGTCTCAAACAATTAATCAAATCATATCACATGATGATGGTAATATATATATTATCTTTGCTCCTAGAGCATCTACATCTACATCTACATCTACCTCATTCTCATCAAAATCAAAGCGTTATGCTGAACCACCTCCATCAAATATCTCTGATGAAACACCTCATCCTCCTCCTCAAGTAGTAGGTGTTGCTTATCCAGTATATGCTAATACAACTCCTGATGATAATGTCAGTATTAATGATTTTGCTGATTATCATATTAATGTTGTTTCTATTGTTGAGAAAGAAACGCCCTTCTGAATTTAAAATGAATTATGAAAGTTTAAAACAAGAGTTTTTAACTCATCCGTTAAAACCTATATTTTGTAAACTTATTTCTTTCAAAAATCAAGCGATTTTTCGTGAAAAATATTTTGATTATGTTAAAACTAATTAAATTAATATTCCATTTTTTGAATGGTTATATCAAAAATGTCCTCAACTCTCTATTCATATTAATACCGTTTGGGAAGATACTTCCGGTAAAAAATATAAACAAACACATCCTCCAATTGCCCCTATACAAATAAAAGAAAATATTAAAGCTACTCCTTTTAAAGCTTCAATACCTGATCATTGTGTTGCTACATCTAAAGATATTTCGCAATTAATAGAACAAAACAATTTTACAAATTTATATTTGTCTACATTAACTACAGCTGTTATAGCTCAATCTCACAAGAGTGATATCGCTAGTGCTCATAAAGCACCGCCTATTATCAGAAAATCTTTTCATCCTTCTTCATCTACATCTGCTCCATTAACTTCATTTTCAAAACAATCAAAATTTTCTCAAGAATTTCTAGAAAAATTAACAAATAAATTATCACAAATACACATTTCTAAACCATCTAGTTCTTCTCCATCTTCAAACTCTCAATCAATTTCTAAATCTAAGGATAAAGGTCCTATTATTGCCAATCTTGATCAAGTACTTGATGAAACAATCAATCGGATGTATCTCATCGATCGATAAATGTTCTCATCAATCAATTGCCTCTTCCTCTGATCATATTTCCATCAATCGTATTGAACGAAACAAATATAAAAATAGATTTCCAAAACAAAAACAATATTATACACGACCATCTCCTCATTGATTTAGTTATTGAAGAAAAATTCCAAAAAATCAAAAATATGATGGTTCTACTATTTATGATTGGAATATTGATGGCTTATCTGAATATCATATTTTAGATGTTGTTCTAAAAATGCAAGTTTACGCAAAAGCTTGTGATATTCATGATCATCCCGATGAACAAATTGCCTTAGCCATTACTTCCGGTTTTACTGGACAATTATATGGTTGGTGGCATTATGTTTTATCCATTGAAGCTCGCAAAAATATTCTTTAATCGTTTGAGAAAGATTCTCAAAATAATGTTATCCTTGATTTTCAAGGAAAACCAAAATCTAATGTTGTTGACACTTTAATGGCAAATATTGTCTGGCATTTTGTTGGACATCTTGATTCACTTAATGAAAAAATTACGGATCAATTACAAAATTTACGATGTCGTACTCTCAGTGATTATCGCTGGTACAAAGATATCTTCTTTTCTAAACTCTATCTTTTAACTGAGCAACATGACACTAATTTCTGGAAAGAAAGATTTGTTGCTGGTTTACCTTCATTATTTGCTGCTAAAGTCAAAGAATATATCAAAGATCAAAACAATGGTTCTATGAACTGGAGTGAATTATCTTATGGTGATGTCACCCAATATGTTCAAAAATGTGCTCTTTCTATTTGTAATGATATGCGAATCAAAAGTCAATTACAAAAAGAAAAGAATTCATTAAAACGAGATCTTGGTAATTTCTGTTATGACTTTGGTCATGAATTTGATTTTACTCCTCTAGCAAAAACTAGATTTAATCGTGGTAAACGATTTCCTAAAAATCAGTTTTATTCTAAATCGAACAGGTATTCGAAAAAATCAAAACGATATCCTAAATCTTATAAAAAATCTCATTCCCCATCGTCAAAGAAGAAAAATGTATGTTTTACTTGTGGTAAACCTGGACATTATGCCGATAAATGTCATTTAAAAGATTATAAACGAAAAGTTCACAATATCAATCTAGACTCTGAGTCTAACTCTTCATCTGAATCTGATGTTTGTCATTGTACAAACAACATTCCTAATACATCTTCCTCTAGTACAGAGATAAATGTTTTAACTGCTCATGAAGAATTAATTCTTTCTATTTGTGAGCAGATAACTGATCCTTCTCTGAAATATAAATATTTCACTGAATTGGTTCCTTCGTCTGAAACCATTCAGGACACCATTTCTGAATCTCCAATGCTTGATAAAAAGCAACAAAAATTTAAAAAACAATTAAATTTAGATCCTAATAAATATACCTTTTCAAGTCTTATGAAATTGGTTAATAAAAAACCTCATCAACCTACGATTCAATCTCTTCAAGCTGAAATTAATCAGCTTAAATATGAAATTACTACATTAACCAATAGAGTTTCTATTCTTGAATCTTTTGATGATGTATCACTTTTCTGAATTTGACCCTAACAATGTTTTCATTGAGACAGTCACTCGTTATACACATCAACGATGGTTTGTCCAAATCAAATTTGCAATAAAAGATTTTCATTGTCAATGTATTACACTCATTGATTCAGGTGCTGATTTAAATTGTATACGTGAAGGACTAGTCCCTTTACGTTACTGTGAGTCTACTGACAATAAAATCTCTGTTGCTAATGGCAAACAAACGAAAATCACAAATAAAATCTCTCTTGCACATATTTGTCATCAATCTGTATGTATCCCTACTTCTTTTATAATTATAAAAGGCCTTAACCATGATATGTTATTAGGCACCCCATTTCTTCAACATATTCAACCTTTTTCTGTTTCATCTCAAGGTATTTCTACCACACTAACTAATAAAAAAATTTTCTTTTCTTTTCTTCAACCACCTGAAGATCACTATTTAAATCAAATTATAAATCAAATTGATTTCAAACAAAAACATATTTCTTTTTTAAGAAATGAAATTCATATTCTTAAAACTGATCAAATTCTACAATCTTCATCATTTAAAACTAAATTCGACAATTTTACTTCTCATCTTCAAAAACAATGTTGTTCCGATATTCCTTCTGCATTTTGGGAACGAAAACATCATATAGTTTCTTTTCCTTATATTTCTGAATTTGATGAATCAAAAATTCCTACTAAAGCAAATCCCTCTCAAATGAATTCTCGTTTAAGAGATCTTTGTCACAATGAAATTAAAGATTTGCTAAAGAAAAAATTAATTACTCCATCTCAATCTCCTTGGAGCTGTACAACATTTTATGTTGAAAATGCTCCTGAACTTGAACGAGGTGTTCCTCGACTTGTTATCAATTATAAACCTTTAAATAAGGTTTTAAAAACAATTAGATATCCTTTGCCAAATAAAATTGATCTTATTAAAGCCACCACTACGGCTGTTATATTTTCAAAATTTGATCTCAAATCTGGATTTTGGCAAATACAAGTTCATCCCTCTGACAGATATAAAACTGCATTTAATACGTCATTCGGACAATATCAATGGAATGTTATGCCTTTTGGTTTAAAGAATGCTCCATCTGAATTTCAAAAAATTATGAATGATATTTTCAATCCATATCATGAATATATTTTAGTCTATATTGATGATATTTTGGTATTCTCTCCATCTATTGATCAACATTGGAAACATTTGACTACCTTCCAATCTCTTATCATTAAAAATGGCTTTGTGCTCTCTCAAAAGAAAATGCATCTTTTTCAAATGAATGTTACCTTTTTAGGTTTCAAAATATCCAATCAAACTATTACTCCTGTTAACCGAGTAATCGATTTTGCTAACAAATTTCCTGATCAGCTCACGGATAAAAATCAATTACAACGTTTTCTTGGCTGTCTTAACTATCTTTCGGATTTCTATCACAATGCTGCTGTTGATAGAAAACCATTGCAAGATTTGTTAAAAACGGATTCAAAATTCCTTTGGACTCTTGTGCATACCAAAGCTATTCAACTTATTAAACAAAAGGTCAAGGTCTTACCATGTCTTCATTTAGCTCAGCCCCACTATTTTAAAATAGTTCAAACTGATGCTTCTGATATTGGTTTTAGAGGAATCCTCCTTCAAAAACCCCCCGGGAAGAATGAGTAACTTGTTTGCTTTACTTCTAAACTTTGGACTGATGCACAATACAATTATGCGACTGTGAAAAAAGAAGTTTTAGCAATTGTGCTTTGTGTTCAGAAATTTCAATCTGATATTTTAAATCAAAAGTTTTTGATTCGTGTTGATTGCAAGTCTACAAAAGAAATTCTTTTTAAAGATGTAAAGAATTTGGTTTCAAAACAAATATTTGCTCGTTGGCAAGCAATTTTAAGTATATTTGATTTTGATATTGAATATATTAAAGGTTCTGATAATTCTTTACCTGATTTCTTATCTAGAGAATTTCTTACTTCAACTTCATCTATTAATTGTTTACAGATCATGAATAAAGGCAAATATAAAGCGATGAATCGCTTCAAACCTCTATCTGAGCCTGAAACTCATTCTGAATATCTTTTATGCAACCGATATCTCCTTCTCATTATTGAGAATCATATGCTGAATAAACCACTTGACACTCAAGTCGGTTTAATTATGCCCCAAGGCCTTAATTATTTTCCATCTCGTCCTCACACCAATATAAAATTTTATGAGACTATTCTTGTCCATACCAAATTTGTTCAATTTGAACATTTTACAAGAGATAACTCTGATGAAATATCTTATTCAAAATTTCGCATACAAAAAGTTCTAACTCCTGTTGAATGGTGTTCTCTGACCAACTCAATCAGCATAGTCCTTTTATGTATCAACAAATGATCATTGCGAAGGATAAACCTGCTGTGACTATCAATTATAAAGACTATATGGATGCTTGGCGCAATGTTCTATTTTACCAAGATCCATCGACAAAACATTCATGGTATTTTACATTTTTAAAATCTGTTAAACTTCCTCTACCCACTTGGTTTATGACGGATTGGTGGACGAAGTTTGGACCTTCAACTGATATTTTCCCAGCACCTCTATTGCAAGCCTATGAAAAATCAAATTTATCTTTGTTACAATTCATGCATCAGTATTCTATTCCATGGATACTCAGATGGCAATATGCCACTCATGAAGTAACAAAAAATAATCTTGGATCTTTCACCTATTTGTCACAAGACATATATTGCAAATGGTGGGATAAATTCAACTGTGCATTTATCAAACCAACAGCTCCTCCAACTCCTTTAAAACTCAGTGAGTTCCCCTCTCTTTCATCCAGTTTCAAAGAGGTGGTTACAAAACCAAAAACTCAAGGTGAATCAACATCTCTACCAAATACTGCTTCATCTTCACTTAACCCGGATATTGCTCAGGTCATCCTTGACCAAATCAAAAAAATGAATGATCGTCTTGAACAAGTTGAATCTCAATATTCTTCATCTAACAGATCTGTCTCTAATAGAACAATTTCTGATGATAACATTTATGCACTTTCTGATACATAATTATGACTAGCAGTTCAGAATTTGCTGAAATTATCTTGAATCCCGGTATTCAACAACCTTTGGTTGAAACCATATCTCATCAACTATTTTCAAATGGAGTCGAAATTGTTTGGCTCTCACCCACTTTAAGATGTTCTTTGAATATTTTTCCTTGTAATGTAAGTTTCTTATGGACAACGGAAGATATTCATCTCCTCACAACGCTATGGCATCTTTTGGGTCATCCCATCATCCAAATTTATATTCATTATCCAACCATTATGAATTTTCCTGAGTATGTTCATGAATCTCTATGGGAATTTCTTCGTTCCTATCCAGTCTGTCTCTATTGTATTTTGCATCAGCGTTGGACGCACCAATTTCAGGCCCATGCCATTTAAGTTGTTCAAGCACATGCTTCCTGGACTTGTCCAGCCTTCTGGCCCAAGTCATCCATCTTTTCTAGCTCAGGCTTCCTAGCATTATTGCTATTAGCTTTAATTGCTAGCCTTTATGAGATTCGTATCTCCACTTTGCCAGCTTTTGTCAAAGCATCTCCACTTTGCCAGCTTTTGTCAGAGCATCTCCACTTTGCCAGCTTTTGTCAAAGCAGCTACAGTGTAGCTTTACCTTTATCGAAAGGGTAGGTAATGTACATTAGCTTTTACTTTTTCGAAGAGTCAAGCACTATTAATAAAGTGCTACAGTTATCTGTCTTTTACTTTTGCGAAGAGTCATCTGACCTTTGCTTTTGTGAAGGGTTGTTTGTAGGATTGTCTTTTCATCGGCAATGCGTCTATAAATACTAAGCAAGTTTACAGAGTAAGGCATTCGAGTTTAGAGCCTTCTTTGATTAAGTCTTTTCTAAGAGTTTTTCTCTTGTTCTATGTAATCTTTGTGTTCTACCTATCTAATAAAATAGAGTCTTTCTATTATCTCTCTCAAGTTCCCTATTTCTATCTATCCAATCTCAATTGGCCTTATAATTTCACCCTCGTTTTCATAAATATAATCATTACGACTTACAGAGACCTGTTTGTTACAACTACGTCTTTGGAAGACAAATTGGTATCAGAGCCATTCGTGCTCCTCATCTCACTGTAAGTATTCTCTATCATTTCATGTATACTTCTCTTGCTTTGCCATCTGTTTCATTCGATTTCTTATTTCGTTTTATCTTTGTTGATTTGTTTGATATCGCCCGTGATTAAGTTTTTTTCGTTATTAGTCTTGGTTTTGTATCGCCGATTTTTGATCGCTTTCCTAGTCGCGTTATAAGTCTCGCAGAAAGGAGCGTAAGACGAGCAGTAAATCGTTGACCAAGTGTAAAAACCTATTTACAAAACTATGAGTAATTTTCGTAAAAAATTAACCCGAGCTCTATCATTTAAATCATCTCCGATAAAATTAGAAATAGGATCATCTTCTGAATCTTCTGGCAAATTAGATAAATTATCTCATAAAAAGATAGCTAAACTCGATCTCAAAAATATTTCTGAAATTACATATTCTAATATTGACCAATCTCTTCGTAATTGGAATCTCCCTAAAGTTGAACCAACTTCGGTTTATAATAAGGATCTTTTGCAAAAAATCAAGAATTTATTGTTAAATTGGAAGAAGATACTTTACCAATTTACAATGACGGTCAAGAGATTTATCTCATTTCTCCTGAAAAAATTCAGAAATATCGAGAATCTCATACATTTTTACATGTTGGATTAGTTCAAGTTGCTATCAAGCCACTAGTTTCACTAGGACTTGATACATCTGTGTTAGTAGCTGTACGCGATAAACGCCATAAAGAATTTATTGACTCTGTTTTAGGAATGATTGAAGGAAGTTTGTCTGAAGGACCTATCTACTTCAATTGCTTTCCTAATTTCTCTTTTAATATTCATGATGAATTAGCTCATGAAGCTAATGTTCTAAGCATTTATACTAAAGGATTTAATATGAAAGGTATCATTTCAAATGTTGCGGTTGTTTACCGTATCTTTTACAAATTAATGAAATCTATTGTTCCTGATGTTGCATATACAAATTTGCATACTGGAACATCAACATTATTTTTGACTAATGTCAAAAACAATACAGTTGATCGTACTCAACTAATTAAGTGGAAAGACATTTCTATTCCACAACACTGGACTATAAAAGATACAAATAAAGAAGAATGTCAAAAGAGACAAGTGTCTCAAAGAATTAATCAAATCATATCACATGATGATGGTAATATAGATATTATCTTTGCTCCTAGAGCATCTACATCTACATCTACATCTACCTCATTCTCATCAAAATCAAAGCGTTATGCTGAACCACCTCCATCAAATATCTCTGATGAAACACCTCCTCCTCCTCCTCAAGTAGTAGGTGTTGCTTATCCAGTATATGCTAAAACAACTCCTGATGATAATGTCAGTATTAATCATTTGCTCTAGTTTGGCTAACATATTTCCTTGTTCTTGCCATTTCTTCAAATTTCAAACAACTAAACAACAATGTTATGCAATTCGGGTCTTTAAATCACCTAAAAATCAAAATTCATATCACACGAATCATGCAGACGCTCAATAATGCAAAGACATCAACTAAGTCTCCATGGGTAACATTAATGCTCAACATTCACACAATCTTGCAAAACCAATCCTACAACCTCAAATCCACTATTTCATACAATATTATCAAAATTTGCAAAACTTAAAGCATAACTAGATGAAATTGTCAATGTACCTCAGTGCCAGATTTATTTACGGTGTAGAACACTCCTCAAAGTATTTATCAATCCAAGTCCTCTCGCTTTTCTCACCAACTAGAAACCTAGCACTCCTTGAACTCAAAATTCAGAAATCCAAGCCCCAGCTCTTCAACTTGTGCATATCCACAGTGCACTTGTCTCTTTCGCTCTCAATCACTAGGAAATATCTTATCTCACTTGAGAATGAACAAGATTTAGTTCCAAATGGATTTATGCTTGGTATTTGTGGTGGGGTTTTAGTGCTAATGCGAAGAATGGTGCAAAAATGGGGTTTAAACCCTTTAAATTGACCCTAGCGCCGCGCTTTATAGGCACAATACCATGACATTGCCGCCACTATGTTAACGACGCAATGGGGTGTTTTTATTTTCTTTCCCTGCTGCCATTTTTGCGTTGTGGCCATTTCCCATAGCGTCGTGGGTATTATCCACGACGTCGACTCATCTGCCAACGTACTCCTCATTAATTTTTTGATAATTCTTCTCTGACGCTCATCTGACTTTGTGTATCACTTACACAAGACATCGTGACCGCATAAAATTCATGAAACTATAAAAATTAAAAAAAAAAAAAAAAAGATTTACCTTTATTTGCCCTCATCGATACTCATCGTGATTTTCCTATCTCTTATGTATTAATTTGCTTTAGTAGTGTTCGAGAAAGGCCGCCCGAGTATCATAGACATATCATTGTCCATATTGTGGTTCATGACCTCTAAATCTGCGATGATTATGAATCTACCCACTTTCACATACACATTCATCGGTTACTTGCAAATTTGACGTATCGAGGCAATTGATCTTCAAGTCATCGTGCAACATGTCCATTAGTGGCATGACGTTGACTGAGGCTCATGTATCACATAAAACATTTCTAAATAGGTGTCCGTCAATGTTTATCGTTATGCTTACCTCTTTAAGATTTCCACTTTTGATAGGTTGAAGTCTCGGGATGAACTTAAGCTTCAGTTCCGATTTCCTTAGAACCAACTTGATGTCATTGCCTTGTGAGTCTTCTTCGAAAGGTTCTTCATCTTTTTGCTTGACCTTCCATTGTTGCTTCCCTTTCTTTTTCTTCAAGGCATTAATTCTTCATTTCTTGAATCCATCAAGCTTATCTCACCTCGCTTCCGTTACATGCTCATGTATTTATTCATGCTTCATCATAGCCAAAGTGTTGACTTTTTTGGTTTGTTCATTACTTGTTCTTGTCTCGGCTCCTTTGTTGTCGTAGTGCACATCATGCGAATAACACTCACATTCTCCTTAGGATTCGTGATGGTGTTTCTAAGCAATTGTCATTCTTTCCTCGAATTCAAGGCTAAAGCAAGTTGACTAATTTTTTTCTCTAAATTTTTGATGGATTGTGATCACTCATCATCCATCCTTTTCATAGCTAGCTTCACTCCTTCCATCTCTTTCTCGTGCTTCTCATGACGCTCTCTATTCCTCTTTACCTAAAGTTATTTCCATAGCCTTGGTTTTCATGAAGTTGATGTCTTCACACTCCATTCCCTGCTATATGTCCATTTGGTTAACAGTCATGCCTTGGTGATTAATGGGTTGTTATGCTGCTTGTGGACCTTGGTATCCTATTTGAAGTTTCGTCATTTGACTGCTCAGATTCGATAGCTGTGCCATAATTACAGATTGCAAGTCAATCCCATATACGCCTGCTGGTTTCTTCACTATGAAACGAGTATTAGAGGTAGAATTTGAGATATGAAATCAAGGAGATCCAATGCTCCATCCTTATCCTTGGAAAGTTGAGAGCCACCTGTTGTTGCATCTACTAGCGTTCTCGTGCTGTGATTCATCCCATAGTAGAAAATTTGGATTTGTGCCTATTTCATGTATCTGTGTTCCAGACATCTCCTTAGCATCTCTTTGAATCTTTCCAAAGCCTCGCCAAGAGACTCGATGTCTTCTTACTTAAACTGATTAATCTCTAGTTTCCATTCACTGAACTTCATTGGGGGAAAGAACTTGTCAAGAAATCTTTCATTGATTCCCACCCATGAGGTCATACTCCCTGCATTCAGCCATTGAAATTAGGATTTTGCTTTTCCACCCAAAGATAATGGAAAAATTTGCATCCTGATAACCTCCTTTGTAACTTCGATGATGTGCAAGGTGTTGCACTTCTCCAAGGAACTCTCAACATGTGCAACTAGATCTTCATTGGATAGCCCATCGAACAAGCTATTTTGCATCATGTTTATCATAGACGGTCTCGGTTTGAAGTCGATGGTGTTGGCTGGAAGCCTCATCACTCTGTTGTAAGTCACCTGAACTTTTGGCTTGAAGTAGTTACGGAGGCATATCTGTCCTCAGACTTTATCCTGCACTACCAGATCACTGCGCCGGTTTGTTATTCTTGCGACCACTGTTGATGGTTTCTTGCTTGCTCCTCGGCCATCTTGATTTGTTTCTTTTTTCTTTCCTTTGTTTGTTCTTTCTATCTCGAGGTTATAAGGCACTAGGTCCTTCTCTCCCTTGCTACGCATGCCCTAATTATCTCTAAAAAGAAAACACAAAAGACCAAGTGCAGAAAGTCAAACTTGAAACTCAAGCCTATATTTTCTTTATTTTTGTTTTTATGAACTTAAAAGTAAAATACTAAAAATAAAACTTAGCAACTTTTTAAACTAAGTAATTTTAATGGCTACCTATCCCCGACAACGATGCCAACAACTTGATGCGTGCCGCAAGTATAACAACTAGCTTGTAGTAATGTGCAATCAACTTAAATTGATCACGAATATCATCCTTAGGAAAAGGTTTTTGTACTAGTTAATTAACTAGTTAACTTTGAGCTATTACTACGGAAACCCCTTTTTATAATTTTATACTAAACTAATCTCTCCAAAAAATCAATTTAAATTGTACTTTAATTCTTACATTAAGGATAGCTTAGTTCACAACTTCACCTAGGTAATTTAATATTATGCTTTTCAACCACTTTTACATCTTAATATGTTGTGTGCAATGCCTGATTAGAATAGACAATTTTTTTTCAAATCCACTTCAACCCACCGTCGTGATAGAAAAGATTCTAATATGCAAACTAGAACTTTATATATCAGTGTGAATAACGTAAGTTCCACATTCCTTAAAATCCCAAATCTTTGGATTTATAACCAACTATGTTTACTATCTGTGCCTCCCTAATCAACAACTATCGCTCGATGTTGTATGTTTTACGGTTGTACCGTTCATGTCTGGATTAAAAGCTTTAATGACCATGATAACTCCTAAAACCTAATATTATTAAACACGTGATCAAGATTTCTAAAGCATTACGCTCAAAGTCAATACATATTCTAACCATTGCACTTTTTATAATCACTTTTGACTCATATTCAAAGCATAACACGCATACCATAGGATCCATTGATCACTAAGATAAATCGACAACTCACACTTCATTGAAACACGCACATTACAATTCATAATTGAAATCATTGCAAATCAGAGATGAATATAAATATATTACCTTGAATTAAACTAATGAAACATAACTTAAATTGCAAACGTGAAGTCTTCAATGTTTTCTTCACATAATACTCCTTAATACTCAAAACCAAAGTAAGCCATATGCTAAATTACTCTTATAGTGGCTAATAGTTGGTATGTGGTGAATTTACCACGTCCTAATACCTATTTATACTTCCTAATAACAATTAAATACCCTATTTTACAATTTAACTGGAAATAAACTCCAACTTTCTATTTTCTGGGTGTTTGGCACTGTCACTAATGCCCTGGCACCATGTGTGTTAAGCCACTGTGCCACCACTACATGCACATATTTTTCTCTCTTAGTTCCTCGGCGTTGTCACTTACTTGCTCAACGCCGTCCCCTTTGTGTCACAGCACCGCCACTGCGCCGGACCTCCAGACTTGGTTTTCTTCACTTTTTCATCTCTCCCACGCCATGCCTTTCCTTCCCACGTTGTGCCTATACTTTCCACAACGTTACTAAGTGTTACTATGGCTCCAACTATGTTTTAATGGGTTTTTGCTCCATTTCTTCTTTTTTTTGCCCATTTCCTTCCTTTACACCTTAATTCCTTGAAAATGCAATAATGCCATGAATTAGAGCTCATTTAGGGATATTTTTATTAAATATATTACTAAACTAACCTGATATATGAGTTTAAATAATCACTTATCACCGACGTTGTACCTATGTCTTCCACTCTGTGCCTTGTGCCCTCACAACGCCATACCAATAAGCCATGACTCCAACCACACTCTGGTGTGCTTTAGCTTTGTTTCTTCTCGTTTTCACTCATTTTATTCCTTTATACCTTATTTACCTGAAAATGCATAAACACCATCAATTAGAGCTCGTTTAGGGATATCTTTACTAAATATACTACTAAACTAACTCTATATATAAGTCTAAATAATCACTTATCAAATACCCCTTAGCTTAGGATTTTGCACGTTCCGAGTAAAAGAGTATTTTACTAAGTATTCTAACTACTCCTATCTCTCTAGTTTTCATTCATTTTACATTGTCATGGAGTATCCTTAATTCACTAAGTTTCAAGTTAATAATCCCCTCAAGACTTTTTCTTTGCGAAAACTTATAATTTTCAAGATATGTATCTATATACAACTCACTTTCGAAACATAAAAATAGATCACAACCAAAACCATCACTACTCACAAGCTTGTTTCACCTCGACACTCAAGTAGCAAGTGTGCAATCTCATGATTTCTCATTAAACTCAGGAATTAACAAATAAAAATAGATCAAACTAATTCAGGTAAACTTTAGCACTTCAAGAGTCTATAAGACTTAATATAGTTGGAAAGACAACTTAACTCAATAAATTTATTAGTACTCTAGCTATATCTTTTATTTGAAGAGTCTTATTTTAACTTCCACCTTCTTTTCTTTATTTTTATCTCTCATTTCTTTTCTTTTTCTCATTTTTATTTTCATTTCATAGTCCCTGCTCCTTTTCCTATGGGCTCCATTTTTCCTTAATTTTTCCATCCATCAGGTTCTCCGCTTCATTTCCTGTAGAACTAATGAAACTTTTTATTTTTTCTATTCTAAAGTTCATGTTAGCACTTCTCACTTGCACTTAATCAAGTAAGTTAACTCCAACTTTTTATTTGAAATGCCTTTTTCTTCCCATCTTTGCGCTAAGTCTTTATTTACATTTTATATATTCAAGTAAGATTCACACTTATTATAGAGTTATTTAGATATCTAACTTTTTCCACAAGAAGTGTTCTAGTAATCTTCTTGCTTTTGTTTCCAGTTCATGGTCTTCCCTGACTCTAGGTTTCTAATCATGAAATCATACCGTTGTTGCTACATTTTATTATTTTCTTCAAAAATTTAAAAACATTCTCTTGAGTTTCATATCAGCAAGACACTTGTATTCTACTCATCCTCAATTAAATGCATGAACATGCAAATGAACTACTTATTCATTACATATTACTATATATAACATAATCTATATTATCTAAACATTAAAATAATAAGTAAATGAAACAAATAATACATTATCATGTTTTCTCTTTAACTGCTTCAAAAATAAAATTTAAATGATCATACCTGCAATATTTATCTTTATTTAAACCTTTCTTATCGCTTCCCATAGTGTAGTATAGTGTTGATGCCCCCAAACTTAAATCAAATCTTGTCCTCAAGGTTTAAAAATAAACCTGAAATCATGAAAACACTAAAACACACAAACATAGATAATAACACAAGATATAATGGAATTTAAACTAATCTAAACTTAGAATTTAAACAAAAAATAACTAACAAAATATCCCAAAGTTAAAATAAAATGGTATCAATGCATCTATCAACTCTCCAGGTCTAAAGAAATCTTAAAACATTAACATAAGGATTGCGTGTCGTCATCATCATCTGCCTCATCAGCTCCAACATATGATGGTTTCAATGGATGCTCCACACTCTTGCTCTGCACCACTTTTGGATCAAACAAATAAGCTGGTGCTCCTGGAAAGCGAAAAGACCCATCAGTTGGTCTTATCCATCTGCTCCTCTCATACCTAGCTACAAACCTCTGATGATCAGCAAACAACATGAAGTTGCACTGCCCATTCCGTCGGTCCTGCACATATCTCCTCTAAGCTTCACGATACTTCACCCTGTCCTATTGGTATTGTCTCCTCATCTCAGCAATCCACAGCCTTTGTTGTTGTGGAGTCAAGTCCTCTAGTGGTGGTATTGTTGGCTATGGTAGAGGAGGTGGTGAAAAAATCTTAGGACCATCCAAGTCTTGTTCTCCAATAAGTGGGTCTACAAACTCATAGCCCTCAGTAAATCCCTGTTGTTGCTCATCCTCTTCTCCATAACCTTCATTTTTTAACTCACATGTCAACTATGATGCTGCTACAGTTATTACAGCGTTATCCTCCTGCTATTTGGCCAACAACTCAGCCTCAAGTCTAGTTCCTTTGGCTCTTTCTCTCTCATCCTCGGAGTCTTGATAATCAGGCGGTGATTTTAGTGTGAGCATAAAAGCCTTATCCGTGGTTGCTTGGGCCTCTATATGAAATTCTTCATCTCTAAGCAGTTGCACTTTGGTCTTCAAGCATAACTGAGTAATCAATATAGGAAACAAAAATTTGTTGTCTCATCTAACATAATAGACTCCCTCAGATTGGTGTAGATGATCGTGCTAACATCGATCTCCCTGTTCTTCATAATTTTATATAAATAAGCCACATTTGGCTTGTTGATCTCTCCCTGCTTTGTGGTGGGGTATATAGAAGCAACAAGGGAATGTTGCCACATTCGGTATACTTTCCAAACACTACCCTTCTTAATGTGCTTTGGCACATTCTCAGTTGCCATTACCCAACTAAGTTATCCCCGGATAACCAATGTTGTCTCTATGGCTTTAAAAGGGTATAGGTTATAAGGTTTCTCATATAAATCATCTGGGAACTTGGTTCGACTCCAACCATACTCAAATGCTCCAATCTATAGATGTTTTTAATTTCATGCATGCATTAAAGGGGACAAACACCCCTCTCACCTTCACTGGCCCATTCCTCCTAGTGAACTTTGCATTGTCATAAAATTCATATACAATCTCACCATGTAACAACCCAAATTAATTAAACTAGGATTAGCATTAATCTCGAGGATTAACAGCTGTAATTCGGGCATTAAGTTGACAACTCAGTTGACTTAGACATGAGAATCGAGGGTATATGTCATTTATAGAAGATGGTTGCTAATAATGCAGTGTTTAAAATCATTATATTATTGTATTTCATCGCATGTGTGTACATTGCAATCGGGAGAGTTGGTGTGATGAGTAGTTACATTGGGGACGTATCGACGCGAATATCAGGTAGGAGTTACTAGAGGATTTTAGACTAATCTAAATAACATGATATGGTGTCCGATTAAGACTACAGCCTAAGTTAGTTCATTCAATAAAGTAAAATATTGCATACCTCGAAATATGTGTTAGGGTACGGGGCACTGGATGTCAGGTAATCGAGGGTTAGTGTGACTGCAAATATGTTAAATATATGACTAAACACACTAACTATATGTAATTATGTGCCTAGGTGAATTAATTTGATTTAAGATAAAATAAAGTCCTATAGTTAGATAGGAATTAATTGAACCCTTAATCAACCTAGTGATGATCTTAGAATACATATAACAAGGCAAGATGAGTGGTTTTCATGTAGGATATGTGGCTTCATGTGGGACAAGTGGTTTCATTTGGGGACAAGTGGCATTGAGGGAGGACACATGTCCTAGTAATTAACTAATAGCAAACCAAAGATTTGGCTAATTAATCCACTTATTAATATAAGTATATAAGGCCTATACTTAGTGGAGGAGCTTAACATATACATTTGAGCTGAAAAATCAAAGGAATTAAGGAAGGTCTTGGCTGAAAAATACATGGAGATCGAGAGTTGGAGCTTAAATCAAAGTGTCATCAACCCTAAGTACACATCTCTTTATTTCAAGTTTGAAATTAGTTTTGGGTTTCGGTCATTTTTAGAAAGCAGATGTTTGAGTCTTTGAAATTGGTTTATATATTTGGATTCCTCATTTCAAGCTGATAATCCAGTTGTTAGGAAGTTCTAAATTTGGTTTTGAAATAAAAAAGATATGAATTTTTGAAGTTGTAAAACTAAAATTAGAATTTTTGCATGTTGTATTATAAACGGGCCTATGTAATTTAGTCGTAACTTCCTCATTTTAAATCAAAATGGACCTAATCTAATGGCTTCAAAAGCTAGCTCAAAGGGGAACAACTTTGCCCGATTGAAAATTTTGTAATTCGAATGTTTTCATGTCCATAAATACTCTACAAATAGGTGATTGAATGCATTATAGGATTTTTTAAATTAAATATTTAAAAGGCATAACTCCTTAATTACTTATCCAAATGATTTGATCTTTTATTATGTTGTTATTAGATATGTTAGTTGCCTTGTGACAAAAAATCATGATTTTTGAAACTATAGATTGAGAGAGATAAATTTTTTAAGTCTGCTGATCAGATTAGGTTCCAATTTGAGTCATTTTTGGTAGAACTGCAATATCTCTTTCATTTGAAATTGTAATTTTGCAAATTAAACCTTTTTGGAAAGCTAAGATATAGACCAAAAACTTTGTTTTTAGGGGAGTTTTGAGATTTGGATAATTTCATGCCTACAAATACGCTGCAACACAAGACCAAAATTGAGACTTTATTTAGTCGTTAGGGGCTGATTTGGAAAATCAATTTAAAACATATTCAACTAATCTGAATACATAATAAACACACTTAATTGACTTCAGGGGACTAAAGAACGTATCTCATGTATTGTAGAGCTAAATGAGGTCGGGTTCGAGAGTTTAGGGAAGTCGGAGCGTATATTGAGGTGTGTAAACCCATTGGAATACCTCAAAGAATTCATGGTTTGTTTTATCGATATCGTATTACATGTATGAATGTTGGCGGGCACACATGGGTTTCACTCTAATTCGATTGCGTATATACTGGTTCTGGTTAAATCACTTGCACATATTTGCTTGTTTTTAACGCGCGTATTGACGACAGTAGAATGTATCTACAACCGTCGGGAGGGATGTAAGATGTTCCCTTGACTTGAAATAGCGCCTAGAGGGGTTTATCCATTAACTGTAGTTGGGGTTTAGTCAATCTAAGCGTGCGAGTATATACATGGTTCATGTCATGTTTTATCGATTACCGGCTGGTTTAGGTTTGGGTTTTCTTGGATTATTCACTTGTTTATTCATTCATTGATGCTTTATTTCTGAGCATGCCTTATTAGTATGTGTTGTTACTTTTATTCACTGCTATTTTGCTTGTCGTATGCTGCCTACATTCATGGGAATCTGACTTACTGTTGTCAGATGTTATATTTACATGTCTCGTAGTTTACCTGTTTTATTTCATGAATATTGTGTGGACTTCTCTTGGGATTTTGCTCACTGGACTCACTGTATTTGTTGGGTGACCTAGTGTAGATCCTTCTATGAGCAAAGGCAAGGAGGTATTGGGTGACTACCTCTTAGATAGTAATGCTAGCTCGTGTTTGATTACAGTATGTATGTATTTACTTTTCATTGGGTTTTGGGGAATGTAGAACACTCAATACATGTATACAAATCTTTTGCTATATTTATTTCACTTTTTATATATACGTGGTATCTTTTTGCCGAGTTTTTCACCACATAGGATTGTTAAATATTGCATAATATATTTACTTAAAGACTTCTGCTGTAAAATTGTATTAATACTTGATAAAATGATTAACCGACTAATCTAAATCGCTAATAATTATATGAAGATTAATTAGCTAAGTTAGAGTTTAATGTAAAATGTATAAGAAATCAGTTAGGTCGTGGGGGTGTCGTAGATATGCATGCCACTACCTGGTGAGGCTTGTTGACGTATGATGCGACGTGGCGGGTCCCACAACGACCTCGGAGTTTGTGGCTGCCACACACTCACTCCTCTAATTTAAGTTTTTCTATAATCTTTAGTGAAATGCTCCCAATTTTGTCGCCTAATGAAGTTGTTCACTCGTTTGTCATACTTGGCTAGCAAATTTATACCTCTCTCACAAATAAACTCCCTATGTTGAATATCCTCATATATATTCTTGGCCTCTAAACTAATAAAATATTTGGACTTAAATGACCTAGGCTCCTCTTCACAAGGATCTTGTGAGAATGATGCCTTAAAATTATTTGCGCTCACTTGACTAACTTGCCTAATTGTTCTCGGCATTTTACAAAATCAAACAACCACACAACAAATGCAACTAGCAATTCGGGTCTTGAAATCACCTAAAAATTAAAATTTATACCACACAGATCATTCATATGCCAAATAATGCAAAAACATAAACTACGACTCCATGAGTCTCATTAATGCTCAATATTCACACAACATGAAAATTCTTATCCAACAACCTCAAATCCACTATTCATGCAATTTCATCGAAGTTTTTCAAGATTTCAAAGCATAACTAATGAAATTGTGAATTTTACTTCAATGTCGGGCTACTTTCCGGTGTAGAACACTGTTCCAAGTCTTTATCAATCAAAACCCTCTCACTTCACTAACAATTTAGAACCCTAATGCTCCTTGAAATCAAATCCCCAAATTTAAGCCCTAGCTTTCTACCTTATGCAAATCCACAATGCACTCTTGTCTTTCACTCTCAATCGCTAGGAACTCATTTATCTTACTTAGAAATGATCAAACTTGGGCTCTAGATGGATTATACTTGGTGGTTGTAGTAAGGTTTGGATGCAAGTATGAAGAAAGTGTTATGGTGGGGGTTTAAAACCTCCATCATAACACTGGCATCGTGCCTTAATAGGTATGGCGCCTTGATATCGCCACGATAACGCCGAGCTGTTTGCATTTGTTCCTCTTAGTGCTCTGCTGGCGTTGTGACTCATACCCACGGCAACGTGACTCATACCCATGGCGTTGAGCTGTCTACCTATTTCGCATAAATTTTTCGTTTATTCCTATTTAATGCTTCTCCGACTTTATTTATCACTTACACAAGATGTCGTGAGTGCATGAAATCCAAGTAAATATAAAAATTTCATAAAAACTTACCAGTGATTTTTCCATGTACCTCGTCTTTGCCCGTTGAACTCTTTTGCTCTTTTACGCTCTTTAATGAGTTTGGCGAGACATTTTCATTTCGATGAATTATCACTCGACAAATGGCCTTACCTGCACATTCAATTTTTTTTTGAAAGTTAAAAACTTAAAACATGTTAATTGTACTTACTACACTAACTGACTGACTAACTAACTAACTAAAATTTAAAACTTGAGATTTAAAAAAAAAAAAACCTTGGGTTGCCTCCTAGTAGCCTTAATTCAATGTCATTAGCCTGACGCCTTTTCGCTTGTTTAGTCCGAGTCTAAATCGAGATACTTCAATTATAAATCAGAGTTTATATTGTCATTCCTATTCGGATGTACTTTTTCTCCATCAACAAAGACTATCTTCTTTGCATCATCGTCCTCGTCGATACTCATTGTAATCTTCTTCTTTCTTGTGTACAAATTTGCATTAGTAGTGTTCAAGAATGGCCTCCCAAATATCATAGATACATCATCATCCATGTTGTGATCCATAACCTCAAAATCCACGATGAATGTGAATCCCTTTCCTCGTACACATTTCAGACTCTTCCTATAGTAGGTATCAACTTGCCATTAACTACTTGCAAATTAGTCATATCAGAACAATTGATTTTCAAATCGGCGTGCAACATGTCCATTATTGGCATGGCATTTATTGAGGCTCCCGTATCACATAAGACATTTCTAAATCGATGCCCATTAATGCTTATTAGCATCCATATTTCTCCAAGATTTCTTCTTTTTATTGATTAAAGTCTCGGCATGAACTTGAACTTCGGTTCTGGCTTCCTTGGAACTACCTTGATGCTATTGCCTTTTGGTGCTTCTTCAGAAGGTCCTTCATTTTTTTGCTTTGCGTTCCATTATTTTTTCACCTTCTTGTTATTCTTTAAGGCATTGATTCCTTGTTGCTTGAGTCCTTTGAATTCATCTTGCCTCACTTTTTTTTTCATTCTCATGCATCTCTTCAAGTTTTGTTATAGCAAAAGTGTTGACTTTTTCTTGCTTATATATCACTTGCTCTTGTCTTGGCTTAGTCGTTACTGTAATGCTCATCATGTGAATAGCACTAACATTCTCCTAAGGATTGGTGATCGTGTTACTTAAAAACTATTATTCCTTCCTTGAGTTCAAGGCAATGGCTAATTGACCAATCTGTCTCTCCAAGTTCTTGATGGATTGTAATATCTCATCATCCATTCTCTTCAAGGCTTTCTTCATTCCTTCCATTTCTTTCTCGTGCTTCTCATGGCGTTTCTTATTGCTCATGTCCTTGGCGTGCAAGAATTTCTTAATTGACTTCAATGAAGTCATCTCTTCACTCTGCCCTAGCTTCCCCTGTTAGACTTGTTTATCGAAGCCTGGAGGTAACTTCAATGCATTATCAGGACTTCCATATGGGAAGTTCAGGTTGTTGTTGTTGTATCCTCGATAAAACCTTTAAGGAGCAATTCCTTTTGGCCTAAAGTTGTTTCCATAACCTTGGTTGTTCATGAAGTTTGCATCTTCATATTCCATTCCTTACTACATATTCATTTGGTTAACCACCATTGCTTGGTAATTAATGGGTTGTTGTGTTGCCTATACTTACGGACCTTGTTGTCCTATTTCAAGCTTTGCCATTTGATTGCTCAGGTTGGATAATTGTGCCATTATCTAAGCTTGTGAATTAATCTCATATACGCCCGCTGGTTTCCTCACTGTATAATGATTACCGGCTGTAGAATTATGAGACATAAGATCTAGGAGATTCAATGTTCCTTCCTTCTCCTTGGTTAGTAAAGAACTACCTACTACGACATCTACTAGTGTTCTCGTGTTGTGGTTCATCCCATAGTAAAAAATCTGGAGTTGTGCCCATTTCACGTATCTATGCCCTGGACATGTCTTCAGCATCTCCTTGAATCTTTCACAAGCCTCTCTAAGAGACACGACATATTCTTATTTGAATTGATTGATTTCCAACTTCCTTTCACTGACCTTCATTGAGGGAAATAACGTGTCTAAAAACCTTTTATTGATTTTCGCCCATGAGCTCATGCTTCTTGTGTTCAGTCCTTCGAATCAAGATTTGGCTTTTCCACCTAATGAGAATGGGAAAAGTCTCATCCAATCACCTCTTTTGTAACTCCTGTAATGTGCACGCTGTCGCACTTCTCCTAGGAATTCTCTACATGTGCAACTAGATCTTCATTCGTTGGCTCGTTGACCAAGCTATTTTGCACCATGTTGAACAGAGACAGTTTCAGTTTGAACTCGGTGGTGTATGTTGGAAGCCTCATCACTCTGTTGTAAGTCTCTTAAGCTTCTACCTTGAAGTAGTCACGAAGGCATCTCTGTCTTCACACTCTATCCTGCACTATCAGACCACCTTCGGGATGGTTATTCCTTCGGCCCTGTTGTTGGTTTCTTGTTTGATCCTCAGCTATCTTGATTCCTTTCTTTTTCTTTTCTTTGTTGGTTCTATCAATCTTAGGGTCATAAGGCATTAAGTCCTTCTCTCATTTGCTACGTAGGCACTAGTTCTTCCTGAAAGAAAACATAAAAGATCAAGTGTAAAAACTCAAACTTGAAACTTAAGCCTTTTTCTTGTACTTGTTTTTATGAACTTGAAAATAAAGTACTTAAATAAAACTTATCAACTTTTCAAACTAACTAAGTCTAAGTGGCTAACTATCACTGGTAACAGCGCTAAAACCTTGATTAGCGTGCCGCCAGAATAACAGCTCGCTTGTAGTAATAGTGTAACCAACTTACATTGACTACGGATATCGTCCTTGGGGAAAGGTGTATGCACTCACTACGTACTTAGCTACAATTACTCTATTGATATCATTTTAATTGGTTTTATAACTAAAATAAACTAATCTATTATAGTAAATCAATGCAATTTACTTAAGTTCTTATATTAAAACTATCTTAGTTCACAACTTCACGTATGTAATGAAATACTATGCTTTTCAACTCAATTTATCATCTTCATTATGTGTGCAATGCCTAATTATAATATACATATTTTCTTCAAATCCACTTTAACCCAATATAGTGACGGAAAAGATTCCAATGTGCAAACTAGAACTCCACCTAACGGTGTGAATAATGTAAGCTCTACATTGCTTTAATGTTCCAAATTTTTAGATTCATAACCAATTAAGTTTACGATTGTACTGTCTATATCCGGCATAAAAGCTTTAATGGCCATGATAACTTTTAAAACCTAATATCAACAAACACGTGACCAAGATGTTTGTCGCATTACGCTCAGAATCAATACAAATTCTAAAAATTGCATTTTTTATATTTCTATTCTACTCATGTTCATAGCATAACATTCATACCATAGGATCCATTGATCCCTAAGATTAATAGACTACTCAAACTTCATTGAGACAAACATGCACATAGTGATATTCATTGTAATTAGAGATATAAGAGAAATACTTCAATTAAATCAATAAACACAATACCCAAATCACCACACGTGAGTCTTCAATGTCATCTCTTCACAATCGTCTTAATACTCAAGAATAAGTAAAACATATGCTAAATTGTGTTAATGGTGTCTAATCTCTTGTATGCTATGTGTTTACCACGTTTTCCTATTTATTTATACTCCTTAATAAAGTTTCTAAACAATTAGAAACCCTACTTTATAATTTAACATGAAATATAACTCTAACTTTCTATTTTGTTCTATCTCGACGCTGTCACTTAACCTCCGATGTCGTGTGTGTATTGCCACTGTGTCGCCACTGCACCCCCCACTGCATCGCCATTTTTTTGTGCAATTCCTCTCTTAAGTGACCTCGGCACTATGTCCATCTTGTCTCTGGCACCGTCCCTTCAGTCTCCACGGCATCACCGCTGCACCAACCTATCTGTCTCTTTTTCTTCATTTGCCATCTTTCCCACATCGTGCCTATGTCTTCCACGCTATGCCTTGTGCCCTTATAGCGCCACACCTAAGAGCCACGGCACCAACCACACTTTAGTATGTTTTAGCTCTGTTTCTTCCCATTTTCTCTCATTTTCTACCTTTATGCCTTATTTACCTAAAAATGCATAAACACCATTAATGAGAGCTCATGTAGGGATATATATACTAAATATACTACTAAACTAAACTTATATAAGTCTAAATAATTACTTATCAGTGTGCACACATCTCGAGGCAATATTTAAGCCTTAAATCTTTGCACAAATCTGGAGACAATAGTCAACACCATCCTATCACAGTGTGAATCTCAAGACAATCCCATCTTTATCTCCAAATCATGACACAAATATCGAGATACACACATCATACACACATCTCGAGGCATACACCCATGCATAAAACATTCACATACACTAAGCCTACCCCACAAACACCAAGCACATTCATTATCTTCTCAAACTAAGGTGGTCATTCGCATAACAGTTGTGCTTACCTCGGTCAAGGTGGTCATCATCAAGTAAGGGTGGTTACTGGAGCAGAGAGATGAGCTGAGAGTGGTGGAGGGGCGTCGCGTGTGGTGAGGCAAATGAGAGAGGTGGAAGACTATGAGTGATGGTGAGGTCGTGTGAGTAAAGGAGGGACGCTAAGTATGGGGAGGCCAGTCGAGTTGAGAGTATGGTGAGGGTGAGTTCATCTCGGTAGATAGAAAAAGATAGGGTGAGATTTTTTTTAGTTTGGGATGGGAGAGAGAATATGTGACGTGAGAGAGAGAGAGAGAGAGAGAGAGAGAGAGGGATAAGTGAGGGGATGAGGTAAGGTGAGATATGGGTGATGGGATAGGGTAGTTGGGGTTAAGTGTCACCAAATGAGTGGTTAAGTATTGTATTGTTTTTATTCATTTTTATTTTATTTTTATTTTTATTGACTTTTGTTTTGGATTTAGTGAGTGGTGTGTCATCATTCTATTGGTTTACACCAAACTTATCCAACACCTAGTTACATTATATCTTTCCCATTTAAATCATTACACATCAGTACTTTAACCCCCCAAATTATATTAAATAATCACTTTATCCTAAGTTATATAATACACTTAAATTCAATAAAAGCTATAGCTTTATAAATTGTAGAGCACATTAATTTAATTCATATTATATATATCCCAACCATATAGCTAATTTAATGTGTTGTACTACTATAATTCAGATTCGATGTCTGATGTTTGACCAATTGTTCCACGTGGGACTAAGTTAAGGGTAAAAAACTTGAAATTAGCGTGTAATTAAAATTTTGATTTTTCTTGGGTCGTTATAAGAAGAGACAGAGAGCAATATGACAGAGATGACAGACAGTATGGTCGAGGCTGTAGGGATGGTGATCGGAAAACCAGAGCTTATGTTGTACCTGCATTACCAAGACCACCGTAGACAACTAAGTTGACTTGTACACTAGAATCGAGGGAATATATTATTTATTGATGATGGTTGTTTAGGTGCGATGTTTAAAATTATTTAATTATTATATTGCATCACATGTGTGTACGTTGCTATCGGGCGAGTTGGCATGGCAGGTAGTTACATTGGAAGCGTGTGGACGCGGGTATCAAGTAGGAGTTACACGGAGATGCTAAACTAGGCTAACTATTCTACATATTGGATAATTGAACCATAGCCTAAGTTAGTTAATTAAATAAAGTAAAGTATGACATACCTTGAGATGCGTGTCGGGGCGCGGGGCTCTGAGTGCCAAGTAGTCGGGGGTTGGTGGGATGATAAGTCGGTGATAATAATGTATTTTAGGTGTTATTTTATGTGTTTTATATCTCAATGACTATTATTATTAATTAATTCTCTTTTATTTATATTTTCAGTGGTTTAGTGGCAATTTGATGAAAAAGAAATAAATTGGGCTCTTTTGAAGTGATCTTGATGTTTAGCATCGAAAAGTGAGCTTGGACGTACTTCGAGACAACTTAGTGGGACTCAAATTGGTCTGTGTTAATGATATAGTGGTCTAGAAGAAGTTTAGTGGCGCATTAGTTGAGGAAAACCTTCAAAAATGACTAAGTATAAGTCATTCATGCAGTGTATTCTGGTACCTTTTAATTTACCCCGAGACACGCACTGCATAGTGGATTAAGAGATAGGAGCAGCAGCCAAGTGACGCAGCACCAGACATGTTTGCGACACTCAACACTCCATCAACCGTTCATCACGCATTGAGATCTGTATAGAAATCAGAATTAGATAAGAAATGAGGGACTTGAAGTTACCTTGAGATACTTGCTACATCGTCTCCCAGTTATTCGCATGATTCCTTTAACAAGTTCTACCCATCCGTAGCTGCCATGCGTCATCCTCCCATTCGCCAAGCCACATTAACAGACCAACAACAAACCAACAATGCTCAGCCAATCAGCGTCTGCCACGTGTCTGACTCCAGAGCAAATCAATAACAATCGTCTGATCTACCTAGGCGCGCGAGATAAGAAAATACCCACGAATTTGATTTTCTTTCTCTTCCAAATGCCAAATTGAAGGAATTCATATAAATATACTTTAAGGTTTTAATTAGACTCTTTACACTATACAACTGATCTATTTTTTCTATTTTATTTTCTAGTTATTTTTCTTTGGAGTTTAATGGATTTTATCAAGACAATGTCCGACTAAGCACTCTTTTCCTAGGTTGGAGGCAAAGCAAGTCCAAAATCTTGGTTAATAGCATTTTATGTGAGATCTTTTATTTATAATTTGATTTATTTCAATTATTTCTATTTTATTCGTTGTTGTTTTCATGATTATGGTGCAAACTTATAGTCTATTTGGTTGGGTTGATAGGACTGTCTTAATAGGGTCTTATTAACAAACATTGGATTAGGGCTAATTCGAGTTTGAAGACTTGTTCGGTTGACATGATAGGATTTTAAATGGTTTCATGAAAATGATTATTTTACCCATCCCCATATAAAAACCTTAACCACAAGCATCATCCTCACTTTTGAACCAATGACAAGAGGGACCGAAACCCTAACTTGGAGGAACATATTCAATAGCGTTCGAGAATAAGAAGATGAGCAACATGTGTGTATCCTAAATGGGTATTTTCAAACTTCATTTTAATTATGATTTTTGTAATTGTTGTATTTTGATTTGTGTTTTTATCTCATCAATGTTTTGGATGACGACTTGTAATATGATTTTTGTGAGCGTCGGTTGACATTTCAATGGCCTAATATTTTGAAAACCAGTTAGGGGATTGTTTCGATCTCATCAATGTTTTTCAAACGAGATTTCAATCTGTGGAATAACTTACAAATGACCTAATTATTTTTTGCAAGGCCGAAGAGTTTCTGATAAAATTTGGTGTCAATATCTAGGTAAACTGCCTGCTGAGATTTGACATCAGTTGAGGGGTTTGCACATTCCTTCGCTTTGTACATTACATATGGTGCACCATTTCATGAAATTTAACCTTAGAATTGGACTTACTGAATCTGAAAACACAAATTAAATTATGTCAAAATGTGTTCTAATGGATAAGGAAAAGAGTATAATGCAGCTGGCATTGTTAGACATATAGTTGTGATTGGTTGATGTATTTGTGTCAAAGTATGTTAAAATTCATCCAAACATGAATTTGATGAATGAACATAGTTTAGCATATGTTTTAATTTTTAAGTAAGTTCTTATAGCAGTGCCTCTTTTAACTTCCTATTCCAGCTTTATTATTCAATAGTCTTCAAATAGAGATTTTGTTGTCTTCTATCGTTAAAGGTTGACAATATCCTATACAAAATGGTTCCTTTCCACTCTTTAATGTAGCCAAATTATCTATTTCACTAGGAATTAGATTTCTAAAAGTTTGTAGATAATTGATTCTTGGTTCATAGCTGCGAAAGAAATCTAAAAAAAAATGCTTTTCTCGGGGTGAGAAAATATGAGGCATTGCATTACAAAGATATTTTCTTTATGTTGTAATAATCAAACACACTGCTTTCATATTTTTTAGCCTTGTTTGAATTAGAATCTATAAGAGAATCTTTTTTTGTCCTTATGTAGGTAGATGGTTTTGTTAAACTGGTATATTGTTTCTTTAAGATGGTAATGTCTTTATGAGGGTTTCCTGGAATATCCTGCATCAATTAATTAAATGCCTCCAATAAATTTAAACTTTTTTTGTTTTACTTTTTTTATTTTTTTAACTAAACATCCTTGTTTTATTTTAATTATATTAAATTGTTCAAGACTTCTATAAATCTGACATATGTTAAAGATCTCATATAGTATTATCACAATTAATATTGTATTATCATATTATTCTGCTTAATTACTTATATCAGGCATACTGCCCATTTTAAGCAAGCATTCATTCGTTTTGTACATATGTTTGTTTTCCCTTTTTTTTAGACATGGACAAAACAAGTTCTAAAGAATGTAGCCGACGCGGTGGCTCCTAAGCACCCCGAAAAATATCCCATCAACTATCTCAACCTTCCAAACTACTTACTCAACTAATTACCGTAAGTAGTAAACAACGTTGTAATCGAAAAGGTAACCAAGTAGTTGCACGTGACATATCTCAGGATCAATCAAGTGATGAAGTGAAGGCATCCCGACGTAAGTGGGTGCATGAGGATGTTGCTCTCGTTAATGCATTATTTGATAAATCAGAAAATGGGTTCAAGCCGAGATATCTTATTCACCTCGAGCAGGCTAGAAGGGATGCTTGTCCTAGTTCGTGGATTAGGGCAAAGCCACACATCGAATCACGTTTGAAAAGTTTAAATAAGGAACGGTTTATCGTGAACAACATGATCCTTGGCATAAGGCATGGATCGAGTAATTTTTTGTTTGATGCTACATCAAACATGATTGTTGTTTCAAATGATGTTTGGAAGGATTACATAAAGGTATAACTTCGATTCTTTTCAATGTCACTTGCTCTTATTTGTTAGATAATTAATTTATTTATCGCATTGCAATGTTGTACAATTTAATTGGTTGCAGAACTTCTCAGAAGCAAATGACTGGCGATATAAGTCATTCCCCCACTATGACAAACGTCGTCAGATATTTGGGAATGATAGGGCAACAGGGGAGGACGCACATGGTTCGTATGATGTCCTACAAGAAGGAAATGAAGTCAATGATTCCAGTGGTGAGGGTGACACTGAAGTAACGCCCGAAGTGGAATGGAAAAAACTTCCACCTCATTGAAGACTAGGCTGGTACACGAAACCTCAACAACAATCTTGTGAAGAAGAAGAAAAAAATTACCGAGAATGAACTCATGGCAGAGTCTATGTATGTGTCGGTGCAGATTATGGCAGAGGAGATTTCGAAGGTGACAATGGGGATTAATGTTGCAATCACCACAGAGAGAGACATGCACAAATTGATCCTGGCGGCTATGGATGAGGTACTCGAATTGTCGCATAAAGAGAAGGTAGTATATGCAGTCGAGATCATGAGATGTAACGAGCTTATGGAGGCTTTCATGTCATTGCAGCAGCCAAATCGCCTTGAGTGGCTCCATGCCATGTTTGACAGATCAATTATTGGTTGTCACATATTTTGTTGGCTTGGTGAACTTGTTGATTGAAATTTTTTAGCAATAGTTTGCACTCCTCGAGTTTTTTTTTTAAATTTTCAAATGCTTTTTTTTGGTTTGTTACGAGATTCCTTGTTGTCTTGTAATGGTGCAGCGATGAATATCAATATTCAACTAAAAAGTCTAAGTTTTTTTGTATCATCAACTTTCGTTAGATAATTAGAAAGTTCTTGGTTTATTTTTATGATGATGATGATGATGATGTATTTTTTTTAGTATTGACCTCATATTATTGTCTTGGTAGAAGCACAACTTAGATGAAAATAGCAATATTTTGGTGAAATGAAAATAAGATGAAGAATTTGATTATGAACACAATAATTCATCAAGGTTCTAACACGTTGAAAGTGTAATTGGTTGGAAGTACAAGATGAAACAAGAAGAAACAAGTTCCAAAATGCTTATGTCATTATATCAACCTCGAATAAGATTAATCTTGTCCAAGAAATAAATCAACAAGAACACAAAATTAGGAACATTACTTTCAAAACAAACAAGTAGTCTTTCAAATTCAATAATACATAGTTTTTCAACTCCACAATCGATACGGATACTCCACGACTTCATAATTTCCACCTACTCGCTGATATAGGCACAAATGGCATGGAAACAGATTTATGGTTTCCTCTTCTTCAAGTGATGACCACGAAGGCGAGGGTATAGCTGGTTCGTCGTAGTTTTTTATCCATTTAATTAGAGGGTTTGGCGAAGGAGGAATGTCGTCTAACAAGGAAAGTGCCTCCTCAATTGTCTTTTGAGGAGAAACCTTAACTTTTCCCGTCAAGGTGCCCTTATGGTATCGTTCGATCGCTTCAACTACCTCCTCTTTCGTAACGAAATGATCGTAGTAAAATGCACTGTGATTAATCTCTTGTTTGTAGCATTCGTACCACGTTCCATACACCATGTTCCATATACGCCAATCTCCCACCCACAGAACATAGCATACCACCTCCTATATGAAGCCATGTTCCTACATAACATATTATATTAGTAATACAAAAATCTCACAAACATGTAGAGAGTAATAATAAGAAATAAAATAGTACGGTTCGCAAATAAAATGCACATGGTATGAAGGTTTGAAAAGTTTAATCAAAGAACCTCAATAGTTTTTGCACAACAAAGATAAAAAGCTCAAACTAAGCACCACAACATTCATCTCGCACAAGTAAGTCAAAAAGCTCAAACAAAGCACCATGACAGTTATCACGTAACAAAGATTAAAGTTCAACTTGGATAAATTGTAGTTATCCCGCATATCCATCATAAAATTGTTGCAAAACATTGTCCAAGCATTTGTTGGACCGACTGTGCTAATAACTTCACGTTCTTTGTTGTTGGCATCGTCGTCCGCTCCCAATTCTTGATCCTTTGGTACCACAGTGTCCAACAAGTCATCCAGCACCTATTGGGTTTTGGGTTCATTAGCAGCAGAAAATTCAAAACAATTTTTTAAAAACTCAACAGGATCGAAAATAAGTTTCATTAAACTAGATCTACAAAAGTAAACTATACCTTAATCCATGATTTCCTTATCTGATTGTTCAATTTCTAAGATGTTTAAGTGTGAGTCATCTATCAGAAATCCACACATGAATGGTGACCACAATTTGGAGTGCTAACCCCAAAAGAGATTGAAAACGTTTTTTTTCTCTCCTGAAATCCAAAGAATTCAAAATTTTCAAAAATAAAAATCTCATTTCGTTTTAAGGTTCAACCTTTATTTATATGTGTCGATAAGCCATCACTTAAAATCTTATTCGTAATACAACTATTGTATTTAGGTAGTTTAAGCAAATTACACATACGCCCCTATTAATAAGTTATCATATAACAAATCGTAAGGGCTTTAATGTCATGAATTTTATCATATAAAATTCATTACTCTTGACCAATTGAAATTGCACAAAGCTACTCTTTATATGCGACACAATAGGTTCATGCGATGTTGACAGTGAACCAAAATCATTTTGGTACACAATTCATAAGCGGTCTCTAGCAAGACATTATGACTCTTGAAGTAGCATAAATATTAGAATCGATACAACCTAATGAATGGCATATAGCATATCCTTTTGACGTGCAATATCCTTTGATTAAACATAAGACATGGAAAGTTACCCTTAATGTTCAATCGTACTAGTCTCGATCTTTAAGTAGACTAAAAACATCCAAATGACATTGATCATGTCAATTCACTTGGACTTGGCCATTGAATAGTCTAACATATCGAGGGATCCACTAATATCTCTCTATACGAGAGGGACAAATTCTATCTTGATTGCACACCATCACATATTATTTGCATGGTAACCAATCACATCTTTATATTCATCTGGTTAAAGACAACGTTTGATTGTATCAAATTACCACACTCATAATATTGAAGTCTATAGTAATCAGAAGTCGAAGGACTAATGATATACATATCATGAGTAACACCTATGACTTAATCCATGTGGTGTTCTCATAGCAGGTCGATCCAGTACCTTGTTCACATAACAAGTACTCATGATCTTGATTCGTATCCCTAAACGCATTATCATCACATGATCATCAATCAAGATTCACACTAGCCTTGATTCATTATAGTTCCTAGTATAATAACCGACTAGGGACATTTAAGATATTTCAACAAATACCCATGGATCTAACTATAAGGTAAACATGCAATCACTTATAATAAAACAGCAAATGAAAACCTTAATTTTATTAACTAAAATTATAAGATAAACAATATTTGTAGATTGACTTAGGGCACATGCCCTAACAACACCTCAATCGTGAGGTAGTTGTGAACTATAATGCACGCAATAATGATCATTGTCGTCATCCTCACATCGTAGTAGCACTCCCTTCTTAGAACGGCCCATCTTTGTTTCAAAGCATTGAAGCATGTCTCAATTATATTATTTGCCTTCGCATGACGCAGGTTGTATACCTCTTCTGGGGTCATTGTAAGATTTTTTCCACTAGCCCATTCTGAGAGATGGTAACGCTGCCAGCAGAAGGGTGCAAGGAAACCTTCACTATTCGAGTACCCTGCGTCGACTAAGTAATAATCTCCTAGAGCAACTTGTAAACCATTTGTCTGTGAAACTGCATCTTTCGGGATTCTCCCATCAGCGGCTGACCTCCCAACCAGGGAAGATGTACGCGATTAGCGTCTCTTGCATACACGCACACATGACATTCATTATAATGTGCCCTTTTCAATTTCTAAATCGAGCCTTTTGGCAGTTTCGAACAATAATCGGTACATAGGTCCCATCGATCGCACCAAGGCACCCTTGCATGCAACAAAGTAATACAATATTAGGTTGCATTTATAACTAAAATAAAATTCATATAAAAGCACTAACATAAGTTGATGCTATTACTGAAAAATGTTTCCACCTAAAATTTAGATTCTGAGCTAATTGGCGTAGGACGCGCAAGTAGCACACGCCGCAACCGTATAAGGACTCGAATAGTCCTCGTAAATACATAGCTCACGGTGTCACCTGATCTTGGGAACCATACAAAAATGACCCGATTGCGTATGTTGTGTCCTAAAATGTGGAGGGTAATGACAAGATGTTCATCAACCAGAGCCCAACATTTGTCTTTAAGATTTCCATGTTCACGTAACAAATGGCATAACTTCGAAAACTTACTTCTACCCATGTGGAACATCTTGTAACATTTTTTGTCGAACTTTTAAACAAGCTCATGGATCACGTCATAATGTCTGTCATAGCCTAAAGTATAAGTTCGCTCCACTTGTTGCTCATGACTTGCAATAATTTTGAATATATGAACCATTACAACGACCACTCTCAACCAAATCAGGAAATTGTGGATGAGCAAACACAAATTCCTTGTATAAGTGTCCAATTATTGGATATCTGTATCCATCTACAAAAGTTTCACATTAACTTACTATTTAGATATAATACTAGCAACCAACCTTTGCCTACTAGGCATCTCCACAAGACAATAGAACAAAATGCAAAGCTTGAAAACAGATTATCAATGAAAAGTTAAGTTACATATCCCAAAGATCATTAAAGTGAAGCTACTTCACTCAATCAATAATGACTTACGTTCGATAACAAAAGTAATTATCTTTACTTGTACAATGATAAAATAGATTGTCAGCTATTCAGTGTATGTTTGTAGTAACTCGATTATTTGTAAATCAACTCAAAGTCAATTTCAATGAACTTAATTTTGATGCACTTAAGGAGAACAAGACACAGATGAACTCAATATGAATTCAATTTCGATGCACTTGGGAGAAATTGTTGGTATGTTTTTTCTTATACTTATTAATTTGTTTGAGTTTCAATTGGTAAACATAGTTCAACCTATGTATCTTTTTTCTACATATTCTATGTATTTTTTTCAGTGCATAAACTAATTTTTTTTTTTATGAATAGGAGGCACTACTCCATTACTATAATCTATGCATAAACTAAATTTGTTCAACCTATGCATAAACTAAATTTTTTTAGTGCATAATTTTTTTTTCTACTTATAATCTATTCAACCTATACATAAACTAAATTATCTCAATTCATAGTTAACAACATAGCATGTATCAAACAATATCGAATTTCATCAAATAAGAGTACAAACAATCAATCACTAAGTCTTTATAGAGAGAGTGTGAGTTACCAAATGAGAGCGAGATAGAGATTTACCGAATGAGAGAGAGTTACAGAATGAGAGAGAGAGAATAACTTACGAATGAGAGATAATCGCTGAAACGGAGACGAGAGAGATGATCGGCTAGGACTTTGTCTTTAGAAACTAACGAATTTGGGGAAAATATTATCGCAGATGTCATGAGTTCGTTTTCAATTTGGTGAAAAAAATTGAGGGGCAATCTCATCATTTCACTTAATGGGTGAGGACGAACTAACTAACGATGAGGTTAGGCGCCACTTAGTTTAGTCCAATGTTTGTGTGATTAACTAAAATGTTGCATAACTAATCATGCAAAGTGAACAACATATTACATCTAATCCATTGGATTAGCTAAGCATTCATGCAAACCAAACATACCATTAGGGTATGTATAAGGCCAATGCATGCTTTTAGGTGGAATACCTATCGTTAATCGAGACAATCGTATTTGTAATTATACGCTTGGATTGATATAAGTGATAATCACTCACCCATTTGCCGTTAAAACCTTTCAGTTCTTGAGTGCGTGACAAATAAATCTAGGTTAAATTGGAAGCGGACGCGATTCGGTTATTCAGGATTAGCATTCCCACGAACCTTTATGTCATTGATGCATTAAACCTTATTAGCGGATGTTTAGGGTTATGTGTTGACTAGGGAAGTAGTTAGTGGCGTACGTCCTAGCTAATCTAGGAGGAGTTGAATTAATAATCTTTTGGGAAAGATCGAAGACTATGACTTGTTATTGAATCTTGATTTGGATTTGTGGGACCGTAGACCTAGGTATTTTCTCTTATTGAATTCACTTTTGCAAACTTTAATTTCTAGTAGTTTTAATTAGTTGTTTTTTTAAATTTCTAAAAACCCTCGAATTTCTCTTTCTAGTTAACTCAGAGTAAAACCTAAGTCATATGGATTCAACCCCGTATTTACCACTACTACGCCCAAGTGGGATTGATAATATGAGTACGGGTTGTATTTGGTGTAACGACCCATTACCTTAAGTAGGTGATTAGTATTAATCCAAGTTCTAATTAACCCGAGTTAGGCTCGAGGTTAAGCCCGACTTATCTCGATTAGCGTGCTTGTGAATTTATGTGTCGTTTGGTGTTTGTATGGTATGTATTAGTATTTATTGGAATTAATTAGATTAATTGACGTATAATTGATTAATTGAAATATTATTGGGATGCCTAATGTATCGGGTGTGGGTTAAGGGTAACGCACACGAGTCATGGAGTAGCGTGCGCGCCCGAGTGTACTTGTTGGCGCGCACAGCGAGATTACAAACGCATGAATATATATATATATATACGCATATATATTTATATATAATTGTATATATAAATATATATATTTAAAATGAATAAATAATTAATAACTGTTGAGTGCACAGTGATACGCGGGGTCGAGCGTGACACGCGTAGGACATACAATAGTGTCCACGCCCGATGGTCGTCGTTGGCGCGCCCGACGAATTCATGGGTGCGAAAATACATAGGTGAATATATATAGATTATATATAAATATATATATATATATAAGAATCCTAAAGTTTAAATAAAATTAAAATATACAAAGGATTCACCTCGAGATGAGTGTTACCCTTGAGTTGAGAGGTTGAATACTTGGGACATTGCTTGTTAGAGAGATTTTCATGCCTCGAGATGCGTGCGATCACATTTCGTTATAAATTAATAGGATTTAATTCTATTTTTGATCGGCCTCGAGATTCTTACCGCATGAATCTAGAAAAAGTTTAATTTAAACCAAACTTAAGTCGGTTGGAGGTGTTGGGTTAGTTGATAGCCATTGGATCGGTCTCGAGATACGTGTTTTGTATCTCGAGAAAAATCAAAATAAAAAAATAAAACATTACATCTGCCTTGAGACTCGTGTAATACGAATCTTGAGAAAATATAATATTTATATTCCTTAATCTCATCGTCTCCTCTGTGCCATAGTGAATCGAGATTGCGATAGAGAAGAGAGGATCGAGATTGAGAGAGGGACCGAGAAGCAAGGAGAAACGTAGGGAGAGAAATGGAGATCGACAACGATGAAGGTGAGTCATTGATGTGTGTTGATGTTAATTATTGTTGCATTATAGGTTGTTGTTGTTTGTTGTTGATGTATATTAATGGAAGTTATGATGGAGAGGAGGAAGAGAATCCAAGGGAGGTATCTCCCCCCTGCTGAGAATTGTCCATGGAACCAGGGACGCTTTGTCCCAGATTCATTAAAAAAAATCGAACCAGGGACATTTGTCCCTGGTTTCAATTAGGAAGAAGAGGGCACAAGCACGAGCCTTGCGTGTGCACCTACTTCCCTGGGTTAGGCCAGGCTCGGCCCATGGGGCGAGCCAGGTCCAATGCCCTGGCCAAGTCATACCCGTTAGGGTCGACCCGACCCAACAAGAAAAAAATAGAAAAAAATAGAGAAAAAATGCTGAAAAATCAGAAAAATGCCAGAAAATTGAGAAGAAAAATCCCGAAAAATAATATTTTGATTAAATAAATAGAAATTGATGAATTTCTATGAAAATAAAATATTCGAGATATCGAGTGAGATTTTATATGGGATTTTCACCTCGTAAAGCGCAAAATGGTCACATTGGCTTAAAATTTGATAAATTCATTTCGAATTTGATTGGGACCGGTATAAGGGTCTAATTAAATAATAGTGGACCTAAATTAATTACGATTGGTTTATTTTTAGGTTCTTAATCGACGGGTAAAGGTGTACGGATTTTGAGAGTCGCGCAAATTGGTAAAAAATAGAAAAGCTCAGTATAGGTAAGTGGAACTCGTACTTTTATATGCATCATAAAATAGTTATATTTAGTGCACGTAGTTTATGGACTGGGAAATGGGGCAATGTATCGTAACTTGAATGTGTTATTAAACTGTTTTATGAGAAATTATCCGGAAAGAGGTACGACGAGGGAATCGGACTGGAGTGAAGATGGAAGTATTGGATCATTACCAACACTTTCCCTTCAGAATCTTTGAGGTATTCGGTTATTTCTTTCCTATTGTTTTATATTGAAAAGTGAACTCGAAAAGGGGTGCGATGGGGGAATCCGTTTGGGGTTGATGACCGAGGTATTAGGAGACCAACCAATACCCTTTCCCTCGATTCGTGACGCTAATTGATTGTCACTTTTCATTTAAGCGTAGGTAGCTATGTTATACCTCAATCCACCACAGAATCACAGACGTGTGATTCTGTGGGTCGTAGTCCTGGGTGACGGAAGTCACAACTCTTCTTTTGAATGTAAAAGTGATAAAAGAAAAAAATAAACAAGTCACGGGTACAATTGCAATTGACCATTGAACTTGCATTATGTTATGTATTATTTATAATATTTTTAATAGTTGAATAGATACGCTTTGATTTCATATTACTATTCATTGATTCATTGACATTTAGATGACAGTTGATATGTTTACGAGTATCACTTACTGAGCAAGTTGGAGCTCTCATTCCCTAATTAACATTTTAGGTTAATAACGTGTGCTTCGACTCAGGAACAAAGAAGATTATGAGTTTATAGTCTTCTCTAAGATGAATTTATTATCCCATTATTTATATATTGTATTAAATTATTATTTTGTAATAAACAGGGTGGAGATATGGTTTTACAACCGAGGCTTTTACTAGTTTTATGTATATTTTATGGTTTATCGAAAAAGTTTTAATTTTCGTTGCATTTTCAGTTATTTATTCGATATAAGATATATCGTAATTGTGATTATCAGGTATGAAGGACGATTGTAATGTTACTCTAATTGAGTCTGACTGGTCTACCGGGGCTTAATTAGGGTTTCAGGCCGGGTATCGCCCTAATTGGGATAGGAGATGCTATAGTTTGGTATCAGAGCCTTGCTTATAAAACAAGCTTCCCTATTCTTGAATTACTTAGAAATCAAGAATAAGTCTGATACAGTTTGTCGGAATCTGAATTCATTACATGTAATCAAAATATAAGTCTAGGTTTAATGACTTGGAGATCTAAGTTTTCAAGTTATTAATAATCTAAGACTTAATAAATGACTTTTATCGATGTTTTTGGGAGTAATGAAATATAAAAGGCTGAGTAATGTGATTTGTTGAGATGTATTATATCTATGCGATAGATTTACGTAAAATGTCTTTCCTATATGTAATCCTTAAGGTTTTATCTCCTATCTATATCTTTGGAGTTCAATGAAGAGATGGTGAGGGTTCTTGAGAATCTAAACTTCAAGGATATTCCAAGGATATTCCAATAAAGGAAGACAATAGAAATATAACAAGATGGTTTGTATCCATCGATAATTCAGAAGTTGAGATAACATTGAGGTTTAGGGTTTATAGAAACCTAAATCTCAATCAAATATGTAAAAAAGAAAGACATAAGAAATTTTATGACGACAAAAAGTAAATTCTTCTCCTATTGGACAGTCTTTAACAGTATTTATTCTCACTAGTATTGTTTGACTAATAATAGTCAGTGTTGAAGGATCAATTTGACCTGGACTTTAAGACATACATGATGAGAATTGACATTTAGAAGTGAATAAGATAATAAATGATTTCTAGTGAAACTCAAAGGGATGATCACTTTGAGTAGTAAATATACTAGTGTCGTGACTAGTTGAAAGAGATTAAAGGTCATTTAATAAAAAAAAGTTATTAGGGTGGTTATGGTATAACCACACCTACTAGTAGAATGAAGAAAAAACGACGTTGTGGTGGATACGCACGTACATAAAGGGAAGTAATAACGAGGTTGATATTGTAAAAATGTGTATAATCTAAGTTAGAACATGACACCGAGCTAGTGAGATGTAATCTGATCTTATAGACTGAAATAGTCTAAATTGGGGAGAATGAGTTGTCAATGAATCTGAGGATTTGAGAATCCAAAGAATATTTTATGATATTGGGAGTAAATAGGTAAGCAGTATATCAAGAGGTTGGTATTAACTGCTACTTCTAACCAAAAATTATATAAATCTCTAATCTTCTACGAATAATGATTCGTATAAATAAAGTTATCACTCGAGATTCAAATGGTTTGAACTTGTTTTAAAATTGTAGTAGATTCATAATGAGAATTCAAGTTTGATGAACGAAAATTGTGACTCCAAATGTTTCAAGAGGTTTGTTTATCAGATTCTCTTGGAATTTCATCACAATTTGATATTAAATTCATCAAGTACTTGATTCTGATGTCAAGCCAATGATCAATTTCATTTTACTTAGTGTATTATGAGAATTGTATGAGTTTGAGAACTCAACTCAAGTGATGAGTGAATTTTTAGTTAAATCATGAATGAATATTCATTGCCAAAAAATCGACAACTCATTTGACTTATTGAATGAAACCAGTTGTTCTTAAGAGTTGATTGAGATCTGGTTATCATTAGTTTGAAATCAGAGTTATGAACTATATGAAAATGAATTCTGACAATTGTTTGATAATGATTGAAAATCATGGTGGAAATCATGAAAACTCACCGAGCTAAGGCACAAGTAATATCGCAGAGCTATGTAAGCTATGACGATAAATTGGTTTATAACAGAGATTGCTAGTGCAAGTACTAAGCCTTAAATGTAAGTCACTCAAACATATGTTGAATGTGAATTGCGAGTCAATGGACTTGACTAAGATTTGAGACAATCAAAGAATTGTCTTATATTCAACACATAGTGAGCAAACGTAATGTTATCATAGAATAATTGAATGATACAAGCAAGGTATACAAAAGTTGTGTATCATCGTGTTATATATTCAATTAATCTAAAAGTGAAATTGAGGTGAGTCGGAAGTGACACAAGGATGCCTTGAGAGAGAATTGAAACATAGTTCGACTACAATAATTGCTTGTTATACCTGAATTATAAAAAAACTTAGATACTTATTCTAATACCTTTATTTAGGTAGTTGTGTGTTGACACAATGAAGCAAGAAATTGTAGTTTATAATATTATATAGTTTCAAGAAATTTAAGAAGAACTATTGTGAAATGATTATTTTGGTAGTTGCACCAAACAATTAAAGGCCTCACTTGTAGAATAAAAAGCTTAAAATGTATTTCAAACGAAGCTTAAAATGTATTTCAAACGATGAAAGGAATGAATGACAAAGATAAATCATAGAGCTGGGGCTTATAGTAATAAAATATGGGTGTAGATCACAAATTATTGTGAATCCATTCAATTGAATAGGTTACACAAGTTCATTCATTCATCGTAGGGTTTGAAATACATATTTAACCAAGTGAATGAGTTTTTGGAGAACCTTTTAATTATCCTTAAGATTAGAGAATCTTAAAGGAAACATTATAAGACAAATAAGAGGTATAAAAACTACAGAGTTGGTGCAAAGTGAGTTGGAGATCTTAAAGTTATAAAATTTTGAAGAGTTTAGTTGTCAGAGTGAAAGAAATTAGAGGTAAAATGAGTAACCTAAAATTCATAAATATAATGAATTCACTTTGAGAGATCACCCACACAAAGTGATTAATGTGATCAATACTTTGAATAGAGAAAAGAACACGAAATGTAATTATAATAGGAACTTCTCAGTACTATCTCTTGAGAAAGATGTGTAAAAATGATAGAATAAAGTCATGTACAGGTACATCATCAACTGAGTCGTTGGAATTAGTAATTACAGATCGGTTCTTTGAAGCTCAGATCTGGAACTGAGCTAAAAATTTAATTTATTGGGTGATAAAGTGATTAAAAAGTCTAATGAGAACCAATTGATATGCCAGGATTTGGCTTATAACAGTTAATATCCAGATTATACTATTTAGAGAAGTTGTGTTGGACGCATTAGATTCTGAAATGAGGTTCTTGTTCATGAACGATTTTAAGCAAGAATTATTTCGATGACATCATGGGTCTTTTTATATTGGTTATACAGGCAATGGCATATCGTATTGAAGTGTGCGAGAAGATTATGAATTGTCTAAGGTGATGAATATGGTGTTAAATTCATAAAGAGATATGAGAGTTATTCAGTAGGTTGAGACTGATTAATTAAAACTTGAAGGGTTAAGTAAGTTCTTGTCTATATCTGATGATAGGCAAATAACATAACAAGTGGTTATGTTATGAAATTAACTAGACTTTGACATCAGCGCAATATAATGGAAGTTGTAGTTTATAGATTGACCAAAGCCAGCAAATTCTTGTCAGTGAGGTTATGTTATTCTTTTGACAGAGTGAGCAAATATATGTATTTGGAGATTTGAGATGATATGGTGTTTTAGTGTTTGATTCCCCCGATGGAGATCTGAGACTTGCTTCCAGATGTGGAAGAAATTATTGATATATTTGAAAACCATTCTCAATCTCAGTACATTATATTTTTCTTCGTGTTGACGAAGAAATCGAACTACTAATCTTAGTTCTTAAAGAATACATATTTTGAGCTTGTGTCTCAAAATGTATAACCTCTGAAAGAAAACAAATTCCTTTGTGTGAGCTCTCTGATAACAAAAGTAATTAGATAGATTACATCGTTGAATGATAAAGCTGAATATGCTAAATCTGATTGTACGTTCATGTACAGAACTGAGATTATAGGTATAGCTTTTGCGAGAAAAATGAAATAATTAAGAGCTACACAGAGAGGGTATGGCAGACTAGGTGACTTAAAACTACAACTGGTAAAGATAAAAATATTAAGGAGATAAGCATCATAGATTGTTGGAGAATTCAAAAGACAAATTCATTGTGCTTTTGAAAGTCTCATCTATGAAAGGTCTTAGTAGATTTGGATTACAATAAAGTAGTTTTAAAATGAAAAGATCACTTGGGAACATGAGTTATAAATGGAAGAGCAAATTCCATTTCTCTTCGGAACTACTAGTAACTTGTATGTTTCTTTTAATTTTGAGGATGAAATTGTCTTAAATTGGGAGATCGTAACTCATGTTAAAAGAAACATACAAGTTACTAGTAGTTCCGAAGAGAAATGGAATTTGCTCTTCCATTTAGTGGTTAATTAGTATTAATTCGAGTTCTAATTAACCCGAGTTAGGCTCGTGGTTAAGCTCGACTTATCTTGATTAGCGTGTATGTGGATTTATGTGTCGTTTGGTGTTTGTATGGATTGTATTAGTATTTATTAGAATTAATTAGATTAATTGGCGTATAATTGATTAATTGAAAAATTATTGTGACGCCTAATATACCAGGTGTGGGTCAAGGGTGTCGCACACGAGTAGCGGAGTAGCGTGCGCGCCCGAGTGTACTCGTTGACGCGTACGGTGAAATTATAAACGCATGAATAGATACATACATATATATATATATATATATATATATATATATATATATATATATATATATATATATATATATATGTATACGTATATATATTTATATATAGTTGTATATATCAATATATATTGAAAATGAATAAATAATTAATAATTGATGGGCACATAGTGATACGTGGGGTCGAGGGTGACATGCATAGGACGTACAATAGTGTGCACCACCGATGGTCGTCGTTAGCGCGCGCGATAAATTTATGGGCGCGAAAATACATAGGTGAATATATATTTATACATAAATAGATTATATATATACTAGTGAATGGGCACATGCTTCGCACGTGATGCACAATCTTAGCGTGTAATGTGTGAAACAGTGTAATTTAACCACGTACCCATGTAAAGTTAGTCATCTCCCATTTTTTTAATATTTTAATTAAAAAAAACTACCAACTATCTCACGTGAAGTTAGTTATCTCTCCCTACCTCTACTCATCAATTACCACATGGCACTCACCACACTTGATCATAAAAAAACACATATATGCCCTTATTTGTTGTAAACACATGTATGTTAATTTCAGTTGTAATTCCATTATCATATATGTATATTGAATGGAATTACGACTAAAATTATTTTTTTTACATGAACTGTGAAATGTAGTGAAAGTTTTTTAACCACTCACTTTAAGTTGGCATCTCCCATTTTTTAATATTTTAATTGGAAAAAGTTACCCACTATCCCCCGTTAAGTTGGGTTTTCCCTTCCTCTACTTATGAATTGTCACGTGGCACTCAAACATTTTCATTTAGTTTATTTTAAACATGAAAAAATAAAAAAGGCAGATATGCCCTTAGTTGTTGTAAGGACATGATTTGGAAAGAAGATTTGTTACACTTGACTTATAAGGGTAAACTTGTAATAAAGGCTATTTTGTCTTCACCACAATCCTATGGGTATTTCCATTATATATAAGAAATATATATTGTCATCGTAGGGGCACGTTATTTATCATATATAAACGCTAGCTGTAGGTGTGATCATAAATTAATGTCCCAATCTATGCCCCCAAAATGAGAGGAGAGATTCAATTTCTTCCTTATTGGATGTCACATTATTGTTATGGTTACAATTATTACCGCTTTCTTGTTGGGTGATAATTTGACGTCGGTACTGCCCAAAATGTTGGAGGTGCTACTAATTTTATTTATTTTCGGCTCTTGTAAATCCAGGGCGTGAATAAGCTGTGGCGCCTTTTCGTCTGATTTTGTTCAATTAAGAGCTAGCCTTGAGATGTACGTACGATATCAGTGCTCCAAGCATAAACCGTGGAGTTGTGGAATTTATTCCTGTGAACAACCTGCTAGCTGCTGGTGGTAGTGGTGCTGGTTATTGTCGACGCGATGAATCAATTAGATCCATTATCGCTCCCATATTATTTATATATTGTAAGTTGATTCGATCGAACTTGTTTAATTAGCTTCTTCTTAATTGAGATGGGTCGGTGTTCCCGTAGTTTTTTATATCGATCATTATATGTTCTCTGAGGAAGGTACATATGAAAGCTATACATGGAGGACCATCGATCTTCATCATGATCAATTTATATATAAGCTTTTGTTTGATTGTACGTACATAGAATTCATCTCAGGATATAGACATCATTAATATTTAAACTAAATTAAATAGGTTAATCAACCTGGTCACTTTTATAATAATTTTTTGGATGAACTATGGCACGTATATAATAATGAAATACTATACGACGTCGTAGTCTTACTTGTTGCCAAGCAAGGCTTGCAGATGCACAATCATCCTCTCTTCGTGGGATGTGAAGTTCCCACGCTTGATTCTTGGTCTGAGGTAATTGGTCCATCTCAGCCTGCAACTCTTGCTGCATCTCAGCAACCCTACAACCACATCGATCGACCACATGCATATATATAAATTAATTAAATTAAGAGAGGATAATTAATGAGAGCTAGCAAGGCGCAGGCAATTAGCAATCGATCGATTGATCCATCGATGGAGTATATTATATGTAATATTGTACCGCCAGGCATATATAGGCAGGGTTATTTGACGATGGCCTTCGTTTACCTCTCTGCCTTTGCTTCAATCTTGTCGTGCTTTTCACTCCCTTTGCGATCATCATCAACAACCGAAATAAACGCAACTCGTTGAGCGATCTCGGACACATGATTCGATCCGAATTTGGTGCAGACGGAGATTCGAGTTTATCCGTGTAGAGAATTGAGCTCTAGTGATCTTAGGACAGGGGAAGCATAAACTATCTATTCAAATTTCAAACTGCCCGCACTCTCTCTATACGTGTATCAATCTTACCTCTCTCTATCCCTTAAAACCCACTCCTCTCTCCACGTTTTGTATCCGTATTTGGGTGTAAACGATTAACTAATAAACTGTCGTATCCCTTAAAACTTTATACACTCCTCTCTCCACGTTTTGTCTCATCACCAATCTCTCAATGTGATTTTTTTATTTTTAGAATAAAACATTTTTACCCTTACTTTTTAAAAGGACAATGGATGGAAAAAAATAATTGATAGATTCTTTTGAAGGACAAATTTGTTAATAAGGCTATTTTGGCCTCAAGTAAATCCTATGGGTATTTCCATTATATATAAGATAAATGAATCCTAAAGTTTAAATAAAATTAAAATATATATAAGATTCACCTCGAGATGCGTGTTTCACTTGAATCGAGAAAGTGAATATGTGGAACATTGATTGTTGGAGAGATTTTTCATGCTTCGATATACGTGCGATCACATGTCGATAAAAATTAATGTGATTTAATTCTATTTTTGATCGGCATCGAGATTTGTATCGCATGAATTTCGAGAAAAGTTTAATTTAAACCAAACTTAAGTCGGTTGGGGTGTTGGTTAGTTGATAGCCATTGGACTGACCTCGAGATACGTGTTTTGTATCTCGAGAAAAATCAAAATAAAAAAATAAAACATTACATCTGCCTTAAGACTCGTGCAATACGAATCTCGAGAAAATATAATATTTATCTTCCTTAATCTCATCGTCTCCTCTGTACAACAATGAAGAAAGAATAGAGGATTGAGATTGAGAGAGGGACCGAGAAGCAATGAGAAATATAGGAAAAGAGATGGAGATCGACAACGACGAATGTGAGTCGTTGATGTGTGTTGTTATTAATTGTTATCGCATTGTGGGTTGTTATTGTTTGTTGTTGATGTATGTTAATGGAAGTTGTGATGGAGAGGAGGAAGAAGATCTAGGGGAGGTATCTCTCCCCTGCTGGGAATTGTTCATGGAACTCGGGACGCTTGTCCCAGATTCATTAAAAAAAATCGAACCAGGGACGTTTGTCCCTGGTTTCGATTGGGAAGAAGGGGGCACGCTCACAAGCCGTGTGTGTGCACCCACTTCCCTGGGTCAGGCTTGGAGCCTGGGCCAGGCTCAACTCATAGGGCGAGCCAGGCCTAGCGCCCTGGCAAAAAAAAATGCTGAGAAATTGAAAAAAAAAATACCAGAAAAATGAGAAAAAAAATCTCGAAAAATAATATTTTGATTAAATAAATAGAAATTGATGAATTTCTATGAAAATAAAATATTCGGGATATCGGGCGAGATTTTATACGGGGTTTTACCTCGTAAAGCCAAAATGGTCACACTGGCCTAAAATTTGATAAATTGATTTCGAATTTGATTGAGACCGGTATAAGGGTCTAATTAAATAATATTGGACCCAAATTAATTACAATCAGTGTACTTTTAGGTTCTTAATTGACGGGTAAAGGTTTACAGATTTCGAGAGTTGCGTAAATTGGTAACAACAAATTAGAAAAGCTCAATACAGGTAATTGGAACTCGTACTCTTATATGCATCATAAAATAGTTTTATTTAGTGCACGCATTTTATGGACTAGGAAATGGGGAAATGTATCGTAGCTTGAATATGTTATTAAACTGCTTTATGATAAATTATCCGGAAAGAGGTACGACAGGCGAATCGGACTGGAGTAATGATGGAAGTGTTTGATCATTATTAATACTTTCCCTTCAGAATCTTTGAGGTACCCGATTGTTACTTTCCTATTGTTTTATATTGAAAAGTGAACTCGGAAAGAGGTGCAACGGGGAATCCGACTTGAGTTGACGACCGAGGTATTTGGAGAACAACCAATACCCTTCCCTTATATTCGTGACGCTAACCGATTACCGATTTCCATTTAAGTATAGATAGCTACGTTATACCTTGATACACCACAGAATCACAGACGTGTGATTTTGTGTGTCGTAGTCCTAGGTGACGGAAGTCTACAAATCTTCTTTTGAATGCAAAAATGATAAAAGAAAAAAATAAACAAGTCACGTGTATAGTTGCAATTGAGCATTGAACTTGCATTCTGTTATGTATTGTTTATAATATTTTCAATTGATGAATAGATATGCTTTGGTTTCATATTACTATTCATTGATTCATTGATATTTAGACGATAGTTGATATGTTTACGAGAATCACTTACTGAGCAAGTTGGAGCGCTCATTCCCTAATTAACATTTCAGGTTAATAACGTGCGCTTAGACTCATGAACGGAGAAGATTAGGAGTTTATAGTCTTCTCTAAGGTGAATTGATTATCCTACTGTTTACATATTATATTGAATTATTATTTTGTAATAAAAAGGAGGGGATATGGTTTTACAACAAAGGTTTTTACTGGTTTTAGGTATATCTTATGGTTTATCGAAAAAGTTTTAATTTTCGCTGTGTTTTCAGTTATTTATTCGATATAAAATATATTGTAATTGTGATTATCATGTATGAAGGACGGCTGTACTATTACTGTAATTGAGTCCGACTAGTGTACCGAAGCTTAATTAGGGTTTCAGGCTAGGTATCGCATTAATCGGGATAAGGGATGCTACATTTGGCATGAACGCACGTGAACATGGAACCACTTATTTATCAATAAATGTGTCAAAGAACACTAATCATAAGTATGAATGGGCCTAAGTTAATTAAATTAGATCAAATAATATAAGTCCAAAGTTAGGTTGATTAAATGTTGACCTTGGATATGCATCTAGATGATCCCAGTAAAGTTTAACTAAGATAGATTGAGTCAAGATTTTGTATCACTAAGAATATGGACAGTTTTAATGAGAGCTTTAAGATAGTCCTCGAGATACATGTGCATACTAGATTACAACACAGTATAAAAATGGGGGCTTAGTGGGTTTTTGTTTCAAAACCAATAATCAAAACACATGCAAATCCGAAATTCTGGAGGGGATTTGCTGGAAATCAGTGAAGATTGGGGCTTTTGATGATCAAAATCAAGGATCCAAATCAAGGTAAACACCATCACCATCTCTATCATCTTCAATTCTTGAAAATGAGACTTACGAATTTGGAATATGGAGACAAACGAATTTAAATTGAAGCTCTCTGGCTTTACATACTATCATCACTATTTTGAAGTCTATTTCATCAATAAAGAAGAGTTTTATCACTAATTTTTATAGAAATTTTGTTTTTGGTGAAAATTTGGGAAATTTGGAATTAATGCATGATTCTGTAATTAGATGAATTTGTTGTTGTAATCCGGCTGTTATTAGCGTTTGATTTCTCCCACGAGTCGAGGATGGGGTCGACGACGTTTGGAGTAGGCCAATTGGGGTGCTGGGAGCAGAATTCTCAGTTGAGAATTTTGTTGCCCGACACGCCTAGTGCGCTACCCAAGCTAGGTAGAGCAGCAGTCCTCCCGGCAGGGAGATGCCGATAAAGTAGAGCCACGCAGGGGTGCTAGGAGCAGAATTATCAGTTGTAATCCGGTTGTTATTAATGTTTGATTTCCCAACCCCTACGTGTTCTAACTCAGGATACTCATTGTTCTCGGTCGTCCACCACGCAGGGAGACGCCGATAATGTATAGGATGATGACACAGACCCAGACCGAATTTTGATTTTCTTGTCTAAAGTCATAAGCTTATTGTTAACTACATCTAACTTCCTCTTCACATGTGCAGATGTAGCAGATGGTAGGAAAAAGCGAGAGGATCATGTTTTATATTTATTCATTCCACCCTGAGGATTACCAACAACAAAAAGAGATGAGCCACTACGTGCTGAAGATTTCCACTTCTTCTTCATGACTTGTGATTTATTAGAGTTAATTAGCTTACCAAATGCTTCAGTGCGTAACATCTAAAACTCCATACTCGAATCTGTAGTGATAGAAAATGCGTGTGAATTCGACGCATGATGAGGGGTCGAGTGAGAATTCACCGGGAGATTAAAGACAACTTCATCACCAAAAAATCAAGAATCTGATTCTAACAGCTTTAAATCAGGTGTAATACCTATGTTGAGGATCCCACCCAGTTGGCCCCCTGATTTATAGCCTTAGAAACAGGTTCCTAAAAAATATTAATAGTAGGTGAAGAAGTTGAGTTAAACATAGAACCATCAGTATGCATAGAGTACTCCTCGACTATTGAATTAGTTAGTCGAGCGTCTGCTTTCCATCTCCTTTGAGAAACACCATCTTTTGATGAGGTTGCAGCAGCATGATCCTTAGGGTAAGTAAGGACGCCTTCTGAGAGGGTAGGTATAGTTATGTTTGAAGAAAAAAGTAAAATCAAATTTTTGGGAGAAAATCCAAGCGTAGAGCATCTCCAAAGAGAAAATCCAAGCGTAGAGCATCTCCAATGAGGCGGTAGATTGAGGGAATATGTGTGTCACTTAGGATAAAATACACATTGGTATGAAAAATCTTCTCCAATGAGAATGTGATTGAGAGTGTGCATTGTGACGTGACATAAAAAAAGGTAGACAATGACTATCACACCCTCTAGATATAGAGGGTGGAATAGACATTGTGTACCTTGTCAACTCATCAAATCATCAAAATAATCGAAAAAAAAAAAAAACTAAAAATATCACAACTTCAAAGCGGCACTACAAAACACATTTCGTTTCATTTTCTTCAAATTTGGAAAGATAAATACAAAAACAAATTTTAGCTATTTATTTGCTATATTTAACATAATACGTTTTTTAACTTATTAGTATAAGATAACGTTTTTCAAATTATATGGTTTGTTGACGTGATATGAATCCACAACTATAATCCACATTTTACCATTGGAGATGCTCTAATTCGTTAGAGATCGCACCCAGTTGGTCCCCCTGATTTTCAACATCCAATATTTGTTTACCCTTAACGTCAGTTAACATAACCGGATTCTCGAGGGCCGCTAAGGGCACCCCACCTTTTCATGAAGGCACCCAAATTATTTGTAAAAATTCCAGTAAAACTGGAAAAGATCATTTTGCCCCTGTATATATAATGATTCAAACCCCACAAATCATTTTGACAAAGAAAAAGGGCACCCCACCACCAAGCTTGAACCACAAAGCCACATTGCGTTTGGCGAGCGTTTATCGATTCTTGCGGATTGACATCATCCGAAACGACGATGTAACAATGTTTGACAACCATATGATGATTTCTTAGAACTGTTTAGTTGGGTAAAACTGTGAAAATGATGATTTGTTTGTCAACGTAGGGTTTGGTAATTTCCTCAAATCCGAACTTGTTTCTACTATATAATGGAGGATTGTACTGCTACGGTGCAAGAGGATGTTGAACTTGAGGTAATTTTGCGAATTTATTGTGTTTTTATGAGGTTATCCGAAGTTTCTGTCGATGTGCGCGATTGTTTCGGCCTCGCGGGACGAGATATATTGAAATGTCTCGGTCATAGAGGGGCCGAGCCTACTCTAACCCTCTCGCCGATGTACAACCGAGAGTAGGAGAAAATTCTCGGTTGTACACCACCGACGCCACATTACCTATCACTAATTGTAGCTCTCGTCATGTCTCGGCGAGATAATCGAAGTATTCTCGGCCATGCGTAACCGAGACACTCGTGAACTCTTCCGCCTTCATGGCCAAGACATGAGTTCCCAAAATTTAGCTTCGTCTCGGCCATGCTTGGCGAGACAGTCTTCGATCTCGGCTTTGTGTGGCCGAGAACCGCGATTTTCCCATTTTTTTACCATTCTACAAACCGCCACACACACATTACAACTACTCTACCAAATGTAACTTAATTATACTATAAACGTAACTTCAAACGATCGATTTCGCGCAAAATCTGTGTGTTCGACGATCTTCAACCGAGCCCTAATTTGGAGACGAAATCGGCTCACACCCCGACCCTACAAACTGCAAAAAACTCGTACAACGAAGGAGAAACACACGGCGAGGGACGGAAAACACGATTTCGGGGATTCCTCTCACTGGTCGGTTCAAAACAAATGGATTCTTCCACAAGGAGTTCGGTGAAGGTGGTGGTGGGGGTGGTGGGGTGCGAGAGGTTTGCACGAGGGGTATTTTGGGTATTTCGGGTCTAATTTTTGGGTGCCCCAGGTAAATTGGTTTGTGCCCACATTAACTGGGTGCCTTCATGAAAAGGTGGGGTGCCCTTAGCGACCCTCATTAGTTACCTTACCCATCCTAGATATAATAACTGAATCTAGTTTGACTCGCTGGTCGGAGTCTACCAGAGAATCATTAGGTTGTTGAAGATGGAAAGAATTCCGAATAAGACCACCAGTACTAGATCTTCCTCTTCCTCTTCCAGCACGAGCAAAGCGTAACATATTTGCTTGTTCAGCCCTTATTTGAGCCAATGGTTTTGCACGAAGCCAATTACAAAACTTAAAATTGGAAGGATCATGGTTAATACCTTCCAAATCTAAGCATTCCATGTAACGATGACCAATGAGACCACAATGGAAACATAAATCTGGGAGGCGTTCATATTGAACAACAACAGGAACAATTTTCCAATATTTTCCAAATAAATACGCTTTCCAGATTTCAAAGGCTCTAGTAAATTATGGACAATTCTTACCCGCAAGAATTTCCCTTCACAATTACCCAAATCCCCAAGATCCACACCTTCAACCTTTCCGAAAGCCGAACTAATATATCTGATGGCCTATTCAGTCCGACAAGCCAAAGGAACTTTGGAAATTTGAACCTAAAAAGGAGCCTTATATAGTGAAATCAATCTCAAATAAATCACCCACACCATTTGGTTTCACTAAAACTATGATTTGATTGTCAAAATCCCAAGGACAGCCCATAAAGATTCGATGTTTGTCGTCTTTGTCATGAAACTTGAACATAAAGACACTATCATTCTCCACCACTTCAATATCAAAACCACCAGTAATATACCATGCTTTTTGAATTGTAGAAATAAACCCATCTCTATTCACTGGTATATTTTCATAGATATTCCCTATCAAACAGAGTTCCAACTTAGATCTGCCCATCTCATAAAGAGATTTTTTCATATGAAGAACTGGACTGTCATCTGCATCCAGTGCCTCTTGAAGATGAACCAATGAAAAAGAACCCATAAAAAACTAAAAGAGACACCAAATTATAGCAAAAAACTATAACTTTTAAGGAAAACAAACACAAATTGTGACGGCCCCAAATTCCAAACCGTCTTGCTACTCGTCACGTCTTATACCACGTCAACTAGCCTTGCCACGTCATGGCCTGACGCCTCGCGACCTAACGAGTTGCTTACACTTTACCAGCTAACCCTAGTTACGCTAACTAACTTTTACATAAGTATTAATAATTCAGTTAACCAATTACTCAATTTATTAGGTTATATTATAATTTTATAGATGAAGTCTTTTAATGAGTAACTTATGCAATATTTAACAATCCTAAGTAGTGGAAAACCTGGCAAAAGATACTATGTATATATCAAGGCGAGATAAGTATAACAAAAGTTCCATATACCTGTAATCAGTGTTTTATGGTCCCCAAAACCCAACAAAAGTAAAATAAATACATATTGATATCACACACGAGCTGGCTCCACAATCTCAGAGGTAGTCGCCCAGTACCTCCTTGCCCTTGCCCTTGCTCTTGCTCTTGCTCATCGAATTATCTGCACTCAATCACCCAACGAATATAGTGACGAGTCCAGTGAGTAAAATCCCAAGAGATGTCCACACAATATTCATGAATTAAAACTGATAAACTACGAGACATGCGAATATAACACCTAGCAACAATATGTCATATTCCCATGAATGTAGGCAACATGCGACAAGCAAAAGCAATAGCGTGAAATAAATAAACAACATGTACCAACTAAACCGGCTCAGAAATAAAGCATTAATCAGTAAGCATACGTATAATCACGAGAAAACCTTGACCTACACCACCCAGTAATCAATAAATCGAGTAGGAACCACGTATATACTTACAGGCTTACGGTGACTAAACCCCAACTACGGTTACCGAATGAACCCCTCCAGACACTATTTCAAGTCAAGGGAACACCCTAAATCCCTCATGACGGTCATAAGTATATCCTACTGCCGTCGACACAAGCACTAAACACAAGTAACCCGTGTAAGCAATTTAGTCACAACCAATATATACGCAAATCGAAATAGAAGAGAAACCTCATGTGTGCCCACCAGCTGTCACACATGAAATGCGATATCGATAAATCAAAACCATGAATTCAGTGAAGCATTCTCAATGGGTTTACGCACCTCAACACGCGCTCCGACTCCTCGGACATCCGAATCCAACCCGACAAGCTCCCCGATACCCGAGCTAAAGTTCCATAAGTCCCTAAAGTCGGTTAAGTGTGTTTATTGTGTATTCAAATTGGTTGAATATGTTTCAAATTGATCTTCCCAAATCAGCCCTAAAGACTAAATTAATTCTCAATTTCAGTCTTATGTTACAACACATTTTTAGGCATGAAATAGTCCAAATCTCGGAATCTTCAACCAATACAAAGATCATCGGTCTTTATCTTAGCTTTCCGAAAAGGTTTAGTTTGCAAAATTCCGATTTAAAACGAAAGAGATCTTGATTCTACTAAACATAGCTATAATTGGAACCTAATTCGACTAGCGGACTTAGAAACTCTATTCCTCCCAATCTATATTTTCAAAATAAGTGACTTTTGGTCACAAGGCAGTAAACATACCCAAATACAACATACTAAAATCATTTGGATAAGTAGTTAGGGATTTATGTCTTTAACAAATTTAGTTTCAAAACTTTTCTTCTGAATTACAAGCACCTACTTGTAGAGCACTTTTGTACATAAAAATAATTGAATTACGACATTTTCAGTTAAACAAAGTTGTTACCCTTTGAGTAAGATTTCAAATGCCACTAGTTTGGGTCGATTTGGATCTAAAATGAGCAAGTTATGACCAAATTACACAGGCTAATTCCTAATATAACATGCAGAATTCTAATTTTGGTCTTGCAATTTCAAGAATTCATATATTTATGATTTCAAATACAAATTAAGAACTTCAATATGGCTGGATTATCAGCTTCAAATGAGGAATCCAAATATATAAACCAATCGCAAATATTCAATCATCTGCCCTCTGGAATTAGCCAAAAACTAGAAATGATCTCAATCTGACATAAATAGATGTGTACCTAGATTAAGAAATTCTCACCGATCTTTCATGGATTCATTCTCTCCATCAACCTCCTTCTTCTCCAGCAAGTTCTCTTGATTCATAAGTTGAAAATGAAAATGGTTTCCTTGCATGTGTTGATCTTATATATTAAGGTAATATTGATTCCTAGCCATTGATATCCATGTATTTACGTATCTCGAAGCTCATCTAATGATCCACACCTTGACATGTATCCCACTAACCCAATCAAAGTGACACCAACTTGCTACTTACATGGTTCATAGATGTGTCAACATGTATCTCTAGGACAATCTCATGGTTTCTAATTTAAATAACCAAACTATAGGCATTGATTTATTGGATTCAATTACATTAGCTTAGGCACATTATAATATATATAGTTAATATTTTTATTCACCAAATTGACAAATTTTGTGATCCCACTAACCCTTGACTACCCGGCACTCGATACTCTGCGTCTCGACACGCAATTCGAGGTACGCCATTAGCCTATTATTTTAATTGAATTTTACTTAGCCTATGGTCACATTACCCATTTTAATTGATTAACTAGTCATCCTGACATGGATTAGTCTAGTTTCCCAGTGTACCCTTAGTTTGCCTACTCACTACCCGCTTGACACGCATTTCGATGTGAAAACCCGTCACACAAACTCGCCCGATAGCAACATACACACATGCGGTGCAATATAATAATAATAATAATTTTAAACACCACATATACATAACCACCATCCATAAATAACATATTTTATCGGTTCTCGTGTCCAAGCCAACCGAGTTGTCCATGTAACGCCCGAACTACAACCGTTAATCCCTGAGATTAATGCTAATCCTGGTTTAATTAATTTGGGGCGTTACACAAATCACTAGAAAAAGTAGTGGAAAAATGAAAAGAAATCACAAATTGTGATAGAAACACCATAGAATATGGAAGGTTCTCTCACCATTGTTGGCAAAGAGATATTCGGCTTAAGTTTTTGTTTTTTAATCCTAAAAGCTTTTTTTTTATTGAATTACAAAGAAAATTTGAAGTTTTTTTTTTAATTATTGGGGAAATTTGAAGTTGATATAAAAAAAATCAACTTCCTTAAAAGTTTGGCAAAATGAACCAAACAAGGCTTTTTGTTTTAATTTTTGGTAGTGGTGTTTTACTACTTTTTATCAAATGATTGAATAACACAGTAATAGTGATGGTAAAAGATAAAGAAAATGCTAAGGATACACACTACACCAACTGTGACGGCCCTAAATTCCGAGGCAAATCGGGCACCGCCACGTCGTCGGGCATGTCACCAAGCCATGCTACGTCACTTGCACACCTGTATATGACGGCCCGCGAACCATCCGTCTTGTAATCCAACTTAGTAAATTTCGTTGTTTTAAAAGATTAATATTCTATCGAAATATGCTAAGTTAAGAAGTTTTACAACTTAATTTGTTTATTTTAATTATTTTCAGGTTATTTTTAATAGCGGAAGTCTTAATGACATGCATATAATTAATGTAAACAAGTTATGCAATAATTAACAACCTATGGGTGGAAACCTAGCAAAAGGATATCATGTATATCAGTTAAGGCGACAAAAATGTATAACAGGTGTCAATATACATGTATCGGGTGAAAAAGTCTCCCAAAATGAATCCCAATAAGTATGTATATGTAAATACAAACATCTACGAGTAAGCTAGTGGAGGCGCTCCAAATCAAATTTAGTCGTCAATCACCGCCTTCCCCCGGCTCGTCGTAGGATCTGCAACTTGCCACCAACAAATAATGACAATTTCCAGTGAGTAAATCCCAGAGAAATTCAGTTAGTATTCACAAGAAATCCAAGAAAACGGCTACAATTTATGCATATAAAGCAAATGAACAGGAATGTAAAGCATGAATATAAGTCGTGAGATAATCAAGAATATGGAAAGCGAGTGTGGTGTATAGCTGTCGAGCCCTGGGACGAAATACTAAACCGAGAAGGCCCTGGAGATGAGGAAATCCACATCCCCTCTTCACGGTCGAAATGAGGAACTCTGTTGGTCGGAAGGTAGACTTCCGTTCAACGCCTCAAAGGAGAGGAAATTTGTGACGGATGGTAGCTATCCCGAAATCGAAGTGGTTACAGGAGATGAAGATGACCCTTCACTTGTGTTATTCAACACTCTTTGTTGAGTCCGAAAGAAACACCTACGACACAACGTCACTAAATCTTCAAAACAAGGTTTACCATCAAGAGCAAGGTTTATAATGTGATTGTGGACAGCAAGAGCTATGAAAATATAGTTTCCAAAGCCTTGGTGAAGGCCTTCTCCCTCCCTTCCACCACCATTTCTATCACAGCTCCTTCAAGAGTTCTCTAACATTACCCCTGTTAAACTTCCACATACCTTACCACCCTTGCGTTCTATTCAACATAACATTGATCTCCTTCCAGGCTCTTCATTACCCAATCTACCCCATTACCGAATGAGCGTTGATGAACATGTTATCCTCCAACAATAAGTGGAGGACCTTTTAAGCAATAGACTGATCCGAAAATCTCTAAGTCTTTGTGCAGTCCCTGCCCATTCTTACTCCTCAGAAGGATGAAACATGGATAATGTGTGTTAATAGTCGCGCAATCAACAAAATCACAATCAAGTATCGATTCCCCATCACTCGATTGGAGGACAATTTGGCCAGTACTAAGGTGTTTTCAAAGTTTGATTTAAGGAATGGGTACCATCAAATTCGCATTCACGCGGGGGATGAATAGAAAACCGCATTCAAGACGCGTAGTGGGTTATACTAATGGCTTGTTATGCCTTTTGGTTTGAGCGATGCTCCGAGCACATTTATGCGCTTAATGACATATATTTTGAAGCCTCTCTTGACCACATCAGTTGTGGTCTACTTTGATGACATTTTCATTTTTAGCAAGACAATGGAGGCTCACTTAACTCACATTCGGGAGGTCCTAACCATCCTACGAGAACACATGCTCTACCTCAATCTTGGTAAGTGTATATTCTGCTAAGTCAGCTTATTATTTTTGGGTTTTATGATAAGTTCTGCAGGTATCCATGTCGATGAACAGAAAATTCAAACAATTTGTGACTGGCCTACACTATATAATGTGTCGAACGTACGTAGTTTCCATGGCTTGGCAACCTCCTATAGGAGATTCATTCGCAATTTTGGAACTTTCATTGCTCCCCTTACTAATTGCTTGAAATCACACCAATTCCAATGGGGTCCTTCACAGCAAGCTAGCTTTCAAACTCTCAATGACAAACTGTGTTCTGCTCCCGTATTGGCTTTCCCATATTTCTCTAAGGTTTTTTTAACTTGAAACGGATGCTTCAGTCATGGGTATTGGGGCTATCCTAATTCAGGAACACAAACTAGTTGGCCTTTTTAGTGAGAAGCTCTTCGATGCTCACCAACGTTGGTCTACTTATGAACAAGAATTGTACGCAATTGTTTGGGCCCTCCAACGTTAGGAGCCTTACCTTATTCAGCGTGATCTTATTCTACATAGTGACCACTCAGCTTTACAACACCTTAGCTCTCAAAGGACTCTTAACCGTATGCATGCCCATTAGATATTATTTATACAAAAGTTTAACTTTGTATTCAAACACAAAAAGGGGTTCAAAATCGTATGGTTGATGCTCTAAGCAAGATGTCTCATTTGCTGGTCACACTTTCTTCAACAATTGTGTCCTTTGACTCCTTAAAGGGCCTTTATGCTTCAGATGATGATTTCAATTTGATTTGAGCTACCTCTCTTGCGTATCGCGCCTATGGTGATTAATCTATTCAATATGGGTTTCTCTTCAAAAATATTCGGCTTTGTATTCCTAACACGTCCCTACACCTCTAATTAATTGAAGAGCTTCACTATGGCGGCCTCGCTGCTCACTTAGGAAGGGATAAAACCATACAATTAGTCGAGGATCGTTTCTTCTGGCCTCATCTAAAAAGGGATGTCACACACTTTGTAGCCAACTGTGCCACATGCCAAGCATCGAAAGGTTCTTCACAAAACATAAGCCTCTACTTGCCATTGCCTATACCTTGCAGCATTTAGGAAGACCTCTCTATGGACTTCATTGTGTGCCTCCCAAAAACTCAGTGCCAAGTTGATTCCATCCATGTTATTGTTTATCGATTCTCGAAGATGTCGCATTTCATCCCTTGGCACAAAACAGCTGACGCCAATAACATTGCATCCTTATTCTTTCGTGAGGTCGTTTGTCTGCATGGCGTGTCGCATTCGATCACTTCTGATCGAGATGTTAAATTCGTAAGTCATTTTTGGAGGTCCCTGTGGCATAAGTTTGGTACTAAGCTTAATTTCAGTAACTCTTATCACCCTCAATCGGATGAGCAAACGGAGGTGACCAATCATATTGTTGGATCAATGCTACGCTATTTAGTTGGTGATCATCCCAACCGGTTTCAGCCCTTTTCTGATCGTCTATATAAAGGCCCATGCCATGCCTATTGATCTCACAAGTCTTCCAAATTCTGGCCTCCAAACTGTGGAGCAGTTGACAACCAAACTACACACTATTCAGGAGCAAGTGATTAAGAACCTAACTGTTGCCAATGCAAAATATAAAGTTGATGTAGATCTTCACCGCCGCCCTTCGACCTGCAAACCTGGTGATCTCTTCATGGTTCGTTTAAACAAAGAGCGCCTTCAGCATATTCCCAATACTAAGCTACAACCACGCAAGATAGGCTCGTTCCCAATTAAGCGTCGAATCAACGCCAATGCTTATGAGGTCGACCTCCCAGATGATGGCTCTTTTCATCCCACCTTCAACATCGCTGACATCTTCCCATACCATTCCCCGGATGGTGCTGAAAGTCAAGTCATACGCTCAGGGTCAAGCTCTTTTCAATAAAGAGACACTGATGCAGCAACTGTTGTGTGCCTATCTCGAGACTAATCTAAGATGGAGAGAGTTGAGCCTATCGTGGACTGATCCTTATAATTGAGACCTTTTGGACGAGTGATCCCATTTTTGATGCTCTGTGTTACTGATTCACTGCAGCGCACCGCCTATAGCAGACATGTTATGCTTTTTGTTATCTTTACTTTCCGTTTGTTATTCAAAGAAGCTCAAATAACATGAACTTTGTGATAGCAAATCAATTATATACTCCATCCAGTCATTTATATAAGTCGTTTTAGCAAAAACTTTTCATTCAAAATTGTAAGTTGTTTTTGGAATTCAAGAGTGTATTTATTAAATTTTTACCCATTTTACCCTTGTACAATTCAAACATTTATGATTCTTCAATTCTTCGATTCATTTAATGCCAAAAGATATATATATATATATATATATATATATATATATATATATATATATATAAATTACACTCGTAATTAATGATGTTTTAATTCTTGTGTCTTTACCTTAAACGACTTATATAAATGAGCGAGGGAGTACATTCCAAGATATTTCACCAATAGAACATATAATTCTGGGTTCTTTTTTTTTTGTTCTTCCCTTCCAACTCAAGAACAAAAAAAAAGAGATCTTTATATGTTATTCGGAGATTTAGAAAAAAACATATGATATGGTCCCTAGAGATGTTCTTTAGTGGGTTCTAGAAAAAAAAAGAGTGCATGCTAGATACATAGACACTATTAAGGATATGTATGATAAAGTAGTAACGAGTATAAAGACATTTGAAGGAGCTACAAAAGAATTTCTCATTACGATCAAGGATCGACTTTAAGCCCATATCAATTTACTTTAGTTATGGATGAACTAACTACACATATTCAAGATGATATTCCATGGCGTATGCTATTTGCAGATGATATTGTCTTAGTGGATGAAACAAAAGATGGAGTGAATAAAAAATTAGAACTCTGGAGGAATACATTAGAATCTAAAGGCTTTAAGTTGAGTATGACGAAAACCGAATACATGCTCTGTGAGTTTAAAAACACTAGACATCGAGATGACGGAGTGGTAAAATTAGGGGAAGTAGAAGTTCCTAAGGTAAACCACTTTAGACACCTAGGATCAATCATACAAAATGATGATATCATTGATAATGATGCTACACATAGAATTCAAACTGGATGGAAGAAATGGCGGAGTGCAACATGGTGATTTACGAACGAAATGTTCCTACTAAGTTAAAAAGAAAATTTTATAGGATCACAATTAGATCAGCTATGCTCTATGAAAGTGAATGTTGGGCGGTAAAACAACAACAATTACATAAAATGAACGTAACAGAAATGAGGATGCTTAGGTGGATTTGTGGTAAAACTCATAAAGATAGAATAGGAAATATAGAAATTCAAAGACAAGTAGGAGTAACACCAATTGATACAAAGATTAGGGAAGGGCGGTTGCGGTGGTTTGGTCATCTACAAAGACGGCCTACAAATGCCCAAACTAGAAAACTTGACTCAATAGAAACTGTATAAATTCGACGAGGTATGGGCAGACCAAAGTTAACATGGGATGCATTAATTACGATGGATTTGAATAGTTTGAAAAACTCACCATCAATTGCACTTAATCGAGAACAATGAGAAAGTTTGATCCATGTAGCCGACCCCAGTTAATTTGGGACTCAGGCTATGTTGTTGTTGTTGTTGTTCCCTTCCAACTCAAACAGCCTCTGCATCATCATCGACGCTCCCAACTCTGCTAAAACGAAGCTCCCAAATCTGCGAGAATGAATCCTCCATCGCGAGATGCCTCATTTTCGAGTCTTCAATGGAGGTGAGGATGAACGAAATCGAGATACCTGATTCCGTGATCACGAATCGGGATGAAGCATTGGAATACCATGTGCGTGAATCCCCCCGTATAGATAAGTCTGTGATGTATGCTGGGAAGATGGGTAGTTTTGTAATTTCTCACTAACTTTAGCCGACTCTTAATTTCGAGGGCGGCTAAGGGCACCCCACCATTTAATGAAGGCACCCAATTTTTTGTAAAAATTTCAGCAAAATGGAAAAAGACCATTTTGCCCATGTATATATATTGATTCAAACCCTACAAACCATTTTGACAAAAAAAAGGGCACCCCACCACCAAGCTTGAACCTAAAACGACATTGCGTTTGCGAATGCGTTTATCGATTCTTGCGGATTGACATCATCCGACAACGATGTAACAATGTTTGATAACCATATGATGGTTTCTTAGAATTGTTTAGTTGAATAAAACTGTTTTTTGTCAACGTAGGGTTTCTCAAATTTGTTTCCACTATATAATGGAGGATTGTCGAGATGTTTTTTTTGCCAATTTATTGTGTTTTTTACGAGGTTATCCGAAGTTTCGCGATTGATTCGGCCGCGAGACCGAAATTATGCAATGTCTCGGTCACCTTCCACCGAGGCCTACTCTAACCCTCTCCAGGTAATGGACAACCAAGAGTATTCTACATTCTCGGTTGGACATCACCGACGCCACATAAACTATCACACTTGACTTCACTCGGTGAAGTGGTGGCCGATGCGAACGACAGATAAAAACTCTTCCGTTATGGACAACCGAGTTCCCAAAATTTTACATTCTCGGCCATGCTTGGCCGAGACAGTAAACAAAATCTCGGCTTTGTGTGGCCGAGAACCACGATTTCCCAATAAATGAACCATTCTAATGCCGCCACACACAAACATAACAACTACTCTATCAAATGTAACTTAATTATAATACCAACGTACATTCAAATGATCGATTTCAACATCTATCGATGTGTGAACGAAAAACTTCAACCGAGCCCTAATTTGGATATGAAATCGGCCAAAACCACGACCCTTCAAACTCGAAAAAATCGTCCTACAACAGAGGAGAGAAACATAAGAGGAGACAATACAACTTAGATTCGGGATTCCTCTCACTGGTTCGTTCACACGAAAATGAAGAAAGTCAAGTAAGAGGACGGTGGTGATGGTGCCTGTTTTGGTGGAGGGGTTTTTTGGTGCCCATTTAGTTAGAGGGGTATTTTCGATATTTCGGGTATAATTTTTTGGTGCCCCAGGGTAAATTGGTTAGTGCTTTCACATTAACTGGGGGTGCCTCATTAAATGGTGGGGTGCCCTTAGCGGCCCTCTCTTAATTTCCCCCAGTGAACAACTCGTTCAGGACTACATGCGAATCACGGGAGTCGCACTCCCATTTTCGTGAATCCGGTATCGAATGGATCAGGGGTTCACCCCAGTCGAACACACCATAGGGAGTGAGTTGTACTTGTAGAAGTTGTAGTGGAATCTGACTTTAGGGTCCTTCTCGAACACGACATTGTATTGGCGAATCCCGAGATGATTAAATTTGGCTAACCAGCCCCAGAATCTTATTAAACATTAGCTACCTGCCACGATTTCCCAACAACAGAAATCAAATACCACAATCAGCTACGCGGGGGCGACATCGCGGAGGGACTGTTCGATCACTCAGAGAGAGGTTTTATTCTTTCTTTTCTACATCAAAATCCCTCTTTTTCTAAGTCTGCCCTAACCGATCCTATCTCTTGCTCTTCTTTCGTGCTTATTGCTTTGGCCTCCTTAAATCTCAACCATATGGATTGATTATGATTGTTCGATAACGCTTTTTGAGAAAAGTCAGGGATTTTTTGGTCCTTAGTTTACATAAATTGGCCATAAAAGCACCAATTTTTGACCCTAGGAGCATTGGTGGATGCAATGTTGTGTTGATTCAATTCTCAACAACAACAAAGACAGCAATAACTCAACATCAGCGTTTTTTGCAACTCTAACATTGCGCGGCTAACTCGTAATTGATGTACTTTAGATAGCAATTAGCGGGATTTGTGAGGGCTGGCCTTTTTTTTTTTTTTTTTTAGTTTCTTGAGCTTACATGATTATTATGACATTTGATTGCAGAAACTTCAATTGCCGCTGAATATATATGTGACGAATTTTGGGATACTCCGGCGATGGAAATCGTGGACAATCCCTATGAGTAAATTAATTTATTTGTAAGTATATAATATTACATACCTTTTCAATATTACGACCATGCGTGGAGTTTTTTTAATGTATTCCTAGGTTTCTTTGATGCAGGAATCAACTGTTTTTTCTTTCAATTTCGATTTCTTTGATGCACGAATCAACTGTTTTTTCTTTCAATTTCGATTTATTATGTATAGATGAATGAACTCAGTTACGATTTTGATGTGAGATTGTAGTTGGAAAACTTCAGTGGTAGTACGTTTCGTTAGTGATATTTATTATGTATATAGCACAATGTGACAGTCAAATCATTGTTAGGTCTCACAGTCGATGGCCATGATTTCAACAATTAGTGCATACACCTAACAAAACCTGATGTTAGATGACTATGTAAGGTAGAGATTTGAAAGAGACTGGCGATGGCCTAATTATGCAGCTTTCAAAAGTGAATTACTTATCCATCCCCTAACTTGTGAGAAACCTGCCATGATCAATTCAGATTTTAGAGTTTCCGAATTCATCCCCATGCAAGTTGCACGGTGCCCACGAAGCATCATGATGCTAGAGGTTATAAAATGATGATTGTCTTTTGTACTTTCTGCTTCATCGTTTTCTCTCCAAGAAACTGTAGCATTCAATGTAGAAAATATGAGAAGTGTGAGAGGAAGATATATTGGGATACATCTCCCTTCTATAAAAAACAAAAGTCCAAGCTTATCGACTTGGATTATTGTGCCTGCATTTTTGGATACGGAACTAGGAGTAGTATCAGTCTTTTCTCTTCATTTTTTTTTCTTTCTTTCCCCCCTTTTTGGTTATTACTTGGCTCGACCAGTCTCTCTTGGAAGTTTGATTGGGAAACCCCTCTGGCTGACATTAACCCTGTCAAAATGGAAAAATCTCTTTGGAGAAACTTCATGTGGTCATTTTTGTTTGCTTTGAACCTTGGACAGTTCAGAGTTTTCTAGGTTACACTACAATCTCCATCACACAACAACACGAGTTGTGAAAAAATTGATGTAGTACTAAAATTTAACATTTGGAAGATTACTTGTTTTCTAAGTGAAGATCCATAATCTATTTTAACTGAAAGAAACCAAATGACCATGTTTTTGGAGTTTCAGATAGATAAGAGAACTGAATTGAAATAAAGTGCATCCTTTGATATTTCGTGGACTTCTGTTGAAAAACTTTTTACTTTTTTTTTCCTTCCATGATTTGTTTGCTTTAGGTGTCTCTTTACTTTAGTGTTTCTTTTTTTTTTCTATATTTAACTTCGGCAAAATAACTTATTATACTATAAGGCTGTTAACTGAAATCTTGTGGTATGACATTAAATTTGATATATTCTTTAAAGATAATTTGTCTAGCATTTTCTCTTGGAGGCATATTGTTGTTGCTGATCTTGTGATTTTTTTTTTCGCGCGTGCTATCAAACAAGATCAAGAGTCTGAGACAACTTTCGAAGAGCATTATCTCAAGGTTTTTGTGTTTTTCTCACTAGGTAATGAAGGGTTTGTCTCAAAAAATTTGGTCCTCGAAATCTACCTCTAAAAGTTCAATTGATTTTCCACTTAAAGATTTGGCATCTTCTAATTCAGACCGAGAGGCTTGTGAGACCAAGCCATCCAAAGTTTCTTTATGGTCTGGCTACATTGGGTCTACCTTCTCAATCTTTGAAACACATATTGACTCGTCACGTTCTGAAAACAAAGCATCCAATTATAGAACCTATGGGTGGACGACATTGTTGAAGCGCGTTGTTTTGAGAAGCTCGATGAGGAGACTACAAGAACGTATAATAGGCTGCTCAAGCAAAACTGGTGTCACCAGCTCAACTAGTGAAATTTGGCTTCTTGGGGTTTGTTATAAAGTTTTAGCCGATGATGCGGATCACGGTATTGGCTTGGCAGAATTTGAGAATGACTTCTCATCACGAGTATGGATTACGTATCGAAAAGGTAAAGTTTTCTTTGTTGGTTTGATCTATTTTAATTGAATCAATTTAAAATTTGTTTAATGTCTAAATTTTAAGGCAACTTTATGAACCCTTAAATGGATTGACGTACAATGTTGTACCATAAAAAATCATTGATTGGTAGTCCAAAAAAAATTATTGATTGAAAGAAAGCACTCTATATTTTAACAAAGCCCCTTAACTGAATACCTATCAAAACTCATTTCTCATGATTTACCAGCTATGAGTTGATGGTTGGTGCTATTACTTCCTTAATTCAAAGTCATCCTTCTTGTACTCCTGTAGTGTATTTTTGGGATTTGTCTCATTGTATGACACATTCACAGAGTTCAAATTTTGATTGCATTCAGAGGATTTAGTGTCTACTGTTAGCGCCACCTTCAATTTAGATTGTTTCGAATTGTGTTCTTAATTGATGTACTACTATGTGAAAAAAAGGTATCAAAAAACATATCTCCTTTAATATTGGATCTTTTTGCTTAGATGAATTTTACCGAAGATGTTCTTGGTTATCTGTTTCCACTGATGAACACTACAACAACATAGCCTCAATCCCAAATTAGTTGGGGTCGGCTACATGGATCAAATTCTCCCACTGGTGAATAATGCTTAATTTCTTCACCATGCAGGTTTCGACGTGATTGGTGATTCAAAGTATTGCAGTGATGTCAACTGGGGTTGCATGCTTAGAAGCAGTCAGATGCTCGTTGCTCAGGTACAATATTGGTTTGGTATCCTTTACCCGAAGTCCAAATTTTTCTCTCTTTTTTTTTTTTTTTTTTAATGTACGTTCAAATGTAAGATCTTACTTTTTAGATAAACTCCTCATAGATTGAGCTGATGATTTGCTTGTTTATGATTCAGGCATTACTCTTTCATTGCTTGGGTAGATCATGGAGAAGGCCATTGGAAAAGGTAAGGTAAAATGTATGCTCATTCAGATGCTTATTTTTGGATCAAGGATATTAAGAAGGCATGTTTAAATAGCTGATAATTATGTCAATGAGGAAAAGATAATTGCAGTTAAATTTGGTTGGGTAAATGCTCACTCTTTGTTACTTGTCTGTACAGCCATTTGACAAGAAGTATATTGATATCTTACACCTCTTTGGTGATTCTGAGTCATCAGCATTCTCCATACACCATCTTCTTCAAGCTGGAAAGCAATATGGTCTTGCTGCAGGCTCATGGGTTGGCCCATACGCCATGTGTCGTTCTTGGGAAACTCTTATTCATTCCAAGGGTGCTGAAACTAGCAATTATTATTTATCAATGGCTGTTTATGTTGTATCTGGTGATGAGTATGGAGAGCGAGGTGGAGCTCCTGTTGTTTGCATTGAGGATGTTGCAGAACTATGTGCTGAATTTGATAAAGGTCATTTTGATTGGTCCCCTATTCTATTATTAGTTCCGTTGGTCCTTGGACCTGAAAAAGTCAATCCCAGGTATATATTACTTCAACTAGTTATTTGATCCAGCTCTTGATACATTCTGTTTCTCTTAGATTTGGTATCCATTCCATCCAACTACGCAATTAATGATATGTGTTGATTTTTTATTTTGGAAGACAGGTAGAGGTAATTCAGCGCTATGTTGGGTACTTCTTGCCCATGTCAGCTGGACATAAGCAAAGTTTTAATAATGCATAAGAATGAACTATTAATAGCTACATGCATTGCGTAAACTTTTTATATTGGTGTGGTATATTTTGGAGATGTAGCACATTCGTGGTTTTCATGATGGTTTCTAATTTGAAGTTTTTAACAGGGAGACTCTCTGTCACATATGTCCTCCAAAACCCACCACCTAGGCCCCAGGATATGTATTTTCTTGTCACCTCACAAACATAATTTTAAGCAGTTGCAACCTACTAGGTTGATTCGTTGGTTTTGTGTTTTAACATTCTCCTCAAGATGAGCATCTTTGTGCTAGAGTCTTACTTGATTTTCACTTGCAGGCTCATTTAGAAGCATCTAATCTCCCTCTCTTCAGCTTTACCATGCCTCTTCCTAATGTTCATTTGTAAAACCCTAGCACATGGCAAAATTAAGGTTTTCTTGTTGCTTTTTGTTCCTAAAAAATCCATCACGTGTGCTGTTCTCCAAAGAAGAATGCCCTTTGCCTATTTGTCTTCTTGTTGGTACATGTTGTGTCGGTGTGATAATCTTTTCATCAGCTGCACTTTAGCTCAAAACTTCGTGAAGGCTTTGCTTCATGAATTGCGGCTCAAAATTTAAGCATAAAAAAATGATTGGGTGATGCATACTTTTGTGTTCCTATTGGTACACAATGTTTCATTGTGTGTGTTTTGATACTGTAATTGTTTCCTTGCAATATATAACTTTTACAAATCTTAATTTGTTTTTATGGAAATTATATCTATATTTAAGAGGATAAAAAGGTGTGGGGTATCAGGAAGGATTGTTTTAAACTTCAATTTACTTGCAAGATTCATGACGGATAAAGTTTGATCCATGTAGCCGACCCCAGTTAATTTGGGACTGAGGCTATGTTGTTGTTGTTGTTGTATTCATGACGGATAAAGCTAGTTGCTGACAAAGTTTATATGAAATGTCATTTGTTAGGTATATCCCATCCCTAAAGGAAACTTTTATGTTTCCTCAAAGTCTCGGCATCATGGGTGGGAAACCAGGAGCTTCAACTTACATTATCGGCGTTCAGGATGATGAGGCATTCTATCTTGATCCACATGAATTGCAATCGGTATGTCGTGTTTGTTCATTTCGTCAATTTTTCACTCTTATGTGATATTTAGGCACCTTCAAATGACTTTCTACTTCTGATTGTGGCTAGATTATGCGTATTAATATTTCTTGTTTCTTTATTGGTAGACACATCGTCCATGTTATATAATATCTACTTAATTAAGGGTATCCTATAATCTTACATTTCTTTTGACTTTTGAGTTTTTATTTTCTCTCGGAAGCTATCATCTTTTTATTTAATATATATATATATTATAAAGTAATTTATAAATCAATAATTCAAACCAACATGAAACCTCTCAAAATGGAATCTTTCAGCTATATGTCTGACTTTTTTCTTCTTTTTCTTGACTTCCATTGAGATGCTATTCTCTAGTTTGTTGAACTTCTTCCAATATGAGTCGTCCAATAGCGCCATTTTCAAACAGCAATAAAGGTTGTCACTTTTCATGCATATGTCTTCATAGTTTTGTCCCTCTAAAAGCTTTCGATATTATTATGGAAAAGAGCAATAAAATGGCCATGAGATTCAGGGTTTGTTCTTTTCTTCTTGGCTCACTCTTGAATTGTCCTTCAAGAGTTTCTTGTTTTCCAATATCAAAAGGGGCCGGTCCATTCTCTTGCAGACTGTTTTAATTCTTTTCTTATTGTGTAGTTTTTTTTATATAGTTTTGTGCAATACATGCTGCGTTATCTTCATATAATATGGTTGGAGAATCTTTTATTGAAGGCAATCCACATGATTCTTGAATATGTTCAATCATATTTCTCAACCATACACATTCACGACTTGCTTCATGAATTGCAAGTACTTGAATGGTTGGAAGAAGTAGCAACCATAGTTTGCTTTCTTGACTTCCATGATACAAATATTACCACATGTGAATACATATCCCGTTTGAAAACGGGCCTTGTGGGATCGAGATAAAAATCCACATCGGCATAACCTTGTAGATTCAATTTTACCCCTCTCGAGTAGAATAAACCCATGTCACTTGTTCCTCGAAGATATCGGAAAATATGTTTAACACCATTCCAATGTCTTCGAGTTGGTGATGAGTGTATCTTGCAAGTAGGTTGACAAAAAAACAATGTCGGGTCTTGTACAATTTGCAAGATACATAAGTGCACCAATTGCACTTAAATATGGTACCTCCGACCAAGTAGCTCTTCATCACTTTCATGAGGTCGAAATGGATCCTTATCCACTTCAAGTGATCGACAACCATTGGAGAGCTCAATGGATGCGCCTTGTCCATATAAAATCTTTTTAATATTTTTTCAATATAATTTGATTGATGGACAAGTACTCCACTTGAAAAATGTTCAATTTGCAAACCAAGACAAAGTCTTGTTTTTCCAAGTTCTTTCATCTCGAATTCATTTTTCAAGTATTCGGATGTTCTAACGATGTCGTCGTGGTTTCCCACTATATTTAAATCATCAACATATACAACAATAATCACAAATCCCGTTGATGATCTTTTAATGAAGACACATGGGCAAAGCGGATTATTTACATATCCTTCTTTCAGTAAATAATCACTAAGGCGTTTGTACCACATTCGTCCAGATTGTTTCAATCCGTACAAAGACCTTTGTAATTTTATAGAATGCATGTTATGAGGTTTTGATTTTATTTCTTCGGATATTATAAATCCTTCGGGGATTTTCATATATATCTCAGCTTTGTCTAGGGATCCGTACTGGATATCTTTGTAACGACATCCATTAAATGCATATCAAGCCCTTCGAAACGCAAGGCTTATCAAGAACCAGAAATGTGATTGCATCTATAACGGGAGAATATGTTTCCTCATAATCGATGCCGAGTCTTTGTGAGAAACCTTGAGCTACAAGTCTTGCTTTGTACCTTGTAACTTCATTTTTTCCGTTTCTCTTTCGTACAAATACCCATTTATATCCAACGGGTTTTACGCCATCGGCGTTTGGACAATTGGTCCAAAAACCTCTCGTTTCCTTAACGAGTTTAGCTCTGCTTGGATAGCATCTTGCCATTTTTGCCAATCGGGTCTTTTTCGACATTCGTCCACTTTGATCGTGGTTCTGGATCATCATCATTTTTACATATTTCAAAGGACACATTGAAAGCAAATATATCATCGGGAACAATTTTATTTCGATCCCAAATCTTACCGAGTTTAAATAATTTATTGAGATCTCATTATTTTCATCTTTTTCCTCTTTTTATAGAGGAAGTTGTTCCTCATCGAGAATCAACTTGTTACGACAAACCCTTATCAAAGGATTCTTGTGCTTTCTCGGGAGTATTTTGATTTGTATTTATTTTTACTCCCGTTTTCCTCTTTCGAGGAATTGTATCCTTTGAACCAATCGGTCTTCCACGCTTTAAGCGTTTCGTTGGTTCTTGTGCATTTTGTTGCACAGAGACATCAATTCTTGCGGGAACATTTACAAATGGAATATGTGATTTTGTCACTTGTTTTGCATCATTAAATGCATCGGGTAATTGATTTGCAATTTGTTGCAAATGAATGATCTTTTGAACTTCAAGTTCACACTTTGATTTGTGCGTGGATCATAATGTGATAAAGTTGATGCATTCCAAGCAATTTCGCGCCATTCCTTTTGAATTGGCTTCTTATCTCCCCTAATGGTGGGAAAATTGCTTCATCAAAGTGACAATCAAGCAAAACGTGCGGTAAATAAATCCCATGTTAAGGGCTCAAGGTATCTTATAATGGACGATGAGTTAAATCCAACATAAATCCCAAGTTTTCGTTGTGGGCCCATCTTAGTTCTATTTGGAGGTGGTATAGGAACATACACTGCACAACCAAAAATTCTCAAGTGTGAAATATTTGGTTGTTGACCTAAAATGAGTTGCATGGGGGAATGTTCATGGTATGCGGTAGGTCTATAACGAATGATAGATCTTTGCATGAAGGACTACGCATGTCCCCAAACCGAAGTTGATAACTTAGTTCTCATGATTAAAGGTCGACAATTAATTGAATGCGTTTGATAAGAGATTCTCGCCAAACCATTCGGGTATGCACATGTGGAACAGAATGTTCAATGGTAATTCCTATAGACAAGCAATAATTTCTAAATGCTTGAGATTGAAATTCCCAAGCATTATCAAGACGGATGGTCTTGATTGGGTTGTCGGAAATTGTGCTCTTAACTTAATGATTTGTGCTAAAAGTCTAGCAAATGCAACATTGCGGGTTGAAAGCAAACAAACATGTGACCACCTAGTTGATGCATCTATCAAAACCATGAAATATCTGAATGGTCCACAGTGAGGATGAATAGGACCACATATGTCTCCCTGAATGCGTTCTAAGAAAATTGGGGATTCCACAACAATTTTACTTGGGGATGGTTTAACTATCAATTTACCTTGAGAACAACTAGCACAATTATAATCACCAGCTGAAAATATTTTGTGACTCCTTAAAGGATGTCCATGCGAATTATTAATTATTCTTCTCATCATTGATGATCCTGGATGACCAAGCTAGGTCATGCCATAAAATGAATGTCTTTGGATCATTAATTTTCTTATTCAAGACGACATTCGTTTCGACATGCCTTATATGAGTAAAATATAATCCAGATGATAAAGCTGGGAATTTTTCTAACACTTCTTTTTTCCCATTTGAAACCAATGTGACATAGAAATTCTCTATTATTTTCGTTCACGGTTTCAATGTGATATCCATTTTGTCGAATATCTTTAAAGCTCGAAATTTCTTACGGATTTTTCGAGTATAAGGCATTGTCAACATGAATTGTTGTTCCCCGAGGCAACATAATATTTGCTCTTCCGAGCCATTAATCAAATTGGAGATGCAGATATTGTTTGAACATTAGCCTCAGCTAAGTTCAAATTGGAGAAATATTCTCTGTTTTTAAGGATTGTATGCGTTGTAGCACAATCAGCAAGGCATATATCGCTCTTATTTGATTCATGACTTGAACACATGATTTGTTGATCCATCTGGACAAATAATGTTTGGCAAATCGAGAAAAAGTGTCATATTTCAATGATAAAATTCATAATATTTTGCCTTTGATTTTGAAGGCATGGTAAAGGTCACAAAAATATTCGGGCATATATATGACAATATTTAGGCAAAATAGCCTTTCATATATGACTAAAAAAAAATGTCACAATTATGAGCGCTCATTGTCAATAATTATTTGCCCTTTGTAGTGGTGCACCACTTTTATTCCAATTTTTTTTTTTTTTTTGGTGGAATTGTCAATACGACCTTTACCTGATATTTTCACCTTTTCCACGTCCATAAATTTATTATTGCGATCATGATCATTATATGCAACATATGCTTCTTAATTTGAAGCTCAACTAATTGGACGGGAGCGATATTATATTTATAATATCTCATTATTTTACTCAGCTACCATGAGACAAGAAATCAATCCTTAATATTTATTGGATTGACGTGCGCACTCGATATTTGTTGCAGCAATAAATCGAGGCGGGCCACGTGACCCTTTTATTGTCTCATCAGTCATATTTCCACATAGCCTCAACATAGAGGTAATTAAAATTGTGGAATTATAATTAATATTTGACTGATTAAATTTTGTAGCATGAGACCCAGCCGCTCATTTTGAGCTTTTTGGAGCATTACCCTTTTGGTATGTATATATATAACTCCATAAGGTGAAAATATATATAAAGTGAAATATTCACTTTTCAAATCTCTAAAGAGAAATTTGTGAATGATTGTGTACAACATACAACCTCGCATGGATACAAGCTTTATTCATAATTTGTAATATTTAATTATCATGACAAGAATTATAATAAGATAACAAATTCAACTATGATTGATTAATATTTTGAAAGTAAATATAAAATAATTTTCTATTTTCTTTTATGTAAAAAAAAAAACATAACATATGACTAAGTATATGTTCACAACTTGATTTATTAATAATCAAATGTACTATTTGTATGAGTTGGTGGGACAACCTCCAGTTGGGTGGCGAGACAAAGTCGCTTAATGCCATGCCTCCTCGAACGGGATAACCCGTCTCCCTTTTAGCTTTACCTGGGACAAGGCTTACCACTATCAACTCAAACTTATAGCATGATTTGTATTATAAAATCAAGAATAGAACAATAACTAATCGTTTGTAGTTTTATTTTCTGTTTTTTTAGCTCATCTTGATTTTTCATTTTCGCTAAATTGGGTGATTTGCATCTAGATGACATTTTTAGACCCCATTCATTCTATTGGTTAATAAATTTGAATCATTTTCAAAACCGGTCGACTGTTTGCATCTAGATAAACTTAAGAAATAAATTCATTTTCTCTTTTGGACTTGGTAGTGGAAAACATTTGAGTGGCGATATCTCCCTGAGAAAGCATCGTACCAAAAGTTCTATAATATCTTTATTGGGAGATCATGAATCTTAGCCAAACACAATGAGAAACACTTGGTGGAAAGTGAAAACCACCTAAAAACATCAAGCAATTACTTTGAAATAGAAATGTAGTAAATTTCCATATATTTCAAAAAGAGTCCCTCCAAGCAATCTTTGGTTTATCGCAATAGACATAATACACCCAAATCTTCTTTGAATCTCCTACACCTTAAAGAAATTTTCCCATGTGAAAGTGCCAAAGCCATTTTTCTTCGATTGCTTTGTGACAATTTGATAAAATTAAAAGATGTAGAAGTTTCTAAGGTGAACCACTTTAGATATCTAGGATCAATAATACAAAATGATAGTAATATTGAGAAGGAAAATGATTTTTTGACATTCTTTTGTTACATACGTTTGCAGCACAATGGTGTAGATTCCCTTAAAATTTGTGGGGTCCACACATCTCAATCAAATCTATACCATTGTAGCAAATGTATGTCTCCTAGAATGTTAGATTATCATCTTCCTATTGAGAATGTTGTTACACTTATAATTCAAGCTGGATGGAAGAAGTGAATGAGTGCAACAGATGTAATATGTGATCGAAATGTCCCTATAAAGCTTAAAGAAATTTTTTTTATTGAACTACAATTTGGCCCGCTATGCTTTATGGAAGTGAATTGTTGGGCGGTAAAGAAACAACAACTACATAAAATGAATGAGCGGAAATGATGATGCTTAAGTGGATGTGTGGTAAAATTAATAAAGATAGAATAAGAAATACATAAATTCAAAGAAAAGTGGAAGTATCACCAATTGACACAAAGATTAGGGAAGGGCGGTTGCAGTGGTTTGGACACCTGCAAACACAACCAACAAATGCCCCCATTAGATAACTGGACTTAGTAGAAACTTAAGAAGTTTGATGATGTAGGGGTAGATCGAAGCACCATCAATTGCACTAAATTGAGCGCAATGGAAGAGTTTGATTCATGTAGCCGACCCCAACTAGTTTAGAATTAATTGTTTAGTTTAGTAATCCTCGATCACCATAAGGAGTTAGCTATTGAGTATTTTTCCACTCGACCCATTTCTTCTCAAAAACGAAAATCTTACATTCAACCGTGTGGTGTTGTTTCCTATGAAAGATCAATCTTCAAATGTAACGATCCTAGTAGTTTAGACAATTATAGTTTGGGAATCCACAATCACCATAAGGAGTTTGATCCATGTACCCGACCCCAACTAGTTTAGGATTAATTGATTAGTTTCAAGGTTCAAAACTTCGACTTCGCCTATGACTTCGCTCACTTAAAATTTGGAATTAATTCAAGGAAGTTAACTTCGACGATGGAAGTTTGATAAAAATTCGCCGGTGTACGGAAGTTTACGAAATTTCACTTTAAATGCTAGAAAACTCAACTTTCTTCGTTGAGATGCTAGAACTATACTTAATCATACAACAATAATGCATAAAACTCATGTCACCGGTGGATATTCTGAATTTTAAGTATATTTCTAGCATAGGCGAAGTTGCAGTCAAAGTTTTAGTCGAAGTTTGCTCAACTTCCACGAAACATAATAATTTTACTTCATGTTTTATTAACTTCCATCGATGTTTTCGAAGTTCGGTCGAAGTTAGGCGAAGTCGTGTCGAATTTTTGCAATTTTTCTACTGCCTCTGAACTTCGCTTCGCTCACCTCAAAATCGACAAACTTCGCCCGAACTTCGGTGAAGTTTGTCGATTTTTTAAACCATGATTAGTTTATCAATCCTCGATCACCATAAGGAGTTAGCTATTGAGATTTCTTCCACTCGACCCATTTCTTCTCAAAAAAGAAAATATTACGTTCAACCGTGTGGTGTCGTTTCCTTTTAAAGATCAATCTCCGAGTATAACGATCCTAGCATTTGAGACAATTATAGTTTGGGAATCACACAAAAATTAACTGGATCAATGCTAACCTACCTCAAGACAGAAATGTTTTTCCTTATCAATGCTTTTGCCTATCTTCTAGCATTTTGATATTCAATTTTTGACCTAGAGGGATGACTTGAAGGACAAAAACGATGGTAATGACATTATGTTTCTCCCATTGAAGCACTACAAGATTCTCTAATTGGAGATGTTTAACTATATTGCAACTCTTACCAAGTTCAAAGCCTTTGAACATGAAACTTTGCGGAGCCACATAATCACTCTGGTTTATTACGAGCACATTTTCCATTTAACTAAGGATTGAAATTCACCTTTTTTCTAGGATTTCAGTCACTTAAAATTCGAAGTACTTTGGGAAAGTCATGTTTGACAATAGGGGAGTTTTGTAAAATCTGAACACTACAGTGAAGTGCAAACAATTGCTAGTAAAGTCTAAATTTTGTCAAGGCACATTAGAGAAGCATGTTGTTTATAAAATATATTCTCTTTCCTTTTTTTGTACCCAAATATAATGTTTTTTAAGTTCAACTTTTATGATTTTGATTCTCTTAAATATTATTTGTTTCTTTTTATTTGTTATAAGTTAGAATTTATTCCTCTTTTTATTTGTTATAAGTCAGAATTTATTCCTCTTACTTCATGTTTTTATAGTTTTGCATTGCATATTATGCTTCTATTATGAAGGAATATCTTGTAAACTAATTGTCATTACTTGTAAGATTTTTTTTACATCGATGAATGTGGAGACCATTGATGTATTTTATTTTTCTCGCTTTTGTATCGCCCAGCCGCATGATCACGGGTTCAACCTAGTTGATTCGGTGAGAGTGCAACACCACTTGATAGCTACTTTACGTTATTGACTCGGCTTCATCTTGGGGGAATAGGTTTTTTCCTTTTTTCGTATTCATAGGAGTGACACGCGTTTCCCCTACTACCTTGGTAGGGGTTTTTTCGACTTTGTCTTAGGGAAACACATTGTTTCTCGCCATGTACATATCATATTTTGACTATGATGAAATAAAGTCTCGTTCCTATCAAAAAAAAATATTTTCTTACATGATTGGTCTAAAATCATGTAACGAGTATAAAGACATTTGGAGGAGCTACAAAAGAATTTCCCATTACGATAGGACTACATCAAGGATCGGCTTTAAGCCCATATCTATTTACTTTAGTAATGGATGAACTAACTAGACATATTCAAGAGGATATACCATGGTGTATGCTATTTGCAGATGATATTGTCTTAGTGGATGAAACTAAAGATGGAGTGAATAGGAAATTAGAACTCTGGAGGAATACATTAGAATCTAAAGGCTTTAAGTTGAGTAGGACGAAAACCGAATACATGCACTGTGAGTTTAGAAACACTAGACATCGAGATGACGGAGTGGTAAAATTAGGGGAAGTAGAAGTTCCTAAGGTAAACCACTTTAGATACCTTGGATCAATCATACAAAATGATGGTAACATTGAGAATGATATTACACATAGAATTCAAGCTGGATGGAAGAAATGGCGGAGTGCAACAGGTGTGATCTGTGATCGAAATGTTCCTACTAAGTTAAAAGGAAAATTTTATAGGACCGCAATTAAGCCAGCTATGCTCTATGGAAGTGAATGTTGGGCAGTAAAGCAACAACAATTACATAAAATGAACGTAGCAGAAATGAGGATGATTAGGTGGATGTGTGGTAAAACTCTTAAAGATAGAATAAGAAATATAGAAATTCAAAGACAAGTAGGAGTAGCACCAATCGATACAAAGATTAGGGAAGGGCGGTTGCGGTGGTTTGGTCACCTACAAAGACGGCCTACAAATGCCCCAACTAGAAAACTTGACTCAATAGAAACTGTAGAAATTCGACGAGGTAGGGGCATACCAAAGTTAACATGGGATGCATTAATTATGAGGGATTTGAATGGTTTGAAAAGCTCACCATCAATTGCACTTAATCGAGCACAATGGAAAAGGTTGATCCATGTAGCCGACACCAGTTAATTTGGGACTGAGGCTATGTTGTTGTTGTTGTTGTTGTATTGGTCTAAAATGATGGTAATATTGAGAATGATGTCACACATAAAATTCAAGCTGAATGGAAGAAATGGCGGAGCGCAATAAGGGTGATTTGTGATCAAAATGTTCCTACTTAGTTAAAAGGAAAATTTTATAGGACCGCAATTAGGCTAGCTATGCTCTATGGAAGTGAATGTTGGGCGTTAAAGCAACAACAATTACATAAAATGAACGTAGCAGAAATGATGATGCTTAGTTAGATGTGTGGTAAAACTCGTAAAGATAGAATAAGAAATATAGAAATTTAAAGACAAGTAGGAGTAGCACCAATTGATACAAAGATTAGGGAAGGGCGGTTGCGGTGGTTTGGTCACTTGCAAAGACGGTCTACAAATGCTCCCACTAGAAAACTTGACTCAATAGAAACTGTAGAAATTCGACGAGGTAGGGGTAGACCAAAGTTAACACGGGATGCATTAATTCGGAGGGATTTGAATGGTTTGGAAAGCTCACCATCAATTGCACTTAATCGAACACAATGGAAAAGTTTGATCCATGTAGTCGACCCCAATTAATTTGGGACTGAGGCTATGTTGTTGTTGTTGTATGATTGGTCTAAAATTTGCAAATCATCTGATTTTCCCTTTACTTCAACATGATTTTTTTTAGTAAAATTTTGTTTACATGTAATTCTTGGTTTGGTGTTTGAAATTTGAATAATTTGGGAAAGTTTGGAGAAGTTTTGGGAATTCATTTCCGTGAATTAGTTTTGGTGGTCTATGAAGCCTTTCCAGTATACGACTAAAATAAAAAACCTTGTTAAGTGAATGTTTGGTAAGCTAACTGAGTTAATTAATATATTTTTGACATTGACTTGGGCTGATGTACTGAACCGATAACCTTGCTAAAGACATAAGCTAATAGTTTATCTAAAAGTCCTTTATCAATCACTATTTTTAGGGTTTCTGTTACTTGTAGAGTTGTCAAAATTTAACAATGTCATAGTTGACTTCTATATTTTATTTGAATTCTTGCCATAAAATTGGCTTCTTGGTTTCATCCTTTCGTGCCTAAATCCTGTTGTTCAGATTTATTGTTCCAAGGAAATGAAAATATGCCATACATAAATTGAGCGCAATTGAGATTATGATGCTTTAGGTGGATGTGTGATAAAACTAGCAAAGATATAGTATTAATAAGTAATATGATAGAATACCAAGATTTGATTGATTGGTTTGAGAATTCAACAATGATTACAATCCAAGAACATAAAGACCAAGAACACAAAAGTAACCCCCAGAGAAGAGTTTTAAAACCCTCTCAACCCAAATCACTCAAAGAGTGCTCCAATTACATTTCAATTAACTCACCCGTATTTATAGTGTTTTTCTTCTAATTAACTCTAACTGATACTCTATATGGGATCCTATCATTACTCCCCCCTTAAACTTCCACCTTGTTCTCAAGGTGGAAATAAAAAAAATGGCAAAATAGTTAGGAACATGGATCCAAGAATGTGAGGAAGCAAAGTTGCCAAAAAAAAAAAACAATGCAAGGCACAATAGCTGCCAATGAAATTTCATCGAACATCTGATGCGCATTGCAAATGGTGTTAAAAGCATATAGAAACCAGTCAGAGTGCATATTGGAGAGGTAACTATGCTAGGATCCAGATCCACTTTGTGGCCTGACACTGAGCAAAAGTTGACTGATGATTGCTCATCAATAAGAGGGGCAAGTACACTGAACCATTAACCAACAAGGTGCTCTATAACCTCCAATTGTTCAAGGACATTGCAGCAAACACTTCATATGCAATGAAAAGATAGTCATATTGCACAGACATGCCTTTGAAAACACCCACAATGTGAGGGAAACCATAATTCAGTTTTTTAAGCATTGGAGAAATAAAGCGATAGTCCAAAATCCAAACACAATCAATTATGAAGGCCATCGGGATGGACTTGAGCTGTAGTCAAGGATCGAAACTTCGGTTTCGCCTTATAATTCGCCTTCTTGATAATCGGAATTAATTCGGAGAAGTTTAATTCGACGTGGAGAATTTTGGTAAAAACTCGCTAACTTAGAGAAGTTTAGGAAATTTTTATTTAAATGGTCAATAAACTAAAACTCATTTTATAGGATATCAAAACAAGCACAATTATGCATGTATACCTAAAAAATTTACAATTTAATGGTTTTAAATCAATTTTATAGGCATTAGGCATGCATACTGTGTATGATAGATCACATTTTAGTGATAATAATTGTACTTAATTTGATTCTTTGACTATTTTATTAATTGCACATTCACATAAGATTAAAATTATGAAACATGCTTTTTAAAATAAGGGTCAGTATTTAAAGCAAAAGAAAATAACCATATTTTGACATTATACATCAATAAAAAAAAACTACAAAGCATTGTAGAGATGTGTGTGCAAATGTGAATCTTGTTGCATGCATTGAATCTTGATGCAAAATCAAGGGATCACATGATCGGTGTAGAGGTGTGTGTACAAAAGTGAGTCACTCTCAAATTCCCAATAACCCCCAAAAGCCACCATCAATTACAACCCTTAACCCTTCCGTCTCCCACACAAATATTCGATTTTTTTGACCGAAAAGTTTGCGATTTCTCTTTGTTTTTAGCAATCCATATCAATTTGTATCAGTGTTGTCGATTTTTAACATAAACTTCAGAGAAGTTTTGTAGTTTTTAAACTACACGTGAACTTCGTTTCGATCCCTTCAACTTCGACAAACTTCGCCTAAACTTCAGCTAATTTTATCGAATTTTCGTTCCGTGGCTGTAGTGCACCAGTCCAATCCAAAAATAAATGCAGTGCCATAGCAAACAACTCTTCCTAGGAGCACACAAGTAAATAATGAGTTGAAACTTGAATCGCCATCAATTGCCTTGGCATCACAAAGCATTGAGGTCGACACCACCAAACAAAGGAATAGCAACACCACATTGCTAGCAACCCATGAATCTAGATCCCATTGAAATACCCAAATGCATGCCCTACAAGTGAAGGCAGTAATCCCAATGAACATAGTGGACTCATCACTGCTATGTAGATGAGAAAGAAGAAAACAAAAACCCAAGGTAGAAGACGAAGCAATGGCCATGTGATATTTGTCGATTAACATATTAATGAAGTGTGCCTGCAACTTTAAGAGAAATGAAATGAACGCACTTCGAGGACAATCATGTGGCCAAAGACAACACATAAAGCCTAGATTGCATACGTGCACAAAGAGGTCGCAACAAACACGTCTATGTTTTTCCATCTGCACCATCAAATCTCCTCGATACGCGTATCGGCCCATCAAACACAATTTCCCCAAATCAAGTGCTGCAACTAAGTCACGACAACTCGAACCAGAAGAAGAAATATTTCGACAATGAAAGAAGACCACCAAATCGAGAATGAAGCTTGCTAACATAGGGGATGATGGCGGTGGCCAAGGTGGTGGTGCAATCGTACATCAAGCCTCCTCGGGAAAAATGAGATCTCGCAACCCGAGTGCCTTCCCTTCAACTCGAAGTTGCAGATTTGTTGAACTTGGATATGATGAAACCAGATCTGGCCATGGTGATACCTTCTGAACATACCTTTCAACAAGATAAAGTCGGATCTGGTGAATGGGTCTTTGTTGAAGTAGGAGGTAGATCTTGAGGATATTGTGGTGATGGAGGTGGAGGATGATAAATGACATAGAAATCATAGTGTGGATTAGGAGGTGTGACTTCAAGGATAGGTAAATTTGCTAGATCTAGATTCACAGTGCTTGTGCCTAATCCTCGATTGTGAGATGAAACATGTGAGAATGATTTAATTTGGCACAAAAGAGATTGAAAACCTAGTAGTTGAACTTGTGGAGAAAGAGTTGTTTCCACTGGTATAGCTGACAATGAACAAAGATCTGGTGTATATACATCCTTCAACGATGAAATTGTGTTCATCGTTGAGGTTGAGATGTGCTGCAGAGAAGACTGTTGCAGCTGCTCTTCAATCAACCCTGGATCTGGCGAATCTGAAGCTTTGGTGCAACTCAATAAAGTGATCTGTCGAGGATGGAAGAACAGTTTCGCGAGTCTTTGAGCCAAGCCTTGGGACATTATCTTCACTTCATATATGAGCTCCTTAATTGACACATCAATGGTTGAAATCCTATTCACCTCCTCTTCATCTTATCTAATCGAGCTTCCATCTTTGAAGTATGCTATGATACCATTGATTGAATACCAATATTTGATCGATTGATTTGAGAATTCAACAATGATTACAAGCCAAGAACATAAAGAACAAGAACACGAAAGTAACCTTAGAGAAGAGTCTTAAAACCCTCTCAACCCAAATCACTCAAAAGAGTGCCCCAATTACAATTCAATTTCCTCGATCCCTAATCTCAACTAACTCATCCCAATTTATAGAGTTTTTCTTCTAACCATGGTTTGAAAAATCTTCGAAGTTGAAGTTCTCCGAACTTCTCCGAATTAATTAGATTTTTTGAAGCACTGAATTAAGAATTAGGTGTAAACAGAGTTTTACAAAACTTCCATCGAAGTTAGAAAAATTGATAACATTTCAAGTTTTAATGCTCACATGTAAGAAAATGGAAATGCAGTTAGAGTCAGCTTTTATTAGAATATAATCTAAAGAATAATATGTTATGAGATAACAAAACCACAATTTCACTTCACTTATTAGAAATGGATTCTAATATTGTCTAGTTAAGAAAAAAATAATGTAAAAAATTGATCGATCCCATCAAAATTGAAGTTTTGAAAACTTAAGATCAAGTATAGAATGAGAAAAAATATGAAATATTATGGAAAATAGACTTCTTAATGTCATTTGATGAAACTTAGATATTCTCTAGCACTTTAATGAAATTATTTAGACTTCTATATAATGTTGAAGTTTTACCAAAATTCCCCACATCGAATTAAACTTCCCCGAATTAATGTGGATTCTTGAGTGAGCGATCATAGGCGAAGTCGAAGTTTCGAATCTTGCTTCTAACTAACTCTAAATGAGGCTCTATATGGGATCCTATCATAATACAGATACTCAAAGAAGTAAAAGTAGTGCCAATAGAGGAAGAAAAATAAGAGGCGAGTGGTTCTAGTGTTTTCAGTCACACTCAAAGATGACTTGCAAATGCTTCAATCGGAAAAACTTTAGGCACTAGAAATTGAAGAAATTCAAATGTATACGGGTAGACCTAATGATAACTTGGGATGCATCAATTATAAAAGGTTTAAAAGATTACCAAATAGAACTCACTATCCATTTTTGTATCCTTAAAAGTAGGCCTTTGTTCTTTAGATGGACGGAATCTGATGCTTTTGGCTGTAGAGTTAGGGGAGATCATCGATTGATTTAAGAATTCCCATATTTCCTGACACCTGGTAATGCTTTCCATATTTGACATATATTTCATGAGGATGAACAATAAATCAGAATATCTTCCTGAGATCTACCATTCATTTTGCATAACATGCCAAGAGGGGAAATATATCTCCTTGTTTCCCTTCATCGCAGCCTGACCAGGGTAATAACAGTTTCTTAAGCATCCAACCATCCAAAAACTTCAATCTGATTCAATATGGGTTTTGCACATCATATTTGATAGCGAAAAGATGGAATAGCTAGGCCTGTTTGATTGTAAAGAAAATTTGATTTACAAGGAAAAGTACTGGAAGTTCCAATCCAAGAGAGGTGATCACTAAGATTTAAATTCTACGAATATAAAATGGAATCATATGAATCAGATCATCTAAAGATGCAGAATCTCAAAAACAAATTATGATTGTCGATTTTCTCTTATTATTTTTTAAATTTCTTCATGCCTTCAAATTTTTAGTGTGTTTCCTTTTGTTACTTTTGCAAGCAGTAAAAATGTAAAAAATATATATGCCAAATGTTTTTCACCATTTTAATGAGAAACCAGCTTCTATACATGTGAGGTTTACGGATACAAAAGCTTACAAGAGTGAAAAGATAAACAGTACAACCATAAATAAGAAATTGGAGCATACCTCATGAAAGAACCGTACATCTTTCTTTTTAGAGGAACAAATGAACCTAACATGTCACAAAAGAAAAAGATCCTTAATGTCGTAACCCAGCAAATACCAACTCTTGTCCACAATTCTTAATCCAATTGTTTCCATCCATAAGAAAACTCATTAGCTTTGCCAATCACCATAGCCATGAGACACTACTATCCTTATCTGATTCCCTAATTTCAATCTCCGTCCTCTTCTTCTCAAAGATGTGCCTATATCTCTTTATCCAAATATTGCCATATTGATGTATGCATTGTAGCATTCTATGCCACTTTAAATTCTTGATGTCCTCCTAATCCCTCTCCTTTCAAGCAAAGATTCCCTAGAAATCTCAGCAAAATAAGTAACACTGAATATCACTAAGTTTTTTTTTTTTTTTTTTTTTTTTTTTTTTTTTTTTTTTTATACCTGATTTGCAAGACCACATTGATTAAAAGGGTTATCTACAGACTCATGAACTTGACATAAGCAGCACCAGTTTGGAGAAAGGCATATGGACAACGTTCTTTAGCGGAGATCACCTGCGTTATCATTTTTTTTTTTCTTAATGTGCAGCAAATGATTGAAGTTGTGATGAGTTGCATTAAAAATGATGGCGTATGTATTTGTGTGTCGAATGACATTCATAATTAGGGGTGTGGGTTAGTAATAACTTTCTGCAAGTTTATAAAAGTTCTTACTGTATGGTTTTCCTTAGAGTTTTAATGGCCTTTACGATGTATTCCTCTAAATCAAAGGTAGATTCTTCTTTAGTGATAATATATCAGCTGGATTCGCCCAGTTTGTTGTTGAGATTATAAAGACTTGTATCTAGGTTTCTTCCAATGATGTCAGCGAGCATGATCTTTAAATCAAGCCTTCCTTCTACTCTGGTATTTCTAATTAGTGGTTCTGTATATACTTCACCACCTCGACTTGAGGTAACCCTGGTCAAACGTAATCTATATGGGACTAGTATATATATTTTCTCCTCTTCTGTATGGGTTTTGAATCATTAATATTGCTTAACTGACGACTTTTTAAATTCTGTTCAACCCATTAGGTTGTTGACATCAGAAGCGGTGATCTAGAGGTTGATACTTCATCTTACCACTGCAAGTAAGTTGGCTAAGACTAGAGACTCTTGGCCAAGTAGTGATGATCTTTACTTTAATCCCTCACATGCTGTTCATTATTTTCATGTCTAACGTTGTTTTAACAGTGTTATACGGCACCTGCCCTTGGACGCGATTGATTCTTCTTTGGCAATCGGATTCTATTGCCGAGATAAAGGTTGGATACCACTGTTATTTAATTACTTTCATTGGTTGGACAATTGCCATGCTGGAGTCTTGTTGACCCCTTACTGTATAATTACTCATTGGTTGGTCAATTTGGATCCTCGAGTCTTATTATATGAATGTAACTCCCTGCAGATGATTTCACTGATTTCTGTGCTCGGGCTTCCAAGCTTGCTGATCGATCAAATGGTGCTCCTTTATTTACAGTAGCCCAGACGCACAAACAACCTAGGCCAGTTAACCAGACAGAAGTGTTAATTTGCAGTTCAGATGGAAGTGATATGATTCAAAGGGATAATGACTTGAAGATAAAGCACATGGACAATTTGGAGTGCCCTCCGTGCGAAGATGATTGGCAACTACTTTAATGAAACCATTTATGGAGGATTGGCACGTCGAAGGGGATCTCAGATTCGAAGTGCACCATTTGCTTAAGGTTGTTGAAGTGACGAGCTCATGTTTTGAGCTATGTCAGCCTTTCTTGGTCTGTTTGGAGAATTTTTTCTCTGTACATGTAAAATAAGGATCTGATAAGAGCCCACAAAAAAAAGGGTATCTGATTGCGTTCTGTAATTTATTTGGGCCCGAATTATTGATTGAAGTACACCACTGAAAGCTGAATATGTATCCATCACGCAGCAGTTCTTCAAATCTATTCGTTTTGCTAAACAACGTCTATACAAACTGAATATAATATCGACAATTGAATACCCAAGTGAATGAAAGGGTGTGTATTGAATGAGGGCTTAAGGTTCAGAGAAGAGCTTCACCAAAATGCAAAGGCATGTTGGTGTCTTCAATCCAAACTCATAACCTTTCTTTATTTGCTTAGCATACGATGTGGGGATTATTTTTAACATAATATCAACAATCGAACATCTTTCTCTATGGCATGCATTACGTTTCTATATAGACAATTAAGTGTTACAATAATACTCGACTTATACTTGTCAAGAATATGCTTAGCTATATACAGAATATGTGAGAGTGCAATGACGTCGAACCAGCTAAGTGGCTAGGGTTCAGTTCACGGATATTATTTCGCCAAATTCAATGTTATTTTCGACCTCTTGTCTACAAGTCTCGTACAAGTCTTGACTAGTTCTTCTTTAACCATGAATAGAACTGAAGCTGCAAACACGCTCTGTACGATCTTTGTGCTCATCCCTTTGTAGAATGCCGGTAAGCCCTCGAAACGGATCATCTTAACAATGGCATCCAAAGTCCCTGCAATATTAATTGTTCAATAGTCGACTGCATGATGGTATAGATCCATATTGCATTTCAAGATAAATAACAGCACTGATGTATTGAATCAACTCAAAACACTCAGGTATAACTCTAGAAAGTTAATAACTTCCTCTATCAAAAACTCTAGAAAGTTGATTAATGGAAAACAACGGCAAACAGAAAAGATCTGCAACAGTTAAACAAGATAACAAGAATCAATTTTCACAGACAAGGAACTCGTCAGACTTAAAATTTAGACCTCTATTACAGGCAGTGTTGATTAAGGCTTTTTGAAATTTCAAACTAAAGATTATATGAAGCTGACACAAATAGCTAAATGGATCACATGATTCACATCGTACACATTATACTTACACATATTTCATGTTATCAATTTTTGCAGTAACTTTAAGCTGGTTTCGATTTGTATTATTAGCAGTCATTTTCTGATGACAGTCAGACATTTTTGTTGTTTCTGAAATTATAATTATGTATCTTTTGTTATGAATTTCTTAGTTTTTTTTTTTTTTTTTTTTTTTTTTTTGTCAAATTGTTATGAATTTCTTAGTTTAACTAGTATGTTTAAGCAAGACATGGTCAAGTATGGACTTGTCATGGTTTAGGTGAAAAAGGACTTCACAAGTATGGTGAAGTAGATCATTAGTTTGTACTTTTGGTAATTTGCAAAAGTTAACTCTGCAGCTTTTGTAAGACCATATGAAGCTGTAATTTCAGCTATGTTGAGAGAAACAAATCACGTATTGAACCACTGAAGTTCAACTTTTTTCTCCACTTCTTTGTGTTCTAAATCCTACATGTGGTATCAGAGCTTTCACTGATCTTAGTGGTTTGAGAAAAAACAAGTCAAAATCCTCACCAATCAAAGACCAACTTCAAGAGAAATGACTTCAAACAATGCTGGAGTGCTGCCAGCTCCAATCTTCAATGGTGAGAACTATCAAATATGGGCTGTGAGAATGAAGGCTTTGTTAAAGGGGCTGGATTTGTGGGAGGCAGTAGATACAGGAGTTGATCCTCCTCCTTTGAGAGCAAATCCAACCGTTGCACAAATAAACCACCATGCTGACGAGGCAACAAAGAAGTTCAAAGCTCTCTCCTATATACACTCAGCTGTGGCTGACCCTATATTCACACGCATCATGGCATGTGAAACAGGAAAAGAAGCCTGGGATAGGCTTAAGGAAGAGTTCCAAGGAAGTGAAAAAACAAGACAGATGCAGGTCTTGAACTTGCGAAGGGAGTTTGAAGTCTTAAAGATGAAAAAAACAGAGAATGTGAAGGAGTTCTCTGATAGAGTTTTGAAAGTTTTGAACCAAATCAGAATTCTTGGTGAAGATTTGCCTGATAAAAGGGTGGTTGAGAGGGTTCATGTGAGTCTACCTGAGAAGTTTGAAGCAAAAATTTCCTCTCTTGAAGATTAAAAGGATCTTACAAGAATCTCACTTGCTGAGTTGGTGAATACCTTGCAAGCCACCAAGCAAAGAACCTTGACGATGGAAGAGCATACAGAGAATGCTCTTGTCATAAAATACAAAAAAAAGTTTCAATCCAACTTCAAAGGTAGAAGAAATGAAAGAAAAAACAAGAAAGAAGGCGACAACAACAAACCAGAAGAAAGAAGAGGCAAATTTCCTCCATGTCCAAATTGTTAAAAAACAAATCATTTAGAAAAATTTTGAGACCTGGTGTTCAATGCAGGTCTTGTAAGAAGTTTGGGCATGTTGAGAAAGTTTGCAAATCAAGAGCCCAACAAAACCAACCAGCACAAGTTGCAGAAAATCAAGAACAAGAGGTTAACTTGTTTGTTGCAACTTGTTGTGCAGTCAAAACCAACACTAATTCATGGCTGATTGATAGTGGATGCACTCATCACATGAACTCAGAAGCAAGCATGTTTCAAAAGCTTGACAAATCATACAGCTCCAAAGTTAAAATTGGAAGTGAGGATTTCTAGAAGTCAAAAGCAAAGGAGAAATTGCTGTTAGGACTCCTACAGGTATCAAATTCATTTCCGAAGTTCTATATGTGCCTGAAATAGATCAAAACTTGCTTAGCGTTTGCTTGAGAAGAATTACTCATTGTTATTTAAAGATATGGCCTGCACAATTATAGATCCTGCTGGAAATGATTTGATGATTGTAAGTAAAAATGAAAGATAGAAGCTTTTCTTTGAAGCTGAATATGTAGAGTGCTCATGCTTTTTTTGGTTCTATTGATCATTCTTCACTTTGGCATAGAAAATTTGGTCATTCAAGTTTTCAGTCACTTAAACAAATGCATGACAAATCTTTAGTTGAAAATATGCCTCCTATGCATGATCAAGATGGTGTTTGTGAAGTGTGTCAACTTGGCAAGCAAGCTAGAATCCCCTTTCTAATAAATCAGTTATGGAGAGCTATGGAAAAACTGCAGCTGATTCATATTGATGTTTGTGGTCCTATGAGTATTCCCTCACTTAAAGGTAGCACATACTTTGTTCTCTTCATTGATGATTTCTCAAGATTTTGTTGGGTGTATTTTCTACAACAAAAATCAAAAGATTTAAAAAATCGACAAACTTCGCCGAAGTTTAGGCAAAGTTTGTCGATTTTGCGGTGAGCGAAGCGAAGTTCAAAGGCAATAGAAAAATTGCAAAAATTTGATTCAACTTCGGCTAACTTCGATTGAACTTCGAAAACATCGATGGAAGTTAATAAAACATGAAGTAAAATGTTATGTTTCGTGGAAGTTGAACAAACTTCGACTAAAACTTTGCCTATGCTAGAAATATACTTAAAATTCGGAATATCCTCCGGTGACATGAGTTTTATGCATTGTTGTATGATTAAGTGTGTTTCTAGCATCTCTACGAAGAAAGTTGAGTTTTCTAGCATTTAAAGTGAAATTTCGTAAACTTCCGTACACCGGCGAATTTTTGTCAAACTTCCATCGTCGAAGTTAACTTCATCGAATTAATTCCGAATTTTAAGTGAGCAAAGACATAGGCGAAGTCGAAGTTTCGAACCTTGGTGTTGAGTATGTTTCAGAAATTCAAAGTCATCGTGGAGAATCAAAGTAATTTCAAGATCAAAGCTCTCAGATATGATAATGACACCGAGTGCACTAACAAAAACTTCAAGAAGCTATGTGAAGAAACGGGAATTCAGCATCAATTTACAGTCGGCTACACTCCACAACAAAATGGAGTGAGCGAGAGGAAGAACAGAACTGTCATGGAGATGTCTAGATGTCTAATGTTTGAAAAAATAACTTCCAAAGAAGTTTTGGGCAGAAGATGTAAACACTTCAGTTTATCTTCAGAACAGACTTCCTACGAAAGCATTGCAAGAAATGACTCCTTTTGAAGCTTGGTTTGATGTTAACCATCTATTGAGCATCTTAAAGTTTTTGGCAGTATTTGTTATGCTCACATTCTTGCACTAAAAAGAGACAAGCTTGATCACATATCGGAAGTTGGAGTTTTTCTTGGCTACGGCAGTTATGTGAAAGGGTACAAAGTCTTCAACTTGCAAACTGAAAATGTGATGATTTGCAGGGATTTGAAGGTTGATTAAGAAGCATTTTGGGATTGTGAGAAGTCACAAGTGCAACAAATGGACAGAAGTTCAGTTCTGTCCAATCCTCAAAGTCAAGATGTGATTGTTGAAGAAGATGATTCAAGTAGCGACTCAGATTCAGACTTTGCAGTTAGAGGTTCAAGGTCCTTGGAGGATATTTATGCAAGATGTAATGTGGTACTTTTTGAGCCAGCAACACTTGAAGAAGCAATGAAATCAGCAGATTACAAGCATGCAATGCAAGAGGAGCTGAAAATGATTGAAAAAAATGAAACTTGGAATTTGGTTGACAAGCCAATGAACAAAAAAGTGAATGGTGTGAAATGGGTTTTTAGAACCAAATTAAATCCCAATGGTTCAGTCAACAAATACAAGGCCAGATTAGTTGTGAAGGGATACTCACAACAATATGGAGTAGATTATACAAAAACTTTTGCACCTGTGGCAAGGTATGATACAATTAGGCTTCTTATTGCCTTAGCAGCTCAAAGAAGTTGGAAGATATACCAACTTGATGTCAAATCATCCTTCTTGAATGGTTATCTTCAAGAAGAAATCTTTATGGAGCAGTCTCCGGGATTCATCAAGAAGGGAGAAGAAGATAAGATTTTCTTGCTGAAGAAAGCTTTATATGGTTTAAAACAACCCCAAGGGCTTGGTATAGCAGAATTGATGATTATCTCCTGCAGCTGGGATTCAAGAGAAGCCTAAATGAAGCTACATTGTATGTGAAGACACAAAATGCTGATTTGTTTTTGGTGTCCTTGTATGTAGATGATCTTATCACTGGAAGTAGCATTGACCTTGTGAAGCTCTTCAAAAAAGAGATGGAATCTGTTTTTGAGATGACTGACTTGGGGCAACAGGACTCTTACTTGGTTTGGAGGTTCATCAAACAAATCAAGGAACCTTTATATGCCAAGAAAAATATGCGAAACAGATTTTGAAGAAGTTTGGAATGGAAAATTGCAGCGAAGTTGATACTCCCTTAGCTCAAAATGAAAAATTGAGCATGGAAGATGGCTTCGATAAAGTTGATGTTGGAGTTTATAGAAGTCTTGTTGGTTTTTGTTGTATCTTACTTCATCCAGACCTGATATCATGTATGTCACAAGCTCGCTGTCAAGATTCATGCAAGAACCAAGTCAAAACCATTTCAAGGCTGCAAAAAGGGTGCTCAGATATGTCAAGGGAACCAAGTTGCAGACATTTTGACAAAGGGGCTGCCTAAAATCAGATTTAAAACATTAAGGAGGAGCCTTGGTGTTTCCAGCAAAAATGCCTAGGAGGAGTGATGACAGTTGACATTTTTGCTGTTTCTGAAATTATAATTATGTATCTTTTGTTATGAATTTCTTAGTTTAACTTGTATGTTTAAGCAAGACATGGTCAAGTATGGACTTGTCATGGTTTAGGTGACAAAGGACTTCACAAGTATGGTGAAGTAGATCATTAGTTTTTACTTTTGGTAATGTGCAGAAGTTAACTCTGCAGCTTTTCTAAGACCATATGAAGCTGTAATTTCAGCTATGTAATTGAGAGAAACAAATCACATATTGAACCACTGAAATTCAACTCTTTTCTCCACTTCTTTGTGTTCTAAATCCTACAGTTTCGCATTCAGATACAACTGTAGTTAGGTATATAAATAAGGCATGGGCTCTTAGAAGGGAGATCTAGTTTTATTGAGAAAATTGGCTTTGGATAATGTAATGATATGGCTTGTTGAGTATCTTCGTAATTGCTTGTACAACAAATGCACATCGTTTCCTCTACTAACAGGGGACATCATGTACTGTTTCAAAGTTTGAAGGTGCAAAACGATCTTCTTGAGACTTTTTTTTGTCCATAGCGACAATTGTAGAAAAATTTGCCTCCATACTCAATAATCAGATAATAAAACAGAAAAGATAACACAAGCTCCATCATGCTTCAAAAATTGAAATAAGAGTAATACAACAATGAGAAGCAAACCTGTATATTTTAGTGCGACGTTCCCACCAGTCTCCTGCTTTGCCTGAAGCCTTGACTGCATTTAATGTCCAAGATATCAATTTTTCAATAAGAAAGACAAACTTCATTCATCAGAACAGCAGATGTTCAGGTACATATGATTCAAGAAGATGGGAGGATATCTGGGCGAAAACCTACTGTTTTATGTGGAGTTTAAAACTACAAAAGTAAGTTGAGGTAGTGGGTCCTCATAATCATAAATGATAAGCATTGATGCAGTTCTTCTAACCAAACCACAACTCCCAGATTACGTAGATAATATTATTCAAATACTCCTTAGTCCTCACAATTATTAATGTATACGCAAGCCTCTATCACAAACCAAGTTAAGGTCATCATACCTTGACAACCAATAAAGGGTATGTTGCGACGGTTGCTCCTAGCTTTGCTAAGGCACCAAAAAAGAAAACCTGCTTAAGGAAGAAATGATAAAATATCCCATTATAATATGCTTCATCGTTACTTCAGATATTAGGTTAGAATAGTTGACACTGCTCCCAACTACTCATTGCTCCAGCGAAGTCACATTTTTTCATTCCAACTGAACCAGTCAATCGTGTATCAGTTGCACAAACATGATCATAGCCAAAATAAAATTTGCCAAATACTGAAGTATTTTACCTCTAATGCAGTTACATCTGTTGATCCATTCTTGACTGCTGCTCGTTTTGCTCTCAGACGCTTTACTAAGCACTCATAAATCATAAATTGAATTGACGGATTGCACACCTGGTTATACGAAAATCCTAAAGATCATTATTACATTCTATAGACTCTTAGTTTTGAATCAGTAATATGGACTATCTTTTGCCATTCAACTCTATCATGATTCATGATAAGAAAGAAGGGTTATGCAATGGTAACCCAGCACGGACACACACTTGTCGGTGTCCATGCGATACACTGACACATCAGGATGCGCGCGCATCCCGATGCAAAAAAAAAAACAATGGATGCTAACACATGTGTGGCTGTGCTGAGTTACAAAAGCATTTTTCAAGAATGAATTAAAGATGCAATTCCATATGGAAAAGCATTGAAGGTATCACGAAATGCTAACCATAATAAGTGTTGGGATGATGCCTTTACAAAACCCTCTAATGCCAGCCTCCTCATGTACTTCCCGTGCCTGCAAATAGAGCCAGTAATCATAATGAACAGAAGGAAACAAACGGGCAGCATCTACATGGAAAGCATACTTCCCATGCCTTTCATTCAATGGTCTCTTAATTAACTGTTAGTTTCAATCAGCAACCAAATTTTTGAATTCATCTATGAATTCATTGGAAAGCATTACATAAATTAGATGATCAGTTAAAGAACGAACTAGATGAGAGCTATTAAGAACAAGGAATACCAGGAAACAAGACTTACAGGCCTCGAAACTATTTCTTGATTGGACTAAGGAAAGCACGTAAACCTAGAGGGAGATATATATAGAAGCACGTAAGACTAATGGATATGAATACTAACCGCATCTAGTGTTCCATACGGCAGAGGTCTAATTGAATCAAGTTCAGATAATTTTGCTTGCACAAGAGAAAGATCTGTTGAATTGATTTCTGAAGCTTCCTTCAGTATCATTACCCTCTTTGCCTCAACAATTTTCCGTTCAGCTAGAGTTTGTGTCTGAGAATAAACAAAAAAAGTTAAGTGATCATGAGCTGTTTCAAATTCATTAGGTTCTGAACCCACGACCATAAACTTCTTGCTACTGAATTGAACGACTGAACCGTGGGTTCAGCTCACAGCATTATTATAAGAATTAGCATAAAACAGTCGAGAATTCGAATGACTCATCACAGTGAAAGGTCTGCCCGACTTATTTTCATTCCTTGGTCCACAAAGACATACATGAAAGCGTATTTGGTGATTGCTGAAAATTAACCTGAAAAGCTTCCTTTAGATAGACAATTTGGATAAAAAAAGAATTGCCTGTATATCTGGCTGAAGTGCAACTTGCAGCTATAAATCCAGTGTTTTTTGGGGCCAAATTAAAAATGCACAAAAAAATAACAATATAACACTCAGCAACATCTACATAATTCAATGAGCCAACGCACCTGCATCCGAGTCACGAGAACCCATATTGGATTAGTTAGTAATACATTCAAGGACCTGATAATAAGATATTTGGTGAGTATGCAAGCAAGGATAGTAAATTGGTAACAGCTTCTATTAAGGTTTTACATGATTGAAAGAGAGTTCGGATTTCTTAGATGTAAAAGAGATATAACTAGCCCAACTCTCACCAAGGTCAAAACCTAAAGCTAATAAGGACCACTAGCATCATACAATTCATAATTGCTACAAAACTAATCTACTTGCGGAACATGTAGATATATAGAAAAAGGATATAAACCATGCCTCCAAATGCCACCCATCATCATGTAAATATACTTATATACATGAAAAGATAACAGATACGAAGTTACATTAAATCAGAGCGAAACTTATTGAAGAAGCCGTAGGATGAAAGAGTAGTTGTAATTCAAGATAAGGAAAAAAAAAAAAAAAAAAAAAAGGTTCAAAATGACTTCAACAGGTGAAACAAAAACCACTAGATTTACCAATTATCAACTGATGAGGATATTTAGCATTCCCCCGAATGCAGCCCTCAACATGTAAGATATTATCATATTAATAAAAAAAATCATAGACGTAAATTTTCTTTTGATTAGAAATAAACATATTCAAGAAAACACCATAATAATAGCACTACTTGGAGATAAAGGGAGTGAAAAAAAAGAGATCAGAATAACTTCAACACCTGATGGGACAATTGAAAAATTGCAAGGAATTAAACCCTAAATATTTGTAAAGAATCGCAAGGAATATTAAGTGGAGAAAAACATGATTACTCGTAGCATAATTGAAAATTTAAAACCTTCGTCAAAGCAACACGAACGATGTGAATTCATGAAGTCAAGCATTACAGTAGCAAAGGCTAAATCCCAAATTATTTGGGGTCCGCTCATGAAGTCAAACCTATTGTGTGTAAATTCTTTGGAAAGGGATTTGTTGAGTTGCATGAGTTTTAAGTATATCACCAAATAAGAGATACTAAATATTTACTACGAAATACAAAAGAGTAAGAGTGATACACATTTCCATAAAAAAAAAGAACAATAAATGTAAACAAGCAAGAAAGTGAATCTTATTCAATTAAAACAACTATCTAGAATCGAAATGTGTCTTTCTAAACAGCTCTATATGTAATAAACACGAATAGAAAAGGAAGCGAATTATGCTAATGAATACATAAAGAAACCTGAAGGTACGTAAAACATGGACAAACATAAAAAAGAGATAAAAGCCATAATGAACGGACTTAAAAATAAACTTTACAAGCAATTGTTTTAATCGATTACCCTGCAAGAGCTGCTACAGAAAGCCAAGAAAGCATGCCAAGAGTACCATCACCAAGTCCTTTCTTCCTCCGCGCAACCGCAATGGCCTCTGCCTTGTTTCTGAAGACTTGGTAGAAATAGTAGTAGATGCCCTGAAACAATAATAAAGTAATGATTACATCCTAATTTAACACCAAAAATCCTCAAATCAAACAATGATAGCATGTACAGAAACTATATACAAGTCAAAAGACTGAAATTATCATTAATTTGCACAATCAATGGTCTTGAGTCCCCAAAGATAACCTTTTATATGAATGAACAAAAAAAAAATCTTTGGGGCCATCAGATAACAAGACGAAAACCCAAATTTAATTGTTACCTGAGACGCCGCTGTGCCGAAGAGGGAAGGCTTGAGGCCGCTGAACAATCCACCCCATCCTTCACTCCTAATAACCTAATAATTACCAAAACAAGCAACAAAACCAATGTATTAAATCAGAAAAAAAAACCCACAAAAGCAAAGCAAATAATAATAATAATAATAACAACAACAACAAATAATAATAATAATAATAATAATAATAATAATAATAATAATAAAAGCCCCCAAGGGATGTTGTCATGTTGTATAGTGGTTTTGAAGAGTGCCTTGTTACTCTTGACTAAGGCTTGACTAAGGCAGATGTGTGATAGGTTCGATTCGCAGTAATGCATGGTTAGTGGTAGGGGCGCCCTCTTACCCCATGGCCAAGGTATTAGTCGAGCTTAGTCGAGCTTTAATCTGAGAGGCTGAGGCGGTTCGGACGCCCGGGGTAATAAAAAAAGAAAAAGAAGAACTAATAAGAAGTGATGAAACCTGAATGATTTGAAGGAGAGTGTTCCCTGTGGCGTAGTTGCAATTCTTGGTGGTGGCGGTGGTTGTGGCGGTGGCGGTGTCCTTCCTCACAATCCTCTCGGTCTGCTGCCGTGTATTCACCTAATTAAGCATTCACTGAGCTCACTTTTAGCATTTCGTGAACAAGAAGAAGTAGAAGAATTGAATGATTTTGTTTTAGGTAGGATGTATTTATTACTGTCTGAATCGGATAGGTGATGATCTGTGCGACGATTCCCGCCCCAGCGCCCGCAAGTCCGTTCACGATGGCGTTCGACATAAGCTATAGCTGTAGAAATTCTCAAGAAATCTTTTTCAAATGTCGAACTCTATAGCACCACCTCTCCTCATGGGCTTAAATGGGGAACAAAACCTTAGCTTTGGACTTTTTTTTTTTTTTTTTTTTTTTGGCAAAACTTGTCCTTGGACGTGGAACTATTTATATTTTTGGTCCTTTAACTTTAAAAATTACATATTTAGTCCCTTAACTTTTCAATCAGTGCCCATTTGGTTCTTCTATTTATTGAAGGTGTCAAATTGATGACGTGGCTAATTGAACCAGCCATATGGCTGGTTTTTCTTTGAACCAGTTGTTCAAGCGTGAACCAAACCAATTTTTTAACTCAAATAAAAAAAATTGTCGGTTTAATTTCATCAATCTTTACAACAGAACAATAGAGGTTTACAATGCAATCGAACACAAAAGAAGAGAAAAATTTCGATCTTTCCTTCTTGTCTCAACTTATTTTCATGAATTTCAACAAAACAATAGAGATAATATACTGGGCATTTGACTAGATAATTAGCTTCTTTAACATAATTAAGTCCCCTGTAATAGTTTCTAGGCAAAGACCGTCTGGTTTATACATCTAAGATTTGTGTTTTATTCATGTAACGGCCCTAAAATTCTAACAGGTGTTGCGTGTCATGTCAGGACTTGGAGTGATGTGGGGAGCTCGATTAACCCTCGGGAGTCTACACATAAGTATTTTGTTTTTGGTTGATGCTTGTATTATTTATTATACAAAAATTGGACAATTTAAATTAATTGATTTCGAAAATCTACGAGTAAAGAGTTACCTCGAGATGCGTGTGCACGCGGGGCATTCGGGTAGGTCGAGATGTTAGGTGTAACTTATGCCATTTTGATAAAAACTTAACTTGGTTCATGAATTGGTTATTTAAGTTGATTCTAGTACCTAAGTTACAATTAGATTCAATTACAAGTTTGATTAGCCTAAGTCCAATTTGATGTTTATTGGCTTTGGGATTAGCCTTGGGATGATGGTGTAGAAGTCAAACTAAAAAAATTTATAATCTTAAAAATAAGCGTGTTATCTAAGTTTTGGTCACATGATGAGAGGTGTTGTTGGCACATTCTAAACCACAAGTTTAAGACCAAACACCACCCACTCTCCAAACTCTCTCAAATCGATTCATCACTTTCCCAAATTTGATAGAGAAGTGAGAGAAAGAGAAGTAGAGATTGATGGTCGTTTAAGTTGGTTGGGAACACAAAAATATAGCTTTGGTAAGTCTATTCTCTACCATAATCTTGTCATTCTCATCTCACCTTATTAGTTCTCTGTGCTATTAGATTTTGGGACTTAATGGAGGATTTAAACAACCCTTATTTGTTGAAGCTTCATAGTTGGAACCCACATTGTTGTTGGTGTCCATTATGGTTGTCTTGTTCAAAGAGTGGATCATGGTGCATTGGGCTTAATGGATGATTTACTGCTATTATCATTGTGTTTACTTGTGGTCGAAAAACCCAGCTATGACTGGCCAAAATTGTTGTAAGATTTAAAGCTGGCTGCAACACTTGAAAGCAGTCAGCCATGGTCCAGTTGACCATAGTTCAGTAAGTCGTAGCTCAGCCATTCTTCGGCAGTCAATATTGGCTCAATTGACCATAGTCTAGTCAGTCGTAGCTCAACCATTCTTCAACACAACCGAATATGGTCGCTACAAAACGTGTTTAATGGAATTAGGTCTCAACCAAATTAAGTTGTTACATTTCATAGTTCATTATGTCTTGAGACAGCTAGATGTGGCTGTTACAGTCATGGGTCAGCCAATTGGGGCGTGGTCAATTGGGATTATAGTAGGTCGTGACTCAACTCCCTTAGCAGAGCCAAATAGGACTTCCACATGAGACTCGTTTGACAGTAAACCATTGCACTTGAGAGTACCAACTCAGTTAGTCATGGCCTAACTAGTAAGGTTGTAGCCATGGTCTAAATGGATTGCCTAAGAAAGGACGTAGTCGACTGCAAGCCATATCAACAACTAAACATAATTCAATCATTGTTGACCTATCAAACTTTATATCAACCATACACAAATATAGTCACAAAGGTTGAAATAAGGTTTAATTTTAATTATGAATTACAGTCTCTAACACGCCTAAATGAACTGAATGGATACTAGGAACCTAATTGATTAAAGTTGGTATTAGGAACTAGTTTGGAAGCGCGTGGGAGCCGCGATTTACTTGATTTTGCGTTATTCAGGTAAGTAAACTAGCTAGGAAACACACAATTATTTCATTTTAAGCTATTTAATATTGTAGTTCATTGCTTTGATATCTATCATTGGAATTCTATTCTGATTGAGTTATCTCAGGGCAAGTGAGTTAACGATGATCCTTGGAAGGAGTAGTTGGCTGAGGTAACATACCAGAGTCATGACCTCGGGATGCACTACACCGGATACTGGTTCTTGACGAGGTGTGAGTTCTTAACGTGGTTGTTCCAGGAAGTCTCACTATCTCGTGGGTTTATGGTTTATGAGTGTACCAAGCCCTAGAACCCGAGTCTTGATGGTTTGCTAAGACTCAACGACCGTTGATCGGGACTACTTGCGCCTCTTTGTTTTCAATCCTAGACACTCATGTATCGATTGCTATTGATTTATTTACAATCTTTTATTTACTCATGCATCTTTATATCTTTCTTTCTATCTACATGAATATTGTGATGACCCCTCTCCTAATCTAAGGCACCCCGCCCGACCTAATCCCGTAATTAAGCCCTAATCATATCCACGCAGGACATAACTACGTATTAGTCAGCCTTTACAACCTAGACGTCTCTTTTCTCGTGTTTAGGATAAGTAATACACTAGTCCTACCAGTTTATAAAATTTAGAGTTAATTAAAACTTTTTATTAAATTAATTAATTAGCAGAAGTCTTATTGATTATGCAGAAGCAATTAGTAACTTATGCGGAAGCCATTTATAAAATTCTAAGTGTGGAAAACCAGGAAATGACATCACATATATAAAGTCCTCAAAATGCAGTGAAACAGTAAAATAGTCTAAGTCAAGTCGGGGAAACTAACGCTCAACCCAATATACAACTGCAAATAGTATTTGAAAGACATATATAACATATACAATCAAAATACCAAAAGTAGAACTACAATCAATGCAGTGACGCGCCGCGGACTCAGGGATAATCGCCGATCTTCTCTTTGCCTGGCCTGCTGGTAGACGGCTCTGCACCCACCGTCATAAAAAGGACGGTGAGTACAATCCCCGATGACAAGTTTAATTTGCATTTCCAAATATTCAAATGGTATTTAAAAGTATATAAATGGGAAAACTGGAAAATAAACCATATGCGAGTAAATACCAGAGTTAAACAAGTGATACTGACAGTAGGCTAAGTAGTGGTGATTTAGGTCCCATTCGGCGAGTGAAACATGTCACTCCGACTCAATAATCATATAGCACAAGGGACTCTAACCCAAGTGTTACCAGGGACTCTAACCCCGTGTGAGACCACCTCAAGGACTCTAACCCCGAGTGTCATACAGTGTCTAGTAACATGTGCCGACATCTTCAGGGACTCTAACCCCGTGAGTCGCGCACACCTCGATCGAGTATGGGACCTAAATGCGAAAACTAATTTTTAAATCTCAAGAAATACCAAGTATGGATTGTCAAGGCATAGGCACATCTACACACCTAAACAAATAAGGAATACAAGTCCTCTTAAACATTTATAAGATATTCACTAGCCTAATAGCATGCTATTTATCATTCAATTCACATTTAAAACAACAAGAATAGACATAGCATGTGATAGAATCAATGAATCAAATCAAATGAATGGATATCATGCAAACTAGACTCATCAAGTGAGCATAGACACAAAGAACACATGATATAAGAATACAAAGGCAAAATAGTCAAAAGGACTATGCAAGGACAACAATTAATAGAAATGAAATGCCAAGTAAAGTTTCCATTGGGTATACTCACAACAACAAAGTAAAGTCCTAGCTTTACTGGCCTCCCGATACTCCAAATCTTGTATTCGCTCTCCCGTACCCTTTTCCTAGGTTCCTGAGTTTGGTGTCTCATTAGTTCAAATATAGTGGGTTTAAGCACAATTTAGTGGTGTTTATTGTGTATTCAAATTGGTTCAATAGACTTTAAATCAATCTTCCTAAATCAGCCCCTAAAGACTAATTTAAGTTTCAATTTCAATCCTACATTTTAATGCACTTTTAGGCATGAAATGGTCCAAATATCGAAATCCTCCATCAGTATAATTATTGTTGGTCTTTCTTTTAGCTTTCCGGAAAGGTTTAGTTTTCAAAATTCTGATTTAAAATGAAAGAGATGTCATAATTTTATTAAACATAGGTCTAATTAGAATTTAATCAGACTAGCGGATTTAGAAAATCTATCTCTCCTAATATATAGTTCGTAAAAATGTAATTTTTGGTCACAAGGTAGAAAATATACCCAAATACAACATACTAAAAGATCGGATCATTTGGATAAGTAGTTAGGGAGTTATGCACTTAACAAATTTTGTTTCAAAACTTTCATTTTTAATTCCAGTACCTATTTGTAGAGCATGTTTGGACATAAAAACATTTGAATAAAAATACCTTCAGTTAAGTAAAGTTATTCCCCTTTAAATAAGCTTTCAAATGCCACTGGTTTCGATCAATTTGGATCTAAAATGGGCAGATTATGACCAAATTACCCAAGTTGATTCCTAATACAACATGCAGAATTCTAGTTTTGGTGTTGCAACTTCAAAAATTCATATCTTTATGATTTCAAAACCAAATTAAGAACTTCAATATAACTGGATTATTCGCTTGAAATGAGGAATCCAAATATATAAATCAATTGCAAATACTCTATCATCTACCATCTGAAATCAGCCTAAAACCAGAACTTGTTCTAGTTTCAACTAAAAAAATGTGTACCTAGTTGATATAGCACCCTAGCTTGAGAATTTCTCACCAACTCCTATGGATTCCTTCAACACCTTGATGATTCACTCCTCTCCAGCAATTCCTTCTTCTTCTCCAGTAAAAATGAATGAGTGATTTGGTTTGCATGTTGTTTGATCACTAATGTCATATATTAAGGTGATGTTCCTTCCTAGCCCTTGATCTCCATGGATTTATGTATCCCGAGGAACATCTAATGGTCCACCTCTTGCCATATATCCCACTAACTCCCAATATCTCAACCTCAAGTGATATCATTTCATTACTCACATAGTTCCTAGATGTGCCAATGTGTATCTCAAGACCAATCTTATGCTTTCCTTTTAATTTACTCAACTATAGGCATTTAATTTGATTTACATTAACAAACACAACCATAGGCTTATAAGTAATTCCTTATTTCATATTAGTATTAAATAAGACTTACCAAAATGCTAACTACCCGGTTTCCCTGCTCGCACGCTACTCGAGGCGTGTCCCCGCTCTCGTCTCGACGCCTACAACTGTACAAACCGACTTAGTAAGTCTACACAATACATAACACTAGGCATACATCAATACAAAAATACAATATACCTCGGCCACGTGCCTCGGTCGGTGCACGTATCACTGTGTAGGTCCCACGTTAAGGGTCGGTGATCCTGATTAAGGAATTAAAACGAGGGTTAGAGATTTGGGCCGTGACAAATATTCCCAACAAAATGAAAATTTCGTCCTCGAAATTAAGTTTAAGTTACGGTTCTACCTGACTCGAACAGGTACGAGAATCTATCTCGCATGTAGTCCTCCCGCTCCCAAGTGAGTTCCGTGTCATCGTGGAACTGTCACTTGACGAGTACCTTCAGGATGGACTTGCTCCTCAACTGCTGTACCTTCCGATCTAGGATCTGAATGGGTTGCTCCTCGTAAGAGATGTCCTCGCTCAGGTCGATCTGACTCAAGTCAACTGTCGGTCGCACGCCTGCCTTCGACTCGGATAGTCGAAGCATCGAAATGTGGAACACTGGATGGACCCCTGACATATGTGGAGGCAATTCAAGCTCGTATGCCACTTTTCCGACCCGTTTCTTAATTATGAAAGGCCCGATGTACCTCGGTGCAAGCTTGCCTTTCACCCCAAATCTCTGAAAACCTTTCCGAGAGGAAACCTTTAAATAGACAAAGGCTCCATCGGAATACGCGAGATCACCGTGATACTTATATGCATATCTCTTCTGTCTCTCATGTGCTCCTCTAAGTCACTGACGGATCAATTTGACCTTTTTCTTGTGGTCAACAACAATTTCAGGCCCCACAATCTCCCGGTCCTCTGGCACAGCCCAACAGGATGGCGAGCGACACGGTCTGCCATACAAAGCCTCAAATGGCGCCATCCCAATGCTAGCCTGATAACTGTTGTTGTAAGCGAACTCACACAACAGTAGGTACTCTGTTTGAGGATAAGTATTGGGTTTGCCTCGAGATTCATGTCGCACGAATCTCGAGGACATCAAACACCTTATCCTATTTGATCTCTCAAGTCGGTGAAAAAAAGAAAAAAAAAGCACCAACAAAGAAGAAAAAAAACGCAGAGAAGAGAAAGAGGAAGAAGAAGAAAGAGAGAGACAGAGAGAGATATTCAGCTCGAAGCAACGTAAGGTGAGTGCGGTGGTGTTTTGAGTGTTCTTGTTGATTCGGTTGTTGTTGTTGTAGTCGGTTGTTATTGGTGTAGTGACCATGGAGGTTCGACCTCCATGGCCGAGAGGTGAGCGTGGGGAGATGGCAGGGGTGTCTCCCCTGCCATCAAAACTAGTTGGGGTTGGGAGCCCCAACACCTCAAGAAAAAAAAAAAAAACAGAGCAGCAGCTCTGTTTGACCCGATGAGACCCGGGTCGAGGCACCGGGTCACCGGGTCCACTTGGACCGGGTCGGGTCAACCCGGGTCCGGTTGGACCAGGTCGGGTTAACCCCGGACCCACCCCAATAAAAAATTATATATTTATTTATTTAATTAAACTAAACTGATTTTTAATAAAAGAAATTCCAGAAAATAGATAAAACTATGGAAAAAATTCAGGAAAATTCTAGAAAAATAGGGAAAAATATATTTGTGACTCAAATCAATAGAAACTTGCTATTTCTATCTAAAGTGAAGAATTCGGAAGTCGGTTGATACGTTATACTGAAGTTTTTACCTCGAAAAATGCGAAATCGGCAAATTGGTCTCGAATTCGATTTCGACCAATTTAGAAATGTTAAATAATTAATTTTGAATCTAAATTGATAAATTGTTGAATGTTAGGACCTTAAAGGAGATATTACGGGTAATTGGGTGCGTACATCGACGCGACGAGAAGCCGGATAGCTTAGGAATTGTTGTTGTCTGTAAGTAAACTGAGTGAGACATTTATTTATATTTCATTCCATTTATTTATTCATTCTCAGTTATTCGAACTGAATTGCCTTTGAAATCCATATGCTATGACTTGTTTGTTTCTCATTTTATGATGTTGCTTATAGCATACTCTGTTGTGTATATCATTGATTCCAGTTCCTCTACTTTGTCATGCTGTTTGTTGTGTTTGGAAGTCAGCGATATAACATGCTATTAGGTTAGTTTGTTTATTTTGACTCTAATCCTTTGTGCATTAGTATGCAGTTACATCTCTTGGATTATATTACCGAGTCATTATTGAAAGTGAAAGTGGTTCTTGTGGTTAGGGTCATTTGATGATAGAAATTCAGCTTTCATACGGGGGTCACTAGACTTTTCGGGATGTTAGGGAATTTCTCCACTACCTTGCATGACACACGGGGTAACGTGCCTTAAACGGGGTAACCGGACCTCGGGGTTTGTTGGCACGAAAATAACTTGGGTGAGCATGACGAGTTTTAAAACTCGGGTATGTTAGCAAGTATACATTCCGGTGACGATTAATTCACTTGGAATAGAAAAGGCGTAATCGTAAGTACGACCTTTTGAAATTATGATATAGAGCTCAATTTGTAATGAAATGATATAGAGCATAGCTCAAATTGTAGTGGACATGCTGATGTGATGAAGATCACAGCCGACCGACCCTTATCCATTACTACTTAGCCTTGAGTCAGTTTCATATTTAGTTAACTCAAGTATCTCTTTGCATGATGTTTCTTTCAGCATAGTTGTTATTTAAATTATGCCATTTGATACTTGTTGCCTATTTGGGAATGTGGATCAATGTCTCTCAGTGTTACTTAAATAATTTCATGTTCACCGTCTAGTTTGTGACGGTGGGTGCAGATCAGTCGGGTAGCAGACAAGACAAATAAGAAGATTGGTGACTACCTCTGAGCCAGTGAAGGACTACTACGACATATTTTTATACGTTTTGCATTCTTTTGTATTACATTTTCTATATACATAATATTTTACTTTTGGGTTGAGTGATAGGAACATCTGACCAGACACATGTTATATATATCACCACTTTTGTTTATATATGCATGTGATCATTATTTCCTGGTTTTTCCACAATAGGTTAGGCCTTAGGATCTAATGTCCACTAGTAAAGAAATAAGACTTCCGCTGAATAACTTGTTAGATAAAAAAATAAAATTTTAACTTAACTCTGATTTATAGACGACCATAGGTTAGTAAGTAGAACTAGCTTGTTAACTGTAGGTGGTATCATAATTGGTAGGTGTTTAGGTGTTTAAATAAGGCTGACTAGTTCCTGGTTAGGTCCTATAGGGGAGCTTAGGGCTAAATTAAGGGATTAGGCCGGGCGGTGCCCTTATTTAGAGAAGGGTCGTCACAATTGGTATCAGAGCCATGGTTTAGAGACCTCGATGGTTAAAGGCCATATGATACCAACACGGTTGGTATCAGAGCCCGATTTTGAGAACTATATGGCTTAAGGCAATATGATACCAACACAGTTTGTATCAGAGACATGGTTTTGAGAAGTCATGGTTTACATAAGCTTGATACATTTAAGATTGTAGAAACTGGAGATTCTACAATATGGTACCATAACTACAAGACGTAGTGAACAACCTACCTTGTTCAGCTAAAAATAACTAAAAGATTTAAGAAACGTAGAAGGTAGATACTCTTAGTTAGTGGTGGAAAACCAGATGATCCTTGCCTAGAAACTATTAGTTGGGAAGTGAGTGAACGTGAGTTGGGGATTTGATATATCTATATACATGTTAATTTTTTTATGTGTCTATATGCGTTATCCACGTAGTAGCTGATTCGCGTTCGTTATCCATTTGTAGTCAAGAGATGCGGATTCACGCGATAGCGGTGATGCGGTGCAAGTGGCAGCCAGCCTTCGATACCATCAGCGGAGGATTTTCAGAGGCTTTCAGATCGTGTAGCTGCTCAGGGTTAGCAGTTGGCAGATTTCATTGCATTGATGACTTCCCGATTTGCCCCACCAAAGACGAACGGATCGGACATCGGGTCCTATGCGACTACTGATGCCGACCACGGTGTGTCGGGTCGTACTGCGACACCAATGATAGCAGCTCCAGTAGTAGAGACAGTGTCTACACCATCTTCCACACCCCCATCAGCTAGTTCGACAGCGGTAGCTCAACTAGAGAAAGATTTCATCAGACTAAAACCGGTATACTTCGACGGTCAAAGAGATTTTGAGAAGATCGAGAAGTGGGTCCTGTTGCAGGAGAAGTTACATAGAGTCTTGCAGATTGATGATAGACTCTGAGCGAAGATCTCGTCGTACACCTTACAGCGAGACGCCGATGTGTGGTGGCGTACGACGATAGCTGCTGAGGGAGAGTTTGAGTCTCAGGATGCTTTCAATACTAAGTTTTATCAGCAGCACTTCCCACCTGCGGTGATGAAGAGGTTGAGGAAAGAATTCATGAATCTGAGACATGGAGCCGACGAGACAGTGATGAGCTACCGAGACAGATACGACTATCTGAGGCAGTTTTTCGGAGATCTTGTGAAGGAGGATGCCGATGATGTGTATCATTTTGGCGACGGACTGAAGCCGAATATTGGGTTTTATGTGGTCAGTTCAGGTGCCAGTACACTGGGAGAGATTTTTGAGCGTGCACTTGCTCACGAGACATTATATGAGCCGAGTTACTGACGCGACACCCTTAGTACCCGCGATGACACCTGATCAAATGGCTGTGAGTGAGCAGAGGAGACAGAGGGGCAAATGATCGAGGAGATAGGATAGAGGTGTTCAGGGGGCAATTGTGCCTTATGTAGCATCTCCTACACCTTCGCAGACACTTGTGGGTAGACCTCCCGTACCACCACCAGTCAAACCTACATTGCCAACTCCTGCTAGGTCTACTTTAGCGTTACCGACACCACTCCACGTCACGTCGGCACACGGTGGTAGAGGCAGAGGTAGAGGTAGATGACGAGGACGAGATAGTGCCAGACCAAGGCAGAGACAGCACATGCATCTGCAAAGGCCCAGGATCGGACGCAGGGTCAGCCTAGAGCAGTCACTTGTTTTCGATGTGGCTATGTGAGACATGTGATTCTAAACTGTCCACAATCAGCGACAGTGATTTCACCACAGAGTCAAGAGGTCGTTCATGTGGTTGCACAGCCAGACGCCGATGCTACACAAAAACCGATCAAGGGTATGGTTTCCATTTATGGTCATCAAGCTTATGTTTTGTTTGATTCGGGTTCTACAGTCTCTTTCATTTCTAGTCGCATGGTAGAAATATTAGGGTTGAAATCGGTTAGTGTCGGAGTACATTTGATCTTGAGTACTGCAGCCGATGATAGAATGTGCCCTAATTCTCTGGTGGAGAGATGCCCAGTAGAGATCAACGGGGTCGAGTTACCTGCAGACTTCAGGGTGTTAGAATTCCTAGAATTTGATGCGTTGCTAGGGATGGATTGGCTAGCATCATATCATGCTCATATCGACTGTTTTACGAAAACGGTGATATTTGAGATTCCAGGGCATCCAGTGTTCATGTATAGCGGTAGTACACCGAGAGCCGAGGGCACTCGAGGTCGGCTTGCGACTAGTGGGGAGACGGAGACTTTGATATCGATATATATCGTTGCAGAGAGTCATGGACCTAAACTTGAAGAGATTCCGATTGTGTGTGAGTTTCCAGACGTATTTCCGGAAGACTTACCTGGATTACCACCACCGAGGGAGATCGATTTCATTATTGAGTTGGTGCCGTGCGAAACAGATATCTATACCACCATATCGCATGGCTCCACGAGAATTGGAAGAATTGAGGAAACAATTGCAAGAATTAAGCGAGAAGGGATTCATCACACCTTCGATATCACCATGGGGAGCACCGGTCCTATTTGTGAAGAAGAAAGACGGTACTTTGAGACTGTGTATTGATTACAAACAATTGAACAAGGTCACAGTCAAGAACAAGTATCCATTACCGCGGATTGACGATTTATTTGATCAGCTAAGAGGAGCCCAGTTTTTCTCCAAGATAGATCTACAATCAGGGTATCATCAGTTAAGGATCAGGGATGATGATAGATACATAACAGCGTTTAGTACGAGGTATGGACACTATCAGTTCATAGTCATGCGATTCGGGTTGACTAATGTTCCTTCCATGTTAATGGATTTGATGCACCGAGTGATGAGACCATTTCTTGACCGCTTTGTGATCGTGTTTATTGATGATATATTGGTGTACTCGAAGACTCGAGAAGATCACGAATAGCACGTCAGGGAGACGTTGCAGACTTTGAGGGAGCACATACTATATGCCTAATTCAGTAAGTGTGAATTTTGGTTGTCTGAGGTCAAATTTTTGGGTCATGTTGTTGGAGCAGCAGGTATTGCTGTAGATCTAGAAAAGATTCAGGCGATTTTGGATTGGCCAGCGCCGACGTCTGTGACTAATATTAGGAGTTTTCTGGGGTTAGTAGGCTATTACCGAAGGTTCGTGAAGGATTTTTTGAAGATCGCTTCACCAATGACCAAGTTGACCCAGAAAGACGTTAAGTTTCATTGGCCTGAGGAATGCGAGGAGGCATTTGCTCAACTGAAGAAATTGTTGACTACTGCACCAGTGCTGATATTTTCAGAGGCTGGAAAGGGTTTCACGGTGTACACAGATGTTTCTCAATGGGTTTAGGTTGTGTGTTGATGCAAGAGAAAGGCACAGTGGCATATGCATCAAGACAGTTGAAGATACATGAGAAGAATTATCCAACTCATGACTTAGAGTTGGCGGCGGTAGTGTTTGCTCTGAAGATATGGAGACATTATATGTATGGAGAGAAGTTCACACTCTATACTGACCATAAGAGTTTGAAATATCTCTTCACACAGAAAGAACTGAACGTGAGACAACGCAGATGGTTAGAATTTTTGAAAGACTATGACTTTTCTCTAGAATATCATCCAGGAAAAGATAATGTCGTTGCAGATGCGCTGAGTAGGATTCCGACTGGAGATGCCGAGACGTTTAGTTGTCATATGACGCACGAGTATGGTTTACTCGAGGAGGTGGCGAGGCTGAGTCGGTCAGATATTCCTAACGACACACAGATGCTGATTTGTGCTTAAGTGAGACTTCAGACAGTGTCGACTCAGAGAGTGTCAGAGGATCATAAACCTGACAGTCTATATCTGAGATTCAGTGAGTTAACCCAGAGTCCCAAGTGTACTGACTGGACTGAGACGACATATCAGTGTCTCAGATTTCGAGGCAGATTATGGATACCGGCAGTGGCAGAGCTGAGAGATGAGATTATTCAGGATTTACATCGTTCCCGATTCACTGTTCATCCAGGAAGGACCAAAATGTACCATGATATGAAAAGACATTTTTGGTGGCCTGGGATGAAAGCACACATATCAGAGTTTATCGGAAACGTGGGATCTGCCAGCAGGTGAAGGCAGGGCATCGTAGACCTGGAGGATTACTACAGCCGTTTCCAATTCCACGACGGAAGTGGGAAGACATAGCCATGTATTTCATTCGAGGACTGCCGAGGACTGTTCATCGACATAATTCCATCTAGGTGATTGTGGACAGATTGACGAAATCTGCCCATTTCATACCAGTTGCAGCTCATTACACATTTGACCAGCTGAATGTATTGTTCGAGAGAGAGATTATCAGGCTGCAAGGAGTAACTTTGACTATTACGTCAGACAAAGATGCTATGTATACATCCAGGATGTGGCGGAGTATGCAGGAGCAGTATGGTACGTGCTTACAGTTTAGCAAAGCCTTTCACCCTCAGACTGATGGGCAGACTGAGAGGTTGATTCAAACTCTCTCAAGATATGCTCAGTGCGTGTGTACTTGAGTCTGGCGGATCGTGGGAAGAGTATTTACCGTTGTGTGAATTTGCATACAACAACAGTTATCAGGCGAGCATTGAAATGACGCCATTTGAGGTGTTATATGGCGGCAGTGTGTCGCTCACCATCTTGTTGGGCTGAGCCAGAAGACCGAGATTTGTTAGGGCCTGAAATTGTTGTCCATCACACAGAAAAGGTACGTCAGATTCGCCAAAAGCTTAAGGTAGCCCAAGAGAGGCAAAAGAAGTATGCAGACACGTATCGCAGCGATCTCATGTACGATGAGGGAGCATTAGTGGATTTTAAGGTTTCTCCTCGTAAGGGTCATCATCGATTTGGTTTGAAAGACAAATTAGCACCGAGATTCATCGGGCCTTTCAAGATCAAGAAACGAGTTGGAAAGGTTGCATATGAGCTAGAATTACCTCCACAGATGTCGGGAATTCATCCAGTGTTCCATATATTGATGCTTCGACTAGCTAAGTCAAAGCCAGGCGAGTGACCGACAGTGGATTTGAGTCATATTGATTTGAGTGAAGATATCTCATATGAAGAGCAACCAGTTCAGATCCTTGATCGAAGGGTACAACAGTTGAGAAACAAGTCTATCCCGAAAGTATTAGTCAAGTGGCAGTTTCATGGAGATTCAGAACTCACTTGGGAACGGGAAGACTATATGCGAGACAGATTTACGTACCTCTTCGAGTCAGGTATTTTAAAATTTGTTTAGTTTAAGTTCGAGGATGAACTTCCTATTAGTTGGGAAGTATTGTCATGGCCTAAATAATTAAAGCACATTTAATTCGTTAATCAGGACAAAATGACTCGTGACGTGGGACCCGCAACACGATACGTGTCACTACCAAGGCACAATGGCCAAGGTAAATGTTATATTTGTGTGGTTTATGCCTAGTGTACTGTATATGTAGACTACTAAGTCATTTACGGGTATGCAGATACCGAGATGAGCGGGGACGCGCCTCAAGTCGCGTGCCGACGTGGGCCCGAGGTAGCAGCTCGTGGGGTAAGCGTAACTAGTTGAATTTTATTGTATAAAAAAATGAAAAATGATATATGCTTAGTGGTCCATATGTGGCCACATCTATTTATATAATTAATGGGCCTATAGTTTGTCAAATAAAACAAAATGCGTTGGATTTGCCTCGAGATACGCATTTTGCGTGACTCGAGAAATATGTGGTCAAACATATAAGACGGTGAAAAAAGAGGATAAGTATTGGGTTTGCCTCGAGATTCGTGTCACACGAATCTCGAGTTCATCAAACACCTTATCATATTTTATCTCTTAAGTCGGTGAAAAAAATGTAAAAAAAAAAAAAACGCACCAACAAAGAAAAGAAAAAAATGTAGAATAGAAGGAGAAAGAGAGAGAGACAGAGAGAGAGATCGAGCTCGAAGCAACGTAAGGTTAGTGCGGTGGTGTTTTGAGTGTTCTTGTTGATTCGGTTGTTGTTGTTGCAGTCGGTTGCTGTTGGTGTAGTGACCATGGAGGTTCGCCCTCCATGGCCGAGAGGTGCGTGGGGGAGATGGCAGGGGTGTCTCCCCTGCCATCAAAACAAGTTGGGGTTGGGAGCCAACCCCAACGCCTCGAGAGAAAAAAAAAATAAAAATAGAGCGACAGCTCTGTTTGACGGAAGGAAGAAGATGGGGGGGTAGCCCGGGTCGGGCTACCCCATGTTAGTCGGGTCGAAACCCGGGCCCGGTTGGGCCGGGCCGACCCTAACCCGATGAGGACCGGGTCAGACCGACCCGGGTCCGCTTGGACCGAGTCGGGTCAACCCGGGTCCGGCTGGGCCCGGGTCGGGTTAACCCGGACCCACCCCAATAAAAAAATTATAATTTTTTTATTTAATTAAATTAAACTGATTTTTAATAAAAGAAATTCCAGAAAATAGATAAAACTATGGAAAAAAATTCAGAAAAATTCCTGAAAAATAGGGAAAAATATATTTGTGACTCAAATCAATAGAGATTCGCTATTTCTATCAAAAGTGAAGAATTCGAAAGTCAGTTGAGACGTTATACTGGGGTTTTTAACTCGAAAAACGTGAAATCATCAAATTGGTCTCGAATTCGATTTCGACCAATTTAGGAATGTTAAATAATTAATCTTGAATCTAAATTGATAAATTGTTGAATGTTAGGACCCTAAAGGAGATATTACGGGGTATTGGGTGCGTACATCGACGCGACGAGAAGCCATATAGCTTAGGAATTGTTGTTGTCTGTAAGTAAACTGAGTGAGACATTTATTTACATTTCATTCCATTTATTTATTCATTCACAGTTATTCGAACTGAATTGCCTTTGAAATCCATATGCTATGACTTGTTTGTTTCTCATTTTATGATGTCGCTCATAGCATACTCTGTTGTGTATATCATTGATTCTAATTCCTCTACTTTGTCATGTTGTTTGTTGTGTTTGGAAGTCAGTGATATAGCATGCTATTAGGTTAGTTTGTTTATTTTGACTCTAATCCTTTGTGCATTAGTATGCATTTACATCTCTTGGTTTCTATTACCGAGTCATTATTGAAAGTGAAAGTGGTTCTTGTGGTTAGGGTCATTTGATGATAGAAATTCAGCTTTCATACGGGGTCACTAGACTTTCCGGGATGTTAGGGAATTTCTCCACTACCTTGCATGACACACGGGGTAACGTGCCTCGAACAGGGTAACCGGACCTCGGGGTTTGTTGACGCAAGAATAACTTGGGTGAGCATGACTAGTTTTAAAACTCGGGTATGTTAGCAAGTATACATTCCGGTGACGACTAATTCACTTGGAATAGAAAAGGCGTAATCGTAAGTACGACCTTTTGAAATTATGATATAGAGCTCAATTTGTAATGAAATGATATAGAGCATAGCTCAAATTGTAGTGGACAGGCTGATGTGATGAAGATCACGACCGACCGATCCTAATCCATTACTACTTAGCCTTGAGTCAGTTTCATATTTGGTTAACTCAAATATCTCTTTGCATGATGTTTCTTTCAGCATAGTTGCTATTTAAATTATGTCATTTGATACTTGTTGCCTGTTTGGGAATGTTGATCAATGTCTCTCAGTATTACTTAAATAATTTCATGTACTCACCGTCTAGTTTGTGACGGTAGGTGCAGATCAGTCGAGTAGCAGACCAGACAAAGAGAAGATTGGTGACTACCTCTGAGCCAGTGAAGGACTGCTACGACATATTTTTGTACGTTTTGCATTCTTTGTATTACATTTTCTATATACATGATATTTTTACTTTTGGGTTGAGTGATAGGAACATCTGACCAGACACATGTTATATATATCACAACTTTTGTTTATATATGCATGTGATCACTATTTCCTGGTTTTTCCACAATAGGTTAGGCCTTAGGATCTAATGTCCACTAGTAACGAAATAAGACTTACTCTGAATAACTTGTTAGATAAAAAAAATAAAATTTTAACTTAACTCTGATTTATAGACAACCATAGGATAGTCAATAGAACTAGCTTATTAACTGTAGGTGGTATCATAATTGGTAGGTGTTTAGGTGTTTAAATAAGGTTGACTAGTTCCTGATTAGGTCTTATAGGGGAGCTTAGGGCTTAATTAAGGGATTAGGACGGGCGATGCCCTTATTGGAGAAGGGGTCGTCACAGAAGGCTCATTTTCACACTCGATACGAGCATTACTAGTTTACAATCATGCCTTTTGGGTGACTAAAACCCTAGCGATGTCCATAGATCTCATGCATCGAGTGTTGAGAGAGTACTTGGATATGTTCTTCATTGTGTTTATTGAAGACATCCTTATCTACTCCAGGACTCGCGAGGATCACGAGGAGCACCTCAAGATGGTTTTGCAGACTTTGAGGGGGCATAAACTGTATGCAAAGTTGAGTAAGTGTGATTTTTGGCTTTCAGAGGTAGGATTTCTTCGGCACATCGTCATAGCTAGCAGAGTGTCAGTGGACCCCGCTAAGATCAGAGCTGTGATAGATTGGCCTACACCGCGATCAATGACATATATCTGCACTTTTTTGGGGTTGGCATGCTATTGCAAGCATTTTGTTCAAGACTTATCGAAGTTTACGACACCAATGACGCAATTGACGAAGAAGGATACGAGTTTTCAGTGGAATGACAGTTGTGAGCAAGCCTTCAAGAATTTAAAGGAAAGATTGACTACCACACCAGTTTTGGTACTATCTGAGTCAGGGAAGGGTTTTGAAGTGAACATCGATGCTTCTAAGGTTGATTTGAGTTGTGTTTTGATGCAGGGCGATAAAGTGATTGCCTACGCGTCCCGGATGCTGAAGACTCACAAAAAGAACTACCTTACACATGATTTGAAGTTAGCAATAATGGTCTTTGTATTGAAGATTTGGCGTCATTATCGCTACGGAGAGAAGTTTATGTTGTTTACTGACCACAAGAATTTGAATAACCTCTTCACCCAAAAAGAGTTGAACATGCGACAGAGACGTTGGCATGAGTTCTTCAAGGACTATGACTTCTCATTAGAGTACTACATGGGGAAGGCCAATGTTGTTGCAGACGCATTGAGCCACACAGGGGCAGAATCAGAGATTGTTACTTGCCACATGACACACGAGTATGGGTTACTCGAGGCGCTCGAGTTGATGTATTCTGTTAATATCCTGACCAGTATAAGAGTGTTGATTTATGGGCAGATGAGGACTCAAACAGTGTCGATTCACAATATACTTGAGGGTCGGTAGGCAGATAAGCAGTACTAGAGATTCTTGGAGTTTGCTTAGAGTCCGAATAATCCAGATTGGAGTCAGTCGACAGATTTATGCCTGAGATTTAAAGGTCGACTATGGATTCCATCAGTGGTGAGTGACATGATGAGATACTTGACGAGGCTCACCGCTCACGTTTTACAGTTCATCCGGATCGGACCATGATGTATGCTGATGTGCGTCGTCTTTTCTGGTGGCCGGGGATGAAAACTGTTGTTTCTGATTACGTTCAAGCGTGTGACGTATGCCAGCGAGTTAAGGCTAAGCATCGGAGGCCCAGTGGGTTATTACAACCACTTCCCATTCCTTGGTGGAAGTGGGAGCATATTGCCATGGATTTCGTCAGTGGTCTACCTCGATCTCAGCGCGAACATGATAGTATCTAGGTGATTATAGATAGGTTGACAAAGTCTGTGCACTTTTTACCAATCTCTACCACACATTGGGTGGGTAGATTGGCGAGTTTGTACGAGCGAGAGATTATTCGACTACATGGCGTTTCATTATCAATTATGTTAGACAAAGGGCTACAGTTTATATCTCAGATTAGGCAGAGCATGCAGCACAGTTCAGCACGAGGTTGGATCTCAGTACAGCCTATCATACACAGATTGACGGACAGTCAGAGAGGCTATTCAAATTCTCGAGGATATACTGAGGATGTGTGTGTTAGAGTATGGTGGATCATGGGAAGATCATATTCATTTGTGTGAGTTTGCCTACAATAACAGTTATCAGGCCAAGATTGGTACGACACCATTTAAGGCACTCTACGGCAGACCGTGTAGATCTCCATCTTGTTGGGCGGAGCCCGATGATGTAGCAGTTATTGGGCCAAAGATTGTATTGGATCACATAGAGAAGATACGACTGATCAGATTGAGGCTGAAGGGTGCGCATGAGAGACAAAAATATTATGACATGTATCACGGCGAGTTAGAGTATGATGTCGGGAGTTATGTGTATATGAAGGTTTCTCCGATGAAGGGTCACATGAAGTTTGGAATTAAAGGAAAGCTTGCATCAAGGTTCATTGGTCCGTTCAGAGTGAAGAAACAAATAGGCAAGGTTGTGTACGAGCTGAAGTTACTACTTTAGTTGTATGGGATCCACCCTGTATTTCATGTTTCTATGCTGCGACTAGATAGGTCAAGAGAGGGCAAACAGTGACAGTGGACATGAGCCAGATAGACTTGATGGAGGACATTACTTATGATGAGCAGCCTATTCAGATTTTGGACCGTAAGGTGAAGATTCTGAGGAACAAAGAGATCCTATCAGTCCTCGTCAAATGGCAGCATCATAGAGATGAAGAGCTGGCGTGGGAGCTCGAGTCATATACGCGCGAGCACTTTCTCTATCTCTTTGATTTCGATAAGAAATTTCGTTTTAGACACTTCAATTTCGAGGATGAAATTCCAATTAGTTGGGAAGACAGTAACGACCATAAAATTCTAACAAGTGATACGTGTCATGTCAGGACCTTGAGATCAACCCTTGAGAGTCGACACCGATACATTTTATTTTTGGTTGATGCGTGTATTATTTATTATACAAAAATTGGACAATTTAAATTAATCGATTTCAAAATTTTGCGAGTAAAGAGTTACCTTAAGATGCATGTGCACGCGGGGCATTCGGGCAGGTCGAGATGTTTGGTGTAACTTAGGCCGTTTTGATAAAAATTAACTTGGTTCATGAATTGGTTATTTAAGTTGATTCTAGTACCTAAGTTAAAATTAAATTCAATTACAAGTTTGATTAGCCTAAGTACAATTTGATGTTTAATGGCTTTGGGATTAGTCTTGGGATGAGGGTGTAGAAGTCAAACTAGGAAAATTCATGATCTTAAAAATAAGTGTGTTGTCTAAATCTTGGCCACATGATGAGAGGTGTTACTAGTACATTCTAAACCACAAGTTTAAGACCAAACACCACCCACTCTCCAAACTTTCTCAAACTGATTCATCACTTTCCCAAATTTGAGAGAGAAATGAGAGAAAGAGAAGTAGAGATTGATGGTCGTTTAAGTTGGCTGGGAACACAAAAACATAGTTATGGTAAGTCTGTTCTCTACCATAATCTTGTCATTCTCATCTCACCGTATTAGTTCTTTGTGCTATTAGATTTTGGGACTTAATGGAGGATTTAAACAACCCTTATTTGTTAAAGCTTCATAGTTGCAACCCACATTGTTGTTGATGTCCATTATGTCTGTCTTGTTCAAAGAGTGGATCGTGGTGCATTGGGCTTAATGAATGATTTACTGTTGTTGTCATTGTGTTTATGTGTGGCTAAAAGACAGCTATGACTTGCCAAAATTGTAGTGAGATTTAAAGCTGGCTGCAACACTTGAAAGCAGTCAGTCATGGCCCAATCGACCATAGTTTAGTAAGTCGTAGCTTAGCCATTATTCGGCAGTCAATATTGGCTCAGTCGACCATAGTCCAGTCAGGTGTAGCTAAACCATTCTTCAACACAACCGAATATGGTGGCTGCAAAACGTGTTTAATGGAATTAGGGCTCAACCAAATTAGGTTGTTACATTTCATAGTTCATCATGTCTTGAGACAGCTTGATGTGGTTGTTACAGTCATGGTTCAGCTAATGGGGGCGTGATCAATCGGGATTATAGTAGGTCGTGACTCAACTCCCTATAGCATAGGTAAATGGGACTTTTATAGGAGACTCGTTTGATTGTAAACCATTGCACTTGAGAGTACCAACTCAGTCAGTCATGGCCTAACTAGTGAGGTTGTAGCCATGGTCTAAATGGATTGCCTAAGAAACGATATAATCGACTGCAAGCCATATCAACAACTAAACATAATTCAACCATTGTTGACTTATCAAACTTTATATCAGCCAAACACAAATACAATCACAAAGGTTGAAATAAGATTTAAGTTTAATTATGAATTATAGTCTATAACACGCCTAAATGAACTGAATGGATACTAAGAACCTAATTGATTAAAGTCGGTATTCGGAACTAGTTTGGAAGCATGTGGGAGCCGCGATTTACTTGATTTTGCGTTATTGAGGTAAGTAAACCAGCTAGAAAATACACAGTTATTTCATTTTAAGCTATTGAATATTATAGTTCATTGTTTTAATATCTATCCTTGGAATTATATTCTGATTGAGTTGTCCGAGGGCAAGTCAGTCGATGGTGATCTTTGGAAGGAGTGGCTGGCTAAGGTAACATACCAGAGTCATGACCTCGGGATGCACTGCACTGGATACTGGTTCTTGACTATAACAGCCCGCATTACAAAATCTTAATTAATTTAATAATTACAGATTATAACCCATAGCTCCGACCCACGTGGACACCGCCGATAAATTTGGGGCACGCCAACCAAGGTATAAATAGTTATTTTTTTGTGATGCGTGTTAAATTGTTGTATTATTAATTAATTCGCGTCGCACTAGTTGATTTTTTATTCGTCGCGTTGTCCGTGTGTAGTGACGAGAGTGTACGACGTCACAGGGTGCGCGTAATGCGGATGTATAGGATAGTCAGGGGTTTAATAGGTCACATCACACCTACCTATCACATCATCCCATACCTCATTTTTTCCCCTCTCCTCCCCAAAACAACACCCACAAATTTTTCTCTCTCCAACGGTTTTCATCTCTTCACCTCACCCCTTCCAAATTTCCTCGATTACCAAACTTCCCCTAACCAAGCTTTCCATCACCAAGCTCTCCTCCCACCTTCGCGGTCTCTTCACTCCTCTCACGAAGTCTTCCCACTTAGCGTCTCCCGCCGCCAGCTTCCAAAATCGAGGTTAGTGACAAGTTTTGTTGTTGAATTTTCAGAGAATTTTAATGGTGTTGGGTTGTTGATGTTGTTGTTTTAGTGTTTGTGGATAATGTTGTTGTTGATTTGTAGTAAAAAAAAAATCCAATTTGTCTCTGTTAAGAGACAAATTGGAGGGGGAAGGGGGGTAGCCAAGCGGGTCCGGCCTGGGTACCCCCATGCGGGTCGTGGGCTGGGTTGAACCGGGCCGACTCTGACCCGAGTGGAACTGGGTCGGATCGACCCGGGTCCGGTTGGACCGGGTCGAGCTGACCCGGATCCAAGTTGTTGGGTTATTTAAAATTAAATAAAAAATTGATTTTTAAATAAAATAAATCACAGAAAATAGATAAAAATTATAAAAAAAATCCCGAAAAATTCCAGAAAAATATGAAAAAATTTGAAAAAAGCTAGGAAAACGAGTTTCGAAGCTTTTTCAGGCGTTTTGCACCACGGTATAATTCGTAAAGTGTGCCAAAACTAAACTTTTTGGAATAAAAATTACAAATTTTGGTCTAACTTTATAAATTCACTTAACGTGACTCTAAAATAATTAAAATGGTATAATTGGACACTTGGAACTTAGGAGACTACAGTTAGGTGTCGGGCACACATTTCGAGGCTTGAGTATGACGTTTTGAAGGCGATTTGTGATTGTTTGAGGTAACTAAATCCACGAGGAAATTATCTAAAATTCATTTTATAGCACTTGCTTTATTTCACATTTCAATTATTCCATTGTGCTATTTATTGTTGTCTATTTACTGTTCATCCACTCCCATGTGTGTATGTGTGTTTGGCGACAAGGTCGGGCATGGCACGGACTCACACCTCGGGGCTAGCTACCCCGCGCTGTTCGAGTAATTAGCCATGTTGGGGCTACGCAGTGACCATTTCTCGCAATACCCGTTATGTTGAGAGATGTTTGACGAAGACTTAAGTCTCCGTCATGGGTTCCTCTCGAGAGATGTTTGGACAGGGTTCTACTGTTTGTGGGTTCCTCTCATTAGACCGTGAGATGTTTGGTGAGGTGATCGTCAAGGGTTCCTCTCGGTTCAGCTAAGACAATTCCCAGATGTCAACCAGAGTTTTCTGTCATGCTACACTCATGTCCAGTCTCGACTTCTCTGCGACTTATTTTCATGCGATTTTCCTTATTTTTTGTTCTTTATTTAAATTGCACGAATTGTAGCCGTTTTATCGGATTTCGTGAATATTAGCTAACATTCTCTGGGATTTACTCACTGGGATTTGTCATTGTTTTTGGTGACAAATCACAGATCCTATAATGAGCTCGGGCAAGGGGTCTTAGGCGACTACCTCTGACCTAGGAGAGCCCCATCAACTTTTTTGCGTTTGTGTTTGTATGTACTTATTTACTGCTTTTATGGGATCTTGGGTGGACTTGTATACCTGACAAATGTATATGATCATTTTTGTACTTTTGTCGCTTTTTGATATACATGGTATCTCATGCCGGGTTTCCACACTATAAGGTTGTTTATAAAATGCAATTTTTTCATTTTTACGATATTGCATGCTTCAAAGACTTCCACTTATATGTTCAACTTATATCAATTTAATAAATCACGAACAACTTAACTTAGTTAACTTTATTTAAATATTCATAAAAACATTCATAAATACTAAGTTTAGGCGAAAAATACGTACAAAGGTTTAGGTTACGTGTCGTCAAGGATGAGTGTGCGGTGACGTGTCTGGCAACGTGACGGTACCCGATTTGCCTAGGAGTTTGGTGCCGTTACAGTTGGTATAAGAGCCTAGGTTTAAGCGAACCTTGAGGAAAAGATTAATGAAACTCAATAAGACTTAACAAAATGAACTTAGAAGTGGAAACTCGAAGATCCTGACTTAGAACTTTAATTGGGAAGTGAACGTGAGGCGGGTAGTACCAGGGCTTATATGTTATATATTTTCATTGTAATAGTATGTACGCGTATACGAGGCTGATACAGACACATCTTAGTTATTGCAGATATAACATGGACGAACAACCTAGACTCCGATTCTTAGGGATGGTGGACAGACGAGTGGTACCACGCTTGTTGCGACTGATCAGAGTGTACTTGATCGGATCGCGGCACACGACCGACAGTTCGAACAGATGATGGCCTTACTCCGTGCCCATAAATTGGCTATTACGACGTTTACCTCCGTCATTACACCGAGCGTCACTGAGACGACAGCAGCTCCGATTATACAGAGTGCGCCAGTGACTATAGTTATGGCATAGACTACCACACCAACTACTATTTTAGAGGCCCGTACTGAGGCTACCACATCCGCATCTATGTGCGTAGCAACACTTACTCGGACCCCACAAAGGATCACCTTCGAGACCTCCTTGTCAGCTGAGGCTAAGCTAACAAAGGAGTTTGTCAGATTTCAGTCGGAATATTTCACTAGAAGTGGAGGCCCAGAGGTAGCCGCGAAATGGCTTCTTGCACATGAGAAATTACATAAAAGAATCCCCTGCAGCCTCAGGGTCACCGCCTCCGTAAAAGAATCCAGGCTGGAACTTCAAAAACTCCCTCAATAACTTCGCCTCTGGTGTTAGGACGAATGCCGATGTAGTAGTCGTATCAGCAGTGGGGGTGACAGTAACTGGTCCGTCGTCGTGAGTCGAGGCGTAAGAGTCGACGTCTCTAAAGGAACGACAACTGCGGTATCTGTCTCTGTGGGTGCCTCTGCTGCTACCCCTGAACTAGTGTCTAGGGTACCACCGGAACAACAGATGTCCCCGCTGGTGCGGTCACAACTACCAACTCTCTAGCTGAAGCGAGTGCCGCTAATACCGCGGTCTGCTCTCGTAATAGTCGTAATACCTCGGCCATCTGTATCTCCTGGGCCAAGAGTCTATCCTCCACACTCGCCATAACCGGGACATCCTTAGGCGCATCACTAATATGTCCAATCTCAAAAGGCGTACCAGACTGTCAGTCCATAATTTTCATCAAGAATGTGCTCCAGATCAGTCTCGAAGTATATATGTATATCATATAATAAAATGAAAATATAACACGCATGTAAGTTCTAACTCTACCCGCCTCACATCACTTCCCAACTAAAGTTCTAAGGCAATAACTTCGGGTTTCCACATCTAAGTTCATTGATTAAATTTTATTGTCTTGGACTTCCTCTTTGCTCTGATACCAACTGTGGCGGCCCTCGCCGCCCCAGGGTGATGTGTCTCCCTGTACTCCTTGCCAGCTGGCCCTACTACACGTGTACGACACATGCCCGTCCTTTTCTCTGTCTCAAAATTTGCATCCACTTGTGTGTACAACGTATAAATAACATATTCAGCGAAAGTCGTACTTACATGCAAGAAATATTAATAATCAATTTAACATATCCTATTGTGGAAAAACCGTGAAAAGTACGAGGTAGACAACTATACCATATAACGTATAGGTATGTACAAGGTCATAATACTCCCCAGTTCCCAAAAGAATCAAAATATCAAAACAAAACACACGTACAAGTAATCCTCAACGGTAGGCAGTCAAAGGTAGTCGCCTAAGATCCCCTTGCCTTTACTTGTACTCGGATCTGCACTCAATCATCACAGAAGAAAATGGATAACGAGTCCAGTCAGTAAAATCTCATGGAACTTCTCCGAGCATTCAAATAAACAAGTGGAAGTCAATAAATATTGTTAAATAAACATACGGAATGTAAACAGACAACTGTAAGTAGGGCATCGCATGCATAAATAACAATAAAGTCCAAATGTATGTGCCTGTTCCAGTCAGACTAAACCATACTTCGGAATACCCTTCCAGGATCCCACTAGTAGGTGCATCCAACTAGCTATCACCTGGTCCCTCTCGGTTGCCAGCGTAGACCTACGACGCACTGACTCATATAGCAGTTCATTAGCTCGGGTCGTTATACACTGAGAACTCCTGATACACATGCTATGGTCTAGACTGCATAGACACATAAAGAAAAACCCGGTGAGAGTAACTCAACCAACAGTCCAAACAATGACAAGATATAGATGTAATAAAGACCACAAGGAATACTGGAAATGAATGGAAATACAAAGCGAAATAAATACCCAGAGTTTTTCAATTGGGTTTTACAAACCTCACAACGCACTTCAATACCTCGTAATCAATCCCCGAGTCCAAGTCCACTGGGTCCTTGGTCGCCAATTGATCACCTGTGTCCACCTATGTCCATTTATCAATAATTTCAATTTAGTATGACAATTTACAACCAATTTTTAAAAATTTTAAGCCAAAGTGCCCATTTCGCGCTTTTCGAGGCAAAAACCCCGTGAAAGTCACGTTCGGAATATCCAAATATTTTATTTTGCATAGAAATTCATAAATTTCTATTTATTTTATTGAAATATAATTTTTCAAAATTTTCCCAATTTTTCCATAATTTTTCCCAATTTTCTTTCCTTTTTGTAAGTTTGATTTGGGTCGGGTTTTTTGGGTTTTGGGGTTCATACGCAGCGGAGATTACAAAACAGTTTTGACAAAAACCCCAACAGGATCCGAATCTAATTCCATTAAAAATGTTTAAACCATGAAAAACTTAATCATACCTTAATCGCAATATACCTTTCGGAAGGTTGATCGATCTCTAAGGCGCCGCTAACGACGAACGCCTCTCTATCGCCAGATCCCACACACGAACGGCGGTAGAGATTTGAAGTGCTAGCTTCGAGAGAATACCAAACCTTTTTGTTTCTCTCCAAAACGATCCAGAGCATACCAAAAACCCTAAGTCGTTTCTAAAACGAAAATAGAGTTTCGGCCTTTTTTTCTTTCGTTTTTGTATTCTAACTTAAAGCGTCTATTTATACAACCCTTGTATATAGACGGTTAAGTAAATTACACATATACCCTTACTTAAAGAAGTATAAGTGTAATACACCACAAGGACGTTTCCGTCATGAATTTTATCATATAAAATTCATTTTTCTGAACCATCTTAAAATCTCGCAAAACCATTCTTAGTGTGCGACCCAATAGGCTCATACAACGTTGGCAGTGTACCAAAACACATTTTGGTATACAAGTCATAAGCAGTCTCTAGCAAGACATTATGACTACCCAAGTTGTACGAATATCAAATCGATACAACCTAATCAATAGTGTATATAACATCCTTTTGTCACACGATATCCTTTTGATCAAACATAAGGCATGGAATTGTCATCCAACATGTTCAATCGTACTAGTCTCGATCTCTAGGTAGATTGAAAACATCCAAGTGACATTGATCAATATCAATTCACTTAGACTAGGCCTTTTAACGATCCTAACACATCGAGGGATCCACTAGATATCTCTCTTTATATGAGAGGGACAAATTCTATCTCGATTACACAACTTCATCACATTGCTCACACATAACCAATCACAACCTTTATAATCGTCCTAAGTTAAAGACAACGTTTGATTGTGTCAAATTAATGTGTTCCTAATGTTGAAGTCTCTGCAATCTCAAGTCGAGGACTGAAAAATATACCTATCATGAGAAACAACTATGACTTAATCCATGTGATGTTCTCATAGCGGGTCTGGTCCAAAGACTTTGTTCCCTAACAAGTACTCGTGATCTTGATTCGTATCCCTATACGTATAATCATCATATGATCATCAATCAAGACTCACACTAGTCTTAATTCATTATAGTTCCCAAGATGATGATCGATAGGGACATTTAGGATATTTATGTAAATACCCATGGATCTTATTATAATGTAAACATGCAAATTAATTATAATAAACAGCAAATGAAATCCTCTATTTTATTAACTAAAAATATTCATAAAGACAGTTAATGGATTGACCTAGGGCACATGCCCTTTCAGGGTCGACCCAAATGGATCGGACCCGACCCGACCCTGGACGAGAACAGTCCAAGCTCACCCACGGGGCCGAGCAGACCTGTTCTCGGGCCCGGCCCCACGAGAGGGGTGCCCAAGCGCGCGAACCAGTTCTCTGGTTCGATCGGGAATGAATTTTTTTTTTCATTTGCCTCTGTTGTTTGGGTTGGGGCTGCTCTCCACCCCAACCCTGATGGAATCGATGGCAGGGGAGACACCCCTGCCATCTCCACCTTTACCCGGTTCGGCCTCCATGGCCGAACCCCACTCTCGACCATCATGGCCAACCACCGAAACCCACAACAACCAACGAGAACTCACCTCGATCGTGACGTTTCGCCCTCTATTCTCTCCTTCCCGGCTTCTTCTTCTCCTCCCCCTACGCGTTCCTTCTTCTCCTCTCTTGGCCTCCTAATTCCGGGGTGTGTGGGTGTGCGTGGGGTGTATAAGCTTGTTGACTTTGTGTCTTGACTCCAAAGTGTGACACAGCTGGGACACTCGCCTATGTTTTCGGGCGTTTCGACGCCTCGGTTTCGCGTCCGAACCGCGATATACGCGTACCGTCGCGTCACTAGCCACCTAATACCCATTCCATATTAGTTACTTGGCCAATTTTTATTTAATTTGTGTGTTTTCGTTTCCCCGACCTAATATTCGATCCCGTCAACTACCCAGTACCCGCGTCGACACGCATATTGAGGCGAATACAGTTCACACAATCTCGTTGTGTTTTAGTTTCCCCGACCTAATATTCGGTCCCGTCAACTACCTGGTACCCGCGTCGACATGCATATCGAGGCGAATACAGTTCACACAATATCGCACGTATTGTTATGCAACATACACACATGCGATGTATTTCACTAAATTGCACCGCAAATAAGCATCCAACACACAATAACTACCATACCTAAGTCCCCGTGTGTCCGAGCCTACCACGGCGTCCACGTCTGTAAATCCAAGATAATTAACGACATTAATAAAATGGGCCATTACAAACATATTGACATCGAGGTGTACAAACGCTAATAAGGATAGAACATACCATAGCATGTTATTGTGTAAAGGAAATGCAACAGTTTATAGTCAACAACAATAAGTGAATCCAACGAAGAACGAGATCAAAACAAGAAATGCTATTCACCAAGCTATAACATGACTAAATGAATCCAATAAACAGAAGAAGGGGGCGTCACATCACTAAACTTCCAGGGTGGTTGAGATCTCTCCACTATCTTGCGCAACACATGGGAAATGAGTCTTGGGGTTGTTGACAAGCATAACTTGCACAACACATGGGGTATGAGACTCGGGGTTGTGGCAAGTATATATCACAGGTGACTGGCACCATCAAAAGGTTATAAAGGCAAGAGCACTGCTCAGACCTTCACATTGATGTAGAGCTCAGCTCCATCCTCATATAGTGGAAAGGCTGATGTGATGAAGATCACGGCGGACCGACCCTAGATCATTACTATTTAGCCATGTGTCGGTTTCATATTATTTAGCTGAAGTATCTCTTTGCATGTTCTTTACAGCATAGTTGCTATTATCATGCTTTTAGATACTTGTTGCATAATTGGGAATGTGAACAAATGTCTCTAAGTATTACTTTCTACTTTCTTGTACTCACCATCTAGTTTGTGATGGTGGGTGCAGATCCATCGAGTAGCAGACCAGCCAAAGAAAAGATCGATGATTACCTCTGAGCCAGCGGAGCATTGTTACACCTGATTTTGTAGGTTTGATCTTTGATGTATTACTTTTATATGTATATGATATACTTTTAGGGTTGTATATTATGGGTTGAGTGAGTTGTACCTTGACCAGACACATGATATTATATATCGCCTTGTTATCATATATATATATATGCATGTGATCTTTATTCCCTGGTTTTTCCATAATTGTTAGGCATCATGTTATAAGCTTTCGCTAGATTGTTAAGACTTCCGCTGAATAAACTTTTAAGTAAACAAAATTTTAATTAACTCTGATTTATGAATTGACATAGGATAAGTATAGGTTTATATTCAACATTTAAATAAATAATAAGTAGGTAAATGGTTTTGGATAGGCTGACTTGTCCCTTGTTAAGTCCTATATGGTGATATTATGACTTAATAACAGGATTAGGCCGGGCGGTGCCCTAATTTGAGAAGGGGTCGTCATACTAGAGAGACATTGGACATGTATATATATGCTTATCATTTAGTTGTCACATTGCTTTATGCACAGAGTACGCTATTTCCAGGTTTTCCACATTAGGATTTATGTTTTATGATACGCAATATATATTTCATGCTTTTATGTCAATTTAAAATTTTTGATGTTAATTTACTGCTTATGGGTCAGTGACGTACATGGTGCAGCAGGGCCCAAAGGGCGAGGAGCAGTACCTACTTGGCTGCTTCGGGGCGCAGGGGCGCCATAGGGAGTGATGTTGTAAGTTCTATTAGTTAAATGTGATTATAATAACTAATTTGATGTGGCTATAGTTGAATTGATATCAACATGACCTAAGTTAAGAAAATAAAACAAGAGACATGGATGTGCCTCGGGATGCGTGTTGACACTATCACGATGTGACTAAATTGTTATGTGTGTTATCATGGATAAGTTAGTGGATTGTAGGACTAACATGTATGCCATTGGATTTGTCTAGATATGAGAGTGTAAATAAAATCAATAGCGACAAATTATTTTCACCACTATATATACAGGTGAGTAAGTTGATGACATGCAAATCAATCCTCATTTTGAGCAAGAGATGGAAAGAAAGATAAGGAGAACAAAAAAATTTGCAAAATTGTTATGGAATTCAGGGAATTAGGAATATTGATCAAGTTAGAGAAGCTCCGCATCTAGGTAAACTACTCTACATCATCACTTTGTGAAATTCAAAGAAAAATTATATGTTTTGATTCAGTTATGATTTTTAGCAATTCCATTAGGCAAATGTCTTTTTTTTTTTCAAAATCTGATTCCATATTTGGGTTCCTTGTGAAATTCCACTAATTTTACTATAAAGAAGTTCTGAATTTGGATTTGTTTTCATAAAGTTATGAATTTTTGAAGTTGTAAGACAAAAATTGAAAATTATGTATATTGTTGTTATGAACCAGCCTTTGTAATTTGGTCATAACTTCCTCATTTTAAATCGAAATAGAGCCATTCTGGTGGCATTTGAAAGCTAACTCAAAGGGGAACAATTGTTTTCATTGAAATATTATGAGATTCGAATGTTTTCATATCTAAAAATCCTCTTTAACTTTGATGATGAATTTGAAATTTATGGGTTCACAGTTTTGCTAATGTCCTGCTGTTTTGAGCATAACTCCATCATTTCTTATTTGATTGAGCTCATTTTTAGTATAATGTTCCAGGATATGTTAATAGGCTTCAATTAAAAAAATCACAAGTCTTGAAGCTATAGTTTATGAGAAATGAAATTTACAAAGTTGCTGGTTGGAATCTAAAATATTTTGAGTCATTGTGGTAAACCTTTCATCTCATTAGATTCTTATTGAAATTGAACAAACCTCATAGTTCTAAAAAGCTAAGATGAAGACCAACAACTTTGACTTATGGGAAGGTTTTAAGATTCGAATGTTTTCATATCCAAAAACGCGCTACAACACATGACCGAAATCGAAACTTTATTTGGTAATTAGGGGTCGATTTGGAAAGATCAACTTAAAACTCATTCAACCAATCTTAATACACAATAAACACTCTAAGTTGACTTCATGGGACTGAGGGAACGTACCCGGGGGTACCGGGAGTGAGTCGGGGTCAGATTCAAAAGTCTGGTTACGAGTTTGGAGTGGTTGAGAGCCAGTTTAAGCTAGGAATTACGTAAATTGTAAGTAAACTTATTCATATATTTCTCTCCATTTCGTTTCATTTTAATTGTTTGTTTGTAATTTGAATGACATGCCTTGAATTTAGTGTTTCTAAAAAATAGTGATTGTTGTCAAATAAGAATACGTATTTAGGTTTCTTGACTTGGTTTGGGGTGTACGCGACACATTGGGTATGAGACCTGAGGATGTCGATATTTCGACTATTATGTGACACAGACCTACTATATGAGGTCGATGAAATGATTAAGCGATGACCAACTAGGGTAATACCAAAGTGCTACGTTGTAACGGCCCGCATTATTTAATCTTAATTAATTTATTAATTACAGATTAGGACCCGTTGCTCAGACCCACGTGGACACCGCGGACCAGTTTAAGACACGCCAACCAAGGTATAAATAGTTATTTTTGTGTGATGCATGTTAATTTGTTGTATTATTTAATTCGCATCACACTAGTTAAAAATTTCATTGGGTCGCGTTGTGCGCGTGTAATGTCGAGAGTGTACGACGTCGCGAGGTGAGTGTAACGCAGATTTATGGGGTAGTCAGAGGTTTAAATGTCACATCACTCATCCCATCACATCACATTACCCATACTTACCCTTCTTTTTTTCTCTCTCCTACTTTCTCTTTCATCTCAAATAAACCTGCAACACCCTTTCCCTCCAGGATTTTCTTCTTCTCCCTCCTCACACCCCTATCATTTTCCTCCATCACCAAGCTCTCCTCACACCTCCACGGTCTCGTCGCCTCTCTCGTGAAGTTTTTCCTCTTGGTGGCTCTCGCCGGCGACCTCCTTAGACTGAGGTAAGTGGTTAAATTGTTGTTGATTTTGTAGAAAAGTTGAGGGCTTTAATGGTGAGGTTGGGGTGGTAGATTAGGGTTGTTGTTGATTATTGTTATTGTTAGTTGTTTAAAAAAGAAGAGGAAAAAAATTCAAAAACGTCTCTGGATTTCTCTCCAGAGACATAATGGAATGAAGGGCTAGCCAAGCGGCTCATGGGCCAGGTCGGCCATGACCCGAATGGACCGGGTCGGGTTGACCAGGGTCCAGGCGGTTGGGCCGAACTGAATTGGGCCCAGTTCGGGCCCAACCCATAAAAAATCTTAAAAACTAATTAAAAAATTAAATAAAATGATTTTAAATGTAAATAAATTACAAAAAATTATGGAAAATAGATAAAAATTATGGAAGATTCTAGAAAGTTCCAAAAAAATTGAAAAATTAGAAAATGCTAGGAAAATGAGTTCTGAAGCTTTTTTGGTCATTTGGCACCCTGGTATAACTCGAAAAGTGTGTCAAAACCAAACGTTTTGGGAATAAAATTTTAAATTTGTGGTCCTACATTGTAAATTCACTTAATGTAACTCTAAAATAATTAAAATGGTATAATTGGACACCAGGTACTTAAAAGACTATAGTCGAGTGTCGAGTGCGCATCTCGAGGTGTGAGCAGGACATTCTAAGGGCAATTTGCAATTTGCTTAAGGTAAGTAAACCCACGAGAAAATTAGTTAAGATTCATTTATAACACTTGCTTTATTTTAAATTTCAATTATTCTATCGTATTATTTATTGCTATCCATTTACTGTTCATCCACTCCAGCTTGTGGATGTGTGTTTGTCGATGGGGTCGGGCATGGCACAGACTCACACCCCGGGGCTAGCTACCCCGCGCTATTCGAGTAGTTGCCTATGTTGGGGCTACGCGGTGACTATTTCTAGCGATACATGTTAGCTTGAGAGATGTTTGACGAAGTCTTAAGTCTCCCTCATGGGTTCCTCTCGAAAGATGTTTGGACGGGGTTCTACCGTTCATGGGTTCCTCTAATTCGACTGTGAGATGTTTGGCAAGATGATCATCATGGGTTCATCTCAGTTTAGCTAAGTCGATTCCCGGATGTAGACCAGGGTTTTCTGTCATGCTACACTCATGTCTAGTTTCGACTTCTCTGCGACCTATTTTCATACGATTACCTTATTTCATGTTCCTTATTCAAATTGCATGAATTATAGCCTTTTTATCGGATTTCGTGAATATTAGCTAATGTTCTTTGGGATTTACTTACTGAGATTTGTCACATACTTACTGAGATTTGTCATTGTTTTTTGTGACAAATCGCAGATCTTACGACGAGCCGGGGCAAGGGGGTCTTAGGTGACTACCTCTGAGCTAGGAGAGCCTCGTCAGCTTTTTTGCATAGGTGCTTGTATTTATTATTTACTGCTTTTATGAGATTTACGGAGGGCTTGTGTACCCGATACATGTATATGACCATCTTTTGTATTTTGTCACTTTTTGATATACATGGTATCTCCACACTATAGAGTTATTTATTATGCAGACTTTTCATTACAATATTTGCATGCTTTAAAGACTTCCGCTTATATATTCAACTTATATTAATTTAATAAATCGTGACCAACTTAACTTAGTTAACTTATTCTAAATATTCATAAATACATGATAAATATTAAGCTAATGCGAATAAAACTACAAACGAAGGTTTAAGTCGCGGGCCGTCAAAGATAAGCATGTGGTGACGTGGCGTGCTTGGTGACGTGTCCGACGATGTGGCAGTACCCGGTTTGCCTTGGAGCTTGGGGTTGTCACATGTGCTGACCTATTACATGAGATCGATATGTCGTGTTTCACTTCCAATAAGGATAGTACCTACGTGCACTGCTAAATAAGTTATCACCTGAGGTCTATGTGACCAAAAGGGTAATATTTGGGCTAATGTGTTAGATATACGGTTGACTGAATTTATTTCTTTGATAATATATATGTTGATATCACTTGGTTTAGCTGTGATAGTGTGTATCATGTCATGTTTTCTATATAGTTGTGTAGTGTACATATATGCCTTTCCATGTATTCTTCTTGTGTTTGGAAATGTGGATAAATGTCTCTAAGTGTTACTTTCTACATTTATGTACTCACCGTCCTCCTTTTTTATAACAGTGGGTACAGATCCACCGAGTAGTAGTCCATGCAAGGAGAAGATCGACGACTACCTCTGAGCCATTGGAGTGTCGCTATATCATATTTTATAGGTTTTTGATGTTTAGTTGTATGACTTATTTATGTCTTTACATACTTTTGGATTGTATATATTTTGGTTGAGTGATAGCACCCGACTAGACACATATAGTACACTGATTATCATCGTTATGTTGGTTATATACATGTGGTCGTTATTTCCTGGTTTCCACAATAGGTGTTTTATTATGCTTTCGCAGATTTTGTAAAGTCTTCCGCTGATAATATTAAAATGATTAAAAAATTTTAATTAACTATGAAATAATAACAATAAAGTGAGTTGTGTAATGCTTATTCTAAACACAGTTAGCGAGGAGAATAGGACGAAAAGGTTGACTAATACGTTTTTAAGTCATACATGGCTGAGGTTAGGGCATAATGACGGGATTAGACTGTGCGGTGCCCTAGATTAAGGGAGGGGCAGTCACATGCACACTTTGATTGATCATAATTTGGTCAATTTAACTCCGAATTCCAAACTTCTTTATAGTAAATTTAATCAATTTTTGCAAGGAATTCAAATCTACACACCAATTTCGAAATCAAGTTCATTTACCCTCTTAAAATTCCCAAAAACCATAATTGATTTCAAAACCTAATTTTTCATCAAAAATTTCAAATTTGAAATTAAAGCTTGACAACTGAATATTAAAATAGATCAAACAACCTTACAAGAATTCAATCTTTGCTGATTTATCAAAAACTCTATGATCCCTAGCTCCAACTCATACAAAAGATTGCATAACAAATCTAATTTCTCACCTAGAGTTTGGCTCTTCACTTGATTTTTATTGTCGAAGCTAATATTGACTATTAAACCCTTGAGTTCGCTTGATTCATCCAAAACTCTAGCAAGTTTAGCTCAAATTTTCTTATTCTCTCATATTGCTTCTTCTCTCAAATTTTCTTCTTCTCTCATATATATATAAGAGTATTTGGATAGCCTAAATTTCAACCACACATTTCCTATATACTTACCCATCTCTATGTAGATCTTGTGGTTCTAACTCACTTTAACCACACTAATTCAAATCAGCCTAACACACATATTTACACCAATCTCACATGGATGGATTGTTGCACATATCTCGAGGTTTATCAATATGTATAGGATTTTTGTTTGAAACCATAAGCCTATTTAATTTGATTCACATTAAATCAATGCCATACGTTGTATACATTTAATTCCCTAAATTTATTTCATTAATGTTAGACAACTCACCTATCACTCTCTACACGGTCCTACGCTCGCACACATCTCAAGGTGTGTCCCCGCTTACACATCAATGACGAATAAATAGACTAAGTAAAAATCCGGGTATAGGGTACACTGTGACGACCCCTTCTTTCAAACGGGGCACCGCTCGGCCTAATCCCGTAATTAAGCCATAATCTCAGCTGTGTAGGACTTAACTGCGTATTAGTTAGCTTTTTGTTATATTCTTATCGTGAAACGCATTAAGGATAAGTAGTACATATGTCACATTATTATTGAATTTCAGAGTTAATTAAAACTTTTTCTTTCAGTTAATAATACCTAGCGGAAGTCTTAACAGTTACGCGGAAGCAATTGTTAAAAAACATAAGTATGGAAACCAGGAAATAACATCACATGCATATAAATATCAAAAGGATGATAAACAGTGTGATAACTAAGTCTCTAGTCGGGGAACTATACGCTCAACCTAATATACAACTCGAAATGTATAGAAAAGACATAAAGTAGTTAATAAATCAAAAGTCGAGACCTACAAGATAAAAAGTAAAAAAATCGCAGAATGCTCAAAGATAGTCGGCGATCTTCTCATTGACCAGCCTGCTGCTCGACGGATCTGTACCCACCATCATAAAAAGGACGGTGAATACAATATGTAATAAAGTAATTCCTGAATATTCTTATGTACATTTCCAAACATAATCGACTGGTATTTAAAAACATAAATATAGCGAATAAATGTTGAAATGGAAATATGATAGAAAAATACCACGGTTAAGCAAATGAGACTGACACATGCTAAGTAGTAATGATTTAGGTCCGATCGACCATGAGTCCTATCACATATGCTTTTATTCCACTACCTCAGGGTGGAGTTGTGCTCTACACCTTTATCGAAGGTCGGAGCTAAGCTCTACGACTCCACAATCATCTATATCTCAATCTTCAAAGGCGGAGCTAAGCTCTATGCATAAATAAATCATCTATATATGCATACTTGCCGACTTCCCCAAGTTCCATACCCCATGTGACGCATTAGTGTAATGGTGAGTGCCGACATCCCTGGTAGTCCAGTGACCCCGTGTGCCGCGCATCTCATAATCGTACAATGGACCTTAAATTTTACCACTATTTTGTAATTTCAAGGAAGACTCGCATTAAGGATTCAAAGACAAGGAAATATGCTTCAAAGCCAACATTTAAAGAATACAAGTCCATATATATACTCCAATTTCATTACTCTAATCCTAATAGCATGTTATTCTCGATCACACTTTCATCAGAACGGTAAGAAATACATAGGACACGAGAATAAAGTCAATGATTCCATAGGCAAATGATATCATGATAAAAACACTTATATAATGAGTAGAATATGAAACAAATTCATGATATCAAAATACAAGGCAATACATAATCAAAAGATTGTAAAATAGAGCACAATAGGAATGAAATGTAAACAAGAACCTTAACAAGATTACTTATAAGTTACGTAATGTATTTCCTAGCTTAATCAGCATCCCGACACCCTAAATGCATAACCGGACTCCCGAGACTCTTCCCTAAATTCCTAGTATCATTTAATATGTATGAGAGTGTGTTTATGCCTTTAGTTTGAGTTTTAGGTTAGATTATATATGTTTAGTATGATTTGAAAAAATGCAGATTTTTGTGCTGTCAAGGCACCTAGCGCTAGGTAGTTTATCTAGCGTGCTAGTGACCTCTTAGCATGCTAGGAGTTTTCTCTAGCGTTGGAACCCAGAATTCTACAGCCATAATTCTGAGTTTTCTCTTGGGAATGGCCTTCTCCAAAGCCCCGGATCCCCGTTCTCCACCACCAGGGATCCGTAACATCCTCCTCTATCAAACATACACCGGGCACTTCATATAATTCATCAAATTTATCAAATTAAACATGCATTTTTTTGGAAAAGCTCAAAAACATCCAAAACTTGTAAAATTCATAACTTTATCAAAACAAAACCAATTTAAGAAATTCTTGATGGCTGGAATATTAGAAAATCTCAAGGAATTCAAATATGCAAATGGATTTTGAAAATAATGCCTATTGGACACTGGTTTTTCAGAAATTCACTTTCATTGGAATGAAACCCAATTTTGAGCAAAATGTGAAATCTTAAAAATTGAGCTTAAAAACTTAAACCAAAGCTTCCAGTTGAACACATTTAACACATGAAATGCTTTGAAAACAGATTAAATGAAAACCCCTTTGATTTCATGCCTACAACTCATGAAATTGAAAGCATAGATGACTAGATACATTACCTAAGGTGGTATGTTAATATCTACACTTGAGTTCTCTTCTTGATTATGAGACTCCCCTCTTGAACACCTCAATTCCAGCAACTAATCACCTTAGAATTTCTCTTAATGAATCTAGATGGTTTTGCATGACCATCATAAAATATATATACATATATATAAGATTGATTTATAGTCATTGATCTTAATGTATAAATGTATCTCGAGACCAATCTAATGGCTTTCATTTTGTTTCAAATCTACTAACTCTCCACTAACTCACCATTGCTAACACGAAATCATACTCCATTGGTCCCTTGATGTGTCCACACGTATCTCGAGAAAACATCCAATGGCTATTGTTTTATTTTATTATTAACTTAGACTACATTTATTATAAATCAACTATAGCCCCATCAAGTTTAACTAATTAAGCCACACTAATACATCCAATTAAATAAATGACTCACCATGTCACTCTCTACCCGATCCCACGACTGCATGCATCTCGAGGCATGTCCCCACTCACGTATCGACACTTATAAATAACTAGTAGAGGTGATTTAGTAGTTTACACATGTATGATACACTAGGAAATCATCACGCAAATATAACATATACATCGGCCACGTGCCTCGGTCAGTGTGCGTATCACGATGTGAGTCTCACGTCACGGGTCGGTGATATTGTTTAAAGATTAAAACGCAATTAAAATTTTTGGGTTGTGACATACACATATATCTCGCTAGGCATCCATCATACAAAAATAATATATTACTCACTTTTCGCATCGAGTGTTGGACCGCGTACCCACTCTCGGACCACCTCATAGTTCAGGTCCCTTAATTACGGACAAATTTGCTATTAAGAAATTTGGGCCGTTACACAAGGAAGCGTTCGAGTCGTCATCGATAAGCTTGTCATGACGTAGTGGGGCTTAATGACGTGTCCGATAAAGTGGCGGTGCTCGGTTCACATCGGGACTCGGGATCATCACACCCAACGCTAATGTGCATATCGAGACTTACCACAGACCATATAATTTATTTATTTAATTTACTTATGCCTCATTTTGATAAATTGTAGGCATTAGCTTAGGAAAGTTAGAGACACCTTATTAATTCACCAAAGCTTTTAATTCGCCGAAGTTTTAATCGCCGCATACATGTGCCACGCGCATCCCCAGGCATCTCACGCTGACATAAATAAAACACATGCACAACGCGACAATGGAAAATAAAACTAGTGCGACGTAATTAAATTAATAATACAACGATATAGCATGACATCTTACAAAATTAACTATTAACCCTCATTCTTGTGCCTATGTTTACTCGAGATTTACATGTCGACGTTACTTATGTTTCACTAATCCTAGTGATTAGGACATAAACATGATTTAATTAATTTGGGTCGTCACATTTTAAAAATGAGTTGTCCAAATATCTAGATTCGTCAATTTTTTTAAAATATTTATGTTTAAATGCTTTTTTAATTAATAAATCATTATACATTCATCATGATATAATCTTCTCTTACACAATTTTTAAAAGTAATGCCTAAATTATTTTTATTATTTTAAATTACAAAACATAGTAATGTTTTCCTTTTTTTTGTTAAAAGGTGAAACACATAATATTGTCTCAAACAATTTAGGTAAGTCTCAAAAATAAAATAATACATTTCTATATGTGCTTATGTATTGTTTATTATTTCTGTTTGGATCTGTTCATTGGGTCAGGGGCCCGCCAGGCCAGCATGACATGGGCTGGGCTTCGGTCTTAAGCTTATGGATCGGGCCCGGCCCAGCCCGCGTTTGAATATAAATGTTGTTCTTATATAATCTTTGTATAAAAATTAATTTTATTTGTTACTTGTGAGGATCGAACCTAAGACCTCATAATGTGTCAAAGTCCTAACTACAACACTTAATCTAATTGTGTAACTCTTGAAACTTATTAAATATATTTGGTTTATAAAAATAACAAGCTCATTTAGGCCATGCCCAAGCTCGACCCATACCAAGTAAGGGCAAGCTTGGGCTCGCCTTATCTATATTCGGGCCTGTGCGAGCCTAGACAAGGCTTAGGCTCCGCCCAGACCCGCCCAGGCCCGCTCGATGAACAAGGTTATTTTTATTGTTGTTTTCGTGAGTTTTATAATGTAGTACATTTTATAAAAAATATGTATCTTTTGAAATTCGAGCCAAGTCTGGATTTAGAGGTTCTTGTCATGACCCGGCCTGTACGATTTCGATTTGAATATCAAATCGTTGCCCAGATCTGATCGAATCTAACAAATTATTGCTCAAACCCTTTTTTTTTTTGTTCGAAGAAAACATGGTCGACAAAAAATTGACACCCCTACTTGAAAGGTATGGATGGTCCAAAAATTACTTTAAGAGTCTTCCCTTGTGTTTAGTTTAGGGACGGAAATGGCCTTTTTGCCCAATAAAAAGTATATTTTTCTTAACCAATGACCGTCATTTCTTCACTGTATATGTAAGCAAAACCTTTACGTCATCATCACACTTGTTCTCGCTAGACAAAAAGAGAAAAAAGAACAGATCCTTCTTATCAAAAAAGATAAAAAAGAATTGGAACCTTTACGAGGACACCTAGAAAATAAATAAAAATAAAAACTAAAAGCAAAATTGGTCTACAGCGAACTGAGAATACACAATTAAAACCAACTAAAACAGTTGGATCCACCTCGGCCCCCGAGCTACATACAGGTGGAGGTGAACGACACTATCATAGCTTTATACGTTTGCATTCTTATTTTAGTACTTGCTACAACAACCACTTTCGACCCTGATTAGGTCCGAGTCATGCGATATGAGCATGACACATATATAAGATGGCACCGACCTAATTGGTGTCTGGCAAAGTTAAAAACGGATTAAAAATTATTTTTGTTTTTTTAAGAAATGCTTAAGTAACTCTTTTTAACACATCCCAGTGCATAGGACACAAGTCGAGGCTATAAAAACGACTCAAGTGATATTAACTTTGAATGTAATTATTCGATTGCCATTCTAGTATGAGAAGTGCTAGAATGACGAGTATATCACATCGCAAGACGCATCGTCTCACATGAACTGTCTATATATGCTTCGAAATATGTGCTTATATAGATCTTGGCGCGTAACATGCAAGCTGAGACCGCATGAAGTGCTTCGGTAAGCTAATGTGTCTTGTAATGTGATATAGAATTATCATTCTAATATTTTCTTCCTAATATTTTCTCATCAAAAGTTCGGTTGGGAGGGCAGACCAAGAAAAAAAGAAAAAAAAAAGAAAAGAGTACATAGGGTGTTTCTAACGTTAACCGTTGTTGGACACTTTTGCTTGAGTTTCGACTAGCGAGACTGCAGTGAGTGAGACCTACTCTCTTCATTTGTTTTGTTCTAGTATAAATCTGGGGGAGAGTACCTGTCCAGAAAACCAACCAAACCAAGCTCTCTCTCTCTCTCCAGCGCTTGCTGTTGGGTTTGCACAGCCGCAAAGATAAAACGGCTCCTTCGATTGATCAAATCAACCAAACGAACCGATCAATCAGTCTCTCTCTTTCTGTGTGTGTTTCTGCGTGCAATGGCGGGAAATGACTGGATCAACAGCTATCTGGAGGCGATTCTGGATGTAGGGCCCGGAATCGAGCAGGCGAAGTCGTCGTTGCTGTTGAGGGAGAGGGGGAGGTTCAGTCCCACAAGGTACTTCGTCGAGGAAGTCATCACTGGATTCGATGAGACCGATCTTCATCGCTCATGGGTTCGAGTACGTACCCCACTCTTTCCACTTTCAGTTCCCTCTTTTTCTGTGTTCCAATTGCTGATCTATGAGGAAATCTCAATGACATAATGAACGATTTGAGTAAATACCCTTTTTGTGTGTGTGGTTTGATTTGATTTGATGTGTGTAGGCGGCGGCGACGAGGAGTCCGCAGGAGAGGAACACGAGATTGGAGAACATGTGCTGGAGGATTTGGAATTTGGCCAGGAAGAAAAAACAGGTCTTTTTTCTAGAAGTTATTTCAATTTCTTGTTTTTCGATTAGCATTTGAAGTTGGGCTTAGTGTTGGACTTCTCGAATGGATGCTTGAAATTAAAAAAATTGTACTTTAGATTTGAGAATTCAAATTGAAATTGAAGTTTTCGGTTAGTTGTGGTTTTTAAGTTTATTTATTTTGTTCGAGGACCAAAATCGGTGCTTCTACATGTTAGAAGAACTATCTAAGATTATGAAATGTTGTTTAGTTATTGGGGAGATCGGTTGGCGGCTCCATATTGTTGGGTTGCTTGGATTGTCAACAGTCCTTTGGAGAATATTGAAGAGTGATAAAGTTCCGGAGAAGACAATTGTTGTTTCTTTGATTGGCTTGGCTTAGATGTGGGACGATTGATTAGCGGAAGTTTGTATGAACTCTTGAAAAGAAGTGCGATTTTGTGAATTTGTGTTTCATTTAATCTGTTTCATGGTTTATTTTGTCCAATATGGTGCATCAATTGCATAGATGATTTGGTCTTGTCATTGGCCTATCAAAATCAGGTCACGGCTTGGCTTCAAAGAGAGTCTCTATGTTCCATTTGGCCTTTAAAATACCTTCACTTAGATATAGAGGGAAACTGATGAATCAAACATTTTGGGAATCAGTTCAGCAGAAATTTATCCGCAAGAGTGAGAAAGTGGAAAAGGGTTTTTAGATAAAGAGGTGGAAGGTTTATGCTGGGAAGAAATTTGCAATCCCTCCCGTGGATGCTGGTCGATTGTGAAAGGGACCACATAGATGTCATTAGTTTGCTCATTTCATTTGTTTCAAATTAACATCACAGTTTTACCCATGTGCTCCATCTCTATTTAAAGTACCCAAGGCGGTAAAGAAAAAAGAGAATTAAAACTAGAAGAAGAAAGCAAAATCAGGACCGTGAACCCAGGTGATGTCAACAGCATTAGGCATCGCCTCAGTCCATGCTAAAACCCAAATAAGTCTTATATCCAAATAAGGAAAACCCCACCATAATGATGCCATCAATGTAGGGAGCAACAACATTGAAACATGGGAAGAATTGGAGCTGAACTCCACCAAGGACACCGTGATCACACCCCAAAAGTGTATTGTAGGCCCCAAGTTAAATACATCGGATCCATATGTGCAAGCCATCTGCGGGTACCAAACTGTCATGAAATCAACATAGAGAAATGAAAAGGCACATTCATCCTTCAAATTGCAGTACATCATCCGCACACAATCTTCATAATGAACACCATCCATAAGCCCATCCCGCCTAGGAAGGACGAGAAGCAAAGACTTCAGAGAATGAGTAAGTGCAAAGCTCCAATTACCCAACATTGCTTCAAACACTTTGAAGGCAACAAGAAAAACTCTTTCAATAACGTTCTTGACGCAGCGGAGATCTTCTAAACCAGTTAAACGAATCCACGAACAACTCGATCTAGGTCAGAACTTAAGCCAAAGTTCGAAAATTCTTTTATTCAAGCAAAAAAAAAACTGCGAATTACATCCAATAGGTCGCTTAAATAGCGAAACCCTAAAATTTGCTAAAAATAGTAAAAAGTCCAAAAAGCCCTAAAAGCCCTAAACTGGAAACTAGACGAAAAATAGAAACAAATGCCGCAAACGACAATAAAAACGGAAATTCCTAATGAAAGTTATAAGCTAAACAAAACTTTCCTAAAATAGCAAAATTGCCGTTTCGGAGGGCGAAACGATGGAATTTCGCCGAAAAACGTCGTAGTCACGGCGTAGCAGTGACTCGTGATCTCCACGCCGTTTCCAATCAACCCATGCCCTCGGAACGTCGAAACTCAAACGCCCGAACTTCACCGAAATTACCAAAATGCCATCCTGTCATATCTTTTCATATTTTTCCAAGAATTTGCAAACTAATTCTTGGACTTCATCATTATCCTGTCAAGAATTTGCAAACTAATTCTTGGACTTCATCATTCTCCCCAGGGTGGACAGAATTCGCCCTCGAATTGTCATCATCAGACGTATCCCTCCATCGCGTCGTCGAATTTCGTCGAATCGCACCCCTCGTCGAGGATCGATCGGTCCGACAACGCGCCACCGCGCCGTTCACCGCGTCGCAGCCGCCGCTGTCGCTGCCGCGGCCTTCGCCGGCCGGCAGCTTTCGCCGCCGCCGCCGCCGCCAGTCTCTCGCCGGCGTCGCGCGCTGCTTGATCCCCGCGCTGCTGCTGGAGCACTCTTCGCATCCGCGGCTGATCCGCTCGTCATGAGCGAGCCACGCTTGCGCCGCCACACCGCCGCTTTCTTGCTTGGGACGCTGCGTCCGTCCGCGCCGCGCCGTCTTTGTCTTCTGCCATTGCTGCGCCGCCGCCGCCCGCCGCCGTCCCCACCACGCAACCACCGCTGCTGCGCGACCTGCTGCCGCCTTGCGCGATCACCGCCACCCGCATTCTTTGCTTGCGTCGCCGCTCCGCACCGCGCCACCTCCCAGGCGCGGAATCGCCGTCCGACCGCCGCTCCTCGCCTCGCGAGCTCTCGCTCTCATCTCGCGGATCTTCTCTCTCTCTCTCTTTTCTCTCCTTTTTCTTTTCTCTCTTTCTGGTTCTTTCTCTCTTCTCCACAATAGGAATTGCAGCTTCAGGAACATCAACATCTCTATCTACCTCCTTTCCCATCAAGATGTAAACTACCTCAAAATCCTGTAATGCATCTTCAAATCTTGTCAAAGACAGCAAACAAAGTTTGCTAGATTCTTTAGTATGCTTAACTTCCTCCGGATCCTTGGCGGGTACTAGCACAATCTTCACTCCTTTGAACATAAGGGTGTATTTATTGGTTCTGCCATCATGCACAACTCCCATATCAAACTGCCAAGGACGTCCCAATAACAAGTGGCAAGCATCCATAGCCACAACATCACACCAGACTGAATCCTTGTAGTTAGCACCAATAGAAAAAGTCACCAAGGCGCGCTTCGACACCTTCACCTCACCACCCTTCTTCAGCCAAGCTAGCTTGTAGGGCCTGGGGTGTTGTTCAGTTGCAAGGCCCAACTTCTGAACCGCTTCAACTGAGACGATATTCACGCAACTGCCTGCATCAATCATGAACCTGCACACCTTGCCTAAGATGGTACACTTGGGCTGAAAGATGTTATTCCGCAGCCACTCATCATCAGCGACAGCTATAGGAGTCATACAAGAACGCCTCACAACCAAGGCAGTACCCACATCTGCAGTCACGATCTCCTCTTCTGTGTTGTCAGAAGTATCAAAGGCTGGTTCTGCAGTGATGTTGGCCTCTTCCCCTTCGTCTTCCTCTTCGTTCTCAATAAAGAGAGTCTTCTTCCCTTTACATTCTGACTTCCTGTGACCAACTTCGCCACAACCGAAGCATTTAATCCCACTAGTGCTAGGTCTGTTCGTGCGACTAACATGGTTAATTGCAGCGGTATTACCTCCAGTATTGGTTGTCCCAACACTAACATTACTGGAAGCATTACTCACACCCCGACGCTGTTGTTTCTCCACCAACAATGCTCGCTGGTGCGCTGCAGATAAGGAAGCGGATCAAACATGTTGACGACATCTTGGATCTGCACCCTCAGTCCACCAATATACCGCGCCACCAATTGGTCGTTAGTCTCCTGCAGCTTCGTTTCTAGCGACTAATCGATAAAACTCGGTAGTGTAATCATCTATCGACTTTGCCCCTGTCTCGGATTCTGCACCTCGATACATAAGGCGTTGGAAGTTGTAAGGCAAGAACTCAGCCCGTAAGTGCTTTTTCATCTTCTCCCACGAGGTGATCTTCGCCTTTCCATTCCTATTCCGCATCAACTTCTGCTGTTGCCACCAAGCCATGGCCCTGTTGCGGAATCTGGTCGCAACCAGTTGCACACGCTTGTCTTCGGGCACACCTTTGAATTGTAGGACTTCTTCAATTGACGCCAGCCAGTCCAAGAATTCTTCCGGTTGAAGGGTGCCATGGAATTCTGGGACCTCCGTCTTCATCCCAGACTCCCACCGCCTGTGATCATCCTCAACTGCACGCGGCCTGTAGCGCCCCCTCGGTGCCTCGACATACTCATCTTCCCCTTCGGTAGAAGAATCTCCTACTGGTTCATCACCAACAGGTTCCCTTCGATGGTTACGGACACGATCCATATTCTGACCCAACAACTTATCGATTCTGGCAGTTAATTGTTCTACCACCGCGCCCATGCGTTGGTCAATTATTTGGCCAATTTGTCGATTCAGATTGTCACGGTCATACACCTCCTCGATACGCTGCTGGTTCCTCTTCGGCGGCATGATTTCTCCAATCACACTGAAACGGACTCGATACCAACCGACGCAATGGAGATCTTCTAAACCAGTTGAACGAATCCACGAACAACTCGATCTAGGTCAGAACTTAAGCCAAAGTTCGAAAATTCTTTTATTCAAGCAAAAAAAAACTGCGAATTACATCCAATAGGTCGCTTAAATAGCGAAACCCTAAAATTTGCTAAAAATAGTAAAAAGTCCAAAAAGCCCTAAACTGGAAACTAGACGAAAAATAGAAACAAATGCCGCAAACGGCAATAAAAACGGAAATTCCTAATGAAAGTTATAAGCTAAACAAAACTTTCCTAAAATAGCAAAATTGCCGTTTCGGAGGGCGAAACGATGGAATTTCGCCGAAAAACGTCGTAGTCACGGCATAGCAGTGACCCGTGATCTCCACGCCGTTTCCAATCAACCCATGCCCTCGGAACGTCGAAACTCAAACGCCCGAACTTCACCGAAATTACCAAAATGCCATCCTGTCATATCTTTTCATATTTTTCCAAGAATTTGCAAACTAATTCTTGGACTTCATCATTATCCTGTCAAGAATTTGCAAACTAATTCTTGGACTTCATCAGTTCTCCATAGTCATGACTGTAGGCTTAAGTTCAGGCGTTCCTGTGGATACCAAATGCTCTACAAGATTGGCTAAAAGCATCTTCATGACTGCCTAAAGATCTTGAGAGCTGATTGTATAGCCCACAAAGAGCAGTCAATTTCAGGTCCACTATAAACAAGACAACAATCGACCAAACTTGAAGATAAAACAGGCCCCCTTCAATGAGTCTCGAACAACGCACAACTAAAGTGACCCAACATCTTTAAGTGAAAAAATGTGCAATCTGAGGAGAATCGAACCACCAAATACGTACGTGAACATGAAACCAAACACATTGATGCAGTTGCATACCTCCAATCGTTCGATCACCTTGAGTGTCGTGTCCATCACTGTAAGTTGTCTTCTCCAAGTGAAGAGAAGATCTCGGCGGTGGCCAAGGAGGTGGAGCTAGACAGATTGGGTGGTTGCGGTGGTAGAGAAACAACACATACTTAAAATGGGTATAGCGGGAATGAAGATGTTTGGGGTGAAAAAGCTCGTAAATTTAGAATAAGAAATACAAAGATTCAAACGAAAACCACCCGATGTGAAAAAACTCGTAAATTTAGTTATGTCTAGTTACCGCTTGTCTACGGATGTTGTCCTTTGGCGATGGTTTCTTTAGAAGCTCTCTCATTAGGAGTAGTTTGATTTAGTTGTTGTTGACATCGAGGGTCGTTGTCCCTTTTGTTAGGGTTATTCTCCAGCACTTAACCGGTATTTGTCCCTATCAATTGTGCCTGAGTGGCCTTCGATGGTGGTGTCATGAAGCTTTACTTTGCCTTTGGTATTCTCGTGGAGACCGAACTTCAATATTGTAACATGGATGTAAGGTTCTCATCAAAACTATCAATGAATTTCATTGAGCTTTGACAAAAAAAAAAGAAAAAGAAAAGAAAGAAAAGGGTGGTTAAGGTGGTTTGGACAAATCCAAAGATATATAAAACTTGACATTTTAAATGATATAGGGGTAGATGTAAACATAAAATACTTTCGAATGCATTAGTTAGGAAAGATTTAAAGGAGTATGAAAGCACTTCACCAACTGCATTTCAAGCAGAGTGGAAGAGTTTGATCCATATAGTCAACCCTAACTAATTTGGAAGAGTTTTACCCATAATGAATCCATATAAATTGATTACACAAAGATTAAATATAGTTTGTCCCATTTTATCACATGAAAAATATAGTTTGTCCTATTTAATCTTACACTCGATCTCTTCCTTTTCTCATTAAAAATAAAAAATAAAAATTCACGTATGTAGTTCAAGACCTTTGAATACTTTATTTCTTCTTTCAGTTTTTTTTTTTTTTTTTAATTCATTCCTCGTACATGAGATTGATTTCTTTTCTTGCATTGTCTGAGATATTTTGTTCCTTAATGCTTGTTTAACGTATAACTAGCATTTGTTCTGATGATCTTTTTTTTTTTTCCCATATAATCTAATGTGCGACTTACTGCTTTTTATTGAAGCTAAGGATGATTTTTTTTTTCTTATGTGCACTTTTGTAATTTAATTAATCTTTACAGATTTGCGACCTAAGAAAAGATTGGAATAATGTAAAAATCCTTTGAGAAAATATTTTTGTTAGAATTGCTCAGTGACTCAAACTTAGATTTGAAGTTGGACTTGGAGTCAAATCTTCTGTCACGATATCTTATGGGACTCAAACATGTTTGTGATTAACGTGCTGCAGTTTTACATTTTAGTGTGTGTCAAGATTGGAGTCATATTTTGAGTAAGAGTTTATATCACAGCTGATGTCAAGTTTCACATCCATGTTGGATTTTAGTTTGTGGTTATTGTGTTAACACTTTAAGCAGTGCACAACTATATATATGTTGCGAGTCACCGATAGAACATTTTTGGGGTGGTCTGAGTGTTGAGCAAGTCGTTGTAGGTAACACGGGACACGGTTATTGTGTTGAGTTGAGCGTACGAGTGATTGAACCTTATTGGGTTTCTCTCTAAGTTTAGGTAAAGGTGGTTTTTCCTTTTTGTATTAAACTATTGATAGTGGAGTGGATTACATTGTTTCATGCCCAAGGGTTTTTTTTTTTTTTTTCCTAATTTTGGGGTTTTCCGCATAACTTCGGTGTGTTGCTATTTCGTCCGTGTTTAATTTCCTCTGGTTAATATGTGTTTTCGTGATCTTGGGAATTCCGTAGTGATTTGTCACTTTTTTTTTTTTTTTTTTTTCAAAATGATAAGAATATGAATAGACATCCAATAAATTCTAAGTAGGTATGTTGTGGCTGTTTTGATTTTCAATAAATCTGTTTTTCCTATAAAAAAGGAACTGAAAGATATTCAGTGTCTCAGAAAGCATGAATTTCTTAGAGCAGTAACATGCAGTAACACACCAAATCGAGCGCAATGAAAGAGGTTGATCCATGTAGCCGGCCCCAACTAATTTTGGGATCGAGGCTATGTTGTTGTTGTGACATGCAGTAACAAGAATGATAAATGCCATTAATTTCATACTGTATTAATCTTCACATTGTCCTATTTAAGGTATAGCCGCTTGAAATCAAATTGGCATATGCAATGTTTAGAAGCCTTGCATTTTGCTTGTTTCCTTTATAATTGTCCTGAAATATGGAGTTGTACTTTTTAGACTTTTTTTTTTTTTTTTTTTTGATAATGACTCCAACACGAGTTGAACCTAAGACCTTCCCCAACCTTGCCTTTTGGCTAGTGATTCCTCATCCATCTCACTATAGATGCTATCACTACTTTTTAGTCATATGTTAAATTTTCCTTTTGCAGATTGAAGGCGAGGAAGCTCAACGCATGGCGAAACGTCGTATGGAGCGGGAAAGAGGTCGTCGAGAGGCAGTTGCTGACATGTCTGAAGACTTGTCAGAAGGTGAGAAAGGAGACACTGTAGGTGACGTTTCAGCACACGGTGAAACTGTTAGAAGCAGAATGCCTAGAATCAGCTCTGTTGATGTGATGGATGCTTTGGTTAGTCAATTCAAGGAGAAAAAGTTGTACATTGTTCTTATCAGGTAATTGACTTACTGCTCCCAATTCTTTCTATGAAATGTAGATCATTGGCTGTAGATTGTTTTGTTGGTGCAAAGTTGAATATTTGGCATTGAGACAACATTTAATGTAAGACACTGAATAGCATGTGCAGGCTCTTTATAGTAGTACCACCATTGTATGATGAAAATAAAGCATTCATGGTATGAAAATTTTCTAAACTTCAGACTTCCATAAATTAAACTAATGGCATAAAGTATCATTTGGTCCCTGAACTTTCAAGCTTTTGTTGATTTGGTCCTCAAACTTTCATCAGTTCACTTTCGGTCCCTGAACTTTCATTTCCTCTATTTTTGGTCATTTTGTTAAGTTTGGAGAACAATGGTCGCTAACAAAGCACTTCGCAAACAATTCACGGGCGGTTCACAAATGATTCATCAACCCAAAAAATCGATCGTGAACTGTTTCGTTAGTAACCGTTACTCTCCAAACTTAACAGAAGGACCAAAAGTTGAGGGAAATGAAAGTTCAGGTACCAAAAGTGAACTGATGAAAGTTTGAGGGCCAAATCAAGAAAAACGTGAAAGTTCGGGGACCAAATAATATTATTGCCTTTTAATCAATTAGATTTTTAAATTATTGAATGAAGAAGTATGTAATTTTTAATGAAAATTTGCTAAACTTCATATTGAGATTTGGAATAAGGGACATACTTTGCGAATTTCTACGCTTGTAAGAGAATCGAAATAAAATTAGTCTCTTTTTTGTTAAAGATACTCTTAAGAATAAAAACAAATTGGACAATTTAAAATTAGAAATCAATCTTCAGTATGAGGAGAGTTCTAACAAATTGCCAAAATAAGAAAGGAATAACATCCCAAAAAAAAAATCAAAACCAGAAAAACTAAAGTTAGTAACAAGGAAAAAAAAATAGATCCAAGCGTAAATAGAAAAGGCACATGATAATCATAAGTCTACTACATTGAATTGAATTGGAGTTCCCCGAATTAATTTCAAATTTTAAGAGAACGAAGTCTAGCTGTATCTAATCTTTTTATCCTTATCTTTGTGTTCGGATTTTACACGTTAAAACCTTTTTTCTTAGGAGTTTTAAGATCATAGAGAACAAAAGACCTGTGAATTAAATTGTTAAAACTATCATGTAAACGGCAAATCTTAATATTAACTGAACTGTCTTGATTGGTCTAAAGAGAACTTAATGCTGTTTTTTTTTTTTTTTTTTTTTTTTTTTTTTTTTTTTTCAGTTTTAGTACATAGTTTTTGAAGATATTGGAATGCTAGTCTTGATCTTTGCACATGCCTGATCTCCCCACCTTCTAACATCAGCTTTGTGCAGCCTCCATGGTTTGATACGTGGTGAAAATATGGAGCTTGGTCGTGATTCTGACACTGGTGGCCAGGTAGCACTTTGCACTGATAGTTTTTGAAATTTCATTTATTTTGTATGTTGAAATATATTGCTCATTCACAGATCTTAACTGATCCAACGAGTCAAACCTGAGAACGAGCTTTATGTTTTCCATTACTTTGACATCACTATAGGTGGATAGAGCTCTGATAGTTATAATGTCAAGGTTTCTTGTTCACCAACTATGTGTGTGAAGACCTGAATATTCATCATTTGAAATAGGTTAAATATGTTGTGGAACTTGCAAGAGCTCTAGGTTCAATGCCTGGCGTTTATCGTGTTGATTTAATGACGAGGCAACTATTAGCGCCTGAGGTAGACTGGAGTTATGGAGAGCCGACAGAGATGCTGACTCCAAGGGGTCCAGATGGTTTGATGGATGAAATGGGAGAAAGCAGCGGTGCTTACATTATTCGTATACCTTTTGGGCCACGAGACATATATATACCCAAAGAACTGCTGTGGCCTCATATTCCAGAATTCGTTGATGGCGCTCTTAACCACATTGTTCAAATGTCCAAAGTTTTAGGGGAGCAGATAGGTTCTGGGCAACCAGTTTGGCCCATTGCAATTCATGGGCATTATGCAGATGCAGGCGATTCAGCTGCTCTTCTTTCTGGGGCATTGAATGTTCCAATGGTTTTCACTGGTCACTCTCTTGGGCGAGATAAGCTTGATCAACTTCTGAAACAGGGACGACAATCAAGGGATGAAATAAATTCTACATACAAAATAATGCGTAGAATAGAAGCTGAAGAGCAGTCCCTTGATGTTTCTGAAATAATTATCACCAGCACCAGACAGGAGATAGATGAGCAGTGGAGCTTGTATGATGGATTTGATGTTAAACTTGAGCGCAAGCTTCGAGCCAGGATCAAGCGGAATGTTAGCTGTTATGGCAGGTTCATGCCTCGCATGGTTGTAAGTACTTAAACTTGTTGTTTATTCTTTCTTTTGTTTTTGATATATTGTTTTGTTCTTAAAAAAGAAAAAAGAAGAAATAGAAGTGTTTGATGTTATATTTGGGTGTTTATGCTTCAGTTGTTTGAAAGTTCATGGTCATCAAATCCCTTCCTTCGCATATCTGGAAAATGATGTAAGGATTTTCTAATTGTCAAATGTACAGGTGATTCCACCTGGAATGGAATTCCATCATATTGTTCCACATGATGCCGATTTGGATGGGGAAACTGAAGTCAATGATGATAACCCAGCTTCTCCAGATCCACCCATTTGGTCTGAGGTTCTGATAATTTCTTCAAACTGCGTAGCTTCTGTTCTTCCATTTTCTTTTTCACAAGTGTTGGGCACTATTTTTCTCTAACACTTGCAGAACCTTTATATATATATATATATATATAAATAAATAAATTACTGCTATCCTTCTCTTATTCCTTTCTTTTGTTGCGTTTTATTCCTGTTTTCCTGTACTGCTGTTTGACAGATAATGCGCTTCTTTACCAATCCTCGAAAGCCTATGATTCTTGCACTTGCTAGGCCAGACCCTAAAAAGAACATCACGACTTTGGTGAAAGCATTTGGAGAATGTCGACCTCTGAGGGAGCTTGCTAATCTTGTATGATTTTTGCTGTCTTTTCTACCTTTATTTTTTTGGGATGAAGTACTCTAATATTCTTAGGTCTGTGTTTTTACTGTTTTTCGTGTTTGGATTTTCCTCATTTCAGACATTAATAATGGGTAACAGAGAAGTCATTGATGAGATGTCAGGCACCAATGCATCCGTTCTTCTCTCAATATTGAAATTGATTGACAAATATGATCTTTATGGTCAAGTGGCATATCCCAAGCATCACAAACAGTCTGATGTCCCTGAAATTTATCGTCTCGCAGCCAAGACAAAGGTACATTTACAATTTCTGTTTCTGTTCACGATGCATTAACTATGTATATCAGTCAATATTTGGTGGAGGAAAATATAGTTTTTAAAAATGATGATGTCGGGCATTGTACTTGGTAGATCCAACTTGAATTACTTGTCTTTCCTATTTTCAGAATGGCAACACATGTGGTAACTGCACTTTTCCTATTTACTAGTTTTAGAATGATGGTTTCATTAATGGTAGAATCTGAGCCTGAACTTCTATAACAAATCATAGGTAGTTTTTGAGGGTTTTGGAAGGAAAGTCGAAAAGCCATACTGTGAGAAGTAGAAACAAATGTTTTAGGATTTGTTGCTAACTTTAAGGACAAAGGAACTTGTAGAACTTCATAATTTTGTGATTTGCACGTTTGAGGCTTCTATTTCCTTGTTATGTTCACCCCCATTTAGGAATTAGGATTGAGACTCTGTGCCGTCCTTTTTTTCTCTGTTCGAATTTCCAACCATTTTATTGGACCAAAACTTCTGTTTGTAATTTTCTTGGGGGGTGGCCCTGGGTGGGGTATATGACTTCTTTTGTTTAAATATTCTATATTCTCTCAATTATTTATAGTATTTGTTTTTCTTCTTTTCTTTTTTTGTCATTCTATCATCTTGTGGACTATTTTCATGGTTGATTTTCAGATCTTTTTTTTTTTTTTTTTTTTTTAAATCTATAAGCCCTTTTACATCTTTACTTTTTTATCTTTGAAATATGGTGCATGCATTTTGCACGAAGTTATAGGTATACTAGTTTGATGGATGAGTCAAATCTTAGGGCGTTTCTTTTTTTCCTACAGGGTGTCTTCATCAATCCAGCTTTTATTGAACCATTTGGACTTACATTGATAGAGGTACTTGTCTTCTATTGGTTATATTTCGTCTTTGAACTATCTTCACTTGAATGACATTTTCTATTGATGGAAAAGGCTGCAGCACATGGTTTGCCTATTGTAGCCACGAAAAATGGGGGGCCTGTCGATATACATAGGGTATGTGAATCTATGTGCATTTTAGTGATTGAGATAGGTTGTTGAGCCTTTTATGTTTCTTGAAAAGAAACCAACAACTGGAGTTTGGACTCCAACATGAGTTGAACCCACAACTTCCCCCAACCTTGCCTTTGGCAAGTGATGCCTCATCCATCTCACCATTGATGCTTTGGCAAAGGTTGTTGGGCCTTTAGTGAGACAAGACTAAGTTTTTTTTTTTTTTTTTTTTGAAGTGCTGACATTGGATGTCTGCCAGGTTCTTGACAATGGGCTCCTTGTTGATCCACATGATCAGCAGGCTATTGCTGATGCTCTTTTGAAGCTTGTTGCTGATAAACAGCTTTGGGCAAGGTGTAGGCAAAATGGATTGAAAAACATTCACCTTTTTTCATGGCCAGAGCATTGTAAGACTTATCTATCTCGAATAGCCAGTTGTAGACCAAGGCATCCACAATGGAAAAGAACTGATGAGGTGAGTGAGAATTCTGAATCAGATTCTCCAGGTGATTCCCTGAGAGATATACAGGACATATCGTTGAACTTGAAACTTTCACTTGATGGTGAGAAAAATGAAGATGACAGGGCTCTTGATAATGCTTTAGATTCTGGAGAGGGTGTAATTGATGAAAAAGGTAAAATTGAAAATGCCGTATTGAGATGGACTAAGGGAATTACAGGGGACTCTAGACATAGTGGGCCAAGTGATAAGGCAGACCACAGTAATAGTTCTGGTAAGTTCCCTGCTCTAAGAAGGAGAAAATTTATTGTCGTCCTTGCCGTGGATCATGAAAGTGTTACAGAGTTTTTGGAAACTCTCAAAAAGGTTTTTAGAGCCACTGAAAAGGAAAGGGCATCTGGTTCCATTGGGTTTATATCATCAACTTCCATGACTATATCTGAGATACACTCTGGCTTGATCTCTGGAGGTCTGAGTACCACAGACTTTGATGCTTTTATATGCAATAGTGGTAGTGAAATCTATTATCCATCATCAAGTTCTGAGGATGCAGTTAGTTCTGGGCTTCCCTTTGTGATTGACACAGATTATCATTCACATATTGGGTATCGCTGGGGTGGAGAAGGGTTAAGAAAGACTCTAGTCCGTTGGGCTGCTTCTATTACAGAAAAGAAGGGTGAAAATGATGAAGAGCAAATAATTAAAGAAGATGAAGAAAAGTCAAGCACATATTGCTTTGCATTCACAGTGAAAAACCTATCCCTGGTAATTTTTTCTTTATTGTCTCGTATACAATGTTCTTATCATATGTTGATCTGCATATACTTTGAGGCTTAATCATGCGAAGTCAAGGGGACGATTTCTAAGTATAATTTTTGGGTTTGATAGATTCCTCCGTATAAGGAGCTACGGAAGGTGATGAGAATCCAAGCTCTCAGATGTCATGTTATTTATTGTCACAATGGCAGTAAGCTGAATGTAATACCTGTCTTAGCTTCTCGATCGCAAGCTCTCAGGTAATCCCTGTGCCTTTCCTTGTGATTTTCTTAAACTGTTGTGCTTGCTTATGCATTGACTGTTAAAAAATTAAACATAAAATAGAGCAATTGCTTGTTAACTGTTCAAAATGATAGGGGTACCATCATCAAGTCAATGAAGTGCATAGCACTCTGTTGCTTGTTAACTGTGAAAACTGATAAATGATGACTTAACTAACAAGGCCAATTTACAGACTTCCCATGGAATTTAACTGGAAGTTATATATGGGCGTTATGGCTGAATCTTCTCTCTTTATTTTTCTCGTGTTTAGATATTTGGAGATATTAAAATAAGAGCAGTACATTTGATTGTTTTTTATTGTGTGAGTAATCAAAATATATTTTTAGCAAATATATGTAACAGTGAGTTAGTTAAGAAAATTTACATTACAGTAAACATCTAGTTTCTAAGTTAACGTTTGGGTCGTACTTATACTTGATTTTATTATTTAATTTACTTAGTAGTTTACAACTTTGTATCTATTTCTAGTTGGCTTTGTGTTGGAGCATTTTTTGAAACTGCTGGAATCGTAATTAATTCCTTAGAGATTTTTATTTAGGCAATAAAGGTGTCCACCAAAATTTTTGATGTTAAAGTAGATCTACCTATACCTTTTTCCTAATTTTTTTTTTCTATTTTATTTTAGTTATGCGCTAAACAGGTAACAAAGAAAAACTTAACAGTATTTGGTCAGTATATCATGGGTTGTCTTTAGTGAGTATCATATGCTACATGGCTGGGAATCGTCCCTTGGTCCAGACCTCTTTCAGTGAGAAGCCCCAACGGGAATTCAATGGATGGCTGGTTATTCATACCCCTCGTAACATGTGCTTACGAATATTCAAGTATAAACCGGAAGGAGTGTGTCAAGCATCTCTTAGCTTTTTCTTCTTAACTTTTGTAAGTTGATTGGCCCAATCCAAGTTTAGGAGATAGTGTGAGTGTGGGCGTATGGTTTGAGAATGGAGGGTTAACCAAAATGTCAAGACAAGTGGGTGTTTCCAATCCGATCTCATAGCCTATTTCATTCTTTCTTAATTTATATGGGACTGTTTTCAACCTTTCTTTCTTTGGTATTCCGTTTTCGGTAAAATTCGTAAAGATAAAATAAGAAATACTCAAATTTAAAGAAAAGTAGGAGTAGCGCCAATTGATGCAAAGATTAAGAAAGGGGTTGTGGTGGTTTGGACACTTTCAAAGACGGCCTACAAATGTTAACGTTAGAAAACTCGATTCAATAGAAATTGAAGAAATTCGACGATTTAACATGTAGGGTAGACCAAAGCAAACTTGTGACGCATTGATTACAAAGGATTTAAATGATTTAGAAAAAGCACACAATCAGTTGCACTAAATCGACCGAAATAAAAGAGTTTGATCCATTTAACCGACTCCAACTAATTTGGTAATGAGGCTTTGTTGTATTTCCTTCATGCATGACTTTCGAGGCAGTGTATCAATTCTGTTGGTGTTTGATCTTTATAGGTATCTGTACATACGATGGGGCATGGATTTATCCAACGTTGTGGTTTTTGTGGGAGAATGTGGGGACACCGATTATGAAGGGTTGCTTGGCGGAGTCCACAAGACGATAATATTGAAAGGAGTATGTAGGAGCGCTCATACGCAGCTCCACTCTACTAGGAGCTACCCCTTGGAAGATGTCGTCCCATATGGCGGCCCCAATATCATTCAGATTGATGAAGACTGCAGCGATGGTGACATTACGACAGCTCTCGAAAATTTAGGTATTATCAAGGCATAGAAAATTACAGCCAGACGTCTTTCTTTATTTACAAAAGAAGAAGAGACCAAACTTGTTTACAAGAGTTTGGTTATCATCTCCAGTTATCTTCAGTTCTGGTCTGCCATACCGCTTTCGACTTCAATACCAGCATAAAAATGACAATTCTTCCTGCTGCCTTTTTGTGCCGATCGTGTTCCCCCGCTGTAATATAAAATGCCCGTTTGTTGGATTTCTAAAAGGAAAATATTTGGATGACCTGTGACGGACACCAGGGATGGATAATCGGTGACTGTGTCCATCCATCGTGCATCGATGTGGGTGCACACATATCCCGATGCGTGAATGGATGAGCACCTTCACCGGGTGCCCCATTCCGGGTCCCTCTAGCATTTCTCGTTCTAAAATACTCCCCGTTTGTCCTTGAAATGAAGCTGTACCATTCTGAGTGGGCACTTCAATGTTTGCCGTGTCTTAGCTGTGCTTCCATGCGCAGACCCCTTTTGTATGTAGATAAACAACATATAACTTGATGGGCTTATACCTTGTTATATCATCTGGAACTCCGGTTTGGAGTCGGATAAGCTGCTAAACTTATATACAATTCTTGATCTTGTTTTTGTAATGAATGCTAAGAGGTTGATCTGTTAATCCTTCCATACCTTCAATTCTTTTCAATTATGTCTTAGTTATAGTGAATGCCTTCATACATACATGGAATTACTGTTTGGGATGTATGTGGTTCTTGAGTTGCTCGGTCGGAAACATGTATATATGTGGGAACTTTCCATAGTCATCTGATGCTTTGTCTGCACAAGGCATTATTGATCATATGTACGACGTGTTCAGTTTTGACAAATAGTTTGCAGATGTAACTTGTGGCTGCTCTGGCTAGAGAAATGCACTGCTGGAGGGACTGCCTTGAATGGTGTCGAAACTCGCGAGAATGAAGCAGCCACGCAGAAAGAACAAAGTCATAGTTAGGGCAAAAGTGAAACGGCTCCAAGAATTCTGTTACCTGGTTGCCAAAAAGCAAAGTTTGGAGAGGTTCGCCGGTTCAACTCCCGTTTTCGATAAAGTGATTTTTATTGTAGATTACTTTGATGATTGAGATTGATACAGAGTAACTTCGTCGGATGAGAATTCCATTGTCCTCCAAACTCAAACTCCAATGGCGGGTTTGTTTTGCACACAATTGAAATCATGAATCACGATTTGATTCACCTGGATCTCTTTGACGATGACAACTTCATTCGATAGCACGAGAAAGTGATGTTCTTTCTCACATCCTTCGAGTTGGTGTACATCCTCGATATCCTCGATGATGCATGCGCTTAAGGCCCTCCTGAAACCAGCTCTGGATGATTCAAACGAGATTGTGGACCAACGTGTTGCAAAGAAGGCGGAAGACTATCTTTGTCGAGGATTACATTCTCAATGCACTCTCTGACAATGTCTACGTGGCGCATTGAACCATTTAGTTGGCAAATAAGTTGTGAACTGCACTCGACACAAAATACCAGATTAAGGAATTTTAGCAATTGTAAATTTTTAATTTCAAATTATTTGAATAAGATGTGGCCAATGACAAATCTCTTCTTACACAAGTTCATGACATGCAAAAGATTGTTGGTAATCTTATAATTGTTGGAATTTTTGTTGAAGAAGAATTTCAAGTTGGCGTAATTATTTTCAAGTTGCCCACAACTTGGAATAATTACAAGAAGAAACTCATTCATGAGGGGAAGAGTTATACTCTTGAGTCCCACTAACGCCATCTTCGAATTGAAGAAGATTTTTGAAATAGAGAAAAAGGGTTATGGATCACTTGAATCTTGAATCAGGTTCAAAGGTAAATTTAATTGAACATCTCAATTCCAAGAAATTAAAGGTCAAGATTGATTCAAATTAAGTTCAAGAGAATTGCCGATAAAATCACTTCAAGCAAAAAAGGAAAGTGTTAATGTTGCGATAAACCAGGACACAATGTATTCATTTTACAATTTGACAATACAAAACAAAGGACAAGTCTTGTCTATTTTTTCATAAACAGCCAGAGATCAATGATACAAGAATGAGACAAGCAGAGATATATTCATTTGGAGAATGCTACAGTGACCCAAAATGGGCACCGTTTTATGCACCGAGACAGTGGGTCCCACTGACTCTCAGGTTGTCAGTTTGATAGACTGACTTTCTATTAGGGTGTAAGAAAAATGATTTTCAAGTTTTTTGGAAAAACAAAATGAAAAGCAATACAGTTAGTCTGATAGATTGTCAACCTTGACGACTTTTTTGCTTTGTACTGTAGTTGAAAATTTGAATTTCCCTCCAAAAGTCTCAAGCCCTAAATCTCCTTATTTAGGGCAAAAGAAAGGGTAAGCACCCCTGGTCGTCTTCTTCGCGAAGCTCCTGATTGGGTTTTATCGATTTTTTCGAGGCTCATCGACATAGCCGGAACAAGAGACTGGTTTGTCCTCGTATGGAAGAAAAGACTAGTTCGAACAAAAGAAAGCAGAAAGGGAGGCGGGAAGACAAAGGAGAAATAGGGGTGTGCGACTAGCAGGGGTGTGCGACTGGTTCGTCCTCGTTTGGAAGGGATGTACGTGATTGAAGGTACAGTCGGAACAACTGACTGGTTCGTCCTCGACTAGTTTGACATTGGGAGAGCAAAAATTCTCGTTTCTTTCAAGGCGTGATAAATGGACCACCATCACACTCTTGTCTATTTCTTGTGAGTGATTAATAAAATCTTTTCTTATTTTCATTGTTTTGTTTGTTTCATGAAGGGAATTTTGGGTTATGTTGTTAGTTGCAGTTAAGATTCCTTAGGGTTTAACATGTTTTGTTGGCTGAACTCATTTTCTTACTGGCATAGATAGTCATTGATTTGTCCTTACATTTTTAGGGATTAGTATGTTTTGTTGGTTGAACTATTTTTACTGGGATAGTCATTGATTCGTCATTACAATTTTAGGGATTAACATGTTTTGTTTGCTGAACTCATTTTTTTACTGGGATAGTCATTGACCCATCTTAAAATTTTTAAGGGATTAACATGTTTTGCTGGCTGAACTTATTTTTGACTGGCACTCATTGATTTGCCCTTTTCATTTAAGGATTGGATTCCATTAGGCAAAACTAAGAACCCTTACTTGGGGAGTGACATACCCCATATTACACATGGACCACTAATTGCGACTGCACTTATTTTGTAGGTAATACGATGATGCCCTTATTTGATTTGAACGAGCCAGTGGAGTCAGTAGTTGATTTAGGATCTGATAATGACATTGAATCAGCTAATGCAAATGGTCAAGTCGAGGAGAGGATGAAGCTGTTGGCACTGATAGTGTTGACAATGATGTAATTGAGGGTTGCGATGAATCGAATGCCCCTGAGTTAGGCGTGGTATTTGATAGTCCCTAAGATATTAAAAGGCATTTCAGGAGTATGCAAAAAGTGCTAAATTTGTAATCAAAGTTCGATCAACTGTGACATTCGAGAATTTTATAAACTTGATTAGGCGGCTAATTAAGTATTTTCAGATTTATTTTTGAATTTAGCTATCCGAGGTGGGACCCATGTGTAACGGATCGGAGATCATAAAATTTAATATTATCTTAGTGTGTTGTGTGCCTATTTGATGTATTATACACTATTTCGATGCGAAATAGGGTCAAGTGGAGTGTATATGCGGTGTTCGTGAGTTTCAGAGCGCGTTGGAGGATTTTCTCCAATCTTGATAATTTTGGGGTATTATCACGAGATACGTGTTGAAATGAGTGCCGATATAGTTCAAACGTTTACCTAAACTATCATTTCAAATTTCGCGAAAATTAACTATAATTAAGTTTAAAAATTTGAATTTCTATATTTAAACGGCCTTAACGAGCCAACGTGGGTCCTACACCTCGATTTGTGGGGCTACACCAGTTGTTTGAAAGTTTTGAAATGCTTTGCTAAATTCTCCAACTTTCGGCGAAATTGGGGTATTTTTCGGGGATTAATTTGGACGTAATTGAAAAGATAATCATTAAATTAAATAAAATAATAAACAAATTGGTGGGCGTCTAGTGACATGTGGGGTCGAGGGTGACACGTGGGATGTACAAATACAATAGCGTGCACGCCCGAGGTTGGTCGTTGGCGCACATGGAAAATTTATAGCCGCGGATATATAGGTGTATATATATAATATAGTTTATATATAAATATATAAATCAATCATATAGTTTGAATTAAAAAAATATACATTGGATGCACCTTGAGATACGTGTAGCCTGATCATCAAGGAGTTTAAATTGCTGGACAATTTGGTGGCTGTTGGTGAGGTGTTACATGCCTCGAGATGCGTGTTGTCCAATCTCGAGGAAGATCAACATATAGTATAGCAAATACTTAACTCTTTCAATTTGCCTCGAGATTTGTGCGATGTGAATCTCGAAAAAATCTTATATTTATCCAACCAAGATACACCGCCTCATTCAATTTTGTTTTGAAACAAAGATTGACCTCGAGATATTTGTACGTATCTCGAGGACGATCAAAATTTTATATTATGAAAATAGAACATTAAATTTGTCTCGAGATTCGCGTGATGCGAATCATGAGGAAATCTAATATATTTACGAACCAAACAATAGCTTCTTCCCCATTTTGTTTATTCAAACTAGAGGAGAAAAAAATTGAAAATTGAGAGAGAGAACTCGAAATCGTTGAGAGAGACAGAGAGATCGAGAGATTTCGAGAAAATGATCAAATCCGAGGGGAGAGAGAAGGGAGAGGTCGATGTAGGTGTTGATGGCGTTGAAGGTAAGTTGGGTTGTTTTGGTTTTGTAGATTGAATTATTGTTGGGTTGTTGATTGATGTTCCTGGTGTGTTGATGTTGGTGTTGTTTTGTTGTTGGTTATTGGTTGTATTAAGATGGGAAAGAGAAGTCACCCCACACACGGAGGATAAGCGTGGGTAGGGGTGGGACCCTTCCAAGCTATTCTCTGTTAAATCTTTTTTCTATGGTCTTTGTCTTGAAAACTCGTTGGCATCTTTTCCGGTTTATAATCTAATATGGAAATCTGTTACTTCTATGAAGGTTAGGGTTTTTGCTTGGATGGCGTGGCTAGGAAAGATTAATACGACAGATGTGCTCCAAAGACGACTCCCTCATATCACCCTATTGCCGTCAAGATGTTGTTTGTGTTTTTCTCATATGGAATCCATTGATCACCTTTTTTTGGCATGTTCATTTTCGTGTAGGTTATGGGAGGAGTTGTCGAGGGAGATAGGCATCGAGTGGCAAAACCCCCAATCTTTAAGAACATGGATGGAACAAGCGGCGGTTATTTCATGCGGCAATAAAAAGAATTTGTTGTTTAAAGCCGGACTTTTGGCACTCATTTGGGCACTGTGGGGGGAGAGAAACCAACGAATTTTTAAAGAGATTGACAAAACTTGGCAAGAGATATGGGAAGCTACGAAGAGGAATGTAGGCTTGACATTGCATGGACATAAAGAATTCGCAGGATGGTCATGGCAACAAAGGGCAAGGAAACTGGTCTGTTTTTTGTTGACGATTTGCTGGATTCGTTTTTGCAGGCTTATGTTTGTTTTGTGAAGGCAAAAAGGTCGGGGGGGCAACTGGGCATTATCTCGTTTGAAGTACCAACAAGGTAGTGCGCCCGACCTTTTGTCCATTACGGTCGCTGCCTCTCTATGTACTCACTCGTGGTGTCCGGTGAGCGTGTTTCCTGCCAATCATGAATCTCGGTCCTGTGTGAGATTTGGAACTCTGATGTGGTCAAAGTGGGTGGTGTATGGTTTTGACGGCGTGACGATTTGGAGGACCAAAAGGCAGTGGAGCGCGATTTTATGTCAAAAGTTACATGATGCTTTGGAAGAGGTCTTTATGCAACATGGTTTTTATTTGTTTTGATGATTGGGTCAGTATGCATGAAGTATGGATGCCTTGTGTGTGAACAATGATGGTGGAGTGCAGTTGCATCTCAGGTTCTGTGGGTGAACAATCGGTGGTATCAGGTCTGATGTTTTGCTTCAAGGCTCTTTTTTATACTTTTGGTTGTTTTTGGCGTAGTGTAAGTCATCCTTTTTTGTAGCACTTGTACATTTTTACATTTTATATATATATATATATATACACAAATACAAGGAGTATCGCCTCCTATTACTCAAAAAAAAGATGGGAAAGAGAAGATGATCAAAAGAAAAAAAAAAGACAAAAACAGAGAAGAAAAGAAAAATTGCAGAGGCCTAGATGGGAGGGAGGAAGAGGAAGAAGAAGAAGAGAGGAAAAGAAGGGGTTGGGCACCCCAATTGAATTTAAAAACGCAACAGAGGAGTGCATGAGAAGAAGACGATGAAGGGGGGTTTGATCCCCCAGACCGAACCGGTGCCGGTTTAGGAGTAAACCCCCTCCCCAATTAAAAAATTAAATAAAATGCCTGAAAAATTTGAAAAAAATTCAAAAATAGGACTTTTGGATATATTAATAGAAATTGGAGGTTTTTATGAAAAATGAGGATTTTGAGATTTTATCGAAGATTTATACCGGGTATTTTTCTCGTAGTGCGTGCTACGATATCTGAAAATATCTGAAATTTGGAAAATTGTTTTAATGCTTAGTCAATGGTAATTTTGATTTTGAATCACAATTTAGAGTCAAAATTGAGATTCAGACATCCAATGAGTTGATTTGGAGGGTTTCGGGGTTTTCTGGTCGAGTAGGACCGATAAATATATAAAAAATTGAAAAAATTATATTTAATCCTAGACAATGTAATTTTCGATATCGAACAGTAATTTGTCGTCAAAAATAAAATCCGAGCATCGAATAATTTATTTTGGAAGTATTTAATTTCAGGATGCGATTTGGTCAATTAAATTGCAAATAATTGGAAAAATAGTGAAGTTGTTGTGGAGGCTTACATGACATATTAATGAATTCTAGGACTGCGATTGGAGCCCCGTATGGACTAGTTTACCGACTCAAAGCGCAAGGGAATTACAATATCGCATTTGTAAGGTTAAGTAAGTCCTTTAGTAACCTTTACATTGTATGATTATAATTTCATATAAATTGCGTTGATCCTTGATATTGCATTTTTATTGTACGTGCATACACGGTTTGGGAGGATAAGGCGATTCGAGTCTCCTTATAGTGTAGACTATACCGTGGTTATAGAACACTATATTATGCTTTAGGGGCTAGAGTCACTGATACTTTGCATCATGTTGTTATCACGAGATCACGTTGAACTAGATCATACTCCCATAGTTTAGAAGAACGAGACTCGTTTGATTATCCTCCCCGCTCATGAGTCCTTATCATTGTTTACTTACCACTTTCAGAGAACATTATCTGATTGTGATCGGATAACATAAAGAGGATGGATTCACGATTGTATTAAAATTCCTTGGATTATGTTTTTCGTTTAATCTCTTAGATTATTATGCATTTGATTATTACGGGTGTACTGGATAGTGTGAGATTTACTTACCTGACATTATCAAATTTTTATAATTGGATAATGACAAGTTCTAACGACGACAAGGGAAATGAAAAGCTTTCCGACTATCTGTGACTTTCTTAGTTCTTTTCTCTATGTATGTATTGGTTTTTGAATATAATATATTGTATAAATGGGTTTTTGGGGTTCGAGTGTAATAAGGATCTCATTTGGATAATGGTTGAAACGATTTGGATGAATTGAGAAAACTTAGAATTAAGGTACTGATAGCTTAAAATTCTTAATACTTCAGATCAGGTTAGAATGAATATATAATTTTGTTAATGCAATATATATTGTTATGGGTGGATTGTGAGTCATTCGACATTTCCACCAAAGCTGAGCAAGTTTTGTTGAAGATTTTTGAAAGCCGGGATTTCCGCTGTAGGTTTAGAAATAAAGGAGATGCTGTTGAAATTTTTTTACGAATTCTTGAGGATAATGTAATCAATCTAAATGAACTTTGAGGATTATATAATTAATTTTTACGGAACTTAGAGGTTTAAGATTCACTTTAGAATCCTTATTAGTTGATAATATTTTATAATTGATGATTATATGATTTTAATATTAATTGTATATTGGTGAAGGCTGCTAGATTATCAAGGGATTAAGGTAATCTAGGCTGGTCAGATGCCCTAATTAAGTGGGGTCTGACATCAAAGGATAAGAAAGATGGAGTTGTTTGGAAGTACGTGTTCACATTTTGTAAGTAAGGCTTCAAAAAAATCAAAAGGGTATACCAAAGAGGAGGCCTTACTACAAAGTGTGGTTGTCGTACCCAAGTGAATGCTAGGTTATTTCCATACTGTAAGTGGCACCTCACCAAGGTTTATTTGGAGCATAATCATCCGGTTAGCAGCTCATCAAAGTACAGATTTTATCATTGCAATAAGTTCATTTCAATTGCAGCTAAGAAGAGACTAGAATTTAATGTGCGTGCTGGGGTTCCACCTTGTAAGTCGTACATGGCAGAGTCCGTCCGTGTAAGAGGGATCAATAAAGTGACGTTCAATGAGAAAGACTTAGAAAACTACATTGCGTCTGCACGACGATTCAGGCTTGAATGTGGGGATGCAGAGGCAATTGTGCAACATTTTTAGAAGAAGGAAAAATAAAATCTCAACTTCTCCTACCTAATGGTCTTAGGTGAGCATAATGAGCAGAGACATGTGTTGTCGATTTATGGGCAATGAATATTCATTCCTGATTAAGTTTAATTTGATTAATCACTCGAGTTGAGTTTTCAAACTCATACAATTCTAAATAACTGAAAACCAGATCATAATCAACACTTGAGAATAACTGGTTTTATGTAATAAGTCAAATGAGTTGTCGATTTATGGGCAAGAAATATTCATTCCTGATTAAGTTTAATTTAATTCATCACTCAAGTTGAGTTTTCAAACTCATACTATTCCCATATTACACTAAGTAAAAATGGAATTGATCATTAGTTGAATATCATAAATCAAGTAATTGATGAATTTAATCTCAAATTGTGACAAAATCCCAAAAGAATCTGATAAACAAATCTCTTGAAACTTTTGGAGTCACAATTTTTGTTCATCAAGTTTGAATTCTCATTAAGACTCTTCTAAATTTCTGCAACAAGTTTAAATCATTTGAATCTCGAGTGGTAACTTATTTCTACGAATCATCATTCGTAGGAATTTAAAGATTTACACAATTTTTGGTTAAAAATAGCAGTTAGTACCAACCTCTTGACATATTGCTTACCTATTCATTCTTAGTATTGTAAAAGTATTTTTGAGTTCTCAAAATCCTCTAATTTATTGACAACTCAATCTCCCTAATTTAGACTATTCCAATATAAAAGATCAACTAGAATACCTCACTAGCTCACTGCCATGTTCTAACCGAGACTATACATATTCTTACAAGTTTTCAACTTTAAGTTTCCATACAAAATTACCATAAAAGTGAAAGAATTCTAATAGATCTACACATCAATCTATTAATCTCATTTTTAATGTAATTTCATCATTAAGATCATTTTTTATATATTCCAACATTGATCTACACATCAATTTGGTAATCTCATGTTTCCTTTCCCTGTGTGTGGATCCACCACAACGTTACTCTTTTCTTGTATCATTCTATTAGTGAGTGCGGTTTCACCATAACATCACTAATAAGTCTTTTCATATTTTAACTTTACCTTTAGTATGTGCGGTTACACCACAATTATACTGTTAGGCTTATTCTCATTATTTCAATATGCACTAGCACTATATCTGGAATCTTATACTTCATAATAATTCGTGAGGTATGCATACACTAGTGGTTATCTAACCTCAACTAGGTTATTATCATCATTTACTAGAAATTCTCTTATTGAATGGCTTTTACTCATGTTCAAATAGTTCAAATCCTAGATCATTCTCTACTCCAAGTGCATCATCACCTTTCAGTTTCACTAGAAATCACTCTCTTATTAACATCCATTCTCCTAATATCTGTTTTAAAGTCCAGGTCTAATCGTTCCTTCTGCATTGACTATTATTAATCTAACAATTCTATTACAAAAGTACATGAGAAGGTAAATCCAACTTATGTCCTTAATTGATACACTTATGAATTCAATTAGATAAGTAAAACCCTTAGTGGCAAACTCCACAAACTTCCTGGGGTAATAAATAGTAAAGCCCTCAGTAGCACCACAAAGATCCTGGGGCATTAGATATTACTTGCTAATAATGCCCTCGGTGGGAAATCCATAAACATCTTGAGGCAACGAATATCATAAGAGGGGAAAACATCCTGAGGCAACAAATACCCATTTCTAAAGTCTCTAGTTAAAAATTTATGTCATAACATAACTAATATCATGCAACATTTGATAATCGAGTAAGCTCCCCACTTACTTCGACTTGCCGGGAATCTTACTCTTGATCCTCGCGCGGTTGGAGTCTAATGTGAACCGTCTTGCGAATCTAAACAATTTAAGACACATTCACATCATCGACAAAATGTTTATTAAATTTAATTTTTTTTTAAATTTATTTTATGGTCCACTAGTATGGGTCCCACGGGTCCCCATCGCTCGGCGCGAGGGTCGAGGGGTAGGACCCCGCTGGTCTCCTTCGGGGACGCGATAACGAGCGCTGTTTGAAGGTAATGATTTATTTTTTTATATATATTATTTTTATTTATCATATATCTTATTATATATATTATTTAAATAAAGGGGGAACAAGGACATTTTCGTCCCTGGTTTTAGGGTAGGGGCAAGATTGGCTTTGATTAGGGGCCAATCTGGCTCCCGTGATCATGGGTTAAGGGCGCAAGGATGCCCCTGGTTGCGCGTGTACGGGGGGAGTAAAGGCTCCCCTCCTCCCCCACCCTATTGGGCAAGAAGCCCAAGGGGATTTTAAGGGGCCTCCCCCTCGCTAGCAGCGGCGGACCGTCGTCGCCCTTCTCTGGCGGTGCAGCCCCTTTTTAGGGTAAACTTTACCACATTTTTTTCCAACACACCCAAATCTCACCAAAACATAAAATAACTAGAGATGAAGTAGTTAGAGGTGATGGAGATCAAGATATTACCTAACTCTACTTTCAATCTACCATCTCTAACTAGTTCTTTCAATCCTTCACTTGGTTTTTATTGGAGCACAGGAGGCCACACAACTTATAACTAGTTTATATAGGTAGGGTTTTGGGGAGTAGGGTTTTCTTAATTACCAAATTGCCCTCAAGACGGGTGTTCGGGTTTTGGGTAAAGTCTTGCAAGAATATCAGCCAAAATAACTCCACTATTGTGCCACGATTTGTTCGCGATTCGTGTGGTCGGTGGGGGCCCCACTACTTCCTCTTGGAGAAAGAACGAATCAGGAGTGCGAGCCGAGATAGAGTCTGTGAATATATTTGAGGTCCAAAACAACCTTAAACCAACCTAAGGGACATGTTGTTCCGAATTTCTCATGAATCTATAAATGACTCAGTCGCAAGGAATTTCGCACTTGAGATAAGTAAACCCAAATGAAAACTCGCAGAAAGTTTGGGACAATGTCTCAAAGGGACATGTAAAGCCTTAAAAGCTCAGAGATTAGGATCAAAATAAGCGCGTGCGAGTCACTAGTTCCAAGGGCCAAAAGGTTTAAGTTAATGGTGGAGCATGAAATGTTCTAGGGGATGTATTACTATTAGGGTCTTGAATAGTTACTTTAGACTCGCCATGACAACAAATAATTCTTTAGGTTTTCAATTGGTCCTATTTTTCCGACTAGTCCACAAAAGAAGCTTGGAAAATCTAAGCAAGACCCACTGAGCCAACTTAGAAGAGTTAGACTTTGTTAAGTCCAACCGGATAGAGGGATGCCCACACTAGGATAATAATACAAAACCTAACTCCAAGAGAAAAAATTATCGCAGTTAAAAATATTGATTTAATCATTCTGCTGATAAGTTGAAGACTCTAGGTAAACGTTAAGGATGGGGAGTACGTTCAACTCAAGAAGTCCATGAGAAGATGCTAACATATGAAATTGGAGTTAATAAGATGAGTTTTGCCGTAAATATTAGGTCTGACATCCTAATAGGAAATGAAAGAGGCGTGTTGTCTTAGATGGAGAATCTATACATGCACGAATATTCATTGAATCAAGGGAGGCAAAAGTCGACCTTATCATATGAGTAGTTACTCTCTTTAGGTCTTGGTACACGCGAGGTACAACTTAGTTAGGAATACGTTGCAAAGAGGTAGGACGAGATAATATGTGACTTATATATGAGAATATGTTACTCATGGCGGACGTAGTGACAGACTTGTCAGGATATTGTTACTGTATAGGTGTACACATGTGCCCAGAGAATAACACAGTTCTATTTCCATCAGATAAATAAGTTGGAGTCGGCGACGGACACTTGATAGTGGTCTAGTTAGTTGACTCAAGATTCATATCACCAGGGTTTAAGTATCTAAATAGGTTTGATTCGGTGTCACTTACTAATCTCATTTGAAATTATATATGTAATAAAACATTCCAGGAATAACATTGTCATTTTATGGTATGAACTAAGGCAATATTTTAGAAGTACGGCTAAGGAAGTTGGTGATAGAGGCCAGGCATTAGGACACACGTTTTTAACCATGTTTGAGAATCTACAACTCACTTTCAGATGAGGTTAAACATATGAAGTTTTGAGTGTAGTTCGATAGTTAATCATGCTTGTTTAGAACCACATGAGAGTTTTAGATACTCAAAAGGTTAAAATTTCAATTGGTTTTGTTGTGCGTGTGTTGCAACGCTACTGTAGGACGCTGTGTGGTGCATAACATGGGTTTATGAGGTAGTCTAAGGTTTAGAGATCACATCACTTATCATATCACCCATACCCATTACATTACCCATCCCATACTTTTTTCTCTCCCTCTTTCTCATTTAAAAATAAAAAATTTATCTTTATCTCTCTCTAACCAATCGTCTCTTCTCTTCCTTTCATTTTTTTCTTCTCCAATTCTACTTCATCATCAAATTGGTCTCACACTCACCAAGCTCTCCTCCCACAACACTATAGGATTTTTCATCACCTCTCACGTCGTCGATCTTCTAGTCTCAGGTAAGGGGATGTTGTTGTTGTGAATTTTTTCGGAGAGATTTGGGAGCTTTAATGGTGGTTGTGTTGATGATATTGTTATTTTTGTTTTTTTTTGTTTTAAGTTTTAAAGAAAGAAGGCAAAATAGTTTTTTTTTAAAATCATCTCTTCAAAGATGGATTTGGAGATGAGGGGGAGGGGGAAGCCAGGTGGGCTATGCCCGACTATGCCCTGTAGGCCAGGTCGAGCCGGCCCAGTCCTGAGCGACCTGGTTGGGCCGAATTGGGCTCGGTTATGGACCAACCCGTATAAAAATAAATATTTTAAAATAAATTAAATATAATTTAAAAAAAAAATAAGTTACAGAAATATAGGAAAAATAGGTGGAAGATTTATGGAAAAACCTAGAAAAATCATAGAAAATATGAAAATTAGAAAAAAATAATGGGTTTCGAGACTGTTTCGGGCGTTTGGCACCCCGGTGTAACTAAAAAAACATGCCACAAACTAAATTCGAAATTAAATTCTAAATTTTTATACATTATAAAATCTACTTAAAAACTCCACTTATGTTGTACACTATGTGCGCTACATAGCCGGTCCCAAGTCCGGATAAAGGAGGAGGACTCTGACGCCTATTTTTCATACTGAAAAATGGGTAAGGGAGGTCTCAAACTCATTTTTCATACCCGAAAAGTGGGGGAGGGAGGCCCCAAGCTCATTTCCCATTCTTGGAAAATGGAGGAGGGTTGCGATTGGTTGATAGCCAGGGTAAAACTTTTGTCACTTTTAATGAAATCGATCAAACATATATAAATGTTGGGGCGTTCCCACCTAGCGACGCGCTGCATTCGAGCCCAGGTGTAGTGAGAAATGAGCAAGGATGTGTTTTACATCGCCACCTGGGTGTGAAGAAAAATGAGCAAGGGTTCCCACACATATGACGTTTATGGGTAAAGAAGTTAGTCCTTTTACGTCGTCGCCTGGATGTGAAGAAAAATGAGCAAAGGTTCCCACACAGAGGACGGGTGTGGGTAAAGAAGCTATTTCAAAACAAACACGAAAACAAAATCAAAATCATAGAAACGGATAATAGATCTTTTAGACAAAATAGAAATAGAAAAGGAAAACAAACACAAAGGGGAGAAAAAATGCATTTATGAACATGGAACATAGGAACACTTACAGGGAAGTCAATAGAACTAGTAGATAGTATGATTAGAAGGAGAATCAATATTGCTTGCCTCTAAGAGACGAAATGGGTAGGAGAAAAGAGTAGAGAGATATGAAGCACAGGGTTTAAATCATGGTACACTGGTATAGATAGAAAATGCAATGGAATAGAAATTGTGGTGGATAATGATTATAAGGATAAAGTTGAAGAGGTTAAGAGAATGGGGGATAGATTGATTCTAGTTAAATTAATTATTGGAGACGAGAAAATTAACATACTTAGCGCCTATGCACCACAAGTAGGATTAAGTGAAAGCATCAAAAGCAAGTTTTGGGACGATATGGATGGATTTATGCAAAGTATACCATTTAGGGGTGGGCAAACCGCGGTTTGGTGGTGAAAACTACCAAACCGCGACCAAACCGAGGGTCTACGGTTTAGTGATTTTCCAAACCACCACCAAACCGCGAACCACCAAAACCCTAACTAAACCGAACCGCGGTTTGCGCGGTTTGGTCGGTTTGGTTGCGGTTTTGGTGCGAGGCAGCGGCGAGGCAGCAATACGAGGCGGCGGTGGACGTTCGCGCAGGTGGAAGGCGACGACGATGGCAATGGATTCGGTGGCGGCGGTGAGACGGGGATTGAGAGGAGAGAGAGAGACGGTGACGGTGGCGGCGTGAGCGAGATAGGAGCGGCGAGAGTGACGGGAGTGAGAGGAGAGAGGAGCGACGGGAGTGGCGGGAGTGAGAGAGGAGAGAGAGGAGCGGCGGGAGTGACGGCGGGCTGTGAGCAGAGAGAGGAGCGACGGGAGTGGCGGGAGTGAGAGGAGAGAGGAGCGGCGGGAGTGAAAGGAGAGAGAGAAACGGCGGTGAGAGGAGGCGGCGGGAGTGAGAGGAGAGAGGAGACGGCGATGAGAGAGAGAGAGAGAGGTGAGAGGAGGATAAGGCGGGAGAGGCGGGAGCGAGAGGAGACGGCGGGAGTGAGAGTGAGACGGAGGGAGTGAGAGGGACTCACGGGAGTGAATGAGAGGAAGAAGAAGAGGATTGTTTTTTTGGTTACCTTTTAGGGTTTTTGGTTTGTATTTACCAAAATGCCATCGGTTTGGTTAAACCGCGGTTTTCCCAAAATGAAAACCGCGACCAAACCGCGATTATGCGGTTTTTACGTTTTTCAAACCGCGACCAAACCGCGAGTTTTAAAAACCAGACCAAACCGTGCGGTTTGGTCGGTTTGGGCGGTTTGGGCGGTTTTTCGAAAACCGCTGCCCACCCCTAATACCATTAGATGAAAATGTTTTTATAGGAGGAGATTTAAATGGGCATGTCAGGGCAAGTAACGATTGGTTTGAGAGAGTTCATAGAGGTTTTGGTTTCGGTAATAGAAATGAAGAAGGGGAATAAATCTTAGAATTCGCTTCAGCATATGATCTTGTCTTAGCAAATACTAGTTTTAGGAAGAGGGAGTCGCATATAATTACTTTTAGTAGTGGTCATAACAAGAATCAAATAGATTTTCTTTTAACAAGAAAAATAGATAGAAAAATATGTAGGGACTGCAAAGTAATACCTGGTGAAGCGCTTACTACCCAACATAAGTTAGTAGTACTTGATATTAAGCTAAAACGACGACATAATATGAATAAAAGAGTTAGAGACCCTAGAATAAAATGGTGGAACATAAAAGATAGTAAACAAGTAGAGTTTAGAGAAAAACTACTAAAGGAAAATGTTTGGAATCTTGACTTAGATGCTAATACAATGTGGCTAGAAATGAGTAGTTGCATAAGGAGAGTGAGATTAAACATATTAGGTATATCTAAAGGCTTGGGACCACCAAAGAAGGAAACATGGTGGTGAAACGAGGATGTCCCACTAGCAATTAAGACTAAAAGAGAGTTGTATAGGAAAATACTTAAGTGTCAAGATGAAGATACGTACAATCAATATAGTGAAGCTAGAAAAGAAGCTAAAAAAGTAGTTAGTCAAGCTAAAACAAATTTCATGGAAGATCTATCTACAAGGTTAGGTAATAGAGATGACGAAAAAATATATATAGGCTAGCCAAATTAAGAGATAAAAAGAAACAAGACCTAAGTCATGTAAGATGTATGAAGGAGAAAAATCAAAATGTCTTAATGCACGAGGATGATATTAAGGAGAGATGGAGAAGTTACTTCGATAGTTTATTTAATGATGGCCAAGTTGATACTATAATAGATGAAAACCCACACAAGAAATAAGTGTAAACTATATGCGCAATATTAGAATTCTTGAAGTTAAAGAGACATTGAAAAGTAGGAAAATAGAGAAAATATGTAGCCCGGATGAAATAACCATAGAGGTTTGGAAATGCTTAGGAGAAATTGGATTGACTAGGTTAACAAAATTTTTCAATAAAATTCTAAAATCAAAACGGATGCCAATGGATAGTAGAAGAAACACGCTTGTGCCAATCTTCAAAAACAAAGGAGACATTCAAAGTTGCTCAAACTATAGGGGAATTAAACTTATGAGTCACACTATGAAACTTCGGGAGAGGATAATTGATAATAGGCTAAGGAGAGAAACAATAATATCAGAGAACCAATTTGGCTTCATGCCTAGGAGGTCAACTATGGAGGCGATTTTCCTTGTAAGACGATTGTTAAAAAAATATAGAAAAAAAAATGATCTTCATATGGTATTCGTAGATTTAGAAAAAACATATGATAGGGTCCCTAGAGATGTTCTTTGGTGAGTTCTAGAAAGAAAAGGAGTGCATGTTAGATACATAGACATTATTAAGGATATGTATGATGGGGTAGTAACAGGTATAAAAACATTTGGAGGAGCTACAAAAGAATTTCCCATTATGATAGGACTACATCAAGGATCGGCTTTAAGCCCATATCTATTTACTTTAGTTATGGATGAACTAACTAGACATATTCAAGAGGATATACCATGGTATATGTTATTTGCAGATGATATACCTAGGATACATGCACTGCGAGTTTAGAAACACTAGACATCAAGATGATGGAGTGGTAAAATTAGGGGAAGTAGAAGTTTATAAGGTGAACCACTTTAGATACGTAGGATCAATCATACAAAATAATGGTAATATTGAGAATGATGTCTCACATAGAATTCAAGTTGGATGGAAGAAACGGCGGAGTGCAATAAGGGTGATTTGTGATCGAAATGTTCCTACTAAGTTAAAAGAAAAATTTTATAGGAGCGCAATTAGGCTAGCTATGCTCTATGAAGTGAATGTTGGGCGGTAAAGCAACAACAATTACATAAAAGGAACGTAACAAAAATGGGGATGCTTAGATGGATGTGTGGTAAAACTCGTAAAGATAGAATAAGAAATATAGAAATTCAAAGACAAGTAGGAGTAGCACCAATTGATACAAAGATTAGGGAAGGGCGGTTGCGGTGGTTTGGTCACCTATAAAGACGACCTACAAATGTCCCCACTAGAAAATTTCTCAATAGAAAGTGTAGAAATAGGACGAGGTAGGAGTAAACCAAAGTTAACATGAGATACATTAATTAGGAGGGATTTGAATGGTTTGCAAAGCTCACCATCAATTGCACTTAATCGAGCGCAATGGAAAAGTTTGATTCATGTAGCCGACCCCAATTAGCTTGGGACTGAGGCCATGTTTTTGTTGTTGTAGTTGTATAAAATCTACTTAATGTGACACTAAAACATTTTAAAATGATAAGATTGTAGACTAGGGAATTAAGAGACTAGTCTGGTGTTGGGTGCGTAGTTCGATACGCGAGTAGGTCATTTTGGAGAGATTTTCATGAGCGTCAAGGTAATTAAACCCTCGAGAATGTCTACTTAGAATTTACATATTTCACTTATAATTTACTTATTTTACTATTGCTTTCAATCAGTTGGCTTGCATACTTACTCTATTCTCGCGCGTGTCCATGTATAGTCGACGGGACGATATGAATACTTTTCGGCACTCTCATAGATGACGATTTGATTGTTGCTACGTTTTCGATCATACCTTAGACTACGTGAGAGATTTCTATTCGCGATTCAATGATCTCGAGAGTGAGTTGAATTGAGGCTCGCCTCCGTCACAGAGTTTCTCTTCTTCGAGGCCTTGGGCCAAAGTCTACTTTTCCACCAACAGAGTTTCTCGTTTTGACTGTGAAGAGGAGGTGGGGATTACCTCGCCACCAAGGCCTTTTCGATTTAATATTTACATCATAGGACTCGACAGCTATACACAACATTCGCGTTCCATATTCTTGATTATCCAAATGACTTATATTCATGCTTTACATTTTATGTTTAATTACTTTATTTGCATGAATTGTAGCCATTTTATTTGGATTTATTGTAAATGCTAACTATATTTCTCTGATATTTACTCACTGAAACTTCTCATTGTTTTTTGTGGCAAGTTGCAGATCATATGACGAGATGGATAGAAAAAGCCATGGTAGCTTCACTTGTAATTTTTTATATTTATGTATGTAATACTTTTTTTGGGATCATTTTGTGAGACTTATTACCTGATACATGTATATTGAAACTTATTATACCTTTTTGTCACCTTTATTGATAAACATGCTATCCTTTTGCCTGGTTTCTACCCCATAGGTTTGTTAATCAATGCATAATTCATTTACATTACTTATTTTCATATTATTAAGACTTACGCTATAATATTATAACTTAAATGTATCAAAATAAATAAATTAAGTTGTATAAGTCTATAACTTAGTATATTTCGACAAAATAATCATTTAAACATCGAAATTGACTAAGTTAGAGTATTAGATGGTTGGTTCATGGGCCGTCATGGACTGGTGTGCCGGTGATGTTACATGACCTAGTAACGTGTCTGGTAATGCGACAAGGCCTGGTTCACCTTAGAATTTGAGGATGTCACACCCGCTCATACCTCAAGATATGCACCAGACACCTGACTATAATCTCCTACATTCCTAGTATCCAATTATGCCATCGTAAGTATAATGGCTCGATTGTAGTAAAAATCTGATCAACTTGCGTAGATTACGGATATTGTCCTAAGGAAAAATGTATTGCACTTAGTATTACTTAGTCAAATTACTCTGTTGCTAAGACAATCCTTTTTAATTTGAGTTTTAAACTAAACTAATCTAATCTAACAAATCAATGTAAATACTTGTACTTTTATATAAAGAAGATCTTAGTTCACAACTTCACCTACGTAATGAATAACTATGCCTTTGAACTCACTTCCTTATCTTTACTATGTATGCGTGCAATGCTTAATTAGAATAGACTTCAAATCCTTTTCAACCCACTATCGTGAAGGAAAAGATTATAATGTACAAACTAGAACTCCACCTATCAGAGTGAATAACATAAGCTTCACATTGCTTTAAGATCTAAATCTTTAAATTCATAACCAATTAAGTTTACTATCCGTGCCTCCCTAATTAATAAATATCTATCGATGTTATATATTTTATAGTTGTATCATCCATATCCGGCTTAAAAGCTTCAATGACCATGATAACTGCTCAAACCTAATATGAACAAACACGTGATCAAGATGTTCGTAGCATTACGTTCAGAATTAATACAAATTTTAACCATTGCACTTTTTATCTTTATAATCTATTCATAACTACTTTAGCGTAACATTTATACCATCAGATCCATTGATCCCTAACATTAATGAACTACTTACAATTCATTGAAACAAACATGCACATAATGGTATTCATTGCAATCAAAGATATAATCAAATAACTTCAATTAAATCAATAAAAACAATACCGAATCACCACATGTGAGTCTTCAAGGTTTTCTCTTCCACAATTTTTTTTATACTTAATAACAAAGTAAAACTATGCTAAACTATGATAATTGGTTGTTCTCAATCAATATTGGCGGTAATGTATGATAATTGGTGAGTTTACCACGTTATGATACCTATTTATACTCATAAGAAACTTTAGAAAACAATTAGAAACCATAGTATACAATTTCACCTAAAATAGAATTCTAACTATCTATTTTCTTTTGTCTCGGTGCTCACTTAATGACCTGCCGTTGGGTGTGTAATGCCACGGCACCGTAACAGCTTCAACAACTTTTTATGCCTTTTCTCCTAATGAGTAGACTCAACGCCCCACATCGAACTCCTCAACGCCTTCCCTTATTACCCACGTCGTCGCCACTGCGCCGGCTATCTTGACCTCCTTTTCTATGAAATCAGAGAATTTCATAAACTTGATTAGACGACTAATTAAGTATTTTTAAATTTTAATTAGAGTTTAGCTATCCGAGGTGAGACCCACGCTTTATGGGCTGGAGAACTTATGTTAAAATGTTATTTTTTTTGATGATGAATGCATATAGTGTGTATTATATGATATTTTGTCGTGAAGTCGAGGTGTGTTGAGGTGTATCCTCAATTTTTTATAATCGGGGTTGTAAGTGTGTGCCTGAAGGGCACAAGTATAGTAAAAACTACTGGTCCTAAAAAATTACTAAACAAGTGTTAAGTATCACGTGAGGATTTCGCCTCGATTTACATGCAAGTTGGGATCGGTGGCAGTGTAAATTGAGAATGAAGTTGGTGCAAGATCTTGCCTTCATTTTCATATCAGTTGGCAATGGTCGAAGTTGAGATTGAGTCAAAATTAATGTAAATTCGGCTAAGTATGACAACATAATTGGTCCGATAGACTATGGTTTGTCGTGGACAAAGTGAAGATTTTTGGAGTTTTAGTGTGACCAAAACCAGTGTTATGGTCATTTTATGGAGTTGGACTGTTTTGTTGAGAGGGTGGCTCAATTTGATAAAAAATCGAATCCAAAAAGAAGAACGGAAGCCAAAACACGTCAAAATAGAGATTTTGAGAATTAATATATAAAAAGAAATTAAGTTGCCGTCAAACAGTTGAGGTTTTATATATATATAAAGAAAAAAAGAAAGTGAAATGATGTTTCATTTCATTTCAACAGTGAATTAAAATGTTTCGTTCCCTAACCCTCTCAACCCGGTCTTTCTCTTCCTGAGCTCCCACGTCAAATTTTTGTAACGACCCAAATTAATTAAACCAGGATTAACGTTAATCTCGGGGATTAACGGTTGTAGTTCGGGCGTTACATGGACAACTCGGTTGGCTTGAACATGAGAAACGAGGAAATATATTATTTATGGATGGTAGTTGTGTATATGTGGTGTTTAAAATTATTATTATTATATTGCACCACATGTGTGTATGTTGCTATCGGGCGAGTTTGTGTGATGGGTGTTTGCCTCGAAAGGCGTGTCAACACTGGTAGTGAGTAGGCAAACTACATGTACACCGGGAAACTAGACTAATCCATGTTAGGATGACTAGTTAATCAATTAAAATGGGTAATGTGACCATAGGCCAAGTAAAATTTAATTAAAACAATAGGCTACGACATACCTCAAATTGTGTGTCAAGACGCGGGGCATCGAGTGCCTGGTAATCGAGGGTTAGTAGGATCACAAAATTTGTCAATTTGGTGAATAAAAATGCTAACCATATATATTATAATGGGCATAAGCTAATGTAATTGAATCAAATAAATCAATGCCTATAGTTTGGTTATTTAAATTAGAAACCATGAGATTGTCCTAGAGATACGTGTTGACACATCTAGGACCCATATGAGTAGCAAATTAGTGTCACTTTGATTGGGTTAGTGGGAGTTAGTGGGATACATGTCAAGGTGTGGATCATTAGATGAGCTTCGAGATACGTAAATACATGAAGATCAATGGCTAGGAATCAATATTACCTTAATATATAAGATCAACACATGCAAGGAAACCATTTTCATTTTCAACTTATGAATCAAGAGAACTTGCTGGAGAAGAAGGAGGTTGATGGAGAGAAGGAATCCATGGAAGATTGGTGAGAATTTCTCAAGCTAGGTGGTACATCAACTAGGTACACATCTATTTATGTGAGATTGAAATTATTTCTGGTTTTCGGCTAATTATAGAGGGTAGATGATTGAATATTTGTAATTGGTTTATGCATTTGGATTCCTCATTTGAAGTTGATAATCCAAATATATTGAAGTTCTTAATTTGGATTTGAAATCATAAATATATGAATTTTTGAATTTGCAAGACTAAAACTAGAATTCTGCATGTTGTATTAGGAATTAGCCTTTGTAATTTGGTCATAACTTGCTCATTCTGGATCCAAATCAACCTAAACTATTGGCATTTGAAAGATTACGCATAGGGTAACAACTTTGCTTGGTTGGAGATGCTGTAATTCAATTGTTTTCATGTCCAAAAGTGCTCTACAAGTAGGTGCTAGAATTCAGAAGAAAAGTTTTGAAACTAAACTTGTTAAAGGCATAACTCCCTAACTACTTATCCAAATGAGCTGATCATTTAGTATGTTGTATTTTGGTATGTTTTCTGCCTCGTGACCGAAAACCTGTTTTTTTGAAAATATAAATTGGGAGGAATAGATTTTCTAAGTACGCTAGTCGGATTAGGTTCCAATTAGAACTATGTTTACTGGAATCATGATATCTCTTTCATTTTAAGTTAGAATTATGCAAACTAAACCTTTTCATAAAGCTAAGATAGAGACCGACAATCTTTGTACGGGGAAGATTTCGAGATTTGGATCATTTCATGCCTAAAAATGCGTTGTAACATAAGACTAAAATTGAGACTTAATTTAGTCTGTAGGGCTAATTTGGGAAGATCAATTTGAAGCATATTCAACCAATTTGAATACACAATAAACATACTTAACCGACTTCAGGGCTTAGGGGACCGTAGCTCGGATATCGAGGAGCTTGTCGGGTCGGATTCGGGCATACGGGGAAGTTGGAGCTCGTGTTGAGGTGCGTAAACCCATTAAGAATGCTTCACAAAATTCATGGTTTTGATTTATTGATATCGCATTTCATGTGTGACTACTGGTGGGCACACATGGGGTTTATCTTCTATTTCGATTTGCGTATATATTGGTTGTGGCTAAATCGCTTGCACGAGTTACTTATGTTTGGTGCTCGTGTCGACAGGAGTAGGATATACTTACGACCGTCGAGAGGGATTTAGGGTGTTCCCTTGACTTGAAATAACGTTTAGAGGGGTTTATCCGGTAACCGTAGTTGGGGTTTAGTCACTGTAAGCCTGCAAGTATATACGTGGTTTCTACTCGATTTATTGATTACTGGCTAGTGTAGGTCAGGGTTTTCTCGTGATTATACATATGCTAACTGATTAATGCTTTATTTCTGAGCTGGTTTAGTTGGTACATCTTGTTTATTTATTTCGCGCTACTGCTTTCGCTTGTCGTATGTTGCCTACATTCATGAGAATATGACGTACTGTTGCCGGTGTTATATTCGCATGTCTCGTAGTTTATCTGCCTTAATTCATGAATATTGTGTGGAATTCTCTTGGGATTTTACTCACTGGACTCGTCACTGTATTTGTTGGGTGACTGATTATAGATCCTTCGACGAGCAAGGGCAAAGGCAAGGAGGTATTGGGTGACTACCTATGAGATTGTGGAGCCAGCTCGTATGTAATATCAATATGCTTTTATTTTACTTTTGTTGGGTTTTGAGGAACATAGAACACTGATTACATGTATATGGAACTTTTTTTTATACTTATCTCGCCTTGATATACACATGGTACCTTTTGCCGGGTTTTTCACTACTTAGAATTGTTAAATATTGCATAAGTTACTCATTAAAAGACTTCCACTATAAAATTATAATATAACCTGATAAATTGAGTAACTGGCTAATTGAATTATTAATACTTATGTAAATGTTAGTTAGCGTAACTAGGGTTAGCTAGAAAAGTGTAAGCAACTGGTTAGGTCGCGAGGCGTCAAGGATAAGCAGGCCTTAATGTGGCAATGCTAGTTGACGTGGGATACGATGTGGCGGGTAGCAAGGTGGTCTACAATTTGGGGCTAGAAAAATTTTCACCCAGTTTCTTTTCGCAAAACTCTAAAGCATCGCGACACGATCAGCTCAAGCCAAGTTTATGCGGTGGAAATGAGGTACTCGGTCCGCAATTTTTTTAAATACTCAATTTAAGGCATTTTCCTTAATTCAATTTGAGTTCTTGCAATTTCGCGATTTCTTTTATGAGATTTTACTAGAAATTGGTAGAGATTGTTGTGTCTTGGCGTATTGGATTGATTTGCACCAATTTGGAATAAATCCCACTTGCGATTAAGTTGATAACTGTTTAAATGGATTGATTTGCGCCAATTTGGAATAAATTGGTCGAAATTGGTAGAGATTGTCAGGGTTTTGATGAATTGAACTAATGCGATTAAGTTGATAACTGTTTTGGAGATGTTGTTATTGTTGATATTAATTTACATTGGGTTCATGGATGAATCAATTATTTGTTTTGATTTCATTTGATTCCACGGGTTGTGGAAATATTTTGATGTTGGTATCAAGTGGTTTTGTGGTGTTTGTTGTTGGGCTTTGAGGATTTAATTGCGAAAATATTGATTTGGAGAAGTTTTTCAGTTCAAAATAAATAAAGTTTGCCTAGTTAACATGCCATATTGGAAAATTCATAACTTCTCCATCGGTGATCCATTCGAGTGTTCTTAGAGGCTATGGAAAGAAGGAAATGAGTACTACAAGTTTTTTTTTAAGGCATCATGACAAATATTTATGTTTTCAAGGTTAAGAAGTAACCTCAAGTTGGCTAGTTGAAAGCCAGTTGAAACAATTATATAAATTAGTATTTTAGGAAATTCTTCTTATGCATATTTTGACTGCAGTTTTTATTAGGTTTCGTGATTTGGTTTCACTTGAAGCTTGAACCATAATATAATTGAGTATACAAGGAAGCTATTAGAACCAATTTTAAGGTAATCCGACGATTCGGGAACCCCGAGAATTTAGCTCAAAGTTGGTTGGTTGTAAGTAAACCATACAATGTTGTTTACTGTTTATGGAGTTTATCTTTGTATTTGCATTAGTGTTTAGTCTTTATTGCATTTTGCATCATTCTTAGTCATGCATACATGACATCCGAATAGAGTTTCCCCTACTTCGATCGTAAGAGTGCGAGGTACTCCACTCAAGACTAGACGCACTGCAGGCGCTTAAGGCAGGTAATGTCGACTCCAGGGTAGCATGCATTAAACTCACATGACTGTTCTAGGTTCATCGTGAGAGGGCCCGCTTGTTATGATCTTAGAACAGGAAATGAGGGATCCATATTGTTATATAATTTTTTTTTATTTAGAAATGCAATTACGTGTCTTCATGTATTCGGACTAACATTTGTAGGAGTACAGAGCAGTGTAGGAGTTTACTTACCTGATATCTTTAAGTTGTTTTTTATGATGTCAGGTTCTTTGTGAAGACCAAACAGAACGAGAAAAGCTCGAAGATCTTCCATGAATGTTTTAAGTTTAAAAGTTTAATTTTTTTTCATGTAATCACTTTATATATCTTGTTTGAGGTTTTGGGGTGAGTGTAGGTCGTGAAATATTTTGAATAGGTTATGATAGTCTCATAAATTAGTTTGAAGTAAGTTAAGAAGTTCATGACTCAGTTTTGGTTTATTTGGAGATTATAAAGTTGTAACTAAGGTATCAAAGACTAGAAGTAAGAATTTTAAAGTTTGAATTTCATATATATTGTGAAATGTGGGGAGTTGTGAGTCTTTTTAGGCATCTCCCCAATTCTGATGTCTATAAGGTGAAAGTTTTCCCGCAGGACATTCTTAGTGGATGTGTTGTCGAAATTTTTATAAAAATATGGAGGATAATCCGTATGATTTTCTAATTTGATCCTATTAAGTAAAACATGTATTGAGTTTTATTGAGGATATAAATTTAGTTTTGGAGCTTTACTAAGGATTAAAATAAAAAGTATTTTAAGGCATATAGTTAATTATATGGTTTAGGTGCCTAATTAGAGTAATTATGCTAAGTCAAGACTTAGTGTTACGGGTCCTGACAAAATTGGTATCAGAGCCTAGGTTTGGCTCAATTAAGGAAAACTTTGGTTAGGAACCAAAGAGTGATTGAGTGCGATTAGTTGGGAAATTATTGTGAGTTGGGGATACTTTGTTAATGTGATATGTTTATTGTATATTATTATATTATCAATAGATATGCGATAAGAAGTTTATTCTCATTGTCTATTTGATACTTAACTCGCGAGATGTGATGAGTTAGAATAAGAACATATAGTAAAAGAGATAATAAACTTATGAAATGATAACTAAGCATGATTGGACATGAAATAGACTTGGGAAGTCTAAATTCTCAAGGAAATGTTGTAAGTAGTTTGACACCAATATAACTAAGGAAAATAGTTAGTTATAAAACTAATAGGAAATTGGTTGAGTATGAAGTCTAAATTATTCAGGAATGCAAGTATTGAACAAGGAATTCTTTAAAAGTAAAAGTATCAAACTATTACAATTATGAAATGCTCCGAAAAGTGCCAAAATAGACATAAATTAAGTCTCAAATGATTGTGAATCGTTTGAGAAGTGTAAAATGAAATTGAGGCTTTTAGGAAGTACAAAATATGGAATATCTTGAGCTTTAGAATGAGTTTAGTACCAGTTGAATGGGTAACTAGGGAATACCTATTCTACGAAGTATTGGTTGAATTCATAACCAATTGAAGAGTTGCTTTCGAAAATAGTCTCAATGAAAGAAAAAAGAGACAAGAGTTTCGAAAATAGAAATTGATTAGACAAATTGAGTTTAGACTTGAAAAACCACAATGGGATTGTGATAGGACTAGTTAAATTGTCTAAGTCAGTTTCTATGAAAATATAATTATTTTGAAGTAAAGTATCGTCTCTTTTGCAAAACAAAACACAAATATATAAAATAGAACCATGGTTTGAAACAATCAAATGACTTATAAGTAGAAGTATTGAACTTTTTGGATTATTTCTTACTTAATTTGCTTAATTATAGGCAACGTTGAGTATGAAGCTTCTATGAATCAAACAAAATAAAGGTAAAACGAATGGAATATACAAGTTAGAAGTAATCTTTGTTAACACCAGATTAGGTGTTGTACGAATCAAAGATCAATGAAATCTTTAACTTGAAAATGAAAGGTGTAATGATAAGATCAATGTGTTAGAAGTTGAGATTTGGGGAAAATAGTATGAAAATAGCTAGGATTAGCTATTAAATAAAACATAAGTAGTTGTGTTTTGAAATTTAAAGTATCCAATAGGCACTTCTAACCAAATTAAGTTATGATGTCTATCACTATGACTTAAAATGTAACAAAGGAAGAGATAAATGTTTTGATGGAAAATTCGTAAGTGATTTGTATAGGAAGCTAGTAAGAATTCCTATACATCAAGAATTTCCATTTGTAGGACTTTAAGGATTGAAATAACGTCCTTTAAGAGTTTTATTAGATGTCAAGTTCATAAGAGTTTGGAAAATTCAAATTCTTATATCTCTTCAAATTAACAATAACAGAAAGGTGAATTTGTAAAAATGGAATTGGTGAATAGTAAGATACTTTGATATTTTACATAGTATCTTGAAAAGTACCGATTTTTGTGAGAAAAAGAAAAGTCAAAAAATCTGAGATAAATGGAAACAACTTAAGGCAATAACAAACATTAGAACTGTTTGGTTCGCGATATTTCTCTGTTTTGAACAAAGATTAGCTAGGGAAGGCTTTGATTCATTGAATGATAATAACAAGTCATATTGTCCTTAGGTGTAATATCGAAAAAAGAAGAGATGAAAAAAATTGCTTTTCTAAGTTAAGGAAAAGAAGCTGTAACTGGTTTAAGTGTTAAACGAAGGAGTAATAAGTCTATAAAGGGACAAGAATGAGATCAATGTGAAAATGGCTAACATTGAAAAAAATTGAAAAAAATAGACTCTGTGTATAAAATAAAATGAGACGTTGAGATGACTTGTCACTGCTGAAAGTGACATGACAGACTCCTTTAGTCAAGGTAAGGCACTGGAGTAGTTGTACATGACCAAAAGTCTAAGTAACTTCGTATCATAATCATGATTCATTCATAGCTGAAAAGACCGGTGTGACGACACATGACTTTGAATAATCGAATGAATTGATGATAGTCGGAATAAAAAAGTCTATAATGTTTCTTTGAAGTCAATTGGAAGCTGATGTATAAGCAACTAAATGGTCAAGAAATTCTCACATAATATGAAAAAGGTAAATTTTAGGTCAACGAGTCCCGATCAAATTAGGATCTCAAACTATAAGTTTGATTAAACTTAATATATCTTCACAAGGATGTTACAAGGAAGCAAACTCGAAGAGCTAGAAATGTTGAACCAAAGTAGTATATAACCAATATCAGTGAATTTGTTGTATGTTGGTTCAAATGTTGTGTTACACCACGTAATCAATTAGTGGTAAAAACTTCAATCACTAGGTTATTGTAAATTGGAGTTGATGTAAGATGCCTTTATGGAAGGTGAAGATACAAATAAAAAATAAAAAGAGACGCACAACTTACAACTTAATTAGTAAGTATTATCCATATTGGTTTGAAATACTGAATATAATACAGTGTATTTGGTTAAGAAATGTTTGAAGAATTCAATATTCTTCCACTGTAAATTAAGAAAAGTCAGAAATATGTATTGAGTAGAGACGGAAAAGAGATACCATATTTATAAACTTGTATATAATAAAAGTTAAAAGTTATACTATGAGAGTATAATAAAGGAATATGATGATTTTTGTTAAATTACATATCTACTCAAGATAAGGACAACTATCTCCATTCAAGTAAGGAAAGAAGTCTAGCGAACGGTTAATGATTGAGGTTGAGATGATGGGAAATCTAAATTGGAGAAATGATAAAAATTCAATGTAAGTATGTTGATAATGTGAAATAATGAGGTTCATTGTGAACTCTTGGATAGAGAATGATTTGACAAAGCTAAAAAAGTCGTTAATTTTTTAACCAGTCAAATGAAATGTTAAGTCAATAGGCTGATGAGTTGGAATTGATAATTGCTTTCTAATCCACAAATCTAAATGATATTATGTGTAGACATTTAGAGAATGAGTAAGAGTTGCACTATATGTCAAGTTTCATTTTCTGATCGGATTGTAATTTGAGATCTCTTGTCATGTGATGACATATCTAATTAGAGATCTATATTCATTGGATGACTTGTGAAATTCCAGGTTTCCGTTGAGAAACGCTGTAATGGTGATGGATTAGATAGACATGCAACTCTACTCTAGTATCTAATGATAAGCTCAAATATTATTTGCATCACTATGTAATTTTATACTAATGATAGCCTAAGAATTGATCGACCAACATTCTGATGAAAAAATGATCTGTGATGAGAAAGCAAACTGGGATGTATATACCGAAGTTTGATGGATTGTGAAATAATTATCTATAATTTGTGGAATTGTGTTCTGTTAGGAAAAAATGGTTTTATTGAAAAGCAAGATATGTTAGATCTTGATAAATATTGATGCTTGAATATGACTCAAGACATAAAATGAGTAGTGAAGAAAAGTAAGGTTATTGGATATTTCTCAAAGTTTATCGTTTAACTCGTCAGAGATTCACAAAATGAAAGGATTGGCAGAGAAGTTGTTTTGAATTTTAATTAAACCAAGAAGTTGAAAATAAAAAGTTGAAATGTTTACTATCTCTACCACTAAGTTGTTGATTACAACAAAAGTGATTAGGTCTAGTTACGAGTTTCACTTTGGAAATAGTTTTTACAGGTTTGGATTCAAAAAGTTATATATGAAAGATATTTTTTTATCATATTTTTTAAGTTTCGTTAACTGGTAAGTTTAAATTTCGAGGACAAAATTTTTAATTTGTTGGGAAGAATTATGAAATTCGAGAATTTCATAAACTTGATCAGACGACTAATTAAGTATTTTTCAAATCTTAATTGGAGTTTAGGTATCCGAGGTGAGACCTACCCATTACGTACCAAAGATCATAAGGTAAATTTTTTTTTGATGATGAATACCTAGTGTATGTATTATATGGTATTTTGTCGCGAAGTTGGGGTGTGCTGATGTGTACATCAATTTGTCTTAATTGGAGTTGTAAGTATGTGTCTGAAGGGCATTAGTGCGATAAAAATTATTGGTCGCTCGAAAAGTAGTAAACAAATGTTAAGTATCATGCGCGAATTTTGCCTCAATTTATGTGCATTTTGGGATCAATGTAGTGTAAAGTAAAAATGAAGTTGGTGCAAGTCTTTGCCTTGAGTTTTGTATAAGTTAGTGGCATCGAGGTTGAGATTGAGTCCAAATTGATAGAAGTTTGGCTAAGTATGGCAATAGAATTGCTCCGGTAGACTTCGAAATGTCGTGGACAAAGTTAAGATTTTTGGTGTTTTGGCATGTCCAAAATCAGTGTTATGGACATTTTATAGAGTTTGAATGTTTTGCCGAGAGGGTGGCTCAATTTGGTAAAAAATCGTTTGCAAAACAAGAACCGAATGCCAAAACACGTCAAAATAGAGATTTTGAGAATTAATAAATAAAAAAGAAATTAAGCAGCTGACAAGCAGTTGAGGGTTTATATATATAAAGAAAAAAAGAAAATGAAATGATGTTTTTTTTTATTTGAATAGTGAACGAAAATGTTTCGTTCCCTAACCTTCTCAACTCGGTTCGCTACGCGAGCCCCCGATGTTCAATTTTCCCTGGTTTCTTTGTGAAAGACTCTAGAGCATCACGAGACAATCAGTTTGAGCTAATTTTATGTAGTTGAAATGAGGAATTTGGTTCATAATTTGGTAAATACTCAATTCAGGGCATTTTCCTCGATTCAATTTGAATTCTCACGATTTCTTGACTTCTTTTGCGGGGATTTGATATAAACTGGTAGGGATTTTTGTGGATTGGAATATTGGATTAATTTGCACCAATTTGAAATAAATTCCATTTGCGTGGGTTTGGGTTTTAATGAATTGAACTAATGCGATTGAGTTGATAACTATTTTGGAGATGTTTTTATAGTTGATATTGATTTACATAGGGTTTATGGATGAATAGATTATTGTATTTTATCCAATTTGACTTCACGGGTTGTGGAAATATTTTGATGTTGGTATCAAGTGGTTTTGTGGTGTTTGTTGTCAATTTTTGAGGATTTAATTGCGAAAATATTGATTTGGAGAAGTTTTTCAGTTAAAAATAAATAAAGTTTGCATAGTTGACATGCCATATTGGAAAATTCATAACTTCTTTGTCGGTGATCCGATTTTACTCTTCTTGGAAGCTATGGAAAGTAGGAAATGAATACTACAAGTTCCTTTTAGGACAGCATGAAAAATGTTTAGGCTTTCAAGGTAAAACGTTACCCCAAGTTGGCTAGTTGAAAGCCAATTGAAACAATTATATAAATTAGTATTTTTGGAAATTGTTCTCAAATGTAATTTGGTTGCAGTTTTCATTGGGTTTCATGATTTGTTTTCACTTGAAGCTTGACCCATAATATAATTGAGTACGCAAGGAAGCTATTGGAACCATTTCCAAGGTGATCCGACGATTCGAGGACCCCGAGAATTTAGCTTAAAGTTGGTTGGTTGTAAGTAAACCATACGGTAGTCTTTACTATTTATGAAATATAACTTTGTACCTTCATTTGTATTTAGTCTTCATTGCATTTCATATCATTCTTGGACATGCATATATGGCATCTGGATAGAGTTTCCACTGCTTCAGTCGTAAGAGTGTGAAGTGCTGCATTCAAGACCAGACGTACTGCAGGCGCCTAAGGCGGGTAATGTCGACTCAAGGGTGGCATGCATTGAACTCATAGGACTGTTCTAGGTTCATCATGAGAGGGCCCACTTGTTATGATCTTAAAATATGAAATAAGGGAATCACGTTATTATATAAATTTGTTTTTATTTGGAAATGCCATTACATGTCTCCATGTGTTCAGACTAGCATTTATAGGAGTACAGAGCGGTGTCGGAGTTTACTTACCGAACATCTTCAAGTTGGTTTTGATGATGTTAGGATCTTTATAAAGACCAGACAGAATGGGAAAAGCTCAAAGATCTTCAGTGAATGTTTTAAGTTTGAAAGTTTAATTTTCTTATTGTAATCACTTTATATATATATTTTGGGCTTTAGGGCAAGTGTAAGTCATGAAATACTTTTGAATAGGTTATGAGAGTCTCTTAAATTAGTTTGAAGTAAGTTAGGAGGTTTATGACCCAATTTTGGTTTATTTTGGGATTATAACATTGTAATTAAGGTATCAAAGACTCTAAGTTAGTATTTAAAGTTTGAATTTGATATATATTATAAACTACGGGGAGTTTTGAGTCCTTTTTGGCCTATCCCCAATTTTGATGTCTATAAGGTGAAATTTTTTTGGCATGCCATTTTTAAGGGAGGTGCTGCCAAATTCTTTATAAAAATATGGAGGATAATCCATATGATTTCCATATTTGATCCAATTAAGTAAAACAAGTATTAAGTTTCATTGAGGATATACATTTAGTTTGGAGCTTTACTAAGGAATAAAATGGAAAGTATTTTGAGGCATATAGTTAATTACATGGTTTACGTGCCTAATTAGAGTAATTAGGCTAAGTCAAAACTTAGTTGGATGGGTCCAAACATTTTCTTCTTTTCTTGTGCCTCCATGTTGTCACCACGCTATCCAGCCTTCTTCCCACTGCGTCAAGCACGTTAGCGACGACGTCAACCTTACTTTTATGCCTTTTATCCTCGTTTCTTTACGAATTCACTCGTTTGTCTCCTTTATGCCTTGTATACTTGAAAACACATAAATACCATTAATTTAAGCTCGTTTCGGGATATTTATACTATATATACTGCTAAACTAATACTATATATAAGTATATATAATTACTTATCAGCTGTGAAATTTGAGAATTTCATAAACGTGATTAGGCAACTAATTAACTATTTTCATATTTTATATGGAGTTTAATTATCCGAGGTGGGACCCATGCATTATGGATTAGAGGTCATAAGGTACATTTTATTTTTGTTTGTTGTGTGCTTAATGTTTGTATTATTTGGTATTTTATCGCAAAGTAAGGGTGTGTTGAGTTGTATCTTTAGTTTGTCGTACTCTGGGTTGCAAGTGTAAGTCTGAATGGCATGAGTGAAAATAAATTATTAGTTGCTTGAAAACTAATTAACCATGTTAATCCTCACTTAAAGATTTTGCCTCAGTTTGCGTGCAAGTCAGGATATGTGGTATTGTAAGGGAATGTAGTTGGTGCAAGACCTTGCCTCGATTTTCATATTAGTTGGTGGTTATTGAGGTTGAGAATGAGTCCAAATTGGTGTAAGTTTAGCTAAATATGGAAACATAATTGGTCCAGCAGACTTTGGTATATCGTTGACAAATTTAAGATTTTTGGAGTTTAGTTAGGACCAAAATAAGTGTTTTGGACATTTTATAGAGTTGGACTATTTTGTCGAGAGGGTGGCTTAATTTGGTAAAAATATTAGATCCAAAATGAGGACCGAAATCCAAAACATGTCAAAATAGGGATTTCGGGAATTAGTTAATAAAAATAAATTAAGCCGTTGAAGGTTTATATATATATAAATATCTAACAAAAAAACAAAGCAAATGAAACACTTAGTTTCATTTCAACAGTGAACAAAAATGTTTCGTTCTTCAAAACCTCTCAATTTGATTTTTCGCTCTGTGATCTCTCAACATTCGATTTTCACCTAGTTTCTTTTCGTAAAACTCTAGAACATCGCGAGACGATCATTTTGACCTAAGTTTATGCGGTGAAAATAAGGTATTCGGCTCAAAATTTGGCAAATTCTCAATTCAGGGCATTTTTCACAATTCAATTTGAGTTCTCACGATTTTTCAACTTTTCTCGCATGGTTTTAATATAAATTAGTAGGTATTGTTTTGAATTGATATATTGGATTGTTTTATGCCAATTAGGAATAAATTCCACTGACGTTGGTTAGGGTTTTGATTAATTGAAGTAATGTGATTCAGTTGATAATTATTTTGAGGATGTTTTTATATTTGATATTGATTTCCATTGGGTTTCTGGATGAATTGATTTTTGGTTTTGATTGAATTTAACTCCACAGGTTGTGGAAATATTTTGATGTTGGTATCGAGTGGTTTCGTGGTGTTTGTTGTTGAGTGTTGAGGATTTAATTGCAAAAATATTGATATGGAGAAGTTTTTTAGTTTAAAATAAATAAAGGTTGGCTAGTTGACATGCCATATTGGAAAATTCATAACTTCTTCATCGATGATTGGATTTGAGTGTTCTTGGAGTCTATGGAAAGTAGGATTGGAGTACAACAAGTTCCTATTAGGTCATCATGACAAATATTAAGGTTTTAAAGGTTAAAAAGTTACCCTAAATTGGCTAGTTGAAAGCATGTTGAGATAATTATATAAATTTATATTTTCGAAACTATTCTCAAACATGCTTTGGCCGCAGTCTTCATTGGGTTTCGTGATTTGGTTTCACTTGAAGCTTGACCCTTAATATAATTAGGTATGCAGGGAAGCTATTGGAACTATTTTCAAGGTGATCCAACGTTTCGAGAACCTCGAAAATTAAGCTCCAAGTTGGTTGGTTGTATGTAAACTCTACAGTGGTCTTTACTATTTATGAAATTTATCTTTGTTCATACATTTGTGTTTACCCTGCATTGCATTTTGCATCATTCTTTGTCATGCATACATGGCATCCTAATATAGGTGCCCCTGCTTTGATCGTAAGAGTGTGAGGTGCTCCACTGCAGACTATACGTACTGCAGGCATTTAAGGCAAGTAATATCGACTCCGGGGTAGCATGCATTGAACTCATAAGATTGTTCTAGGTTCATCGGGAATGGGTGTGTTTGTTAAGAGCATAGAACATGAAATGAGAGATCCACGTCGTTATATAAATTTGTTGGTATTTGGAAATGCAATTACATGTCTCCATATATTCGGACTAATTTTGTAGGAGTATAGAGCAATATATGAGTTTACTTACCTGATATCTTTGAGTTGTTTTTGCTGATGTCAGGTTCGCCGTGATGATAGGAAAGATCAAACAAGACTCAAAGATCTTTGGTAATTACTTTCAAGTTTAAAGTTTAATTTTCTTGTTGTAATCATTTTATATATATTGTTTTGGGCTTTGGGGTGAGTGTTGGTCGTGAAATACTTTTGAATAGGTTTTGAGAGTCTCTTAAATTTGTTTGAAGTAAGTTATGAGGTGTATGATTCATTTTCAGTTTATTTTGGGATTTTAAAGCTGTTATTAAGGTATTTGAGACTTTAAGTTAATATTATAAGTTTGAGTTTAATATATATTTTGAATTGCGGGGAGTTGTGAGTGTTTCTAGGCCTATCCCCAATTCTGCTGTCTATTAGGTGAGTTTTATGACATATCACTTTTAGGGGAGGTAATGCCAAAATTTTTGTAAAATAAGGAAGGTAATAAGGAAGATAATAAGAAAGACTTACCAATTCGCTCCAATAAAATAAATTGAGAACCAAGGTCAGTTGAGGATCTAAATTATGATTTATAGCATTAATAAGGATTGAAATAAAAAGTAATTTGAATGCACAAATTTGATTGTGATGTATAAGGGCCTAATTAAGGTAATTAGGCTAAGTCAGGACCTAGTGAGACGGGTCGTGACAGAGTTGGTATCAAAGCCTAGGTTTGGCTCAATTGAGGAAAATTTTCGTTGGGAACCAAAGAGTGATTGAGCGCGATTAGTTGGGAAGTGATTGTGAGTTGGGGAATACTTTGTTATTGTGATATGTTTATTGTATATTATTATACTATCGCTAGATATGCGATTGAAAGTTTATTCTCATTTTTCATTTGATACTTAACTCGCGAGATATGATGAGTGAGATTAGGACCATAGAATTAAATAGAGAATAGACTTGTGAAATAAAAACGAATGTAAATGGATGTGAAATAAACTCAGGAAGTCTAAATTCACTAGGGTGTTGTAAGTAGTTTGATACTAATATAATTGAGAAAAATATTTAGTTATAAAACCAATAGGAAATTGGTTGAGCACGAAGTCTAAAAGATTTAGGAACGCAAAAACTGAACACGGACTCCTATAAAAATTGAAAGTATCGAACTATTACAATTAAAAAACACTCCGAAAAGTTCCAAAATGGACTTAAATAAAGTCTCAAACTGTGACGACCCCTTCTCAAATTAGGGCACCACCCGGCCTAATCCCATTATTAAGCCCTAATCTCATGATATATGACCTAACGAGGAATTAGTCAGCCTTTCTAAAACCCTATTACTTACCAATTATTATATATATATATTTTTTAAATGATTATAAACCTATACCTATCCTATGTCCATTCATAAATCAGAGTTAATTAAAAAACTTACTTATTTAAAATTTTATTCAGCAGAAGTCTGAAGTAACTAGCGGAAGCTTATAACATAATGCCTAACAATTGTGGAAAAACCAGGAATAAAGGTCACATGCATATATATAATGAAACATCGATATATAACATCATGTGTTTGGTCAAGGTACTACTCACTCAACCCATAATATATAACCCCAAAAGTATACCATATACATGTAAAAAATAATACATCAAAAATCAAACCTACGAAATCTGGTGTAGCAGTGCTCCACCAGCTCAGAGGTAGTCGCCGATCTTCTTTTTGCCTGACCTGCTACTCGATGGATCTGCACCCATCATTACAAACTAGATGGTGAGTATTTGAAAATAGAAAGTAATACTGAGAGACATTTATTCACATTCCCAATTATGCAACAAGTATCGAGAAGCATAATAATAATAGCAACAATACTGAAAGCATATCATGCAAAAAGATACTTTAGTTAAACAAATTGAAACTGACACTAGGCTAAGTAGTAATGATCTGGGGCCGGTCGGCCGTGATCTTCATCACATCAGCCTTTCCACTATATAAGGATGGAGTTGTACTCTACATCTCTGTGAAGGTCGTACTTACATGATACAATATGTCTTTATAATTATCCCAAATTTCAGTCACTCAGATGTATATTGGCCAACAACCCCGAGTTTTACAACTCACGAAGTCACCCAAGTTATTCTTGCCAACAACCCTGAGTCCTATATCCTGTGTGCTGCATAAGATAGTGAAGAAATCCCTATCACCCTGGAAAGGCTAGTGACCCCCGTATGTCAAACAGATTTCTAAGATACAAGAACCACTTTCATATTCAAAAAACAACACGGTATTGGAATCCAAGAAATACAATTGCATAACCAATGCACAAAAATATAGATTCACAACACTATGTAAACACTACCTAATAGCATGCTATTTCACTGACCGCCAGTAATAATAGTTTATAATGGCATAACACATGAATTGGAGTCAATGAAATCATTTTATCAACAAAGTATGCCATGAAACAACCTCATGTAATGAGAATGAACAACAAGTCATGCACATGAAGTACAAATGCAATTTAGTCCAAATGACTGGAAATGAAGATATGAATAGGAATGAAATGTAAAGAAATCTCTGAATAAGTTACTTACATACCACGCGATTTCTTATGCTACTCCAGCCTCCCAATGCTTCAAAACTCGTATTTGAATCTCCGAAATACTTCCCTAAGTTCCTGACATCATATCATATGTTTTTGAATGTGTTTGAACCCTTACGTAGCATATTAGACTATTTAGTAGTGTTTAAGGACTTCTTGAGACTTGCAAATTTTTATGCTGCCATAACATGTAGCGTGCTAATGACCCTGTGTAACACGCTAATGACCAACATAGCACGCTACCTATCCTGCATAGCGCACTATGTGTTGCAGAACCTAGAATTCTACAATCAAAATTTTGAGTTTTCCCAACACATAGGCTATGTTGATGCCTTGAGAACCCTCATACACACCTCTAGAGTCTCAAGACACCATTTACAACATAAGACAACAACCCATAGCATCAAATACATGAATTCATGGAATTGAGCTATGTTAATGGAGTCAAGAAGTTACCTAGCTTGATGTGTACTAGCTAACTTGGTCTCTCCACCAATTCCACTGGTTCCGTGCTATTTTCTCCCTCCTCCAATAGCTCTTCACTTCTTAGCCTTGCATCACGATGAAGAAACCGATTTGTGAAAGTGTGAGGTGTTTGAGTTGATCAAGCTTATATACTTGTAAATTGGATATGGTTGAATGATAGCCCTTGATTATTTGTGCAAACGTCTCTCGAGACCTAACTAGTGGACCTCCTAGTAACACATGTCCCACTAGTTCATTCTTAAGTGACACCAAACAATAACTTAATTGGTGTTGAAGCATGTCCACTCGTGTCTCGAGACATATTAAGTAGCTTATGTTTTAACTTACTAACTTTGGTATTTTAATACCAAATCAACCATTGCCCATTTAATTCACTTAATAAAACCATATAAAGCTTGTACCAAATTACCTTATCATTCTCTACCTCGGTCCCTCGCCAACACACATATCGATATGAGTCCCTACTCACGTCTTGACACCTATTAACACGTAAGCGTGACTTAGTAGTCTACACATATACACTACACTAAGCACACATCCCCATAAATATAACATTTACCTCGGCCACCTAGCCTTGGTAATGACACGTATCTCGCTGCGGGTCCCACATCACGAGTCATTTGATCCTGATGAACAATTAAACTAAAATTAGCTATTTGGGCCATGACAATACCTCCCAACTAATGGAAATTTCTTATTCGAAATTAAAATTAAACTAAAATTATACTTGACTTGATAAAGGTATGGAAACCTATCGCGCATATAGTCTTCTCATTCCCAAGTGAGTTCTGAGTCTTCATGAAACTGCCACTTGACTAACACTTTCGGGATAGACTTGCCTCTTAACTGTTGTACCTTCCTATCTAGGATCTGTACTGGCTGCTCTTCATATGATATATCAAATCTCAAGTCAATATGACTTAAGTCCACTGTTGGTCTCTCGCTTGCCTTTGACTTGGCTAGTCGAAGCATAAAAATATGAAACACTGGATGAATCCCCAACATCTATAGAGGTAAATCCAGCTAATAAGCAACATTTTCGACATGTTTCTTAATCTTGAAAGGCCCGATGAATCTCGGTGCTAATTTGCCTTTCAGACCAAATCTGTGAAAACCCTTCCAAGGAGAAACCTTTAGATACACCAAGGCTCCCTTGTCATACGTGAGATCATTGTGCTATGTGTCTTCATACTTCTTTCCCTATCCTAGGCGCCTTTAAGCCTTTGGCGAATCTGTCGTACCTTCTCGATGTGATCAACAACAATTTTAGGCTCTATAATGTCCCGATCCTTTGGCTCAGTCCAACAAGATCGTGAGCGACACGATCTGCCATATAATGCCTCTAATGGCATCATCTCAATGTTAGCATGATAACTGTTGTTGTATGCAAACCACATAATGGTAGGTACTCCTCTCATTATCCACCAAACTCAAGTACACAAGCCCTGAGCATATCCTCGAGAGTCTGAATCAACCTCTCAGTTTGCCCATCAGTTTGAGGGTGAAAAGCTGTGCTAAATTGTAGGCGCGTACCGTACTACTCTTGCATACTCTGCCACATCCTGGACGTATACATAACATCTCTATCTGACGTGATAGTCAATGGTACCCCATGCAGCCTAATAATCTCTATCTCGAATAATACACTCAATTAGTCAAATGTGTAATGAGTTGCAACTGGTATGAATTGGGCATATTTCGTCAATCTGTCCATAATCATCCAGATGGAATCATGTCGATGGACAGTCCTCGACAATCCTCTAACAAAATCCATGGCTATGTCTTCACACTTTCATCGTGCAATGGGAAGCGGCTGTAACGATCCTCCATAGGTCTACGATGCTCTGCCTTCACCTGTTGGCAAATCCCATAGTTCCTGATAAACCTCGATACGTCTGCTTTCATCCCAGGCCACCAAAAATGTCTCTTCATGTCATGGTACATTTTGGTCTTACTTGGATGAATAGTGAATTGGGAACGGTGTGAATCCTAAAGAATTTCATCTCTCAGCTCTGCCACTACCGGTATCCACAATCTACCTCTGAGTCTCAAACAATGGTCCGCCATCGCTGTCCAGTCAGTACACTTAGTACTCCGGGCCAACTCACTAAATCTCGGGTATATGTCAGCTCTCCATCCCTCAAATATTCTCTGAGTAGACACTGTTTGAAGCCTCATTTGTGCACAAGTCATCACCCGACTATCGGTAGGAATATCAGACTGCATCATCATTGCCGCTGCCTCGAGTAATCCATACTCATGTGTCATATGGCATCTAACAACTTCAGCATCTCCAACAGGCATCCTACTTAGTGCATCAGCAACTATGTTAGCTTTTCCTAGGTGATACTTTAGAGGAAAGTCGTTGTCCTTGTGAAATTCAAACCACCGGCGTTGTCTCATGTTAAGCTTTTTCTATGTGAACAGGTATTTCAAACTCTTATGATCAGTATAGAGTGTGAACTTCTCTCCAAACATATGATGTCTCCATATCTTCAAAGCAAACACTACCGCCGCTAACTCTAAGTTATGAGTGGGATAATTTTTCTCATGTATCTTCAACTGTCTAGATGCATAAGCTACTGTGCCTCTATCCTGCATCAACATACAACCTAGACCTATATGAGAAGCATCTGTATATACCAGGAATCCCTGTCCAGCCTTTGGCAATATCAACACTAGTGCGGTAGTCAACAATCTCTTTAGCTGAGCAAATTCCTCCTCGCATTCCTCGGACCAATCAAACTTGACGTCTTTTTGGGTTAATCTAGTTATCGGTGAAGCAAACTTCGAGAAATCCTTCATGAACCTATGATAATATCCTGCTAACCTCAGAAAACTCTTGACCTCCGTAACTAACGTCAGCGCAGGCTAATCTATAATAGCCAAATCTTAGTAGGATCGACAACAATACCTGCTGCTCCGACGACATGTCCTAAAAACTTGAGTTCTGACAACCAAAATTCACACTTGCTGCACTTGGCGTAGAGTCGATCCTCCCTCAAAGTCTACAACGTCTCTCTGAGGTGCTGCTCGTGATCTTCTTGAGTCCTTGAATATATCAATATATCATCGATAAAAAATATCACGAAATGGTCAAGAAATGGCCTCATCACTCGTTGCATCCAATCCATAAACATGGCAGGAGCATTAGTCAAACCAAATGGCATAACTGTAAATTGATAATGTCCATATCTCACACTGAATGCTATTTTGGATCTATCCTCATCCCTAATCCTAAGTGATGATACCTTGATCGCAGGTCTATCTTGGAGAATTACTGTGCTCTTCTCAACTGATCAAATAAGTCATCAATCCGTGGTAAGGGATACTTGTTTTTGACTGTGACCCTGTTCAACTGTCTATAATAGATACACAGTCTCAAAGTACCATCCTTCTTCTTCACAAATAGGACCGGTTCTCCCCATGGTAACATAAAAGGTGTGATGAATCCCTTCTCTCCAAAATCCTGCAACTAAGTCCTCAACTCCTCCAACTCTCTAGGATCCATGTGGTATGGTGGTATAAATATAGGTCTGGTGCCTATTACCAAATTAATGATAAAATCTATCTCTCTCGGTGGTGGTTAACCAGGTAAGTCTTCCAGAAACATCCAAAAACTCGCACACAACCAGAATCGCCTTAAGTCTAGGTCTTTGACTCTCTACTATGGTGTATAATTACACTAGAGTCTCCATCTCTCCACTTGTCGCAAGTCAACCTCGAGTGCCCTTGGCTCTCGGTATACTACCACTATACGTAAACATCGGACGCCTTAGGATCTCAAATATCACTGTCTTACTGAAACAATCGATATGAGCGTAATACACTGCTAACCAATCCATCCCTAACAACGAATCGAAGTCTAAAAACTCGAGCACCCTGAAGTCTGCAAGTAATTCTACCTTGCCTATTTGTACTGAACATCTCTCAATAAGACAATTAGGGTAAACTCTATCCCCGACTGCAGTACTTAAAATCAAATGTACGCCACCTCTAATCGGTGTGAACCCTAAAATTCCTAACCTGCGACTAGCAATGAAAGATACTATAGAACTTGAATTAAACAAAACATATGACTCTCTACCACAAATGGAAATTATACCCTCAATGAGTCTCCGTGTGGCATCTGCATCACGCTGTGCAACCATATGTACAACCTCTCGACTCTATGGTGGAATCACAACTATTGGCTGTGGACAATCTCGAATCACGTGTCCTACTTGACCATACCTATAACATGTGATAGGTCTACACTGACCCTGAACCTGATTTTGGGCCCGTGCCTATCTCTGTACCTGTTTGGGACTATCTCGTCCTCTACCTCTACCTCTACCTTGGCCTCTACCACCCTACTGCTGCTGATGTGGCACTGGTGGTGTTGGTAGAGCTGGCAAATTAGTACTATTAGAAGTGGCACTAGTAGGAGCTGGCAATGCAGGTCTAACTGGTGGTAGTAAGGGAGGTCTACCAACAATGGTCTACAATGGTGTAGGGGATGATACAAAGGGTACAACTGTTATAAATATCCCTACACCCTAGGAACCTTTATCCCATCTCCTCAGTCCTTTGCCCCTCTGTCTCCTTCTCTCATACTCTACAACCTGGTCAGGTGTCAACGCTGGTACTAATGGTGTCCCATCGGCAACTCTGCCCAAATAATAAGTCTCATGAGAGAGTGCACACTCGTAAATCTCCCCTAATGTCTTGGCACCTGAACTGACCACATAAAATCCAATATTTGGCCTCAGTCCATCTCTAAAATGATACAAATCATCAGAATCATCTCTCATTAAATCTCTAGTGAACTGCCTTAGATAGCCATATCTGTCTCTATACCTCATCACTGACTCGTCAGCTCTCTGTCTTAGGTTCATTAACTCCTTCCTCAACCTCTTCATCACTATAAGTAGGAAGTACTGCCGATAAAACTTTCTCTTGAAGGCATCCCAAGACTCAAACTCTCCCTCAGAAGCTATCGTCGCACGCCACCAAACATCAACGTCTCGTTGTAGAGTGTACGACAAAATCTTAACTCGAAGTCTATCCTTAATCCTTAAGACTCTATATAACTTCTCTTGAGACAAAACCAACTTCTCGATCTTCTCAAAGTCTCGCTGATCATCAAAGTAGACTAGCTTCAGATCGATGAAATCCTTCACCAATTGAACATCTGCTGATGAACTAGAAGATGGAGGTGTAAAAGATGGTGTAAAAACTGTCTCTATGGCTAGAGCTGCTATAACGGTATCTTGTCACACTACCGCTTTGTCTTTGTCGGTAATGTGGATGTAGTTGTAGTAGTAGGGGCTGGTGTCTCTACCGGTGGAGCGAAATGTGAAGTCATCATGGCAATGAACTCCTTCAACTGTTGTCTCTGAGCAGTTACTCGATCAGATAGCCTTTGAAAATCATCAGCTGATGGTATAGAAGGCTGGCTGCCACTCATACCTACATCCCCGGTATCGCGCGAATACGCCATCAATATCTACAAGTTGATAGCGAACGGGAATCATCTACTACTTAGATAACGCATTTATACATATGCAAAACTAACATATATATACATATGAGACATCCCCATCTCACTTTTACTCAGTTCCCAACTAATATTTTATAGGCAATGATCATTTGGTTTCCACAGCTAAGATTTATATTTTATTTTTTTTTTTAAATTATTTGTTATTTATTGTAAAGGTTAGGACTTTTGCTACAAATTGTAGCTTTGGTATCACATTGTAGAATGACTATTTTCCACAATCCTAAGCTCTATAAACTTAAGCTCTCATAAGCTTTATAAATATATAATATGATACCACATGTGAATATGATATCCCAACTTTGGATAATTCTATAAACTGTCCATAGTATTTTAGAACTTAGGCTCTGATACCAACTGTGATGACCCCTTCTCAAATTAGGGCACTGCCTGACCTAATCCAATTATTAAGCCCTAATCTCATCATATAGGACCTAATAAGGAATTAGTCAGCCTTTTTACAACCCTATTACTCACAAATTATTATTATATATATTTTTAATTGATTATAAACCTATACCTATCCTATGACCATTCATAAATAAGAGTTAATTAAAATTTACTAACTTAAACGTTATGTAGCGGAAGTCTTATCTAATTAACTAGCAAAAGCTTATTAACATGTAGCCTAACCTTTGTGGAAAAGCAAGGGAATAATGGTGACATACATATATATAATGAAACGGTGATATATAACATCATGTGTCTGGTCAAGGTACTACTCACTCAACCCATAATATATAACCCCAAAAGTATACCATATACATATAAAAATAATACATCTAAAATCAAACCTACAAAATCTGGTGTAGCATTGCTCTACTGGCTCAGAGGTAGTCGCCGATTTTATCTTTGCCTGACCTGCTAGTCGATGAATCTGCACCCATCGTTACAAACTAAACAATGAGTACTTGAAAATAGAAAGTAATACTGAGAGACATTTGTTCACATTCCCAATAATGCAACAAGTATCAAGAAGCATAATAATAATAGCAACTATACTAAAAACATATCATGTAAATAGATACTTCAGTTAAACAAAATGAAACTGACACTAGGCTAAATATTAATGATTTAGGGCCGATCGGCCGTGATCTTCATCACATCAGCTTTTCAACTATATAAGAAAGGAGCTGTGCTTTACATCTCTGAGAAGGTCGTACTTACACGGTACAATACGCCTTTATAATTATTCCAAATGTCAGTCACTAGTATGTATACTTGCCAAGAACCCCTTGTCTTACAACTTGGGATGTCACCCAAGTTATGCTTGCCAACAAACCCGAGTCCCATACAATGTGTGCTGCGCAGGATAGAGGAGAAATCCCGATCACCCTGGAAAGTCTAGTGATCCCCGTATGTCAGACATATTTCTATCATAAAATGACCCTAGATACAAGAACCACTTTCATATTCAAAGAACAACACGATATTGGAATCCAACAAATACAATTGCATAACTAATGCATAAAAATATAGATTCACAACACTATGTAAAAACTACCTAATATCATGTTATTTCACTGACCACCAATAATAATAGTCAATAACGACATAGCACATTAATTGGAGTCAATGAAATCATCTTCTTAACAAAGTATGCCATGAAACAACCTCATGTAATGAGAATGAACAATAAGTCATGCCATATAAATCACAAAGGCAATTCAGTCCAAATGATTGGAAATGAACATATGAATAGGAATGAAATGTAAAAAAATCCCTCAATCAGTTTACTTACATACCACGCAATTTCCTATGCTACTCCGGCCTCCCAACGCCTCGAAACTCGTATTTGAATCTCCAAAATACTTCCTTAAGTTCCTAACATCATATCATATATTTTTGAATGTGTTTGAACCCTTACTTAGCATATTAGACTCTTTGGTAGTGTTTAAGGACTTCTTGAGACTTGCATATTGTTATGCTGCCATAGCATGTATCGCGCTAATGACCCTGTGTAGCACGCTAATGACCAACATAGCGTGCTACCTATCCTACATAGCGCGCTATGTGTTGCAGATACCATAATTCTACAATCAGAATTCCAAGTTTTCCCAACACATAGGCTATGTTGATGCCTTGAGAACCCTCATACACACCTCTAGAGTTCCAAGACACCATTTACAACATAAAACAATAACCCATATAATCAAATACATGAATTCATGGAATTAAGCTATGTTAATGGATTCAAGAAGTTACATAGCTTGATGAGTACTAGCTAACTTGGTCTCTCCTTCACTAATTCCACAGGTTCCTTGCTTTGTTTTCTTCCTCCTCCAGCAGCTCTTCACTTCTTAGCCTTGCTTCACGATGAAGAAACCGATTTATGAGAGTGTGAGGTGTTTGAGTTGATTAAGCTTATATACTTATGAATTGGATATGGTTGAATGATACCCCTTAATCATTTGTGCACACATATCTCGAGACCTAACTAGTGGACCTCTTGCTAACACAGTTCCACTAGTTCAAGCTTAAGTGACACCAAACAATAACTTAATTGTTGTTGAAGCATGTCAACTCGTGTCTCGAGACATATCAAGTGGCTTATGTTTTAACTTACTAACTTTGGTATTTAACTACCAAATCAACCATAGCCCATTTAATTCACTAATAAAACTATATAAAGCTTGTACCAACTTAACTTATCATTCTCTACCTCGATCCCTCGCCAATACGCATATCGAGATGAGTCCCTACTCATGTCTTGATACCTATCAACACGTAAGTGTGACTTAGTAGTCTACACATATACACTACACTAAGCACACATCACTAGAAATATAACATTTACCTGGGCCACCTAGCCTTGGTAATGACACGTATCTTGCTGCGGGTCCCATGTCACGGGGCATTGATCTTGATTAATAAATTAAACTAAAATTAGCTATTTGGGCCATAACACAAACGATTGAGAATCATTTGGAAAACTTAAAATGAAATTGTGACTTTTATGAAACATAAGATATTTATATCTTGAATTTTAGAATGATGTTAATATCAGTTGAATTAGTAACTCAGTAAGACACATTCTACGAAGTATTAGTTTAATTCATAACCAACTGAGAGTTGCTTCTGAAGCACTCTCAATTGAAAGAAAAAAAAGACATGTGGTTTCAAAAATAGAAATATACAAGTTAGAAGTAATCTTTGTTAACACCGGATTAGGTGTTGTTATGAAATAAAAATCAACAAAATTTCTAACTTTAAAATGAAAGGTGTAATGATAAGATCAACGTGTTAAAAGTTGAGATTTGGGGAGAATGGTATGAAAATAGCTAGGATTTGCTATTAAATGAAACACAAGTAGTTGTGTTTTGAAATTCAAATTACCCAATAGTCACTTCTAACCAAATTAATTTAGAATGCCTATAACTACGACTTAAAATGTAATAAAGGAAGAGATAGGTGTATCGATGAATTATCCGTAAGTGATTTGTATAGAAAGTCAGTAAGAACTCCTATACAACAAGATTTTCAATTTATAGGACTTTATGGATTGAAATAGCGTCCTTTAAGAGTTTGATTAGATGTCAAGTTAATAAAAGTGTGGAAATCCAAATTCTTCTATCTTTTCAAATGAACAATAATAGAAAGGTAAATTCGTAAAAATGGAATTGATGAACAGTAAGATACTTTGATATTTTACACAGTCTCTTGAAAAGTACCGATTTTCTTTTTTAGAAAAAGAAAAGTGAAGAAATCTAAGAAAAATGGAAACAACTTAAGGAAATAACAGAACATTAGAACTATTTGGTTTGCAAAATTTCTTTGTTTCAAAAAAAGATTAGCTGAGGAAAACTTCGATTCATTGAATGATAATAAGAAGTCGCACCGTCCTTAGCTATAATTTCGAAAAGAGAAGAGATAAAAAAAATTGCTTTTCTAAGTTAAGGTAAAAAAAATCTAAGTAGTCTAAGTGTTGAACAAAGGTGTAATAAGTGTGTAAAGGGACAAGAATAAGATCAATGTGAGAATAGCTAACATTGACAAAAACTAAAGGGAGCGACTAAAAGGACCCCAGTTTTTGCTAAATGTACCCCATTTTTGAATTTTTACTTCATCATACGCCACTTTTTACTTAGCGTTCCCCACTTTTTTTCTTTCAATATCCCAAAAAATACCCTTTGCTGTACCCCATTACCATTTCCCTCACCCCAACACCCTTTCTGAAGATGTTTTGGACAAAAAGAGCCGACACCTCTGAAATGGTGTCGTACATACATGACCAATACCTTTTTACATCTATCAGACACACAAGTTCGACACCTCTAAAGAGGTCTCGGTTGGATTCCTCCGTCACCCACTGAAACTTAGTTATTTTTGCAGTTTCGATCGAAGTTGACTGAAACTCTTTAGAGTGTCGGTCCTGTGTGTCCGAAACCTTTGAAGAAGTGTCGACTCTGTGTGTCCGACACCCATAGGACAACAAGAACGAACACAAAATATCAAAACTCCCAAAAAACATATGAAAATGATAAAAAATTATTGGTTTTGCTCAGAATCGTTTAATATTTTCGATTCCATCGAAACTTTGCACTTAAAATGCAAGATTCAACTCCCAAATCAAAGCCCCGAACCCAACAACAATCCTCCCGAATAACGACTTAAAAAAGTAAAAAACCCAGAAAAACTTTGAAATCGATACTAAAATAAATGAAGAATGCACCCACTGCGTCTAATCGTCGTGGTTTTGCTCAGATTTCGTGAGATTCAGGTAGGTGGTGAGATGCGATGGGTGAGTGGGGCGAGTGGGGTACGAGCTAAGTGGGGCGAATGGGGTATGGTTAGTAAAAACCATTTTATATAAAGGGGTAGTTGGGTTATTTCACTTTGATGGGTACGTTTAGCAAAAACTGGGGTCTTTTTATTTGTGCCTAAACTAAATTGAATAGACTATGTTTATAAAATAAAATGAGATGTTGAGATGACGTGTGACTGGAGGAAGTGACACGAACAGACTCATTTAGTCAAGGTAAGGCACATGAGTCGTTGTGCATGACCAAAAGTCTAAGTAACTCCGTATCATAATCATGATTCATTTACAGTATAAGAGACTGGTGTGATGACACCTGTCTTTGAATAAACAATTGAATTGATGATAGTCAGAATAAAAGAGTCTATAATGTTTCGTTGGAGTCAATTGGAAGCTAAAGTATAAGCAATTAAATGGTCAAGAAATTCCCATATAAACATGAAAAAGGGGAAGATTCAAGTCAATGAGTCTTGATTAGACTTAGGATATCAAACAATAAATTTAATAAAACCTACTGTATATTCACAAGGATCTTACAAGGAATCAAACTCCAAAAGTTCAAAGTTTTGAACCAAAAGTTGTATGCAACTGATATCGGTGAATATGTTATATATTAGTTCAAATGTTATGTTACACCACGTAATTAGTCAGTGATGAAAATTTCAATCACTAGGTTATTGTAAATTGGAGTTGATTTAAGATGCCTTTATGGACAATGAATATACAAATAAAAAATGAAAAGAAACGCACAACTTACAGCTCAATTAGTAAGTATTATTCTTATTGGTTTGAAATACTAAATAAAGTACATTGTATCTAGCTAATATATGTTTGAAGAATTCAATGTTCTTCCACTATAAACTGAGAAAAGTGAAAAGTATGTATTGAGTAGAGATGGGAAAGAGATAACATATTTATAAACTTGTATATGATACAAGTTAAAACTTATACTATGAGAGTATAATCAAGAAATATGTTTATCTCTGTCAAAATGCGTATATCTACTTAAGAGAAAGATAATTGTCTCTATTAAAGTAAAGAAATAAGTCTACTAAATAGTAAGTGATTGAGATGTAAAATCTCAGTAAATGGATAAATGATAGATGTCAATGTGAGTACATTGATAAAAGTGGAAAATGGAGTAGTGATTAAGACAATCTGGAAGAGATTAACAGTAAAATGAATGTAATGAAGTTCATTGTGAACTTATGGATAAATAATTGTTTGACGAATTTAAAAAGCCGATAATTTTCTAAACAGCCAAAGGAAAATTCAAATGAATTGGCTGACGAGTTAGAATTGGTAATTGCTTTGTGGTTCATAAATATAAATAATATTATGAGTAGACATTTGGAGAATCAGTGAGAGTTAAATGACGTGTCATGCTGCATTTTTTGATCGAAATGAAATTCGAGATCTCTTGCCATGGGTTGACAAATGTAATTTGAGAAATATAGTCATGAGATGACTTGTGTAATTCTAGATCTCTATTGAGAAACGCTGGAACGGTGATGGGTCAGATAGATACGCAACTCTACTTTGTATTTAATGTTGTGCTCAAATATTGTTTGCATCACTATGAAACTTTAAACTGATGATAGTCTAAGAATTAATTAATCGACAATTCTAATAAAAAGATGATTAGTGATTAGAAAGCAAATTGGGATGTGTACGAAAGTTAACTGGATAGGGAAAGAATTATCAACGGTTTATGAAATAATATTCAGTTAAAAATGAAAATGGTTTAATTGAAAAGCAAGGTAGGCTATGTCTTGCTAAATATTATGCTTGAATGGGATTCAAGGGGTGAAATGAGTAGTGAACAAAAGTAAAGTTATCGGATATTTCACAAAGTTGATCATTTAACTCATCATAAATTTACAAAATGGCAAGATTAACAGAGAAGTTGTTATGACTTTTTATTAAACCTAGAAGTTGGAAATGAAAAGTTGAAATGTTTATGATCTCTACCATTGAGTTGTTGATTACAATGAAAGTGATGGGGCCCACTTAACGGTTTCGCCTTGGAAATAGTTTTTATAAGTTTGGATTAAAAGAGTTATGTATGAAGGATCATATTCTCATATATATTTTTATTTAGTAACCTGTAAGTTTAAATTTTGAGGATGAAATTTTTATTTAGTTGCAACGAATTGTGAAATTCGAGGATTTCATAAACACGATTAGGTAACTAATTAAGTATTATCAGATCTTATAAGGAGTTTAAGTATCTGAGATGGGACCCATGCATTATGAATGAGAGATCATAAGGTATATTTTTTATGTGTTGTGTGCTTAGTGTTTGTATTATATGGTATTTAATCGCAAAGTCAAGGTGTGTTGAGGTGTATCCTAGGTTTTTCTTACTCGGGGTTGCAAGTGCATGTCTTAAGGGCATGAGTGAAAATAAATTATCGGTTGTTCGAAAACTAATTAATCGTGTTAATCCTCACGTAAAGATTTTGCCTCAGTTTGCATGTAATTCAAGATCAGTGGTATTGTAAGAAGAGAATGCAGTTGGTGCTAGCGCTTGCCTCGAGTTTTGTTTTAGTTGGTGGTGGTCGAGGTTGAGATTGTGTCCAAATTGATATAAGTTTGGCTAAGTATGGCAAAAGAATTAGTTTAGTAGACTTTGGTATTTCATGAAAAAAGTTAAGATTTTTGGAGTTTCGGCATGTCCGAAACCAGTGTTTTAGACATTTTATGGAGTTGGACTGTTTTGTTGAGACGGTGGCTCAACTTGGTAAAAAATCTAATCCAAAATGAGGATCGAAAGCCAAAACATGTCAAAATATGGATTTCGAGAATTAATAAATAAAATAAATTAGGCTTCTGACAAGTAGCTGGAGGATTATATATATAAGTATCAAAAAAAAAAAAACACAAATCAAATGAAATGTTTAGTTTCATTTCAACAGTAAACTAAAATGCTTCTTCATTCGAACCCTCTCAATTCGGTCTTTCGCTCTGCGATCTCTCGACTTTCGATTTTCGCCTAGTTTCTTTCCACAAAACTTTAGAGCATCGTAAGATAGTAAATTTGAGCTAAGTTTCTGCGGTCGAAATGAGGTATTCGACTTGAAATTTGGTAAAATTTTCATTCAGGGTATTTTTCACCATTCAATTTGAATTCTTGTGATTTTTCGATTTCTTTCGCAGGGTTTTAATAAAAATTAGTAGGGACTATTAGACTGATTTGCGCAAATTTGGAATAAATTCCATTGACATAAGTTAGGGTTTTAATGAATGGAACTAATGAGATTTAGTTGATAACTATTTTGGAGATGTTTTTATAGTTGATATTGATTTACATTGGGTTTGTGGATGAATTGATTATTGATTTCGACCCAATTAGATTCCACGGGCTGTGGAGATATTTTGATGTTGGTTTCGAGTGGTTTCATGGTGTTTGTTGTCGAGTTTTGAGGATTTAATTACAAAAATATTGATTTGGAGAAGTTTTTCAGTTCAAAATAAATAAAGTTTGCCTAGTTGACATGCCAAATTGGAAAATTCATAACTTCTCCGTCGGTGATTCGATTTTAGTGTTCTTAGAGTATTTGGAAAGTAGGACTTGAGTACTACAAGTTCCTTTCATGTCATCATGATAAATATTGAGGTTTTCATGGTTGAAAAGTTACCCTAAATTGGCTAGTTGAAAGCCAGTTGAAAATTTATACAATTTAATATTTTTTGGAAATTGTTCTCAAACGTGCTTTGGCTGCAGTTTTCATTAGGTTTCGTGATTTGATTTCATTTGAAGCTTGACCCATAATATAATTAGGTTTGCAGGGAAGCTATTGGAACCATTTTCAAAGTGATCCGACGCTCTTAGAACCCCGAAAATTAAGCTCAAAGTTGGTTGGTTGTAAGTAAACCATATAATGGTCTTTACTATTTAAGGAATTTATCTTTATACCTGCATTTGATTTATTTTTGGATTATAAAGCTATTACTAAGGTATCTGAGACTCTAAGTTAGTATTTAAAGCTTGAATTTGATATATATTATGAACAGTAGGGAGTTGTGAGTCCTTCTTAGCCTCTCCCCAATTCTGCTATCTATTAGGTGAATTTTTGAGCAAGCCACTTTTAGAGGAGGTGATGCCGAAATTTTTTGTAAAATATGGAAGATAATTCGAATGATTTACCAATTCACTCCAATAAAATAAACGAGAATCAAGGCCAGTTAAAGATCTAAATTATGATTTTTACCATTAGTAAGGATTGAAATAGAAAGTCATTTTAAAGTACAAAGTTGATTATAATGTCTAGGGGCCTAATTAGGGTAATTAGGCTAAGTCATTACCTAGTGAGACGGGTCCTGACATAAGCCTTTCCTTAATGTAACAACCTTTTACCTTAAGCTGGCGATTAGTGTTAACCCGAATCTTGATTAACCTGAGTTAGGCTTGTGTTTAAGTCCGCCATATGTATAGGTTTGTTTGATGAGTGAGGTTTGTGTGGTATGTTTAAATGACTTTATAAGTATTTAGGATTAATCGGAAATCAATACCATTCTATAATTGGAAAATAAGTAATTAATTAATAAAATGTCCAAGTGCGATGTGAGGGTCTTGAAATGAATGTACACGCCCGAGAATAACCGTTTGCATTTCCAGTGAATTTATTGGCGATAGAATATATCTATACTATTATAATAGCAAATTAGAAACGGTTAACCGTGAAGCCTTTTTGCCAAAATCTCCCAAGTATGCCCTTATTTACTTAAATGACAACAATTCAAAATAAGGACAATTTGGTAAGTGAATCATTAAATCCAATTTAATCGGCGCTTAACAATCTCTTAAGTGCAACTTTTTCTCAAACGAAAACGTCTTTCTTGGCATGTCTCACACGTGTCCCACTGTCTTTCCCTTGGCGAAGCTAAGGCTATGTGGTAAATGGGAGAGATCTGGGAGTTTGATTTTTTTATTTGTTGTTGGGAGTTTGCTTTTTTTCTTTGTTGTTGATTTTTTCTATTCTTTGTTGTATATTAATGTCGTGCTTATAAAAAATGAAATTACATAAGCATTTATATATCACCTAGGCTTCCGTGGTCATGAGAATGCACTGATCCAAAATGCAGTTCATTTTTGGTTAAATCTTCCAAGAATGCCCTTAACTACTATATCAAACTGACTAATTTTTTGGCTAATGTGGTAATATGACAAAAATTCCTTTTAAATTGGTGGTTCCACTAATTAAGTACGAATTGATTAATTACTAACCGGTTGGGTCCCCACATATTTAGCGATTTTAAATATTGGTAGTTTCTAAAACTGTTTTTTTGTATCCATTCACCCCACACGTTTCTCCATTTTAGATCCACTTTTGTAGGATCGGTTACTTATTCCCATATATACATTGTATCTTCTTCTCCTCTTATACTTATTCATTTTTTTTATATACACGGCCATACTCTACTCTCTTCAATATCGTATCTTCTTCTCCTGTTATACTTTTTTGTTTTTTTTATATACACGACCATACTCTACTCTCTTCAATATCCACTCAACATTCTCTACGACTCTACAATAGGTGAGGTAAGTGTAAAATTTATTTTTTTCCCATTGGGTTGATTATCTTCTTTAATTCTTTAATAATTCTTCATCATCATGCAAAGCACTTTATAGTGAAAATTTTTCAATATATGTTGTTAGATGTACCAAATAATTGAATTTTTTAGTTCATCTTCATCCCTTCAATGGATTCGACCAACATAGATACCCATAAATTGCTAGACCGAATATCAAAGACTATTGATTCAATTTGACATATTTGGGGAAGTATTCACGTAATACTATTGTGACTCCCATTAAAGCAAAATCTACATTAGGTTGATGCGGATGTAATACTTATGCGACTCCTTTGAAACCAAGAGTTACAGTAGGTTGATGCGGATGTATTACTATTGGGACCTTTTTCTTTGTAAAGACTATTGCTTTCTCTGTATTATGCTAGACATTTGGAAATGTACTAATCAATGTGTATCTCATGTATTTTTACAACATTGTCATGTGCATCACTGTATCAAAAGAAAATGTAAATCTCTTCATAAAACACTTATACTAGGGGATTTTATTAGATTTTATTAGTGTACAAGTGATGACCGAAGCCATGCATGGTTGTGGAGGCTTTTGACTTGGCATGAAATACCCATACCTAAGTTACGCTAAATTAATAAAATTAGTTGGGCATGGAAGATTGAATCAATTGATTCATTTATAGTCAAATTAATCAATACTCCCTGCGCGAAAACTGACTATTTATGAGATTATTTGTTAGCCAGCTTACATCCAAAAAAAAAAAAATTCCACGTCACGTGCAATGCAATTAAAAAAATAACAATTGTAAAAGCTTAAAATTTAACTAACCAATAACCATTTTTACTACCCAAACAAAAATCAAATATGGTTAACCGTATGTCAAACTAATTTAAAATACGGTTAGTAAAAGCTTAAAATTCCATGTCTCTTGGTACATTTATCGTTTACGCCTCACGCGCATAGCGCGTGCCCATTGGCTAGTAAATATATATATTTATATATAATTGATATATATAAATATATATAAATAAAACTATAGGTTTCATTTGATTAATATGATCATTGGATCACCTCAAGATGAACATAAGTGGAGATTGTGTTAAGATGTGTGTCACTTTAGGCTATGCCACTTCAACACAATACTCACTTGATGAGCCTCGAGATAGCGCAATGCTTATTTAGAGGAAAATTCATATAAAAAAAATAAAAACAGTTCATACTTATCCTTGTTTCATTCGATAGAAAGATAGAAATAGTTGAGGGTTTGATCTATTATAGGAGTGGTCAGGAGAGTAAGTTTGAACTGATCAAAGAAGAAACCAACCACAATTGATCTTGTGATTCATCAAAGTTGGTAATTTAAGTTTATTTTTTAGTTCAATTTGTGAGTTGGAGTTGAATTCACTGTGAATTGTGGTATTGTTGATTAGAAATGGATTAAGACCTCATTAGAGGCTTTCTCAGATGTTGTAGGGGTGATTTGATGTTGTTGTGTTGAATCAATGGGTGAACAGGGGTTGCTGTCCTATTCTCTGTTGGAACACTCGACAATGGAGCATACTCCATGCAGCAGGGAAGCTCACTTCCATTAAAAATGATCAGGAGCCCAGTTGGTGGAGCGCGCCCCACCAAATGACCTAAGAAACTTTACTTTTGTTAATTAGTTCATGGGATTTTCTGAGGACTTAAAGACTAATTTAGAAGTTCCAAATATAGGGTGTTAGAATTGTACTGACCTCGAATGTTTTTTTTATAGGTTATCAAACACTGGGAAAGATTAACTGACCCGAAAAGTGAGGAAATTGGAAATGAAACCTAACTGAGGTAAGTATGGATTCACTTATTTATCAATATTGCCTAAATGATGTAGTATATGTAGTTCATATAGTTTATGGATTGAATGAAGGGGGGAGGTTATATACTGATCGTAATTGCATGTATAACGGTTCAATTATAGTACTAATGTGATTAACAAAGGTTGATTACGAATATCATCTTCTGAGAAAGTTGTATTTGGACACACGTCACTTAGTTGAATTCACTCTATTGTTAAGAAGATCTATTTTTAATTGATTTCAACTAAAATGCTCTTTTATAAAACAATGTAAATTAACTTCTGTTCTAATATTAAGAAAACTCTTAGTTCACAACTTCATGTAATTAATTACTATGCTTTCCATCTCATATTTCCTTCATCTTCATTATGTGTAGGTAATGCTTAATTAAAATAGACAGATTTTCTTAATATTCACTTCAACCCACTGTCGTGGTGGAAAAGATCATAACTTGCAAACTAGAACTCCACCTCTCGGTGTGAATAACGTAAGTCCCTCATAGCATTAAGTTCCAAATCTTTAGACTCATAAATACTTAAGTTTACTATTCTTGTTTTCCTAATCAAACTATCTAATAATGTTATATATCTTACGGTTGTGTTGTTCATATCCTGCTTAAAAGCTCTAATGGCCATGGTAACTCCTAAAACCTCTAATCAACAAATACATGATCAAAATGTTCATAACATTATGCATCGAACCAATACAAACTCTAACCATTGCACTTTTAATCATTATAATTCATTCATATTTCATTTAGCATAGCATTCATACCATATAACCCATTAATCCCTAAGATAAATAAACTACTTATTCATCATTGATATCAACACACAAATCATGGTATTCATTGCAATCAAAGATTAAATCAAATAAACTCAATCAAATTAAAGAACAATACCAAATAACCACAAGTGAAATCTTCAATGTCTTTTCCTTCAAAACTCTTCTCAATACTCAAGTCTTGAGCTAATTTATTGTGGTGGCTCATAAACTATGATAATGGGTGACAGTTGGTGAGCTTAGCACGTTCCAATACCTATTTATACTCCCAAGACTCTTAAGAATACAATTAAAAACCTTAATTAACAATTCCAAACGAACTACAATTCCAAAACTTTCTATTTTTCTTTCTCGACGCAGTCTGTAAATGATCCACTCTTAAGAATACAATTAAAAACCTTAATTAACAATTCTAAATGGACTAGAATTCAAAAACTTTCTATTTTTCTTTCCAGACGCTGTCTATAAGGGATCCACGCTCCTTGTGTAAAGTCACAGCGACCATACAACGTTAACTTTGTATGTGAATTTTCTCCTCACAGTAGGCTCGGTGCCCCTATGTACTAGATCAATGCTGAGTGCTACCCCACAGTGTCACCATAGCGTCAAGTGCACTACATCTCTTCCCTTATCTCCACGCCTTGCCCACACGCTATGTTCAATTCCTATGGCGTCACTGGTGTATGCCACGACATTAAGTGTGATTTTGTGCATTTTCTCCCCATTTCATCATGAATTCACTCATTTGTCTCTTTTATACCTTGTAGACCAAAAACCACTTAAATGCTATCAATTAGAGCTTATTTCGGGATATTTATACTAATTATACATCTAAACTAGTCCTATACATAAATATAATTAAAAACTTATCAAATACCCCCAAATTTAAGATTTTGCACGTCCCGAGCAAAAGTGTATTCTATTAAGTACGCTTACTAATACTACTTATAATCCTTACTCATTTTAATAGTTCATGGAGTATCCGTTAATTTAAATAAGTTCAAGTTAATAATTCACTCAAGAGTTTTTCATTACAAAAACTATTACTTTCGAAACACGTAGCTTTAACAACACATATAATTCACTTTCGAAACTCACGAGTAGTTCATGACCAAAACCATCACTACTCACAAGTTTATTTCACCTCGACACTCAAGTGGGAATTGTAAAATCTCATGATTTCATGAGGCTCAAGAATTCACAAATAGGCATAGATCATACTATTTTTGTAGACTTTAGTACTTCAAGAGTCCATATGAATTAATATAGTTGGAAAGAAAACTTAACTCAAGTAGACTTTAAAGAGTTTTAATTTAACTTTCGCCTTTCTTTCTTTATATATTTCTATTTTCTCATTATATTTATTTTTTCATTGCACGGTCCCTTCTCCTTTGCCAATGGATTCTATTTTTTTCTTACTTTTTCCAACCATTAAGTTCTATGCTCCTTTTCCTGTAGAACTTGTAGGACTCTCTAATTTTTATTTAAAACTCTTGTTAGCACTTCTCACTTTCACTTTATTAAGCAAGTTTTAATTCCAACTTTTATTTAACACCATGCCTATCTTTTCCCCTTTTAGTACTAAGTCATTATTTCCTTTTATACTCTAGTAAGATTCATACTATTATAGAATTCCTTACAGATCTAAATTTTTCCACAAGAAGAGTTTTATTATTTTACTTGCTTTTGTTTCAAGTTCATGGTCTCCCTAACTCTAAGTTTTTAATCATGAAATTATATAGATGTTTGCTACGGTTCTTATTTTCTTCAAAAATGATAACATTCTCTTGAGTTTCATATCAACGAGGTAATTGCATTCTTACTCATCTTCAATTAAATGCATGAACTTTGCAAATGATTAACTTTTAAAATTACTACTACTATATATAACCTAATCTATACTACTTGTACACATTTAATTAATAAGTAAATGAAAAACATACACTACCATTCTTTCCACTTTAATTGCATCAAAACTAAAATTTTATGATCATACATGCAATGTCTATTTTAATTTCATCATTTCTTACCACTTCCCATAATGTTGATGTCCTCGAATTTAAATCAGATTTTGTCTTCAAGGTTTAAAAATTAGCCCGAAACATAAAAACACTAAACACACAAACATATATAATATAATTAACATAAAAAATGAATAAACATAAACTTTAAAGTGTCAAAATATCCCAAATTTAAAAATAATTAGTATTTAAGTGTCTATCAACTCCCCAATACTCGTGTGAGTATGTTGCATATGTTGAGACTTTTCCATTTCGATGAACATTCACCCGACAAATGATATTTTCCTACACATTTAGCAGAAAACTTTTCAAAATTAGAAAACTACTAAAATGTTTGGATTGTTCTAACTGAACAAAATAAATAACTAAAATTCAAAAACTAAAATTAAAAAACCCTAGGCTGCCTCCATTAGCACTTCGTTTAACATCTTTAGCCCAACATCTGCACTACGACTCTCAAATGATCACCGTGATGCACTAAAGTTACTTCAAAGATGTATCCTCACGAAGTTTTCATATCCTGTAATCCTTTTCTGGCATGTTACCCTATCATTCATAAACTTCGTGTAATTTAGCACACCTTGCCATAACATTCAAAAGGGATCATCTTTATAATCTTCTCAAATATCTCCACAAAGATCTCAATTTTCTCACCATTCCATTGATCATGCAATTCTTGATGAAATGATTTCATTAATACAACAAAATTGATTGTCACTTGCACAAAATTTGTAATGTGTGATCATAAGTTTTCACTGCTTTCATTTTTCATTAATATTTCAAACTTCTTTAGATCAACACCACTATCATGTTGCATAATATCCTCGATATGAATCTCTTCTCTAACATGGTCAAGTGAATGATATTGCTCTGAAGTATCAATAATGTTGCAATCCTCTTGATTTGGCCTTTCTATTTCTTCATATGCTTCATGACATGTTTCTTTGCTTAGTAACATATCCTCAACTTAGTTCTCTTTAGACTCAACTGCAACCTCTTGTCTTGAATTTATGAATGTTGCAATTTCTTCTAAACCTTTTTCCAAATTCAAGAAGGCTTGATCCTCTTCTTCATCCTTCATGTTAAATGATTGCACATAAATGCCCAATTTTTGTTCGTACTTCTTGAGATCATGCTCGCTTTACTTGGCCATTTTTCTTATCATTTGCTCTAGAGATTTAATAGATGATTGTTTATCCATCTCCTGGTCTTGTCGTGGTTGCCAATTTTCCTGAGAACTCCATGATGATTGATAGACACTTTGAATGTGAGGGTTGTACAAGCTTTGATAATTATGCCTTAACTCATTCCTTTTTGTATAGTTTTAATGCCCTTGACTTCCCATAAGTCCTTTAAATCCATACGGGTTATAATATGGTTGTTTATATTTTGTCCATGCCGAACCACTTGCGATTGGTTGTGCTTGGTATGTGGTATTGTATCGAATATATTCATTTTGATAAACCAACATAAAGATTTTATCAAGGATTTTACTATTTGATTCCTTGACATGATAACTATAAATTCATTATGTCCCTGAAATACCAAAGATCAAAGAAAGTAGATCAAGTGCAATATGGTCAATCAAATTTATACTAAAAAATCTAAATTATAGAAAATTAAAAATTCTTAAGAATTTCATAAGCTAACTAATTAAGTGTGGCTACCTATCCTCGGCAACGGCGCCAAAAATTTGACCGTAACCGTAAGTATAACGGTTCAATTGTAGTAATAATGTGATCAATAAAGGTTAATTATGGATATCATCATCTGGGAAAGGTGTATTTGGACACACCTTACTTAGTTGAATTCACTCCATTGTTAAGAAGATTTATTTTTAATTGATTTTAACTAAACTACTCTATTCTATAAAACAATGTAAATTAACTTGTGTTCTAGTATTAAGAAGACTTTTAGTTCACAACTTCATATAGGTAATGAATTACTATGCTTTTTTATCTCATATTTCCTTCTTTATTATGTGTGTGCAATGCTTAATTAGAATAGAAAGATTTCCTTAATATTCACTTCAACCCTCTGTTGTGGTGGAAAAGATCATAATGTGCAAATAAAAACTCCACCTCTCGGCGTGAATAACGTAAGTCCTACATAACATTAAGTTCCAAATCTTTAGACTCATAAAAACTTAAGTTTACTATTCATGTTTTCCTAATCAACAACTTTCTATTAATGTTATATATCTTACGGTTGTATTGTTCATATCATGCTTAAAAGCTCTAATGGCCATGGTAACTCCTAAAATCTCTAATCAACAAACACTTGATCATAATGTTCATAGCATTATGCATAGAATCAATACAAATTCTAACCATTGCACTTTTAATCATTATAATCCATTCATACTTCATTTAGCATAACATTCATACCATATGATCCATTGATCCCTAAGATAAATAAACTACTCACTTATCATTAAAATCAGCACACAAATCATGGTATTTCTTTTGCAATCGAAGATTAAAATCAAATAACATCAATTAAACCAAAGAAAAATATCGAATAACCACAAGTGGAATCTTCAATATCTTCTCTTTCAAAACTTTTCTCAATACTCAAATCTTAAGGTAATCTATTGTAGTGGCTCATAAACTATGTAATGGGTGATAATTGGTGAGTTTACCACGTTCTAATACCTATTTATACTCCTAAGACTATTAATAATACAATCGAAAACTCTAATTAACAATTCCAAATGAACTGAAATTTTAAAAATTTCTATTTTTCTTTTCCGGCGTTGTCCGTAAGTGATCCACACACCATATGTAAAGTCATAGCGCCGCGACATCATCAACTTTATATGTGAGTTTTTCCTCACTGTAGGCTCGACGCCCCTGTGTACTAGTCCGACACCGTGTGTGTAATGGCCTGTTTTAATTAATCTTGATTAATTGATTAATTACAGACCTACATGGACGTCGCAGAAAAGTTTAGGGCACGCTTGACGATGTAATTTTGGTTATTTTTATGTGGCATGTGTTATTTTATTATTAGTTAATATTTTGCATCGCATTAGTGTTAAATCTCAATCGGTTTCGTTGTGCATACGTTGCAACGAGAGCGTAAGACGTTGCGGGGTGCGCATAACGCGAGTATATAGGGTGGTGGAGGTTTAGATATCACATTGCCAATCACATCACCATTACATCACCATCCCTCACTTTTCTCTATCTTTTATCTACAAATAAAAAAGAAATCTCTCCCACTATCTCTACCTAAACCCCCCTCATCACTTACTCTCATTTTCTTTTTCTTCTTTTCAACACTAGTTTATCATCAAATTTGGTCTCACAATCATCAAGGCCTCCACCCACAATACTCTCGATTTCGACATCACTACCTCTCACGTTGGCGATCTTCTAGTCCGAGGTAAGTGGTGGTAGTTGTGAATTTCTGGAGAGATTTAAGAGTTTTAATGGTGGTTTAATTGATGATATTGTGTTCGAGGTTAAGTTGTTAATGTTATTGTTATTATTGTTATAGTTGTTTTAAAAAAATATATACAAAAAATCTCTACGTCTCTGGAGCAAAGATGAATTGAAATTGGTCTTTGGAGAGAGACGAATAGCGGGGGCACCAACAGTAGGGCCGAACTTAACAACACGACCGGCTCGATCCAAACCAATGACGACCGGTTGCGAACCGGGCCCAGTTCAGGCCCAACCCCCATAAATTAAATTAAATATAATTTTGAGTAAATAAATTAAAGAAAAATTGGAAAAAACATGAAAAACTTGAAAAAGATAGAAAAAGGGGTTTCGAGACTTTTCAGCTATTTGGCACCCCAATGTAACTCAAACAATGTGCCACAACTAAAATTTGGAATAAAATTGATTTTTTAGTTTTACATTATAAAATCATTAAATGTGACACTAAAACATTTTAAAATGATAAAATTGGTCACTAGGGAATTAGGAGACTAATCGAGTGTCGGATGTGCAGTTCTGGATGTGAGCTGATAATTTCAGAGAGATTTCATAAGCGTCGAGGTAAGTAAACCCACGAGAAAGTCAGCTTAGAATTTACTTATTTCCCTAGTATTTTAGTTATGTTACTATTACTTTTTGCCAGTTTGGCTTGCATACTTACTATATTCTCGTGTGTGTCTGTGTAAGATCGAATGGATGGTATGACCCCTTTCTACCACTATCGTAGATGACGATATGATTGTTGCTATGGTGTTAGTCATACCTTACACTACGCGTGAGATTTTTCTCCTCAAGTTGATGATCTCGAGAGTAGGTTGACGTGAGGCTCGCCTCTGTCACAGAGTTTGTAATGACCTGTGTCTCTAAGTAGGTGATTAACTGTAATCAGAACACTAATTAACCTAAGTTAGGAACATGGTTAAGATTGATGCATTGTGATTAGTGCGTGGGTATGTTTGTGTGAATGTATTATGTTTAATTGATTTGATTATGAATGAAATATACTTTAGGTTATTGTTGTAAATTGATATAAGCCTATGGTTGGAAAATAAATAATTAATAAATTGGTGGGTATTTAGTGACACGCGAGGTCGAGGGTGACACGCGAAGAGTGCACAATAGTGTACACGCTCGAGGGGGTTGTTGGTGCGCCCGATGAATTTATAAGTGTAAAAATACATAGGTATATATATTTATATATAATTGATATATATATATATATATATATATAATATATGTATAAAACCTATAGTTTTAATTGAATTATTTAAGCCATTGGATTGCCTCAAGATATGTGTAGCGTAAGCATCAAGGAGGTGAATAGTGTAAGGAGGCATGGGACATTGATGTATTGATGGATTAGTGGTGCCTCGAGATGTGTGTAAACACATCTCCATTAAAATCAAGCGGTGCATACATAAGCATGTATGGAAAAAATATAGGCTTAAATAAGCCTCGAGATACGTTTTATGGTCTCTATGTTGATCAAGTGATGCATGGAGTAAGCTGGCTGGCAATCATGTGTTGGATGAGGTGGCTAGTGAGGTGGTTTGTTAATAGCCATAAAGATCTACCTCGAGATAAACGATACGTATCTTGAGGAGATCAATATGTTTGATCATGAATAAGGTAGTTAAGAGTTGATGGGTGTGAATATAGCCACAAAGATCGCCCTCGAGATGTGCAATATGCATTATGAGGAAGATCAAAACATAAAATCAAATGAACTGAACCAATAGATCTGCCTCAAGATCTGTGTGAAGTGAATCTTGAGGAGAATAAATATGCAAACAAAAAACCTCAACATTTTACTATTGTTTGATCTAAAAGAAAGAATAAGAAGTTGATGGTTTTGTCAATCTGAGGAAGGAGATCAGGAGAGGATCACCAAGTGAATAAGACATATCAAATTGCTGTAAATCAGTTATCATGACTGTAGGTAAGTTTAAATTTGGTTTTCAAGTTGAATTCATGAATTGGTAATGAATTCTCAATAATTGTTGTTGTTATTGATGGTTGTTAGTGTAAGACCTTTTTTGAGGCCCTCCCCGATGATTTGGGGAGGTTTTATATGACTTTTATAAGAGTTTAGAATTGAACAGGGGCTGCTGCCCTATTCTCTATTGGGACGCTCGACAATGGAGTGCGCTCCCTATAGCATGGAAGGGCGCTCCAATCAAGAACTGGGAGGAACCCACTTTGTGGAGCGTGCTTCACGAAATGAGGCAGCGCACTCCCACCCTAAAAAATAGCAAAATTGTTGAATTTCTTATAAGTTTTTTCTAAAGTTTAGGGAATGGTTTAGGGGTTCTAAACATATCGTGTTTGACCAGAATTGATAACAACTGGTTTATTTTAGGTGTTTAACCTAGAGGAAGAGATTTAAGGATATCATGAGTTGTGTAAGTCGGTAAAAAGTTAAGAAAGGCAATACAGGCAAGCGAGACTCATTTATTTTATCAATTATGCTACGTAATTAGTATATTAGCTCATGTAGCTCACGGACTAGGTTTGGGGCATTGTACTGTGACTCATGTGGTTTAAATGTTTTATAACTCAAACTTCGGAAGTGTAATAGATATGGGGACAATAACTTGAATATAGTAGAGTTGGTGGATAAGTACCGAACTCAAAGGAAGGTGGATAAGTACCTACCTCTAATAAATTGGTAATTTGAAATGGATATTGAAGTTGGTGGATAAGTACCAAGCTTCAATAACTAACGTGAGAGCGGTGGATAAGTACCAATCTTAGTGGTAGGCGGATAAGTACCTACCTCCAATAAGGGTAACTGGAATTTAATTCTAGTTCCAATTATGATTCCCTATCCATTCACTATTCATTTAGAGTTGGAATCTCATTTAGGCGTTAACACATTATATAGGATTCTTTATAAGGCCTGTTTAGCCCCTTAGACTGTATTCTCACGTAAAGGAGAGGAAGATTCTCATTTTTTAAAATATTTGGAAAGAAGAGTCACAAAACTGTTACAATATACTAAATAACATGCATATGATATGTATTGTTTATATCATTTCTGTTACCTTCAGTAGCTATTATTGGATCATGTTGTTATTCATTTTTTCATTGATTACTGGTAGATATATGATAGGTAAATGACTATCTTTTATTGAGCAAGATAGAGCGCTCATTCCCTTTAATATTTTAGGTACACGGTTTAGCGCTAAAGAGAAAGGAAAAGGGAAGATCTAGGTATTTAGAGATCTCCTCCAATGTATTGTACTCTTTTGTATCTATATATTGTATTGAATTACTATTTTATAATAAATAGGGTTGAGATATGATTTTATGACCGAGGTTTATGCCGATTTTTGTATATCTTGTGTTTAATCATTTTTTTTTTAATTTTGCTCTATTTTGTTTTAATTATTACTCAATATATCAAAATATACAGGTTGTGATTATTAGGTTGGTAGGTAAGGCTGCTAGCTGTAGTTAAGTCTGGTTATTGACCATGGCTTAATTAGGGTTTTAGGTCAGGTATCGCCCTAATTGGGATATGGGATGCTATAGAGTTCCACTCCTTCGAGGCGTTAAGCGGAGTCTCCCTTCCGACCAACAAAGTTTCTCGTTTTGACAGTAAAGACGAAGCGAGGATTTCCTCGCCACTAGGGCCTTCTCAGTCTAGTATTTTTGCCTCATAGCTCGACAACTACACACCACACTTGCATTTCATATTCTTTATTATATCAGCGACTTATATTCCTGCTTTACATTTTCATCTGCTTACTTTTATCTGCATGAATTGTAGCTATTTTCTTGAATTTCTTGTGAATGCTAACTGAATTTCTCTAAGATTTACTCACTCGAACTTGTTATTGTTTTTTATGGCAAGTTAAAGTTCATACGACAAGCCGTATCTAAAGAGCCAAAGTATCTTCACTTGTAGGTATTTCTATTTATGTAGACAATACTTTTTAGGATCATTTTAGGAGAATTATTACCTGAAACATGTATATTGACACTTACTATACCTTTTTGTCGCCTTTATTGATATACATGGTATCCTCTTACTGGGTTTCCACCCCATAGGTTTATTAATCAATGCAAAATTCTTTTACATATTTTATTTGCATATTATTAAGACTTCTGCCATTAAAATAACTTAAATAATACAAACAAACAAATTAAGTCGTAAAACTTTATCACTTAGTATATTTCGACAAAATAATCACTTAAACATAGAAATTGACTAAGTCGGATTATTAGGTTGTTAGTTTACGACCCGTCATAGACATGTGTGCAAGTGACGTAGCCTGACCTAATGATGTGTCCGACAACGTGGCAGTGCCTGATTTGCTTTGGAATTTGGGGCCATCACGGTTGGTATCAAAGCCTACGTTCAGGCAAACCTAGGGGAAAGTTTAATATAACCAAATAGGACTTGACAAACAAATATTATACGTGGAAACACGAAGATCCTTACTTAGTACCTTTAGTTGGGAAGTGCGGTGCAGGGGGTTAATATACATGTTATGTTTTAGTTGTATTTTATATACACGCATTTTGAGTCTGATCCGACACGCACGCGAATACCGTTGCATACACTAATGGGCATCAACCTATTGCAGCTAGCGTTGGAACCATAACGAGTGGTACTATGCCTGTAGTTATTTTTATTTGACTCTTCGTTTGATGGTTATTGCACATGAGCGACATCTCATAGAGATACGCACACTTCTCAGGGCTTAAGTGAATAGTTGATGCGACTAGAAATACACATGGTAATCGAGGTAGATGCAACAAAGTAGGAGACTCGTACTATGATACCCTCACTTCAGCTAAAGACAATACCGGCCGAGTGGAGTATTATGGTAGTGAAGTGGGGTAAGTGGAGACGAGTTTAGAGTTTAATGAATAGTACACCAGTGTCAGTACAAACACTCATTAGTTTTTAGTGCGGCCATGAGAGACATAAAAAGAAAAAAAATGTTAGTATAAGGCAACGACTTTGAGATCAACACCACCACTGAGTAGTCCGATGACATCAACAAGGGAGAAACAACCAGTTATTTGATTTGGATGCAGGCAAATATGACATCATAAGAATAAATGTTTGTAGAAGCTCGCTGGTATCAGTTGCAACATCATTGATACTAGTGCAGCCGTTATAGGCTAAAACACCCAGCTCGAGATGTGTCTGAATAGTACGCTAAGGACAAAATTTAACCACAAGTTCAGTTTCTACATGTTTAGAGATGGTGGCGTTCATTTCATACCTAACTTTATGATAGGTGAGTTAGGCTTTGACCATATTTAGAGTCAACACACCTAACTCTTGGTATGGCAGCCGAAGGTAATGTGTTACCCTAACCAAATTGGTATAGGATGTCTATTTTAGGTTTGCAGATGATAATTTTCTAGAAGGTTTCCATAAGCCGATACTTTTGAGCTCAATGCCCCATCAGGTTAATTACTGCAAAAAGTAAGGAAGGGTAGCCTAAAAAAATCTAACTTGGACAATAACATAGATTTTAGAGATCGTTACGTCGACGATCAAGAACAAGTAAAGTTCGTGAGACAAACATGTTTTTTAGTGAACTCTATAGGAGCAAATAGTGTTAAGATGACTCGGAACTATAGGAAAACTAGTATAGACTCCTTTAGCTACGGCCTGAGCACTAAAGTAGTCTTGCAGGAATAACAACCTGACTAAGTCCATTATTGTGCCAAGATTTGTTTGCGGTCTGTAAGGTTGGGGGGGCCCATTGCCACCTCTTAGACAGAGAAAAAATCAAGAGTACGATATGAGATAGAGTGTGCAAATACATATGAGGTCGAAAACAACATCAAACCAACCTAAGAAACATGTTGTTTAGAATTTCTCATGAATCTATAAATGACTCAGTCGAAAGAAGCTTCACAGTTGATATCGGTATGACCGAAATGAAAACTCGCCGAAAGTTTGGGACAATGCCTCAAAGGGACATGGAAAGGAGCACGAAGACTAGGATCAAACTAACCGTGTACGATTCACTCGTCTCGAGGGTCATAAGGTTTAAGTTGCATGGCGGAGTAAGAAAGGTTATAGGGGATATATTATGATCAGGGTCTTAAATAGTTAGTTTAGACTCGCCATGACAATAAATGATTCCTTTAGGTTTTCAGTCGGTCAAGTTTTCTGACTAGTCCACATGTGAAACTTGGAAAACTTATGCAAGAACCACCTAGCCAACTCAAAAAGAGTTAGACTTTGTTAAGTCCAATCAGATAGAGGGATGTCCACACCAAGAGAATAACGCAAAACTTAACTCTAAGACAAAAAGCTTATCACTATTAAAAATGAAGATTTAATCATTCCACTGATATGTTGAATACTTTAGATACACGTTAATGATGGAAAGTACGATTTTAACACAAGAGGTCTAGAAAAAGACGTTAAAAGTTGAAATTAGAGTTAATAAGATGACTTATGCTGTAAGTATTAGGTCTGACATCCTGATAGGTGATGGAAGAGGCGTGTTGTATCTTCACAGAATCAACGAAAGCAAGGGCGGTCGTATCGTATGATAATTACTCTTTTTAGGTCTTGGCATAAGCGAGGTATGCCATAGTTAGGTACACATTGTAGGAAGGCATGATGAGACAATATGTGACTTATAAATGAGAGCGTGTTAAGCATGAAGGACGTAGTCGCAAACTTGTCATGATATTGTTATTTCCTAGGTATATGATGTGCACAAAGAATAACACAATTCTATTTTTATCCTATGCATAAGTTGGAGTCTGCGATAGACATTTGATATTGACACTGTTAGTTGACTCAAGATTCAAACCACAAGAATTTAAATATCCAAATAGGTTTGATTTGGTGTAAATTACTAATCTAATTTGAGGTTAAGTATGCGATGAAACATTTTAGGAACAACATGGTCATATTGTGCTACGAACTCAGGCGTAAGTTTTAGAAGTACGCCTAAAGAAGTTAAGCCTACGAGAAAGGCATGAAGACGCGTGTTTTTCAACTATGTTCGAGAATCTAGAACTCGTTTTCATTTGATGTTAAACATATGAGTTTCGAGTGTAGTTTACCAATTAATCGCACTTGTTTAGCACTATAGAAGAGTTTTAGATACCTTAAAGGTGATAAGAAAGCAAAATGAAGAAGAAGTGTCTGATAATATTTTTATTACGATTGAGTAACTTTACAAGTTTTTTGGTAGGACATGAGCCGAGATAGCTGGTTTACCAATAGAGATGATGGAAGAGCGAAAGTATCACCATAAAAGTTTTATTCCCATGTTAGTTTGGCAAGCACCTTTATCTCGATAAAACACGATTACCTCCAGACTTGTCTAAAAGGGTAAATGTATATTTTAAGGGCACCCATTTGTAGTTAAATGACATGTGAAAAAGGTATGGTTTGTATGAGTGCTTAAAATGAGATTTACGAGTCGCTGGTTGGTCAAAAATTTTACAGGCTCTATAGTAAATACCAATTTGATGTCTTATAAAATATCAGATAATGCCGATAAGTTGAGTCAGGATAGAGCCTCGAGATGCATAGGGTCACATAGGTAGGATTAGACACAAAAGTCGGCTTTCTTGACTATTGAGCAAACATGAAAAAACACGCGAGTTAGTACTGTGATGGGCAAAGCTATGAGGTAGACCACTAGTCTAATTGAAGGTTTCTCTCTTTAATGGTCAATAGAGATTTGAGATCAACCAAAAACTTGCACCAAGATTCATAGGGCCGTTTCAGATAGTTTAGTGCGTTAGGGATGTTGCTTATTTGTTGAGATTACTGAGCTAGATAGCAATGGTTCATGACGTTCTCCATATTTCTAAGCTATAGTTGACCTGATTTGGATCAAGACTGATGGTTGATATGACTAGGATCGATGTCAGACTAGATTGGCCTACGAGGAGCACCCTATTGAATTAGTGGACAACAAGGTGCAGACTCTTAGGAGGAAGAAAATACCACTAGTACTTATTCAATGGCAGTACCAAAAGAACAAGGGCCTCAGTTGGAAGAGAGAGTCTATCATGCGAGAGTGATACCCGCACTTGTTCCAAGGTAAAGACTTAACTTAAGTTTGGATTTTAGGAAGAAATTCCTTTTATTAGGGAATATTGTAACGACAAGTTTTAATTAATCTTGATTAATTGATTAATTACATATTAGGACCTTAAGCTCAAACCTACATGGACATCGCAAAAACGTTTAGGGCACGCTTGACGATGAAATTTTGGTTATTTTTGTGTGGCTCGTGATGAATTATTTTATTATTAGTTAATATTAGCGTCGCATTAGTGCTAAATTTCAATTGGTTGTATTATGCGTACGTTGCGATGAGAGCGTAGCACACAACGCGGGTGTATGGAGTAGTCAGGGATTTAGATATCACATAACCCTTCTATCACCTATCACATCACCATCACATCACCATCACATCACCATCCCTCACTTTTATCACTCTTTTATCTACAAATAGAAAAGGAAATCTCTCCCACTCTCACTATTTCTCTACCCGAACCCTCTCATCTCTACCTCTCATTTTCTTCTTCTTATTCTCCAACACTACTTTATCATCAAATTTGGTCTCACACTCACTAAGGTCTCATCCCACGACACCGTCGGCTTCGGCATCACCACCTCTCAAGCCGGCAATATTCTAGTCCAAGGTTAGTGGTGATAGTTGTAATAAATTTTTAGATAGATTTGAGAGCTTTAATGGTTATTGATGATATTGTGTTGGAAGTTAAGTTGTTAATGTTATTGTTATTATTGTTATAGTTGTTTTAATATATATATATATATATATATATATATATATAATTTCTACGTCTCTGCTCTAGAGATAAATTGAAACTTGTCTATGGAGAGAGACGAATGGGGGGCACCAACGGGCCGTACTTGGATGCCCAGACCCGAGCTGGTCGGGCCGAGCCATTCTGAACCTAGTAGTCCGTGGGAATGAATCGGGCTTAGCCAAACTGGGCCCAATTGAGGCCCAACCCCCATAAATACAATTTAGATATTTTAAAGAATAAATTAAATATAATTTTAAATAAAATAAATTAAAAAAATACTATGAAAAATAGGTAGAAAAAAATTATGGAAAAATGTAGAAAAATTAGATAAAATATGAAAAACAGGAAAAAGATAGAAAATGGGTTTTGAGGATTTTTCGGTCGTTTGGCACCCCGGTGTAACTTGAAAAGTGTGCCATAACTACAATTAGAATATAACTTTAATTTTTTTACTTTTATGTTATAAAATCTTTAAATGTGACATTAAATTATTTTAAAATTATAAAATTGGATACCAGGAAATTAGGAGACTAGTCGAGTGTCGGGTGCGCAGTTGGAGACATGAGCGGGTCATTTCAGAGTGATTTCACGAGCGTTAAGGTAAGTAAACCTACTAGAAAGTGAGCTTAGAATTTACTTATTTCCCTTAAAATTTACTTATTTCGCCATAACTTTTGACAGTTTGGCTTGCATACTTACTCTATTCCCGTGTGTGTCTGTGTATGGTTGAAGGGATGGTATGACTTCTTTCCGGCACTCTCATAGATGACTATTCGATTGTTGCTACGGTATTGGTTATACTTTAAACTACGCAGGAGATTCCTCTCTACAAGTTGATGATTTTGAGAGTGGGTTGACGTGAGGCTCGTCTCCATCACAGAGTTCCTCTCCTTCGAGGAATTGGGCGAAAGTTTACCTTTCGACCAACAGAGTTCCTCATTTTGATCGTGAAGAGGAGGTGGGGATTTCCTCGCCACTGGGGTTTCTCGGTCTAGTATTATTGCTTAACAGCTATACACTACACTCGCGTTCCATATTCTTGATTACCTCAGCGACTTATACTCATGCTTTACGTTACCGTTTGTTTACTTTTTCTGTATGAATTGTAGTCATTTTCTTGAATTTCTTACGAATACTAACTGAGTTTCTCTGGAATTTACTCACTGAACTTGTCATTGGTTTTGGTAGCAAGTTACAAATCATATGACGAGCCGAATTTAAAAAGCCACAGTAGCTTCACTTGTAGGTGTTTGTAATTATGTATATAATACTTTTAAGGATAATTTTGAGAGACTTATTATTTGATACATGTATATTGACACTTACTATACCTTTTTGTCGTCTTTATAGATATTCATGGTATCCTCTTGTCAGTTTCCACCCTATATGTTTGTTAATCAATGCAAATTTTGTTTACATTATTTATTTACATATTATTAAGACTTCCACTATTAAAATAACTTAAATAAGAAAAAAAGAATTAAGTCGTAAAATTTATAACTTAGTATATTTCCACATAATAATCATGTAAACATCAAAATTGACTAAGTCAGGCTAATAGGTGGTTAGATCACGGGCCGTCATGGACAGTTGTGCAAGTGATATGCCATGACTTGATAACGTGTCTAGCGACGTGGTGGTGCCTAATTCTCCTCGAAATTTAGGTACAGTGTCGCCACTCTGTCAAGTGCACTGCATCTCTTCTCTTATCTCCACGCCTTTTCCACTCCTTGCCGACACCTGTGTTCACTTCGCACGCTGTCACTAGTTTATGCCACGACTTTAAGTGTGATTTTGTGCTTTTTCTCCTCTTTTCATCATGAATTCACTCTTTTCTCTCTTTTATACCTTGTAGACCTGAAAACACATAAATGCCATCAATTAGAGCTCATTTTGAGGTATTTATACAAATTATACATCTAAAGTAGTCCTATATTAGTCTAATTAAACACTTATCATATAAACAATGATGTGTTTAATAAAATGGAATCCCTGGAGTTGAGTATAGGTTTTGTAGGAAATGAGTTTGGTTCCCGACCTTTATGTTAAATCCTACTAAGCTAAATAGGTTGTGTGGATTACACATTCACTAAAGGGTTTAGGATAGAACCATTGAACATTAATGAATTGGCTAGACGACACATCACCAATGTGTTGGTCTAGCAATCACATTAATGGTGTCGGTGGGTATTCGACCCTAGTTTTGCAAATGAAATTAGACTTATAGTTTAATAGCCATTGACTGTTTGACTTACATCTATTATTTATTGAGTTATATTCTTTCCATGATCTTATTAGCTATGTTTGGTTCATATTGTTATTGCATGTAACTCTAGATTATTATATGGAGTTTTGATAGTTTTGTGAATCCTTACTTACTGAGCAAGTTGATGCGCTCATTCCAAATTTAACATTTCAGGTTCTTAGCTCAGTGCTTTAACAAAAGGGAAAGAGAAGATTTAGGAATTATTGCATTCTCTATGATATAATGAGCCTTCCTGTATATATATACTATTTGAATTACATTATTGTAATATAACAGGGTTGGGAGGTTTTTGTAAACGAGTCTTGGTTTTGATAAACCTCAAGTTTATGTATATTGTTTATATTATCTATTTTTTTAAATTATCTGCAATGTATAATTTGATTTTTATTTTGATATCATATACTGGTTGAGTTTATCAGGTATGAAAGGGAAGGCTACTGGCTCTAGTTAAGTTTTGTTGGTATACTCGGGGCTTAATTAGGGTTTTAGATCCTAGTATCGCCCTATCGGGATATGTGATGCAACACCCAAGGTCGTTGTGAAGAGATGAATTGCAAATTTGCAATTCGTCTCTGCACTACCCCATTTTTTTCTTTTGTAACTTCCAACAACATTCAAAATGACAACACAACAACACCAAAAACAAGAACAATGATAAATCCCTAAAGAGTTATCCATATAACCATAAAAAGAGATCAAAACAAAGAAGGAAAATTAGTACCAAGAGCCCTTGATTCCTCAAGTTGATCCCTTCAAGCTTGCTTGACTACTTGACACCAACACTTCCTTTACCCAAAAAGATTCTTGTTACACCACCTCTTGTTCTCACTTTATCTCTTCAAAGTTAATTAGAGAATGTTTGTTGCTTTCGTTACATGAAAGAGAGACTAACTTAAGCTTTATATGTGAAATATAAGAATATGGGAGTGATAACATTTGAGGTGAGTGGTAGACCATATTTTAGGGGTGTTAGGTAGGTGGGGTGTCTCCTAACTATTGAGAGTGATGATGAGGTGGGGTATATGTGTTCTTTAAACCTTTAACTACTCCATACACACATGTTATGTGCACCCCATGATGTCCCACGTTCTTGTCACAACATGCGCACAATGCGATTAATGAAAATTCTAATTCTAGTGTGACGATAATATTAAATGATAATACAATCAATTAACACACATAATTCAAAAATAACTATTTATACCTTGGTTGGCATGCCCTAGACTTGTCCACAACGTCCACATGGGTTCAAGCTATGGATCCTAATATGAAAATAGGAAAGTAATTTAATTATTAATTCGCGGGGCATGGATTTCATCCTGAAATTCAATACTAAAAGTCAAACTTACCCTAAAACAACTAGGCATATCGTTGGCGTATGGTAGACTCTTGCTCTTAAGTAAAACCCTCGTTCTTATGGTACTGCCACCGAATGAGTATTAATGGTATATCCTTCCTCCTAAGAGTCTGTAGCTTGCGATCAACTATCTCAATAAGGTGCTCCTTGTACATCACATCAGGTCTGACCTTGATTGTAGTCATATAAACCATCAGTCTCAGTCTTGATTTAGCCAACCTCAATATAAAAATGTGGAAGACATCATAAACCTGCCAATTGGCTTGGCAATATCAACTGATATGTGACCTCCCCTACTCGTTTCTCAATCTGAAACGCCCTAATAAATCTTAGTGCTAGTTTCACCATTATCCTAAATCACTGATGAACCTTATATGTATAAACCTTTAAATAAACCCAATCATCTACCTCGTAGCATAGCCTATTGCGATACTAATCCACATATTTATTTTATTTATTTTGGGCAGCCTATAACCATTGATGATCTAGCCTTACCTTTCCTGTATAGTCCACAACAATCTTAGGCCCCAACTATTGTATCATCGAGCTCTGCCCAACAAGTCAGTGATCTACATGATCTACTTTACAACGCCTCAAACGGTGGCATCCCAATCCTAGCTTGATAACTGTTGTTGTCAGGAAAATCAAAGAGCTACAAGTACTCCTCCTAAGATCCACCAAACTATAACACATAGGCCCTAAGCATATCCTCGAGTATCCATATCAATCTCTCCAATTGTCTGTTTGTTTAAGGATGGAATGAAGTACTAAACTACAACCTAGTACCAAATTGATCCTGCATAGCCTACCACAATGGTAATGTAAGATGACTGCCTTGGTCCGAAACTATCAAAATCGGTACTCCTTACAGCCGTACAATTTCTCTCTCGAATAATGTGCTCAACTGTATAAAGGTATATCTTGTAAAAATTGGTAGGAAATGAGCTAATTTCGTTAACCTGTCGGTGATCACCCATATTGCATCTTGTTTCTGGGAAGTCTGTGGTAATCCATAAACAAAATCTATCGTAATGTGTTCCCATTTCCACTAAGGGATGGGCAGCGACTGAAAGAACCCTACAAACCTCCTATGCTCAGCCTTAACCTACTGGGACGCCTCTCAACCCCAAACATAGGCATCGACATTCACCTTCATCCTTGGCCACTAAAATAATCGCTGCATATCATGATACATCTTCATCCTTTAAGGATGCACGGTATACCAGGACTTGTTAACATCCTTTGTGCCTCAAACACTGGTCCACAAACTAGTTTCAATCTGAATGATTGGGACAACATGCTATCTCACTGAACCTCGAGTACATATCGTCAACCCTCTGACACTCTAATACTCGTGAAATATTAATAGATGGTACACCAATCTGCTTACAAATTTGTGCATCCGTTATAGCAGGATCCTCAGTCAAACTCAATATTATCGCTGCCTTAAGTAAGCCATATTCTCGAATCATTTAGGAAACTACTGTCTTAGAAGCAGGCCCTCTCGTACTCAATTCATTCGCTACAACATTCGCTTTGTTGGGGTATGTGCTCTAGGCCAACTCTTTAAACGTTGTATAACTATTATAAGTAGATGCAAGTTTCTTTTATAATAGTATCCATGGATAATTATTGTATTATTCTAATTGTCCCTAGTCATTTATTATTGTGAGAACAATAATAAATTAAGACTAGTATGAGTCTTGATTGATAATCATGTGATGATTATGTGTATACGAATACAGATCAAGATAATGGGTATCTATTGGAAACATATGCTCGACCGACCCGCTATGAGAACACTACGTGGTCAATGTTATAAGTGATTCTCATGAGAGTCATATCATTTAGTCCTTTGACTTGAGATCACCAGAGACTCCAACATTAGGAGCACAATGATTTGATACAATTAAACGTTGTCTTTAATCGGATGATTATAAAGATTGTGATTGGTCATTGTTCGACTAATTTGTAGATGTGTAATCAAGATGGAATTTGTCCCTCTCTTTTAGAGAGAGATATCTATTGGGCCCCTCGATATGTTAGACTGATAAATGGCCATGTCTAGTGAATTGATTGGATCAATGTCACTTGACAATTTTAGTCTACTCGGAGATCGAGACTAGTAGATTGAACTATAAAGGTGACATTCCATGTCTTATGTTCAATCAAAAAATATCGCGTGACAAAAGGATATGATATACACTGTCCCTTAGGTTGTATCGATTTATTGATCTTCATGCTCACTACAAAAAAATAGCTGATCAGAAACGAAAAATTTCCGTTGCTGATTAGCATAAATTCTGTCTCTAAGTATATTCTGCAACGGAATAGAGACGAAATTAATTTCGTCTCTAAATCCGTCGACGCTAATTTAGTCAACAACGAAAATGTGTTCTGTTGCTGATTAGAGATTGAATAGAAACGGATTTGAGACGATCTTAGAAACGAAACAAAAACAGAACATAAACCGATTTTCTTCTTAAGGGGACAATTCTAATTGCATTTCGTTGCTGATCCGTTGCTGATTAGCAACGGATCAAAAACGGAATTCATGCAGTCCGTTGCTGATCCGTTGCTGATTAGCAACGAATCAGATACAGAATTAAAGCGATCATTTCGTAATCAACAACGGATCAGATACGGAATGCTTCAATTTCATTTCTGATCCGTTGCTGATTAGCAACGGATCAGCAACGAATGCTTGAATTTCGTTTCTGATCCGTTGCTGATTAGAAACGGATCAGCAACGGAATGCTTGAATTTCATTTTTGATCCGTTGCTGATTAGAAACGGATCATAAAGAGAATGCTTGAATTCTGTTTCTGATTCGTCTCTATTTCGTGTCTAAATTTAGTATTACTCAGTTTGTCGCGGCTATTTCCTCGGCAATTAGAGACGGAATAGCAATGGAATCTCTAAATTTCGTTGCTAATCCGTCTCAATTCCGTTTGTATGCTTTGTTTTCTTTTCACAACGAAGATCAATCCAATTGGTTCTCAATAACCTCTAAACCTGAAAATAGAACCATAGGACCTGCTCCATCGCCTGCACCCCCTCCAAGAGCTCCTTGGGGGTGCTAACATCCCCTAAAAAAGCAAAATTTGACATACATACATCAACAATATATATCAACAACAAAGATTCAAATGAGGGAAAAAAATGTACAACTTGACTTTGAAAAAGATTTATATATCCACGAAAGCTTGTCAAGTATAATAAATTTTCCAAATACCTAAGTATTCACAAAAACCACCAATCCTATTGTTCAACATCAACCACAAAAAACTTCCAATCCTCTAAATATGCACAAAAAGAACTATCAATCTAAAAGTTCTATAGACAACTTTAAAAGTTATCTACAAAAGCAAAATTATCATCTCAAAAGTTACACAAACAACAAGAAAAATACCTAAGTATCACCAAGCTGCTCATCTCTCGTAAGCCAATCTTGCATCTCTCGATCAACATTGTCCTGTTGTTGTGGTGGATCAGTGGGATCTATTTGCGGCGACTGCTGCTCATGAGGTGGTGGTGGTGGTGGTGGTGGTGGTGGTTGTGGCTGAAATAGGCCTGCTCCATCCATGGTCATCCCGAATTGCCTCTGCATAAACACCACAACCTATCGTAATTGCTCGACAACACTATCGAACTCTGAATGTGGCACCATCTCTGGCAACCGGGATGTGCTAGCACCAGGATCTGCATATCTTCTCTTCTTTCTCCCTAACGACCCGAGACCGTAGACACGTCCTTTGGGATACTCGCTCGCCACATTGAAGTACACCGCCTAATCATCCACCGGCTGGTCCGGTGTAGCCTGGGTCAGCTCCTGACGTCTCCTCTGGAGCTTAACCTGCATGGATCAACAATAAACAACTTAAATGATATGCTTTAAAGTAAACTTACTACTATTTCACTCGTATTTCTATACTTACATAGAACCGCTCCGATCTAGTATCGATGAATGTCAGCCCGTCTTGATTTACGGTGTGGAGATGCAAATACACTTCATTCACGGTAGGTGGCGTCTCGGATGTATTAGTCTGCATACAAAAGTTATAAAAATGTTAAATATGTCAATTACTAGTAGGTCGGCGCACTTATATTCGCCAAACACAAATCAATTGCATAGAAGTGAAATGAACTGAAGTGAATGTAATCTGTACAATGCAAATGAGTTAAACTAACATCAATGTGTAAGAAATTAAAATAAAACAAGATTAAAAGCAAACACAGACATAGTGAACAAGTGTAGAAATGAAAAAAATAAACAAGAGTGTAAAAAACACTTACCAATCTTTCATTGGTAGTCACAAAAGACACCGAGCCACCACCGTGCTTCGAGGGTCCAGTCCCAGGTCCTTCGACCTCAGTGTTCCTATTCGTAGATGCTTGCCTAGACTTGGCAAGAAAGTCCTCGCTCTCCCAGTACTCCAAGTATCTCCTCCATGCCTCATCTGTAACAAAGTTTGGCTGCACACGATTCTTCTTTAACTTGTGCATCAATGCGGTGTACCTTATGCCTGCATGCGTGTCGTATGCCGCACGAATGAGATCCTTGTGAATCGCGTCATCCCATCTAAAATATACCTATAAAATGGCGAGTGCAATTGTTATGAAACATTGAAAAACTAGTATAAATCCTAAGAAATTTATTAGTCCTGCGTACCTACCATTGGCGCCAGTAGTGGTCTTTATGATGATTCGGTACCGACTTCCAACAATACCCTTCTGGAATCATCCATCTCTTGAAAACTTTTGTCATCCTCCGTGCACAAGAATGAAAAGGATGCGATTCCCTATGTTTCATTGAAATGCATAACATCTTAAAAACTTGGATAAATAATTTACATCGATAATTAGAAATACATATATGAATCAAATACAAACTTACGTATTATTGGCAATCAGTGTGATCGGGATCCTCTGCATCAAAACCAAAACCAAAACCAAAACAATTCAGCGTCCTACCAAACCTCCTAAATCCAAGTGAAATGGAACTGGTCTCATTAAAATACGCCAGTATACTTACACATATAATTTTAAATTTCTACCTTGACAAAAGATGCATTCCCATAACACTTAAATGTAGTTACGCATATAATTTTAAATTTCTACCATTTCACTCCTTAACAAGTAGAGCAATATCATGTCAAAGAGACTTACAAGTTCCACTTTAAAATTTTCAAGATTACTTACAAATTCATATTCATATAAAGTTATAAACCAAACCTTTTCCCTAACTTATTTTTTCCCTCCAAGTTCCAATTAAAGAGAACCTTCCAACTTCATTGCGTGAATACATGCATAAACCACTTGGAGCTCTTACACTACACATCAAACTACCTCGAAAATAAATCCTCATACGACATTCTTATAATTGTGGGGATCCAACAAGCTTGTAACATAAGCCTTGATGTAAATTAAACCGATAAAACATGTTCACTACAACCTGTTAACTACCCATCAAAGCAACAACAAATTATAACCAACTGAACCACACAATCTCATCGAAATCTCACAAACTAGGGAGAGTCAAAAATAAATCAAAAATAGGTATTCAAATGGAGGGATTATCTTACTTGGACATCCTATGAAATCTCCAAAAATAAGAAAACCATAATACCGATTAAAAACTTAGACAAATTTTCACCATCTGAACCACAAAACTCACCAAAATCTAACGAACTAGAGAGAAAGAATCCATACATGATCATAAAAACATGAATTAAATCAATAAGAGATCAAAAATTAAAAACCAAAAAAATAACAAGAAGAAGAAGAGATCAGAACTTAAAACTCTTTATGCCGAAAAGGCTAAAACACCATACAAGTTGACTTACAAAAACCATACAAGTTTTCATGGTCTAAAAAAAAGAGATAAAAATAAATGCTATAAGAATTACAAAACAAAAAACCTTTATAAGAACAAATAAAAAATATGTAAATGAAAAGTTGAGCAACATAAATCACTAGATCATCAAACCCAAATTGACCAACGCTACAACACAAATCAGCACAAACCCTAAAGTTGTGTTTCAACATCAACATACCAAATATAAGAACAAATAAAAATATGTAAATGGAAAAATTGAGATCGAATATCACAAAAACTGATAGAAATCTTACAAACTAAAGAGAAACAAGGGAAAATTCGAAAAGGGTATATCAATGGAGGAATTATCTCACCTGGGTGTCCAATGTACGACGGCGAGGGACACAATAGATGACAGCGACGAACAACGGCGAGGGCTTCACAGCAACGGCGACGAGAGGGCGAAGGCTTCGAGAGCGGCGACGACGACGGCGAGGGCTTCGAGAGGCGACGCGCTGCGAGATGGCGAGGGCTTCGGAGGCAGCGATGGCAGAGGGCGAAGGCTTCAGAGGCAGTGACGGCAGACGGCGAGGGCTTCGGAGGTAGCGACGACAGACGACACGACCTCCGGCAGACTCGATGACAACTCGCAGTCTCAATCGCAGCGACGGCAGAGGCCCCAACCTCTGGCAGACGGTGAAAAGAATTATGGGTTTGGGAGAGAGATTTCGGTGAGAGAGAGAGAGAGTTGACGGTGAATGAATCGGTTGAGAGAGAGAGTTGACAGTGAGTGAATCGGTTGAGAGAGAGAGTTGACAGTGAGCGAATCAGTTGAGAGAGAGAGTGCGCGGAGGTGAGAATCGGTTGAGAGAGAGAGAGAGAGTTCTATAAACATCCGTTCCCATTTTTCAATCGTCCGCATCAAAGCACGCACGAATCTCGAGACGTAATGGACGGTTATAAAAAAATTAAGCTTTTGGTGGGAATGTTGGAGCCATTTTTTTGAGATGGAATTTAATTTCATCTCTATTCCGTCTCTAATTTCATCTCTGATCTCTCTCTATTCCGTCTCTGAATTAGTCCGTCTCAATTCCGTCTCAAACCATTTATTCTTAGCTATGGAACTAAATTCCGTTGCTAATTCCGTTTCTAAATAACCATTTTTTGTAGTGGCTACTTGGGTAGTCATAATACCTTGTTAGAGACCGCTTATGACTTGTATACCAAAATGGTTTTGGTTTACTGCCAAATTTGTATGAACCTATCGGGTTGCACACAAAGAATGGATCTGCGCGATTTAATATTATCTAGGTTAATGAATTTTATTTGATAAAATTCATTTTGAATATTCTCATTAAATGTCCTAGTTTGACTAGGATTCAAGATTCTCTTACATTTCTAGTGTGACTAAAAATTTTATTTCTTAGTAAATCCTATTTGGAATAGGACTCTAATTGGAATTATAGTATGACTTTAATTCTTATTTGAGTTTTAGATAAATTACAACTCTTATTGAATTAGTAATTGTAGATTCTCTATGACTCTATCTATTTTAGAGTTGGAATTTATCTAAGACTCTATTTGGAGTGTGATTAGGAGATGGAGTTCTTTTACAACTCGACCTAGTGTATTATAAATAAGACATTAGGGTCACAATTATGAAGTGATTTTTCTCGAGGGTGAATTCCCGATAGAGATTTTTCTTAGAGGATTTTTGTGCGAATTTTTGTCCTAGGATTTTCGGGGCTAGCACCCCGGATTGTGATCGTCCGTTCGTGTGTAGATTTCTGATAGAGGACGTTCGTCTCTAGCAGCATCTTAAAGGAATCAATCAACACGAAACAAGGCAGATATGAAGTTATTCGTGCTAAGGTATGATTTTTTTTATTGGCACATCAATTTAACGGAATCAATAGGATCTTGGTTTGAGGATGTTCGAAAAGGTTTCTAAAACTTCCGCTGCGCATGATCCCCAAAACCCAACAGTGCTATCAGAGCTAGTAGGCATGATTTAATTAAATTGTAATGTGCCCTTATTTTTTATAAACATGATATATGTATAAGTCAATCACGATATTTTATATATGGTTGCATCATTGCGTTTAATAGAATTAATCTATATGTAAAAGTGAGAATGTATTGGCATGGTGTTGTTGATGTAGTCGCACTGTCACGCACATACATGCACAAAATGGGTGCACCGACTCGTTGATAGTAGGATTCGATCCCTCATCCACCGACTCGTTGGAATGACTTGGCCATCTAGGCTATCTATTCAAAGTTGTAATAGGATTACAACTCTATTTATATTAATTGAGTTATATATATTAATTGAAAGAAGTTTTAATTGATTAATTACCATCAATTAAATTGGGTTATTGTTCATTAATTAGATTGAATTAATTTAATTGGAAGGTGTTTTAATTGAATTAATATCAATTTAAATTAGTGGGACTATTATTAATATTAATTAAAATATTTAATTAAAAGGGGTTTTAATTAAATAGAGTCCGATAAAAATTATATTGAGATATATTTAATTAATGAGATTAATGAAAATATAATCTTTCATACACTTGGAAGATTTTAAGGTATTTAATTTCCTTGATTTGTTTTATAATGCCTTGTTGATATATGAAGATGTTTATTCTTGTTTTATATAAATGATCTTTATTCTATGCATATTGGGTATATATGATATTCCATAATTAAATAGATGCTAGAATTAATCATTGTAAAAAAAATTACATGGATCATAAGACTTGATAAAAATCCCACGATTAGAATTTTAAGTTAATGCCACCCATTATAAACACTTGTCAAGGCCTCGATCACATCTGCCTTCACAGGGTGATTGTGTTATCTTGGTGAGGCAAGTTGGGTAATGGTTACCTGGATGTTTTAAATTGGTTTGACTTAATAAAGCTATCAAAACAGTTTTGGGCTTTAGGCATAGATGAGACGTAACATGTTGTGACATATGATGTCTAGGTCTCATAAAGAACCTAAGAGTTGCATATGATGCAATTGGTAATTGTTACCTACCTAAATAACTTGATTTTGAGTGTCATGCCTTAGCTGTCTCAAAATTAAGTTAAATATGGATCTTAGACTATTAAATTAATATTTACGAGGGTTATTGATTTAGTGGGAGTTTAATTAATCACTAATAAATTATTTTGCATAATCTTCTAGGTGTAGATGTTAAACTTCTAGTAACACTAATCCAGAGTAACTGCGATCAATCCTTGATAAGGATAAAAAAATTTCTTAGACTAATTTCCCTGTTTTGATTTGAAAATAGATAAATGTTATCAACCATAAAATAAGGATGTATGTCTTAGATTAATGATTCCTTTAAACTACCATCTATTAGTACAAGGATTATATCTCATGTTAGCAAATATAAAACCGGACTTTAAGAAAGATTCGGGCCATGAAAACTAATGACATGACAGTGACACTGAAGAAAATGTTCCAACAGTAAGTCACACGGGAAGGGCATAAGATTGTAAAGTTCCTAGATTCTTGTAAAATGGTTGAGAACCTATTAATATATCTTTTTGTTAGGAACATGAAAGAACTATATTAATTATCTCAAAAGGCTTGAATCTTCATGTGCCAAAAGTTGGCTGTAGATTTTATCTATAATTCATCAAAATAGTTTTAAACTACATAATTTGAAAGACATGGAGAACACTGTTTACAATTGCATATGATGTTTAAAATTGTAAGACAGAATAATAAAAAGGGGCCTTAGATATATATATTTGATGGTTCGTAACATAAAGAAACTTAATAAAGAAAGGTAAAGGGAAGGTAAAAGCTACAAAAGGTGTTTGTGTCGAACACATAAACCTTAGTTGTGAGCTAGACTTTGCCAACTTCTAAAGAAAGCCTTAAAGAAAGGATTTTGTTTTTCATAGAATGAAATTGTTCATTTTATAATGAATTACAAATCCTATCAGGAAGACATAATTTTGAATTGTTATGAACATTTCAAAATGAGTATAAGAAAAAAAAATCACTTGGCAAACTATTAACATACTTTGATGAGATCAAGGTGGATAGGTGACCATCTTTGAATTTGAGGGATTGTCTTGCAATTAACTCCACTAGGAACGTCATTTGAGAAATGATGTTTTAAGATGAGAAATCGAACTATATAGGATATAATTCTTTTTATGATGTGTAACACATACCTTCTTAAAATGTCCCATTGAGGCTATACTTTAGAAACCAAGGCACTCGCACTAAACCTTATTTTCGTTAAAGTGGTTGATAAAACTCCATATATGATATAGAATAAAAAGATCTAGTTTGTCTTTTCTATAGACTTGAGGCAGTGAGACTTGCGTAAGAAGCTAAGTCACATAAAGTTTGATGCCTAAGTCATTTGAGTCTATTTGTGGTTGATCGTTATGATACTATTTTATACAATTGAGAACAAATTATTTGTTTCTAAATGACACTATTGGGAATAAAGTAAATCTTGAAATGTTCAAGTGCCACAAATGAGAACCGAACCACTTTAGGAAGATCAACAAAGTTTTGAACTAGTTGAGTATACACAAGTAACATATATCTCTTAAAAATCAAGAATAATTAGAAATTGGCCAGAGAAATTTGGAATTCCTTATTATTGATAGTTGTGATGTATTTTTGATACGGGATCAAAATGAATCATTACTTATTAAGAGACATGTCTCGTCTAGATTGAACGAAGAAACTAAGCGTTATTAACTCTGAATTTTAATTCATGTATGTTAACCAAGTTTGGAACTTGAATTATTTACCTGAAGATGGTATGACCATTGGATGTAAATGAATTAAAGTGACATGAAAAAAAGGATGCATACCTAAAAGCATGACTTATCGAAAACTCCAATCTAAATCAAGGTGTTGATTATGATAAGACTTTCACTGGCAGCTAAGCTCAAGTTCTAGAATTCTATTGTCATTACTTTATAGTTTGACTATAAAATATGATAAATGGATGTCAAAAATAGCATTGCTCTATGTTCCTTACAAATGTGTATGATACAACTTAAGGGTTTTTTGATTATTTTGAGAATTTGAGAAAGGTATGCAAGCTTAAAGGATCCATTTATGGATTATAGTAAGCTTATCAGAGTCGGGATCTTTGTTTTGATGAAATAATTAATGAATTACATTCATTGAATTGAAGATAATACTTATGTATACATAAGGGTTAGTGGGAGCGCAATTATCTTTTTGAATATGTATGTTAATGATATATTATTCATTCAAAATGATGTCTTAACCCTGCAGAATGTCAAGTCTTCGTTAAGGAAAGTTTCTCAATGAGATTCTCAGCTAATTAGGCTTATATCCTTGTGATATAGATCTATGAAAATAGATCTAAGAGGCTAATTTCTTTAAATAAGAGTGCTTATATAGACAAATAACTGAAAAGGTTTCGGTGTACGAGATTCTTAAAAGAATTTGTACTTATGTCTTATAACAAAAGTCTTTGTAAGACTCAAAGTTTTAACACAAATGATGAGCAGGACAATGCGAATATGATTTCTTATGCATTAGCTATGAGAATCATCACATATGTCATACTTTGCATTCAACTCGATATGTCATATGGTTTGGGCAAAATATACATATATCTCATAGATTCTGGTGAGGGTCACTGGATATTTATTAATAACATTCATAAGTACTTGAAGCACTTAAGAGATGTTATTAGATTTGCAGAGGTTTGAAAAATACGAGTCTTGTAAATGGTTACACAATGCAAACTTTCAAATTAATATAAAAGATTAATGATCGCAATATGGATGTGTTAACTTTGTAGGAATGAGTTGGAAATGTTCTAAACTCACTCTAACAAGTCCTATAACATAAACTGAGTTTTTAGCGGCATTCGATGTAGCCAAAGAAAATGTTTAAATCATAAGGTTCATGATTGAATAAGGTGTGGTTCCAAGTGTTGGAAATAATGTTGGCTTTTATTGTAAAATCAATGGACAAATTTAGGTTATAGAACCTAAATCACACTATAGATCTAAACAATCACTTGAGCGTTTTGTCCTATAAAAGATAGGACGTAATGATTTGCAGAACATCAGTAACAAACAATGTAGCATATACATAAACAAACTTTTTCCACTAAGAATGTATTAAGTCTACTCAGTATTGGATACGTGTAGGATTTGACCTAGCGCAAGTGGGAGATGTTGGGGTATGTGCCCTAGGCCAATTCTGTAAATGTTATTTAACTATTATAAGTAGATGCATGTTTCTTTTATAATAGTATCCATGGATAATTATTGTATTATTCTAAATGTCCCTAGTTTGTTATTATTGTGGGAATAATAATAAATTAAGACTAGTATGAGTCTTGATTGATAATCATGTGATGATTATGCGTATACGAATACGGGTCAAGATAATTGGTATCTGTTGGGAACAAATGCTGGACCGACCCGCTATGAGAACACTACGTGGTCAATGTCATAAGTGATTCTCATGAGAGTTATATCATTTAGTCCTTTAACTTGAGATCACCAGAGAATCCAACATTAGGAGCACAATGATTTGATACAATCAAACGTTGTCTTTAACCGGATGATTATAAGGATTGTGATTGGTCATTATTCGTCTAATGTGTAGATGTTGTGTGATCAAGATGGAATTTGTCCCTCTCTTTTAGAGAGAGATATCTATTGGGCCCCTCGTTATGTTAGACTGATAAATGGCCATGTCTAGTGAATTGATTGGATCAATGTCACTTGACAATTTTAGTCTACTCAGAAATCGAGACTAGTAGATTGAACTATAAGGGTGACATTCCATGTCTTATGTTCAATTAAAAGATATCACGTGACAAACTGATATGATATACATTGCCTATTACGTTGTATCAATTTATTGATTTTCATGGTACTTGGGTAGTTATAATGCCTTGCTAGAGACCGCTTATGACTTGTATACCAAAATGGTTTTGCACGTCCCGAGCAAAAGCGTATTATACTAACTCTTCTTACTACTACTACTACTACCTACTACTACTACTACTACTACTACTACTACTACTACTACTACTACTACTACTACTACTACTACTACTACTACTACTACTACTACTACTACTACTACTACTACTACTACTACTACTGCTACTACTGCTACTACTGCTGCTCTGCTGCTATCTGCTCTTGCTGCTATCTACTACTACTACTACTACTACTACTACTACTACTACTACTACTACTACTACTACTACTACTACTACTACTACTACTACTACTATTGCTATCTTCTTTACTGCTTCTTTACTCTACTACTACTACTACTACTACTACTACTACTACTACTAAAGTCTATACTCATTTTACATCGTTCATGAAGTATCCTTCAATTCAAATAAGTTCAATTTAATAATCCACTGAATAGTGTTTCTTTGCAAAAATTAATACTTTCACAAACATGTAGCTTTGAAAACACATATAATTCACTTTCAAAACTCAAAAGTAGTTTTTATTTCACCTCGACACTGAAGTAGCAAGTGTGCGATCTCATGATTTCTAATTAAGCTCAAGACTTCACAAATAAGCATGGATCATACTAGTTTTATAGACTTTAGTACTTCAAGAGTTCATAAGACTTAATATAGTTGGAAAGAAAATTTAACTTAACTAAATTACTTGTACTTGAGCTAAATCTTTTCATTTGAAAAGTTTAAATCTAACTTTCACATTCTTTTCATTATATTTATCTCTTTTCTTTTCTACTTATATTCACTCTTTTAGTTGTACGGTCCCTGCTCCTTTTCTTATGTATTTTGTTTTTTCTTTTTTTTCCAACCATCAAGTTCTCTGCTCTTTTTCCTATAGAACTTATGAGACTCTCCATTTTTTATTTAAAACTCTTATTAGCACTTCTCACTTTCACTTTGTCAAGCAAGTTTTAACTCCAACTTTTCATTTAAACACCATCCCTATCTCTTTCCCTTTAGTACTAAGTCTTTATTCACTTTGTACTCAAGCAAGGTTCATACTTATTATAGAATTCATTCGATATCTAATTTTTCCCAAAAGAAATGTTTTAGTACTCTTCCTTATTTTTATTTCAAGTTCATGGTCTTTACTAACTCTAGGTTTCTAATCATGAAATTATACCGTTGTTTGCTACATTTCTTATTTTCTTGTAAAAATTTAATTACACTATCTTGAGTATCATATCACCAAGATACTTGTGTTCATACTCATCCTCAATTGAAGGCATGAACTTTTCAAATTAGTTATTTATTCATTGCATATTACTATATATAACCTAATTTATACAACCTATACACATTCAAATAATAAGTAAATGAAAAAGAATACACTACCATGATTTCCTTTTCAACTACTTCAAAAATAAAATTTTTACGATCATACCTACATTGTTTATCCTTATTTCATCATTTCTTACCACTTCCCATAGAGTAGATTCCCTTAACGTAAATCAAACTTTGTCCTTAAGTTATAAAAACAAGCTTGAAACATAAAAAACCAAACACTTAAACATAATAATATAACAAACATAATAATGCATAAACATAAAATTTAAACAACTAATAGAGTGACAAAATATACATAATGTAAAAAAAACAATTAGTATAAATGTATCGCTCATCTCTCCAAGGTCCAGATAAATCCTAAGAATCAAACTCTAGGACTATGCTTCATCATCAGCTCCAGCATATGATGCTATCAAAAGACGTTCCACCCTTCTGCTCTGCACCACGTATGCATCAAACATGTAGTTTGGTGCTTCCAGAAAACCAATAGACCTATCAATATGTCTCAACCTTTTGCTCCTCTTATATATGGTTTTGTCCCTCTGATGATTAGCTAATAAGATAAAGTTCTTATATCCATTCAGTTTGTCTTGAATCCTTCTCTGCCTGTCTTGCTTAGAGCTCTCTTTGACCTCTTTACTAATGTAGTACTTAGACTTAAAAGGCCTCGGGGCATCCACATTCAGATCTTTTGAGGATGACGCCTCATTATCATTTGCCCTAACTTCACTAACTTGACTCGTTTGCCTCCTTGTTCTGGCATTTTCTTAAAAATTCAAACAACACAATAATTCACAATGGGATTCAAATCACCTATAATCACAAGTTTCATTCACAATGGCCATTCACATGCCAAATAATTTAAAAGACATAGACTAATTCACCATAAACCACATTGATGCTCTAAATCCACACAACTTTAAAATATCTATCTAACAACCTCATTTCCATAATTCATGCTATTTCCTCAATAATTCAAAAACTCAAAGCATAACTAATGAAATTGTAAATTTACCTCAACGCCGGACTACTTTTCGAAGGTGATTACTTCTCCAAGCCTCTATCCATGAAAGCCCACTCACTTTGCTTACCAACTAAAACCCTATTTCTCTCTTAAATCTTTTCTCTAAATCAATGCCCTATCTCTCCTCTATTGTGCAAATTCACAATGCACTTTCTTTTTTCATCTTGATCTGTAGGAACACTCTCTTCTCACTTATAATTGCTCAAACTTGAGTTCTAGAGGGATGTATGCGTAGTTGGTTGTGTATGGACTAGGGTTCAAGTGTGGAAAATATGGGTTGGAATGGATTTAAAACCTCGTCCTCGAAGTCGAAGTCGTCCCTTATAGGGCACAATGGCATCATAGCGTGGCCACGTCGTTGAGACCACTGTGAGCATTTTTTGCTCATAGCTTAGCGTCGTCCTGGCGCCGTCCTTGTTTGCTCATAGTGTCGTGTGTGTATACACACAACGTTAACCAATTTGTTTCCATATATTGCAAATTTTTCATTAACTCCCTAATGGTGCACTCCCGACATTGTGCATTACTACACAAGGCGTCGTGACAGCATGAAATACCATGTATTTATAAAAATTTCATAAAACTTACCCGTGATTTATCCATTTACCCGACCTTTACTACTTTAACTCCTTTGCTCTCTTACACTCTTTGATGAATTAATTAAGACTTCTCCATTCTAGTCTTTTATGTACATTTAGCACAAAACTCTCTAAAGTAAAAAAAATTACTAAAGCGTTTGGATTGATCTAATTAAACTAAATAAATAACTAACTAAAATTAAAAAAAATTAAAGAAACCCCAAGGCTGCCTCCTTGTAGCACTTTGTTTAACGTCATTAGCCCAACGCCTTTTTGCTCGTTTAGTCCGAGTCTAAATTGATAAACTACATTTGAAGATCGTAGATAGAAATATCTCTCCCATTCAGAAGTACTTCTTGCCCTTCAACAAAGACAATCTTCTCGCTATCATCATCCTCCTTGATACTCATTGTGATCATTTTCTTCCTCGTATGCAAGATCGTATTCCCAGTGTTCAAGAATGGCTGCCCAAGTATCCTAGACAGATCATAATCTATATCATGATCCATAATCTCAAAACTAATAATAAATGTAAATCTACCTACTTTCATATACACATTCAAGAATCTCCCTATTGTTGGTACCAAGTTACCATCAATTACTAGCAAATCTGTGGTATCGAGATAATTGGTCTTCAAATCCGCTTGTAACATGTCCTTTATAGTACATTGACTGAGGCTCCGATATCATGCAAGATGTTTCTAAACTGGTGCCCATTAATGCTCAATGGAATGCATATATCTCTAGGATATCTCATCTTGATAGGTTGATGTCTCGATGTGAACTTGAATTTCTGTTCTGAATTCTTTGGAACAACCTTGATGCTATTTCGTTTGGGTGATTCTTCAGAAGATCATTCATCTTGTTGCTTAACTTTCCATTATTTCTTCCCCTTCTTGTTATTCATTAAGGCATTGATCCTTTGTTGCTTGAACCCTTGAAGTTCATCTTGCCTCACTTTCGTTCCTTTCTCATGCATCACTTTAGCTAAAAATGTTGACTCTTTGTAGCTTATGGATCACTTGAACTTGCATTGGCTCATTCGTTGCTTAGTGCTCATCATGTGGATAGCACTAACATTCTCAGGATTTATGATACAATTACTCAAAAACTGCCTTTCTTTCCTTGAATCTAAAGCAATGGCTAGTTGACCAATCTGTCTCTCCAGGTTCTTAATGGATTGTGATATCTTATCATCCATCCTCTTTAGAGCTTATCTTACATTTTCCATCTTTTCTCATACTTCTTATGGTGTTCTCTATTGTTGATATCGATGGTGTGCAACAATTTCTTAATTGACTTAGATAAACTCATTTCTTTTCTTTGGCTTAGTTTCCCTTGTTGGACTTGATGATCAAAACCTGGAGGTAACTTTAGTGCATTATCAGGATTTCCATATGAGAAGTTTGGGTTGTTGTATCATTGATAAAATTATTGAGGAGCCATTCCTCTCTGTTTGAAGTTATTTCCATAGCTCTGGTTGTTCATGAAGTTGACATCTTCAAACTTCATTCCTTATTGCATGTCTATTGGATTAACCACCATTGCTTGGTGATTAATGCATTGATGTATCGCTTGTACTTGTGGACTTTTTTGTCTCATTTGTAACTTCACCATCTGACTACTCATGTTAAATAGTTGTGCCATAATCGCAGCTTGCAAATCAATATCATACACTTTTGTTGGCTTTCTCATTATGGAATGAGTACCTGCTGTAGAGTCTTAGGACATAAGATCTAGAAGATCTAATGCTCCATCTTCATCCTTGGATAGTAGAGAACCACCTGTTGTGGCATCCACTAATGTTCTTATGCTGTGATTTATTTCATAGTAAAAAATCTATAGTTGTGCCTATCTCCCATATCCATGTCCTGGACATCTTCTTATCATCTTTTTGAATCTTTCTAAGCCACCCTAAAAGACTCGGTATCCTCCTGCTTTAATTGATTGATTTCCAATTTCCTTTCACTGACCTTCACTAGGGAAAGAACTTGTATAGAAATCTTTCATTGATTTTCAACCATGAAGTCATACTCTCTGCATTTAGTCGTTGGAACTAGGATTTGGCTTTTCCACCTGATGATAATTGGAAAGTCTCAGTCTGATGACCTCCTTTGTAACTCTGATAATGTGCACAGTGTCGCGCTTCTCCAAAAAATTCTCTATATGTGCAACTAGATCTTCATTTGATAGCCCGTTTAATAGGCTATTCTGCACCATGTTGATTAGAGACAATCTTAGTTTGAACCCGTTGGTGTTGGCTGAAAGCCTCATCACTTTATGGTAAGCCTCTTAAAATTTTGGTTTGAAGTAGTCACAAAGAAATCTATGCCCTCGCACTCAGTCTTGCACTACCATATCACTTTCGGGTTGGTTACTCCCTCGGCCCTATTGTTGATTTCGGTTCCATGAAATCCGAGAACTTCATAAACTTTATTAGACGACTAATTAAGTATTTACATATTTTAATTTTAGTTTAGGTATATGTGGTGGGATCAAGATGTTACGAACCAGAGATCATAACGAAAAATGTTATTTTTTCAATGATGAATGCGTTGTGTGTGTATTATATGATATTTTGTCATGAAGTCGAGGTGTGTTGATGTGTATCCTCAGTTTGTCCTACTTAGGGTTGCAAATGAGTGTCTGAAGGGCACGAGTGAAAATTAATTATTTGTTACTTGAAAACTAATTAACCAAGTGTTAATCCTCAAGTAAAGGGTTTGCATCAATTTATAAGCATGTTGGGATCGGTGGTAGTGTAAATTAAGAATGAAATTCGTGCAAGACTTTGCCTCGAGTTTCGTATCAGCTGGTGGTGGTCGAGGTTGAGATTGAGTCCAAATTGGTGTAAGTTTAGCTAAGTATGGCAACAGAATTAGTCTTGTAGACTTTGGTATGTCATGGAAAAAATTATGATTTTTGGGGTTTTGATGTGACCAAACCAGTGTTATGGACGTTTTATTGAGTTGGACTGTTTTGTCAGGAATTTTTCAATTTGGTGGAAAACTGGATTGAAAACGAGCGCTGAAAGCTAAAACATGTCAAAATAGTGATTTTATGGAATTAATAAATAAAAAGATATTAAGCTGCTGACAAGTAGCTGAGGGTTTATATATAATAGAAAAAAAATAATCAAACTCATTTCAAACGTTCTACCAGAACGTTTACAAATATGGTTTCTAAACCTTTCAAATCTTTCTTTCGCTCCGCAAGCTCTCGATGTCCGATTTTTGCCTAGTTACTTTCACTAAACTGTAGAGCATCACGAGATGGTCAGTTCGATCTAAGTCTTCATAGTAAAAACAAGGTATTTGGACCACAATTTGGTAAATACTCAATGCTCGATATTTTCCTTCATTAAATTTGAATTCTCGCGATTTCTCAATTTATTTTGCGGGGTTTTGATAGAAATGGTAGGGATTTTTGTGAATTGGTATATTGGATTGATTTATGCTATTTTGGAATAAATTCCACTAGCGTGGGTTAGGGTTTTGATGAATTGAACTCATGTGGATCAGTTGATAACTATTTTGGAGATGTTTTATAGTTGATATTGATTTACATCGTCTTTTAGGATGAATTGATTATTAGTTTTGATCCAATTTGACTCCACGGGTTGTGAAAATATTTGGATATTGGTATCAAGTGGTCTCGCGGTGTTTGTTGTTGAGATTTTAGGATATAATTGCGAAAATCTTCACTTGGAGAAGTTTTTCAGTTCAAAATAAATAAAGTTTACATAGTTGACATGCCATATTGAAAAATTTGTAACTTCTCTGTCGGTGATCCGATTTGATTGTTCTTGAAGTATATGGAAAGTAGGACATGAAAACTATAAGTTTCTTTTGGGTCATCATGACAAATATTGAGGTTTTCAATGTTAAAAATTTACCCCAAGTTGGCTAGTTGAAAGCCAGTTGAAACAGTTATATAAACAAATATTCTTGGAAATTATTCTCAAGCATACTTTGGCCGCAGTTTTCATTGGGTTACATGATTTGATTTCATTTGAAGCTTGACCAATAACATAATTGGGTATGTAAGGAAGCTATTGGACCATTTTCAAGGTGATTCGATGATTCAAGAACCTCGAGAAGTTAGCTCAAAGTTGGTTTGTTGTAAGTAAACCCTACAGTGTTCTTTACTATTTATGGAATTGATCTTTGTACCTTCATTTATGTTTAGTCTGCATTGCATTTCACATTTTTCTTGGTCATACATACATGACATCTGGATAGAATTGACCATGCTTCAGTCGTAAGAGTGTGAGGTGCTCCATTCCAAACTAGATGTACTGCAAGTATCTAAGGTGGGTAATGTCGACTCCAAAGTAGCATGCATTGAACTCATATGATTGTTCTAGGTTCATCGTGAAAGGACTCGCTTGTTATGAGCATAAAACAGGAAATGAGGGATCCATTTTGTTATTTAAATTTGTTATTATTTGGTAATGCAATTAAATGTCACCATCTTCGAGTTGTTTTTGATGATGTCAGGTTCTCTGTAAAAACTAGACAGAACGGGAAAGGCTCAAAGAATTTTTGTGAATGTTTTGAGTATAAAAGTTTAATTTTCTTGTTGTAATCACTTTATATATATTGTTTGGGCTTTAAGGTAAGTGTAGGTTGTGAAATACTTGTGAATAGGCTATGAGAGTCTCCTAAATTAGTTTGAGGTAAGTTAAAAGACATATGATTCAATTTCATTTATTTTAGGATTATAAAGTTGTAACTAAGGTATCAGAGACTCTAAGTTAGTACTTAAAGTTTGAATTTAATATATATTGTGATCTGCAGGGAGTTGTGAGTCCTTTTAGGCCTCTCCTAAACTCTGCTCTCTATTAGGTGTAAGTTTTTCGATAGGCCATTTATAAGGGAGGTGCCGCCGAGATTTTTACAAAATATGGATATTCACTCCAATTAAATAAATCATGAATTGAATTTGAATGAGTATATAAATTTAGTTTTGGAGCATTATTATGGATCAGATTAAAAATTATTTTGAGGTTGAAGTCAATTGAATGTATTGGATGCCTGATTAGGGGAATTAGGCTAAGTCAGGACTTAGTGAGACTGGCCTTGACAGGTTCCCTGCTTGATCCTCCACCATTTTGATTCTTTTTTTTTCTTTCCCTTGTTGGTTCTGTCAATCTCAGGATTGTAAGGCACTAAGTCCTTCTCTCCTTTACTACGTATGCACTAATTCTCCCTGAAAAAGAAATAAACAAAAGATCGAGTGCAGATTGTCAAACTTGAAACTTAAACTTTTTTTTTTCTCTTTTTTATAAGCTTAAAAGTAAATTACTTAAAATACAACCTTAAAGGTTTTGTGAACTAAACTAAATTAATGTGTGGCTACCTATCCCAACAAGGACACCAAAAACTTGATCATGGACGCAAGTATAACAGTTAGATTGTAGTAATAATGTGATCAACTAGTGTAGATTACGGATATTGTCTTAAAGGAAAGGTATGTTGCGCACAGCTCACTTAATTAGATTCACTCTATTGCTAAGAAAATCTCTTTTGAATTGGTTTTAACTAAACTACTCTATTCTAGAAAATGACAAGTCAATAATTATACACATTTTATAGTGTAATTTAGGTTGATTTTAGGTATAAATGTTGATATTATGCTAGTTATTTTCTTATTTTTGTGATTTTTGGTTTTAAATAGGAAAATAAAGAAATGGAAGAAAAAAGAAAGAAAAGCGAATAATCAACTGAAATACTACACCAGCGATTAGCCAACGACTTGGAATAACACTGGGAATCATTACTAAAACGACAGTAGAAGAAGACAAGAGAATCCACAAAGAATTGGAGAATGAACTATAAATCACCAACTGAATCACTAGAGCGCAGAGAGTTAAACTCAATGATTTGCTCAGCGATTTGTGCATAAGTTAGAAATCGCTGACAAATCACTGAGGTCAATTATGAGTTTTTCAGATTAGTATGAAGAACTTGAGTTTATATAAGATATGCATACGTAGGAAGACTATAAAAAGGCTAAAGAGCTTCATAATAACTCTCCTAATTCTTTTTCTTTTTGCTTTTTTTTGTTCTATATTAGTTTTATTGTACAGGTTTGAAGATACATTGGAGCTTTGATTTATATTATGGTATTTATTTATTCATTATGTCTTTTAATTATATTTATGCATTATTTTTTCCATCATGAGTGAGTAGTCTATCAATCTAAATAAACCCTATACAATGTAATATATTTTGGATTGCTAGATAATTATAATAATGGAATCATGTGCTTAATGCTTTAAATCTATTCGTACAAGTTAGTCACAGATTTAATAAGTTATTTTTGCGTATTACAACTAAAGGAGATTAGTATTGCATGCATAGTTGCAAATGTTTATGTGGTATTATGATTCTGAGTCTATGTCTAAAGTTATTGGCAATAATTGTAGAAGTAGTAACTAGGATTAATTTATAGGGCGTTTGCTAAGTGGATGTTTTAGCTGATTGTGTTCGAAGTTGTTTATTATACGGCTTCAGTAATATTGGCTTAGATTAGGCATGATTTTCATTGAACTTAATGATGTCATACTTTTATGGTGTTGCATTTTATCCAATGGGTAGATTTACAATGATAAGAATGTGGCATTTCCATTGAATTTAGAAAAATTGGTGGCTGGCTAAAGGCTATCAACCTATTATGAAATAGGGTTTAATGATTCCAAGATTCCAAATTTTATGATTATAACTATATTATGAAGTGATATTATGTTCTAGTGTTTGAGAGTAATCATATATAGTATATTGTTTAACGGGGGTTTGTTTATTTATATTGAATTGAATTTGAATATTGTTTAATTTAGTTTGAATTTGAATTGTTTAAATTCATTTAGTTAGTTTGGTTATTTAAGTTAATAATCATAATTGTTAGTTATTTTATATTTTAATTCTCGTTTAATTTGATGAAGTAAATTAATAAAAACAAGAAAAAAATTACTTTCCTTTGAGATTTAAAAAATCCATGTGGAGATGATATCCCACTCACCAGTACTATAATTTAATTGAAAAATATGGGAAATTGTTGTGGACACTCGACACATGTCAATTTCTGGTGCTGTTGCCGAGGGTTTTTAGGTAATTCTAAAAGATTCTAGATGTTGTATGGTCTACACACTTCATCCTGTTAATTCAACTGGATCTTTACATCCGTTTGATTCTAAAATTGATAGAACTTTTGATCGGAGTTTAAGACAACAACTTATGGAAAACTTAGCTAATAGGATGGAAAACAACAATGATGATATTAATGACAATGTCAATAATAAGAATAATGATAATAAAGTTATCAATAATAATATATAACTCACTTTTAGACAAGCAAATTAAAATATTACACATCATATGAGCCTATGTGTATAGCAAACCTCGATGGATTAATGAATTTGAACTTAGATCTGGATTTATTAGTGCCTTACCTAACTTCTTTGGTAAAGACAATGGAGACCAACATAAATTTATAAGGGAGTATCAACATAAAGTTAATGGGTTGAAATCGAAAGGATGTACTTTAGAACAAGTAAAACTTAAGGCTTTTCTTTTTGTAATGAAAGATCAAGCACAAGACTGGTTGTTCTATCTCCCACATTATTTGATAACTACATGGACTCAAATGTTAGAAGCTTTCCTGGATGAATATATGCATGCTAGAAAAATTAGTTCCTATAGAAAAAAAAATAATAGTTGCGAAGATGAAAGATGATGAAAACTTTAACAAATTTTGGGATATATTTCAAATACTAATTTATTCTTATCCACAAAATGGATCTACTAAAAAACTTTATTTGAATATTTTTATAAAGGACTTAATCACTTTGAACGAAGACTATTAGTCACAGTATGTGGTGGATCTTTATTTGAGACAACACCTAGTCTAGCAAAAGAAGCAAGTAATAAAATGACAAAACAATCTAAGCAATATGGTGAAAAGGTTGAGTCCTCAAGAAAGAAACACTATAAAATGGATAATAAGAATAATAATGTAACCGATGATAAAATTGATGAATTATCTAAGATCGTTTAGTTGTTAGTTAATGATAGTTCTAATCAAGTTAAGGCTTGCGAATTTTGTAATGAGGTTACACATCATACAGATGCGTGTCCTACTTTACAGGAAGAAAATACTAAAAAGGTTATTGCAATGATGAATCAATTTTTCTAGTCCCTCAAGAAATCAATATAATATAATACTTATTATTCTAGAAAATCGAAACCAAATCTTACTTATGGTCCTCAAAAACAGAATTATAAAACTTATAGACCAATAGCTCATATAAAAGTTGCACCTAATCCGCAACCTCAACAAAACACTCAACCTATGAATCCCAATTTAGAGCAAATACTGCATAACTTTATGATTTGAAGTAATCTAAACTTTAGACAGATTTCTCAAAATAAAATTAAGAGTTACACTACCATTAATGAACTGATTATCAGTTAACTCAAATGAATTTATAAATAAAAAGGTTGAGTACTCAACAGAGTAGTCAAGCTAAAACACCTACTCAAGCCAATGTTGCTCCTATTAATCAATCATAAGTTAATGCTATATTCAGTGATAAGAAAGATACAACTATAATTGGTAAGAAATCTAAACAAAGTAATAAAAAAATGTTCATAAAACTATTGAAGAAGAAGAAGAAAGAAAAAGAAATGATGGCTAATGTCATTCCCACTAGAGAATGGATGGCTGAACAATTGAAATATACATATTTTCCTTGAAGGTTGGACTCATGGTATTTAGCCTGAGTTGAAACATATGAAAATCTTTACAAAAGTGTGAATTAATTGATAAGGATAAAAATAATAAGATTTTTGATAATTTGAATGAAGATATATGTTCATATTCTATCGTTCCACAATGACTAGCTAATGCTAAGGAGGAAGAAATCAATGAAGACATTCTTGAATCATTTAGGAAAATAAAAATCGATAAACCATTGATGAAATCAATTATGCGATTCTCTAATTATGATGTAGTTTTGAAAGATTCTCTGAATAAAATGACAAATTTTTATAAGAATATAAGGAAAACTTAGGACAATAAGTGTTTGCTTTAATTAAAAAAACCTAAAGAATGTTCCGACCCAAGAGTTTTTGGAATCCCAATTACAATAGGAACTTCTTTAATAGATTTTTCTATGTGTGATTTTGGAGCATTAGTAAACGTTATGTCAAGTTCTATGAGTCAATTAAAATAGTTTGATTGACTAATACACTAATTAACCTTACTTTAGCTGACAATACTGTTATTTAAGCCTATGGTTTACAAGAAAATGTCTTAATCAAAGTAAATGAATTAATATTTCCCGTTGACTTCTATATCATGGAAATCGGAGACTCAATATCAGTTTAGTCCCCACCTATACTTTTAGGAAGACCTTTCCTTAAAACGACTAAAATAAAGCTAGATATCTTTGAAGGAATAATGTCTATGGGATTTGAAAATAAAATTATCACTTTTCATTTTAATGATGAAAATATCTATGGAAACTTTGATGAATTTGATAATGAACAAACTAAGAATAATGAATCTTTAGAATTAAATCATCGTGAAGCTGAAATTTATGCTATTGATGTAGTAACAGTGGAAATGGAAATGTTAGGACTATGAAAAAGCAAGGTAAAGAAATTTCTAATCCAAGAGACATAACCCAAGAATGGAGGGTTAAGCAACCGAATAATGTTTAGAATAATAACATGGAGGAAATTAAATATGCAAAAAATAAGAAGAAGAAAAAGAAGAATCCATCAATTTTTAAACTCGATGATCCAGGAGATATATATATATATATTTATAAACATAGAGGTCAAATGGGCTTGGTACTTTAAAGCTATTTGTGATACAGGTTCTAAAGCAAACTATATGCCAATTCATTTTTTCCTTCACACTCAATAGGAATTTGATGTTCTTACTTCCAAAATAGTTGCCGACTAAACAGTTATTCATTAAAACCAATAGGTTTGGTTACTAATGTGCTAATTCAAATTGACAAGTACATTATTCCCACAGACTTTTTGGTTATGCCACACTTCATCAACGGAGATCCTCCATTAATATTAAGATGACCTTTCTTAGCCAATTTGCAAACTATCATGGATACTCTATAAAAGACAATTACTTTTCGAGTGCATGGCCGAGCAATCTTTTTTTGGAATGGTACAAGAGTGGATAATCCTATACTTAAGTTCACAAAATCAACCTAGAACTGCGTGGTTCTGTCAAGCCAATGACGGTAAACAAAAGCACTTTATAAAAGGCAACCCATACTTTATCTTTATTTTCCATTTTAGTATTAGGATTAGTTAGTTGTTTTTAAATTCTCTCAACTTTTGACTATTATAATGGGATATTTTAGAAATTCAATTTCGGAATAGTTTCATGTAAGGGGGTTGATCGAGCCAATTTATTTTCGTACTATATTGTTTTATGCATTAGATTTATGTTAATTAGCTATTTATGACAATGAAACAAATTATTTAATACATATTTTAGTTAAATCTAAAATTTTAAATATTTTTGCTTTTATTAATATATATACGTGATAATTAAATGGGACAATCGAATTAAATGGGAAAATAGTAAAAAATAGACTAGCGATTTCCTAGCGATTCCTATTTGTACTAGAAATCACTAAGAAAATCTGCAGCAGTTTGCAGAACTTTCAGTGCAAATTTGAATCATCGATTTCTTACCGAATCAAGTTTAAAACTAGAAATCGCTAGGCAAATCACTAAGTTACTGAGGCTCATTTCTAGCAATTTTATCAGCGATTCCTTAGCGAATCCAATTAAACCTTGATTTACTGAGAATGAATTCAAGTTTTTAAAAGTAAAAACCCCAAATAGCCATATTTAAACCCTTCACACTCACAAACCATTGCAACCTTTCAATCAAGAGATCAATTTTTGACTAGATTAAACCTTCTGAAGCAAGTGATTCCCACCTCAATCTTCACACATTTAACAAAAAATGTGGTGAGTTTTACGAGTGCAGAGCCACTTTGGGCATGAGCAAGGGAGCTCGAATTGGAGCTTGCAGGAGTTTCATATAGAAGAGTTTTGAGTCCCATACTTGAAAGAATCACTATCAAGAAGGTAATCAACTAAATCCTAACCTCTTATGGATTTAATTTTTGGTTTTTAATTGGTTTTGGAATGATAATTAGGTTAGGAGTTCAATTTCAACTTTTTTACTCTATAAATGGTTTTGATATCGAATAATTTCTATTATAATACTAATATGGGAGTGATTTGATGATTTATTCATTACTATCAAATTTTTGAACTAATTTTTATATATAGTGAATAGATTGAATTATATACACAAGCTAATTTAAGACTAAGTTTCAAATGAGTTTAATAGCTTTTTGTAAATATTTATCGATTGATTTGAATTACATACAAGTTTGTTTTTCCTAATGCTATTTTATCAATAACTTTCGTATAAATTTCAAACTCTCAATCTATAAATGATTTTTCCGATGATTTCTCACTCTTGATAGATACGTTGAATTTTACTGAACACTTTTCTGACAAATTTGGTTTTAAATGATTTTACAGGTTCATTCTTTTACTTACACTATTCCCAATGGCCGGAGGTGGTAAGGCTTGAAGTTCAAGAGAAGAGAAGGGGAAGGGAAAGTTAATAGAGAAATTGAAAACAAAATCAAAAGTTTTCCAAATCCAACCCACATCAATATTTTTCAACACACCTAGGATTAGACCGCAAAGAGGACCTACTTCGCCTTCTTCTTTTGGTTACAACCTAGAGGATGATTATATGGAAGAGGAAGACGTAGAGGATGTTGAACAAAAAATACCGATGAGGGAGAGAAATAATGAATTGGGGAAAATAAATTGTCAATGAAAAGGCCTACAAAAAATTTAAGAATGACCTAATTAAGGATATGAAGTTGAGCTCGGAGAGGAGATTTAATATGAATAACGAATTGAAGTATAGGCCTAGGATCTTAGATATCATATAGGAAAGAAACTAGGGTTTACTGATTATAAATTATAACCACATAAACCTAGAGAATGTTCCTAGTGAAAGGGGTTATGAAGTCTTAGTGAGAGAGTTTTACGCCAATGTTTATAGATGTAAGAGCAAGACCGAGTCCCAAGTTCATGGGAGGACAATGTACTATTCTGCTGCAAGAATAAATCAGTATTTCAAATTACCAAATTTTCATAAAAACAATGATGAGTACCACAAACCCAAATATAATATTAAATACCATTACCCCACTAAGAAAATAAGGGGAGGTTTGGAGGCGATCTATGGAGATGGATTCATTTTTGATACAGAGGGGTATCCCAATCACATAACCACTAAATGTTTTAGGAAAATCACTAAAGCTTGGTGTTATTTCATCAATGCCAGTTTACAGCCGAGCTTGTAGTATTACGAGATAGTGAACTACAAGGCCGCCCTACTTTACCAAATTGAAATGGGGTTAGGATACTTGGATGTTAGCAAAATCATTTATGAATCAATTAGCAATGCCATCACCACAAAGAAGAACGATATACTTCCTTTCCCCTTGATGATTACAACCTTTTGTAGGATGGACTAAGTGAACATGACAGGCCTCGACAAGGATGTTTTACCAAAGAAGACAATCACTATGAGGTTATAGAGAGGTATGGCAGAGTGAATGGCTATGAAGATATAAAAGATGAGAGAAAAGAGCTAAGATAGCCAAAAGAGAAATCGAGCAAAGAAGGAAAATCAGAGACGACATGGGAAGAATCTAAGAAGAGATGTCGGATGCTAGAAATGATCCAAACTTGAAGCAACCAAAAAAAGATTATGACAGATTATACATGAAAAACTCCGAGTTGGCTTTCATGGGTGCAATTTTGCGCAATCAGATGATCACTCTTCGTAATCAAGAACTGGTATTTGAGAACTAGAGAGCTTTAGCAAAGAGCATCCAAAAAATGTAGCGTACGATGTCTTGGAGAAACAGACGTCAAAGAGGCAAAAAAGTTCCCGTACCATCTACATAAATGAGATTACCACTTAGCAGTAATCTTGATGTTTCAACATTGCCAGGTCAAGAATACCACATCTACGACCATGCACTGAGCTACGAGTCCCAAAGGATTGATCCAATGGAGGATGATGACGACACGGGTTCCGAACGCCGACATTAATTTTCTTCTTCTATATATTTTTTGTCACCGAGTGATACTATGTGAGCTTTTTTATGTAATTTCGGTAGTAGTGATATACTTTGTGTTTTTTGATGATACTCCGTGTTAATGGTGGTATATTATGTGATACATTCTATTCAATGTTTGGTTATGATAAGTAATTCACTTGTTATATAATGGTGATGTTTATTCATTAAATTTTTATGCACTCTATCTTATTTTATGTTTAAATTAACTTAATTTCTTGATTGTCATATTTATTTTTACTTTATCAATTCTTTTATACTTCACGTGGTATGTTTGTAATGTTGAAAACTGGACTTCACTTTTGAACCTCGAAGACAAGGTTTAGAATGAGTTTGAAGGTATTTTAGGTGAAGTATGACATTGATGACAATGAAAGGAAAGAAAGGTAAAAAAAGTTTAGAATTACTTTTAATCCGATATTCAAGTAAGTTGATGAAGTTTTTCAAATTTCTTCCAAATTCAAGTAAGTATGAATTTCATTTTACTTTATAATATAATGAAGATGAATATATATATAATAGATTTTGAATAGAACTGATATTTTTATTACCCAAGTAAGTTTTATGATAGAAGGAATCAACTTTTATATCATTTTGATTAACTTTGCTAGTTGATGTGAACACAAAATTGAATGTCTTATATTAGTCTTAATAATAGGTAGAAGATCGAAATAATAGTGCAAAATGAACAAGATGAATTTCTATGAATCTTATGATATAAAAGCTATTGATTAAGTATTTTTATAGTATATATATAAAAAGTTATTATGCCACAATTGAAAGAAAAATTAGGTTAAACTGATGAATTTCTAGAAGAAAGAATACTTTCTTCAATTTTAGTGGATAGTGAGAAAGTGTTAACAAGAGTTTATAAAAATAAATATATAGAGAGTCCTATAGATTTCAAAGGAAATGGAGCAGAGAGTTTATAGTGGGAAAATGTGAGAATGTTCAAAGGAAATGGAGCATGGACCCAAAAGTCAATTGAAAAAATATAATAAATAAAAATTATAAAAGTCCTTGTATTGGTATGAAGTAAAAATATGAGATATGAAAAAGTTGATGTTCTTAAAAACTCTTCAAAGAAAAGATTTAATTTGAGTGCTTGAAGCTAGAATTGAATGACGTATTTCTTAGTCTAACATGTTGTAAAAGACAAATTCATTAGTATATTGGTAAGATTCCTATTGATTTTAATTGTGGTACTATTATAAAGTATTTTTTAAAGTTAAGATTAATCTAGTGGTTTTTGTGTTTTGAGATTCTATGTTAGTTACCGTTAGCTTGATGCTTGTCTGTGAAGATTGAGAAAAAGTATTTTGTGTACTAGCCTTGGAAATGAACTTTAAATTCTAAAAATTGTTACATTAGGTGGTTGAGCTATAATTAAAAGATATTTTGATTTGACTAAATCATTATATTCTATCATCACTTTCATTTACTTGTGGGTGATATATTTCTATTTGAAAATCACTCCTATTTTAAAATTTAAATTATTTAAAATTAAGATGAATTAGATTGAAATCAGTTTATAAAAAATGAAAAAGATTATGATTGAGAGTATTCCTTTGCTCGAGTCAACAAAGTGCTGAGTTTGGGGGTATTTGACAAGTCAATAATTAGACACATTTTATAATGTAATTTAAGTTGATTTTAGGCATAAATAATGATATTACACTAGGTATCCTCTTTTTTTGCTATCTAAATCGGCACCAGAAGAATGCCAGCGAATCCATAGCGAATTTGAGAATGAACTATAAATCGCCAGCTGAATCGCTCTGGAGCACAAAAATGTAAACTCAGTGATTTGCTAAACAATTTGTGTATAAGTTAGAAATCACTGACAAATCGCTAAGGTCGATTACGAGTTTTTTTAGATTAGTATGAAGTATTTAAGATTATCTAATATATGTATACGTAGGGAGGCTACAAAAAGGCCCAGAGAGCTTTGAAATAACTCTCCTAATGATTTTTTTTTGCTTTTCTTTTGCTTTATATTAGTTTTATTGTCTATATTTGAAGATACAATGGAGCTTTGATTTATATTAAAATATTTATTTATTCATTGTCTTTTAATTATATTTATACATTATTTATTTATTGCATGAGTGAGTAGTCTATTAATCTAAACAAACCCTAGACAATGTAATATATTTTAGATTGCTAGATAGTTATAATTAAGGAATCATGTGCTTAATGCTTTAAATCTATTCATACATGTCAATAATGGATTTAACAAGTTGATTTTGCGTATTAAAACGAAACAAGATTAGAATTGCATGCATAGTTGCAAATGTGTTATGTGTTATTATGATTCTGAGTCTATGTCTATAGTTATTGACAACAATTATATAAGTAGTAACTAGGATTAATCAATAGGGCATTTCCCGATTGAATGTTCTAGATGATTGTGTTCCAAGTTGTTTATTATGCGGCTTCGGTAATATTTGCTTGGATTAGACATGATTTTCATTAAACTTAATGCTATCATATTTCTATGGTGTCGCATTTTATCCAATGAGTAGATTTACAATGATAAGAATGTGACATTTCCATTGAATTTAGAAAAATTGATGGCTGGCTAAAAGCTATCAACCTTTTATGAAGTAGGGTCCAATGATTCCAAGATTCAATGTTTATGATTATAACTATAGTATGAAGTAATATTATGTTCTAGTGTTTGAAAGTAATCCAAATATATTATAATGTTTAGTGGGTTTTGTTTAAATGTTGGTTTATTTATATTGAATTGAATTTGAATATTGTTTAATTTAGATTGAATTTGAATTATTTAAATTAATTTAGTTAGTTTGGTTATTTAAGTTAGTAAGCATAGTTGTTAGTTATTTAATATTTTAATTCCTGTTTAATTAGATTAACTAAATTAATAAAAAAACTACTTCCTTTGAAATTTCAAAAATCCCTAAGGAGACGATATCCAATTAACCACCAATACAAGTTAATAGTAAAATTTGTGAAATTATTGTGCACGCTCAACATGTGTCAGAAAACAATGTAAATTAACTTTTAACTCTTATATTAAGAAGATCTTAGTTCACAACTTCACCTAGGTAATTAATTATTATGCTTTCATCTCACTCCCTATATTTCATTATGTTTGTGCAATGCTCAATTAGAATATATAGATCTCCTTCAAATTCACTTCAGCCCACTGTCGTGGTGGAAAAGATCCTAATGTGCAAACTAGAACTCCACCTATCGGTATGAATAACTTAAGTTCCACATTGCTTTAATTTTTAAATCTTTAGATTCATAACCACTTAAGTTTACTATTCGTGCCTCCGTAATCAACAACTATCTAATGGTGTTATATATTTTACGGTTGTATTGTCTATATTCGGCTTAAAAGCTCAAATGGCCATGGTAACTCCTAAAACCTCTAATCAATAAACACGTGATCAAGATGTTCATACCATTAAATAAAGAATCAATACAAACTCTAACTATTGCACTTATTAATCATTATAATCCATTCATATTTTCTTTAGTATAACATTCATACCATAGGATCCATTGATCCCTAAGAAAAATGAACTACTCACTCATCATTGAAATCAACATACACATCATGTTATTCATTGCAATTAAAGATTGAATTAAATAACTTCAATTAAATCAAGGAAAAAATTGAAACCACACCCAAGAGGGGGGGTGAATTGGGTGTATTGAGAAGTTATCGCCTTTTTAAAATAATTCAACAATAAATATGTTATATGCTCAATAAAACCCAAGTATGAATGCAATGCAAGAAGAAGGGGATAGAAGAGATGGAAAGAGACACGCGATTTATATTGGTTCGATCCAATCATCTACATCACTACCTAACCTCCCTGGTTAACCCCCACTTATATTGCCAATAAGTGTTACAACCTAAGCGTACAAGCCTTGAATGTCTAATCACAAATTAAGACTTCCTACCTAGCCGCAACTAGGGTTTATGCCAAGCCTTAACTAGGTCTTCCCTTTGACTTAGATCCCACTAAGTCTTACAATTAGCCACTTACAAAGAATAGATGAAAATATTCAAACTCACTTTACAAAGTAAAGTGACACCAAATTCAATTACAAGCAAGCCTCCTAGAGCCTAACCACTCTAATGCATGCAAGTATGAGAACAAATGAGAAATACAAGTATATAACTGATTTTGTGCAAATATCAAATATAAAACCGTTTCAAACGAATCGATTAAAATAAATCCGGTTTTAAATCCAAAGACTAAGAAGTTTGATAAAAATCAAGTTTAAGTGCAAACTCTTGTCCAAACCATTCCTAGGGTTTAGTAAATCAAGTTTAAGTGTAAAACCGAAGAAAAATGTGTTCAAGAACACAACAAATGATTTCCACAAGTCAAGCACACAAAAATATGAAATTTAAGCACAAGAAAAGCTAGGAAATCGGACTTTCTTACAACCCCGAGAGAGTGATTAGAAAATCAGTTATGGAGTGGATGTTGTAAGCTTTGAATGCCTCAACAATACTGGTTTTGAGAGTGATTCAATCGCCTCGAAAGATTACAAGTGATAGCACACAAAAATCCAAGCTTCTTCTTTGAAAACAAAAGCACAATAGGGTTTTCTTGCTCGACAAGACAATAGAATGATTTAGGTGGTTTGAGAATATTCTACATTGCTTTTTAACAGTTTTGAATGTTCTAGAGATCCAAGGGCTCAGATTTGATCATCTATTCAAATTAAAGTGTGATTTTCAGCTTTATAACAAGCTGTCAAAAAGGCAATTAGTGCACTAATATTGGGACCTAGCGCGCTATTCCTCTAAGCTAACGCGCTAATCCTCTAAGCTAGCGTGCTAATGCTAAAAATTAGCGCACTAACTCTGCAATTAGCATGGTAATATCACTATTAGCGCGCTAACTGTCAGGGGCCTCAAAATAAATATTTTTAGCCCTAGAGTTAGCGACCCCTTATTGTATCCGAGACCCTACCAAACCTCTTATAGCATGTTATACATGTTTGTTAAAGGTCATAGAACCTGTTTAGGTGGTACGGATGTTTTCACGAATCCCAGAAATGGAAAATCCCAATTTAATGACTTACATAGGGGCTTTTCTGCTAATACACAGTTTTATTTTTCAAAAACCGTTGAAAACAAGTTTTTTATTTTTGAAAACTTCCACAATGGTTTTTAAAGTACGATGTGAATATAAAAACATGGTTTCACGTAGTTTGAACTTATAAGACTGATTTAAGTGGTGAATTTCATTTAAAACACACTTGATGAACTTATTAGTATATTTTCACTTTATTTGTTTCCATTAAAATCCCAGGTGGAGTAAAAGTGACTTACCGCTTAGTCCAACAATTTCCCCCTTTTTGATGATAACGAACAATGTGAACTTGACAATAAAAAACAAAATTCACATGTCTTCATATCCATAGTGCAATCTCAAACAATCTCAAGTTCAACGCATACATTTCTCCCCCTTTTGACCACATCAAAAAGTGAGGCCAAGCTCCCCCTTACAACAAGCATAATTGAAAATAAGCCACGAATATAACAACACAGTGGGTGGAAGACTCCCCCTCACTACGTGTATATTACAAGACATAAACAAGTATATCAATGAAAGTCATTCACATGCAACTAATATAGGGCAATGAACAAAAACATAACAGTAACTCATATATACATAATTTTTTTTTCATGATATTAAATGCTGAAAATGAACATTAACATAGTTGTGGCCTAAACAACTGAGTCTACAACATAGCAAATGTACATCAAAACACTAGAAGACTAACATTGATGAGCCTAACTATGCTATGCCTAGATAATCATCCTAATGAGACGATGTCCGACGCACAAACCTGGAGGCAGGGTCATCTCGCACTGGCCTGACTGGCAGTAGATGGCCCTCTATGCGACAAAGTTGATCACCCTAACGTTCAAGGCGGGTGTCAATGGCTATAAGGGTCTGGGTCTTGTACTCATGCATATAACCCAACTGCGTGGAGAGGTACGCCATCGATTGAGACATCTCGGGAGGAGGGGCAACGCCATAAAACATCAGATAGTATGGAGGCTATTGCTGCTGCTGCAACTACTACTGTGACTGCTACTACGGAGGTGGTGGAGCCATAAAGTCCTGGTGAACTTCATCATCACCATCATCACCATAAGGGAATAAAAAGCTGTAGTTTAGGTAGTCTTTCTCAACAAAAGCAACTGGAGGATCCGTGGGAAGTAGAGACTCGTATCCCTCGTAATGCTGACCATCTAGGATATCTTCTTCTCGAATCCATCTCTGCGCGCGATGGATATATCGGTACATCATGGCCTTAAGAGTGGCCATGTCAATGGTGTCATAGGTAGAGAGTGGACGACCGCCTAAACTGAGATCCACCTAGGCTGGCTCTAGATAAGAAGTGATGATGTAGGCGTATGGGAGATGATGACCAGAGGTACACGTGCTAGTCATGTCGCCGATGATAAGGTGGGGCAAACTAAGAAGGATCTCATGAAGTAAGTACCTGAGGATAAACATGTCAAGTAAAGTGACGTAGTTCTTACTACCGCCGCATGGAAGAATAACCTTGTGCAAAAATTTGTGAAATAGGTGAGGCACAAGCTTGAAGTCAGTGTTAGTGAGACCAGATGGATACACAGTGAGTTCCCTGTCAGACCGTGTGAAAGAGTTTAACACCTCAAGCTGATTAAACGGCCAACTAAGAAACTTACACCCAACGGTAATGGTGGGAGGGTGCAAAGAAAGGTCAAACCGTTGAGCGAGACTCTCTAGTGTAATCTCTATAAAGCGACCATCGATAGATGACCGAATGACGAAGGTGTTCATCATGGCGAGATCGGAGTAAAAGGCTCAAACTAAAGGTGGATTATAGAAATCCTTATACTGAAAAAATGTAGCCCACCCTTATTTGGAGAGGACCTCTCAAATTGGGAGATGAGCCTTGTCGATGAATTTGAGATCGACAACAGCGGGCTTAAGGATTTTGGGATCCGTAAACCGTAGGCTGACCTACTCCAAAATGAACTTAGGCTAGTGTAGGGATTTAGATCGTCCCTCTTTTTGAGGGGCATTGGCTGGGACGATGGCCGAGGTGTCTCTTCGGTGACTAGAAGACCTAGTCTCGTAACGGGAGGCAGAATCAGACTCGCTACTAGACGATGAAGACTCGACAACACGACGCGTGGGGGGACGACGGGAAGACAAAGCAAGGACTGGACGGGGCAGCGGGACGGGTAGTGGAACGTGCGGAGGCTCAACGGGTCAACATGTGTACAAAATCAAGGATGGAGACGACAATGGTTGTTCAATCCTAGGGTTAGGAAGTAAAAACACCCATATTGGCAAAGAAAGTAATGTAATTTACCTAGGGATTGTGGGAGAGTCATTGGAGAGGATGAAAACCCAAGAGGAGAGGAGTGGTGTATGAAAAATAAGAATTTAGGGTAAAAAACAGTTATATACTGGTCCTGGCTTAACGACATTAACGCACTAATGATATAATTAGCGCTCTAATGATGTAGATAAGTAATTTGGGCCATGGACGATTAGCACGCTAGGTCCTTGAATTACCGTGCTAATCAAAGACAATTAGCGTGCTAATTAGCAGACCTAGCACGCTAATTGCTCTTTGGAATCTGAAATCAAATTTTTTGAGTTTTTGACGGACAACTCCGATTCACCTCATACTTCATGGACGCTTCACTAAAAATATATAAAAATGATTGGAACAACTAAAACATGTGTAGAAGGTCCGATTCGTGAAACATGCCTAATTTATGGCGAATCTTAGAAAATAGGTCTCTAGGCAATGGCTTGGTGAAGATATCAGCTAGTTGGTCATCCATAGGCACGTTGATTGGTTTAACATCGCCCTTTTGGATGTGATCGCGAAGGAAATGGTGCCAAATCTCAATGTGCTTGGTGCGGGAGTGTAACACCAGATTTTTCGATATGTTGATTGCACTTGTGTTATCACAATAAATTTCAGCACAACTTACTTGGATTTGGTAATCCTCACAACAACTTAAGCACAACAACTTCGGCCACATAGAGACAAAGCAACAAAATTTTACTTTTTGCTAAACCATTATATAAGTGAATTTCCTAGAAAATGACAAAACCCAAAAGTGCTTTTCCTATCCACTATACTCCCCACATAGTCGAAATCAACAAAGCTTCGGAGTTCAAAACTCTTAGCTTTGTTGAACCACAATCCAAAATCTTGTGTCCCACTAAGATAACGAAATATACGATTGACACATTTCAAGTGAGATTCCTTAGGTTCGGATTGAAATCTAGCACATAAACACACACTAAACATAATATCGAGCCTACTAGCGGTCAAGTATAGGAGAATACCAATCATGCCACGGCAAAGTTTAGGATCTATGGATTTTCCTAGTTGGTCTTTGTCCATTTTGACGTGGAACTGCTAGAAGTGTCACATGCTTTCAAATTTTCAAATTTAAATTTCTTTAGCATATCCCTAACAAACTTCGCTTGGTTTATGAAAATGCCATTTTCGGATTGCTTAATTTACAAGCCTAGGAAGTATGTTAGTTCACCCATCATGCTCATTTCAAATTCATTGGTCATCAATGATTAGAATTCATCACATTAGCGTGTATTGGATGACCCAAAGATATTATCATCAATGTAAATTTGAACAAGTAGCATGTCACGCTTTTTAATCAAAATGAAAAAATAGTATCTAGCGTTCCTTTCTTAAACCCTTTGTCAAGTAGAAATGCACTAAGTCGGTCATATAAAGCTCTAGGAGCTTGTCTTAATCCATACAAGGCCTTTTGAAGATGATAGACATAACTTGGATGATCACGGTCTTCAAAACCCAGTGGTTGTTCTACATATACATTTTCATTGATGGAGCCATTTAAGAATGCACTTTTAATGTCCATTCGGTATAGTAGAAACCAATTGTACCAAGCATAAGCAAGCAACATCCGAATTGATTCTAGTATTGCTACTGGTGCAAAGGCTTCCTTATAGTCAATTCCTTCCTCTTGATTATAGCTTTGTGCAACCAACCTAGCCTTGTTCTTTACAATCTCACCCTTCTCATTCTTTTTGTTTCTAAAGACCCATTTGGTGCCTATGATAGTATGGTCTTTAAATCTAGGTACTAGTGTCCATACCTTATTCCTAATAAAATGACCTAGTACCTTTTGCATAGCCATGATCCAAAACTTATCACCTAAGGCATCATCTATCTTGGTGGGCTCGGTTTGTGATACAAAAGCTATGTGTCCCTCATCTCGGTGCAATGATGACCTAGCGATTATTCCTTTGTTTGGATCACCTATAATTTATTGGGAGGGATGGCCTATAAGAAGTCTTGAGTTCTTAGGTGCACTAGGTTCGGGTTCCACTCTCACCTTAACCTCTTGACTATTGGATGTTTGGCCTAGGGTGACATCATCATCATCATCAATCCTCAATTTTTCTGAGGTATGCATCATTTTCACTTTGGGATCTACTTAATCAAATTTGACATTAATAGACTCCTCTATGGTTTTGGTTCATCTATTGAACACCCTATATGCTTTGCTATGCATGGAGTAGCCTAGAAAGTGCACACATTTGACTTTGGGTCAAATTTGTCCAAATGATCCTTATCATTTAGAACATAGCAAGTGCAAACGAACACATTGAAGTAACTTATGTTGGGCTTTCGGCCTTTCCATAGTTCATAAGGAGTCCTTTTCACTTGCTTTCAGACATTTACCATATTGAGAACATAGCACGCTGTGTTAATGGCTTCGGCCAAAAATTGCTTAGCTATGTTGTGCTCATTTAGCATGGTCCTACACATCTCTTAAAGGTTCCTATTCTTTCTTTCTACAACTCCATTTTGTTGTGGTGTCCTAGGAGAAGATAGCTGGTGTGTATATCCTTGTTTAGTACAAAACTCCTCTTAGTTCCTATTATCAAACACACCACCCCGATCACTCATAATGATGGTTATTTTATACCCCTTCTCATTCTCAACAAAAGCACAAAATTTCATAAACACATCAAACACTTCATGCTTATGAGCTAGAAAATAAACCCATATATACCTAGTAAAATCGCCAAAAATGATAAAGCAATATGATTTACCCCCTAGACTTTGTGTTTGGGTGGATCCGAACAAATCCATATGGATAAGTTCTAATGCTCTAGTCACATCACTTGTTACTTTCGTCTTAAATGACAATTTCACTTGCTTACCAAGGATACAAGGTTCACATTCCTTGTCTTTCTTATAAATGCATTTAGGTAGACCCTTAACAAGATCATGCTTGGTTAATTTGGAAAAGTTTTCTATGCTAGAATGTCCTAGTCTACGGTGCCACAACCATGCATCACATTCACTTTGAGCACTCAAACATGAAACATCTTGCATATGCATCTCATCAAAGTTAATGGCATAAAGATTCTTATCTATATGCAACAAATAGAGTTTCATGCTTCTCATTCCTAACAATGCATTTTGATGATTCAAACATGACATGAAATCCTTTGTCACACAATTGACTAATGGTAAGCAAGTTATGTTGCAAACCATCAACAAGATAAACATTAGAAATGGAAAGTAAATCGTTACCAACGGTTCAAAGGCCTATAACCTTTCCTTTGTTGTTGTACCCAAATGTGACCTTTCCACTATCATGTCACTTTAATTCAATGAATTGATGCACACATTTGGGTCCAAGAAAGTTAGTATCATAAACATTCTTAACTACCCATGCTAGTCTACCCATTTTGGCCTTTTGTAAGGCACATTTCCCAACCGCATGAGACCTATTGCATTTTGAGAATCTACAAGCACCATCTAGCAATTTCTTGTAACTCAACAAGTTCGCTCCATATCCTATGCCTCTCTTATTAAGTGCACGTCGTTGTTCTCGCAACATCATGTCAAACATCTCTCTACTATTGGTGAACTTGTGCACCGTGCTAGTCAAGTCCCCTACTTCCTTGACTAAAGCATCTCTCTCCTTTAGGACTTCATTCAAGTTTCTTTGGAGATCATTAATGGTCTTATTTGGTTACTCAATATCACTAATTGCTATGGTCAAGCTCTTTTTGAGTTATTTGGTTTTTTTGACCTCTTTTTCCAACTTTTTCCTAAGCTCATCAACATTAGGAACATCATCCAAATCATCAACATCACCAAAATTGAAATCGTTGGAGTTTACCTCACTTTGTGCCATAAGACAAAGTATTGCTTTCTCACTTTCCGATTCGAATTCAGAACTCGATGAAGACGAATCATCCCATGTCGCCTTGAAGCTCTTCTTGCCTTTTTTCTTGTCCAACACCTTCTTGGACTTGCATCCCGCCTTGATGTGGCCTGATTTGCCACACCCGAAGCATATGGTCTCACTTGACTTTCCTCCCTTGCTTCCACTCTTGAACTTCTTCTTGTACTTGTCTCTCTTGTACATATCCTTGTTTAGATTTCTTAAGAGCATGGCTACTTCCTCCTCAAGATCATTGTCATTACTAGATTTCTCATCTTCAATGAGCTCAACTAATAGAGCTGGTGGGCTATTTGCCTTCAAAGCAATCTCTTTTCTTGAACTCTTAGTACCCCCAATCAATGCTTCCAATTTAGCTTGGTCCTTTAATTCAAATTCATGGACCATTAGCTCTCCGCACAAGGCATCAAAAGTGTACTCTCAGAGGTTTTACACCGATTGGATAGTATGCTTCTTGGCATCCCATTCCTTAGGCAAGCCTCTAAAGAATTTGTACACAAAAGTTTCTTGATCATAGTTCTTTAGAAGATTCTTGATCTCGTTCAAGAGCTTAGTGAACTGATTGATGGCGGTGGCTATGTCTTCATCGAAGCCAACTCGGAAAGTCTCATAGTGCTCCTCAAGGATTCTCAACTTTTTCTTCTTCACTTAAAGTGTGCCTTCATAGTTTACCCTGAGCTTCTCACACACTTGCTTAGCCGTTTGACAAGCACTAACTCGATTGAATTCGTTCTCACTTAGCGCGCAAAATAAATGATTCATGGCTTGATCATTTGAGAGCTCAATCTTAGTATCCTCGATGGTGTATTTTCACACGGGCTTGTCTAAGGGATTGTACCCATTCTCAATTAAGTCCCACAAAAGTCTACTTTGCGCCCTAATGTAGAACTTCATCCTTACTTTCCAATGAGCATAGTTGGTCCCATCAAAATAGGGTGGCCTGCTCGAGGAGTTGCCTTCCTTAAGGCAAGCCGGATATAACGTTGGTGTCCTTACACCAAAACACTCAAAGATACGTTAGTAACACTTTGAGCAAAAACCCGCTCTGATACCAATTGACACCACACCTAAGAGGGGGGTGAATTGGGTGTATCGAGAAGTTATCACCTTTTTAAAATAACTCAACAATAAAGTTGCTATATGCTCACTCAAACGCAAGTATGAATGCAATGCAAGATTAAGGGGATAGAAGAGATGGAAAGAGAAACGCGATTTATAGTGGTTCGATCCAATGATCTACATCCACTACCTAACCTCCCTGGTTAGGATTTTCAAACCTCCACTTATATTGCCAATAAGTGTTACAACCTAAGCGCACAAGCCTAGAATGCCTTATTACAAATTAGGACTTCCTACCTAGCCGCTTAGAGTTTATGCCTAGCCTCAACAAGGTCTTCCCTTTGACTTAGATCCCACTAAGTCTTACAATCAGCCACTTACAAAGAATAGATGAAAATAATCAAATTCAATTTACAAAGTAAAGTGGCACCAAATTCAAATACAAGCAAGCCTCCTAGAGCGTAACCACTGTAATGCAAGCAAGTATGAGAACTAATGAGAAATGCAAGTATATAACTGATTTTGTGCAAATCTCAAATATGAAACCGTTTCAAACGATTCGATTAAAACAAATCCGGTTTCAAATCTAAAGAACAAGAAGTTTGATAAAAATCAAGTTTAAGTGCAAACTCTTATGCAAACCAGTCATAAGGTTTAGTAAATAAAGTTTAAGTGTAAAACCCAAGACAAATTTGTTCAAGAACACAAAAAAATGATTTCCATAAGTTTAGCACACAAAAATATGAAATTTGAGCACAAGAAAAGTTAGGAAATTGGACTTTCCTACAACCCCGAGAGAGTGATTTGAAAATCAGTTCTGGAGTGGATGTTGTAAGCTTTGAATGCCTCAATAACGCTGGTTTTTAGAGTGATTCAATTGCCTCGAAAGATTACAAGTGATAACATACAAAAGTCCAAGCTTTTTCTTTGAAAACAATGAGCACAATAGGGTTTTCTTGCTTGAAAAGACAATAGAATGTTCTAGGTGGTTTAAGAATTCTCTACATTCCTTTTTAACAGTTTTGACCATACTAGAGATCCAAGGGTTCAGATTTGATCATCTATTCAAATTAAAGTGTGATTTTCAGCTTTATAAAAAAGCTGTCAGAAAGGCAATTAGCGCACTAATATTGGGACCTAGCGCGCTAATCCTCTAAGCTAGCGCACTAATGCTGAATATTAGCGTGCTAAATCTGCAATTAACATGCTAATATCGTTATTAGCTCACTAACTGTCAGGGGCCTCAAAATAAATATTTTTGGCCCTAGAGTTAGCGACCCCTTATCTCATTTGGGACCTTACCAAACCTCTTATAACATGTTATATGTTTATTAAGGGTCATAAAACCTGTTTAGGTAGTCCGGATGTTTTCACAAATCCCGAAAATGGAAAATCTTGGTTTCATGACTTACACAGGGGCTTTTCTGCAAATACATAGTTTTTCATTTCAAAAACCTTTCAAAAAAAGTTTTCCTTTTCTAAAAAATTCCACAATGGTTTTTAAAGTACAATGTGAATATAAAAACATGGTTTCACATAGTTTGAACTTATAAGACCGATTTAATTGGTGAGTTTCATTTAAAACTCCAAATGATCACTTGAAATTTGAAAAGCGATTTGAAAATCATGATATGCATGAACTAATGCATTAGGCTTGTGTAAATGAACTTGTGTACCTTACATCAATGTTACAACATGTGATATGATCTTTCGTCTTCGTTTCCTCGTGTGGACCAAATCTTGAACTTGTATGGCTTGAACACTTGAGATGTGATATTCTACAAACTTTGATTAACTGAAACACACTTGATAAACTTATTAGTGTACTTTCACTTTGTTTGTTTTCATCAAAATCCTAGGTGGAGTAAAAGTGACTAACCGCTTAGTCCAACAACAATACCGAATAACCACAAGTGGAGTCTTCAGTGTCTTCTCTTTCAAAACTTTTCTTAATACTCAAGAACAATGTAAACTATGCTAATTGGTTATAATCTATTGTAACGTATATAGGGTGATTTTACCATGTTCTAATACCTATTTATATACTTTAGACTCTTAAAAATCCAATTAGAAACCCTAATTAACAATTCCAAATGAACTAGAATTCTAAACTTTCTATTTTTTGTGTCCCTACGCTATGTGTAAGTGTCCCACGCAATGTGTTTTAAGCTATGTCGCTACCACACCTTTGACCTTTTTATGTGAATTTCCTCATTTGTAAGATCGGCGCCCTGTGTACATTGTCCCGGTGCTATGTGTACAACCCAACAGAGTCGCCACTTCATCACCTCTACTGCACCATTTCTCTTGTCTTCACTCCTGGTCCACGATTTGCCAATGCCTTGTAGTCATTTTCCACGACATCAAGTGTACTAGCCATGATGTCAAGTATGTTCATGTACATTTTCTCATCATTTCATCATGAAATCACTCATTTGTCTCCTTTATACCTTGAATGTCTGAAAACACATAAGTACCATCAATTAGAGCTCATCCCTATATATTTATAGGAAATATACTACTGAACTAATCCTATATATAAGCCCAATAATCACTTATCAGACATTAAGTCTCATGAGTGTGGAGGAGTTGGATATATTCAAATTGAATGTCCTACTTAGAAGAAAAAGAAGTCTTTGAATGCTTCTTGGAGAGATGATGACTCAGATGGCAATGAAAAAGAGTTTAATTATTCTACTGCTGCACTTACTGCCATATTGATAGAGTCAAATACTGTTGATACTTCTCAATCTGTTGTTAGTGTTTTTGAACTTGATTTCGCAATATAAAACACGAAAAAGAGTAAGGAAAAGGCCAATGATGTATGTGCTACTATCAAGGTTGAGGATTCTACAAAGGATCTTCAGGCTTCTTATGATATATTGTTCACTTAATGGACATCTCTTTATGATTAGGATTTTGACTTAAATATGAAACTGTTCTCTATTAAATTGGAGTATAAGACTCTTGAAAAAGAACACATTACTTATATTGTATAGCTAAAAGAGTGTAAGGCTGAAATCTCTACATTGATGAAAGCTCTTTCTGATTACACGGTTGTGACATAAAAGTTACATTCTAGTTCTTAGAAATTAAAAAAAATACTGCAAATTGGTTAATCATTACAAGTTAAGCATGGTCTTGGCTATACTGAATGATCAATTAATGCTTCTATTGTCTTTTTCAAAAGTAGTGTAATCCATGAAAATCAATCAAATAAGAATCAAGTTGATATAACAAAGGCAAATTAGATTGTGCCACAGAAGGTTGCTACAAGTGCAAAGAAATGGTGGCTATTGTTGCTCAACAAACCTCCTCCTACATGTCATTATTGTGGGATTGTTTGTCATATTCGACCATAATCCTATCGGATGTTTAAGGATATTAGTACATCTCATAAGAAGAAAACATCTAAAAAGTTTTAGAGAGTTAAATCTCATAAGGCTTTGACAACGCATCTGCAACTCTCATCAACTATGATTAAGTTATGGTATTTGGATGGTGGTTGTTCCAAACACATAACTGGTAATAAGAACCTTCTTAAAATTATGAGTCTTTCACGTTTGGCGATGGAAAGAAAGGCAAGGTACTTAGCAAAGATACTCTTAATGTTGTGGACTGCTTATCTTAAAAGAGTTATACATGTTGATAGGTTGAAATGTAATCCGATCAATATAACTTAGGTGTGTGATCAGGAACTGTTTGTCAACTTCACTAAAGATCATTGTCAGATAATCAATAAAAAAGACAATGCTTCATGAATTGGATTTGTCATTATTGATGACTACTCAAGATTTACTTAGGTTTGTTTGCTGCATGATAAAGCAGAAACATTTGATGCGTTTAAGAAGTTAACTGTTCAACTTCTGAATGAGAAAAATGATAAGGATGTATCCATTGATCGAATTTGCAGTGATCATGGAAGAGAGTTTGAGAATAGATAATTAGCTAATTATTGTGTTGAACTTACGATTATGCATGAATTTGATGCACCTAAGACACAACAACAAAATGGTGTTATTAAATGAAGAAATCACACAATTAAAGAGATGATAAGAGTCATGCTAGCAAAGAAAAGTTTGCTTATGAGTGTTTGAGGGGGAATTGGTATGTGAAGAACCTAATTTCTATAATAAGGGCAGCTGGTTTAAACCATCGCCAAACCCCTCGAGATAACCCAACGAGTCGAGCGATGATCTAGTAAGGCTTAACCTGAGGAAATAATACAAGACAAACTAGAAAGACTACTAAGACATAATTTAAAAGTCTCGTAAGTTTATTAAGTGAGAAAATAAAGTAACAAGTCTTATAAAAGTTTAACAACTAACCTATGGGTTTCACAAAGTCTACCCATGGTAAAATCCCTTGTTTATTACATAATATCTCAAAATTAATAAAATATAATAAGAGAACATTGCAAACAAGAGAAAAGCCTTATGCTACGACCTTGTCCTTTCTTTTGTTCTAAACAACAGTTGAGGTACAAAGGGGAAAAATAATGGGGTGAGCAATATATCAACGAGCTTGGTAAAGAAGAATCCCGCTTACTATTAATCATCCAAGTAAAACCTATTATATTCAAACTACATTTCCATATTTTAGGTCATGAGACCCATTATCATTTTCAAGGCAATAACGAAATACTTAGACAAGCATACTACTATGGCAAGATAAAGGAAACAACAATGCCCAACAAGATAATTCAACAAGGATCAACAAAAAAAATGAATGCCTTATAGTCAAAAGGAGTGGCAACTGATATGTCCAATTGGGCAGTAGGCAATAGCTTATCCTTCCCCAATGTTGCGAGTCAAACGACATGAGGTTCACAAGTCAAATTACGTATTGTCCTATTCGGGCAATAGGTCCTAGCTTATCCTTCCCTTAATATTGCGGGTTAGACTACATGAGGTTCACAAGTCTAAGCACCTATAGTCCCATCTTAGCTTATCCTTCCCCCAACACTACAGATCAGACTGAGTGGAGTTCACAATTCTAAGTCAATGGCTTCACGGAGCCGTAATGGAGGGAGGTCACCGAATGCATTCCGCCCTCAAGTCTGAGGTACCAATTCAATCATTCATGCTATATCTGTTCCACATGCATTCAAGAGATAGAGTAACAAAAGGGACATGATATGGAGAAGATTTCAAGAAGAGATAACAATAAGGATTCCAAGTAAAGCATCAAAATTACTAAAGTAAATCATAACATATCTACTAGCATGGCATGATTTATGATAGAGAAAACCCTAATTACCTATAGCGGTGCTATCCTAACCTAATCCTTAGCCTTAAGAAGTCCTTGGTGGTATTCCTCAAGTATCTATATTATATACACGCTAGATAAGTTTCTACACCAAACTATACTCGTGAATTCCAACATGTTTTAGAGTTAGTTAAAGTTTTATTTAAATGATTTATCAATTTCATGTTGTTAAGCTTTCCATAAGCTTTCCAACTATATAAAGAACGTAGAAAATGGAGTTAAAACGAAGAGGTTATGCCACTTTTATGAATCGTTAAAAATAAGAGTGACTGGCGTTACGGCGGCGCCAGGACGATGTCAACTTTAGGGAAGCTTATAATTCCATGGTTTTCTTCTTCCTGACTTCCGACCACTTTAGGACTTCAAGTACATTAAAAGCCATCCCACGTCGAATGTTCTATCAACCCATATGAAATGAATTGATACAAAACACACCAAAAATTTATAGCTTTGTTGCGAAACCTTTCCAAATCCGACAATACAATTCAAACGTCAAAAACATGATTTCAAAACACCGTAACCTCGGATTTAAACCATCATCCCACCAAAAATCATGTGTTCAACACCAATCTGAATCAAAACATTAATTTTAACTCCAAATTCAAACATATAATCAATGTAACCTTGAAGAATACAAGTTGAAGTGTGTAATCCTTGTAAATTCTTTTTGGAAACTTAGTGTAAGCACAAATCTCAAATTGGGTTATGAGATTTATCTTATTTTATTGATTTCCAAGTTGTGGACATTGTTTTAGTTGTCTAGCACTCCAACCCTTGCCTCCACGTTGTATGTTGAAAAGGATTACAACTAGATAGTAATTTGTATTTATATGTGTCTCTAAATCTAGGGTTTAAGTGACCAACTCGTAACCCTTGATCTTACTTGATGCCCATTAGTTCTAAGACCATCCAACGTCTCTAGTTAAGTCCATCCAATTTGGGTTTTTATTTTTACAAATTTACCCTTACTTGTTCCACAAGTAATTAAATTTTGACTAGTTAACTTAAGCTAATTCTAGCCCTAGGTGAACTTAGTAGTATATAATACATAGAAATATGCACACTGATGCGTACCGCAAGTATAATGGCTAGCTTGTAGTAATAGTGTAATCAACTTTCGTTGATCACGGACTTCATCCTCAGGGATAGGTTTTTGCACTAGTTGTTAATTACCTACTTAACTTGAACTATTGGTAAGAAATTCACTTTTTTATTGGTTTTATGGTTAATTAAACTATCTAACAAATCAAATTAAACTTTGCTTGAACTCGTATATTAAGGATATCTTAATTCACAACTTCACCTAGGTAATTTAATACTGTGCTTTGTATTCATGTTTACATCTCAATATGTTGTGTGCAATGCCTAATTAGAATAGACAAATTTCCTTCAAATCCACTTCAACCCACTGTCGTGACAGAAAAGATTCTAATGTGCAAACTAGAACTTCACCTATCGGTGTAAATAACGTAAGCTCCATATTTTTTTAAGTCCCAAATCGTAGGTATCATAACTCTTTAAGTTTACTATTCGAGCCTCCCTAATCAACAACTATCTCTCAATGTTGTATATTTTATGAGTGTACCGTTCATGTTTGGATTAAAAGCTTCAATGACCATGATAACTTCTAAAGCCTAAGTTCATTAAATAAGTAATCAAGATGTCTAAAGCATTACGCTCATAATCAATACAAATTCTAACCATTGCACTTTTTATAATCACTTTTTATTCATATTCAAAGCATAACATTCATATCATAGGATCCATTGAGCCGTATGATAAATAGGCTACTCGTACTTCATTAAAATACACATATGACAATTCATCATGGAAATCATTGCAAATAAGATATGAATATAACTATTACCTTGTATTTAATCAATGAAACTAAACTTAAATTGCAAACGTGAAATCTTCTATGTTTTCTTCACATAAACTCCTTAATATTCAAACTCAGTATAAAACCTATACTAAATTACTCTAATGATGGCTAATAGTTGGTATGTGGTGAGTTTACCACGTCCTAATACCTATTTACACTCCTTAATAACAATTACAAACCCAACTTCACAATCTAACTCGAATTAAAACTCAAACTTTCTATTTCCTGCGTGTCTGGCGCTGTCACTTACTGCCCGACGATGTGCCTTATAGCCCACTGCATCGCTATTGCGCCAACACTGCATGCAAGTTTCCTTGATCCCTGGTGTCTCGGCGTTGTAACTTGCTTCACCGGCGCCATCCCCTATGCTCCACACAGTCACCACTGTGCCGGCCTTCCAGAGTTGGTTTTTCTTTACTTTTTCTTTTCTCCTACGCCATGCCTTTTGTCCCACACAGTTCCTTGTATGCCCACAACTTCAACACCTATAGCCATGGCGTTAAGTGCGTTTTCATAGGTTTTTACTCCGTTTCTTCATTTTTTTCCTCAATTCTCTAAAAATGCAATAATACCATGATTTAGAGCTCATTTGAGGATATTTTTACTAAATATATGACTAAACTAACCTTATATATACGTATACATAATCACTTATCAAATACCCATAAACTTAAGATTTTGGGCGTCCTGAGCAAAGGTGTATTCTACTAAGCCTCATAGTAATTAGTTTTCATTCAATCTACATTGTTCATGGGGTATCTTTTAATTCACCAAGTTTCAAGTCACTATTCCACTCACATGCTTTTCTTCTTTGCAAAAAAATTATATTTTTAAGGCATGTAGCCTGAACAACACATATAACTTCACTTTAAAAACACTAAAGTAGATCACAAATAAAAACCAACACTACTCACTAGTTTGTTTCATCTCAACACTCAAGTAGAAAGTATACAATTTCATGATTTATCATTAAGCTCAAGAATTCACAAATAAGCATAGATCAAACTCATCTTTGGTAGACTTTAGCACTTCAAGAGTCTATAGGACTTCACATAATTGGAATAGAAAATTGACTCAATTAGCTACTCGCACTCGAGCTAAATCGTTTATTTGAAAAGTATTAGTTTAATTTCGCCTTTTTTTTTCTTAATTTTATTTTATCGTTTGTTCTTCTTCTTTTCATTTTTTTATTTTATAGTCCATGATCCTTTTCTTATGGACTTTATTCTTCCTTAATTTTTCCAACCATCAAGTTATATGCTCCATTTCCTGTAGACTTGTAGGATTCTCTCATTTTTGTTTTTTTTCTAAAACTCTTATTAGCACTTCTCACTTTCACTAAATCAAATAAGTTAACTCCAGCTTTTAATTTACAATGCCTATTTCTTCACGTCTTTGCACTAAGTCTTTATTTGCTTTATATTATCAAGTAAGATTCACACTTACTATAGAATCCTTAAAGATCTAAATTTTCCACAAGAAGTGTTATAGTTTCTTACTTTTGTTTCAAGTTCAAGGTCTTCCACGACTCTAGGTTTCTAATCATGAAATCACACCGTTGTTTGCTACATTTCATTTTCTTCTTCAAAATTTAAAACATTCCCTTAAGTTTAATCTCAACAAGATACTTATAATCTACTCTTCCACAATTAAAGACATGAACACGCAAATGAAATACTTATTCATTACCTATTACTATACCTACCATGCTTTCCTCCTTAATTGCTTCAAATTAAAAGTTTAAACAATCATACTTGCAGTGTTTATCCTTATTTTTCAGCCTATCTTACCACTTCCCATAGTATAGTGTAGGGTCGATGCCCCAAAACTTAAACTAAACTTTGTCCTCAAGGTTTGAAATTAAGCGTGAAACATGAAAACACTAAAACACATAAAAAATATAATAACATAATATATAAACATAAAATAAACATGCAAATTTAAATAACTCAGTTAATCTAACAAAAGATCCCAAATGTAACTTCTTGATGTTGCATTGCTATTGACAAAATTCTTAAGGCTTATCTATTTCGATGAATTATAACCAGCAAATTGACTTTCCTACACATTAGACACAAAATTTTCAAAAGTTTGAACTATAACATTTAAATTGTAATGAACTAAATTAAATAACTAACTACTTGCTGATAATTTTAAAAACCCTAAGGCTACCTCCCAATAGCGCTTAGTTTAAAGTCATCAGCTCGACGCCTTTTTAGCTCATTTAGTCCGAGTCTAAATTAAGAAACTCCATCTGCAGATCAGAGATTTAAAATAATTGCTCATCACGAATACTTCAGTTACCGCCTTCCATGTATCACCTTCTTTATGCGGTAACCTAGATCAATGATCTGCAACCAAATCTTCACTTCCTTTCTTATTTCTTATTTCAAAGTCCAACTCTTTCAATAATAACACCTATCTAATCAACCTTGGTTTGACATCCTTCTTTGCAAAAAGGTAGCAGATTGCTGCATGATCAGTATACACAGTGACTTTGGATCCAGCTATATAGGCTTTAAACTTTTCATATGCAAACATCGCTGCTAATAAATCATTTTCTATAGTAGTATAATTCTATTATGCTTAATCCAGTGTTCTACTTGCATATTATATAGCTCTAACGTTCCATCTTTCTGTTGGCCTAACACTACTCCTACTGCGTGATCACTCGCATCACACATTATTTCAAACTTCTAATCCCAATATGGTACTAGCACTATTGGTGCTGAAACCAAAGCTACGTTTTGAGTCTCAAATGCTTGTATGCATGCTGGGCTCATTTCAAATGGAACATCTTTTTCCAAGATTGTGCACAATGGTTTAATGATTTTTGAAAAATCCTTAGTAAACCTTTTGTAAAAACCTGCATGGCCTAGAAAACTCCTTATGTCTCTAATGTTTCTTGGTATAGGAAGTTTCTCAATTGGCATTATTTTTGCTCTATCTACCTCCAATCTATGAGCAAACACTCTATGTCGCAAGACAATTCCTTCCCGAACCATGAAATGACACTTCTCCCAATTAAGTACCAAGTTTGTGTCTTGACATCTTTTCAATGCCAAAGACAAATTGTGCAAGCATAGATCGAAAGAAGCCCCAAATATAAAAAAAATCATCCATATATATCTACATAATATCCTCAACCATATCAAAGAAAATAGCCTTCATACAACTTTGAAATGTTTCTGGTGCATTGCATAATCCAAAATGGCATTCGTCTAAATGCAAACGTTCCATAAGGGCAAGTAAACGTTGTTTTCTCTTGATTTTCTAGTGTTACGGTAATTTGATTGTATCTCGAATACCGATCTAAAAAGCAATAATATTCATATCCTACTAATATATCTAACATTTAATCAATGAATAGTAAAGGGGAATGATCATTTCTCGTAGCTTTATATAACTTTCTGTAATCAATGCAAACTCTCCAACCAGTTACTATTCTTGTGGACAAGGTTTCCACATTTGTAGTTTGAATAATGGTCATGCCTCCCTTCTTTGGTACAACATTTATTAGTGAAACCTATGAACTGTCTTAAATGTCGAAGATGATTCTAGCATTCACCATTTCAAGATCTCTTTCTTTACCACGTCTTTCATTACTATATTCAACCGCCTTTGAGATTCAATTGATTGTTTATGATTTTCTTCTATCAAGATCTCATGCATGCATACTGTTAGGCTTATTTCTATTAAGTCCTTAATTGTCCATCCTAAGGATGAATTGTGCTCTCTCAAAACTCGAATTGATTTTTCTTCTTCCATCTCCATCAATGCTCCTGAAACAATCACATGATGTGTTGAATTTTCTCCTAAATATGCATATCTCAAATGCTCTGGTAAAGGCTTTAATTCCATTGTTGAATGAATAACTGCGCTTTCCACCTCCATTTCTAATTTCTCGAAACCTTTATGAAATGTAGGGGGTCATATTGGTGCTAAAGTATTTACTGCTTCCTAAAGTTCACCCTTTGCTTCAGAACTTGCTATTATCCTATGGTTTAGACATTGCTCCAACGAATCATCTGGCGTATACTCCTAGGTTACTTCAGTAACACAATCAGAAATGACATATCTGAGTTTGATGCTTTTGCATTGCTCTCCCTCACATGGGAATTTTAAGGTTTTGTAGATATTGAATAGAACATCCTCGTCATTCACTCGTAACCTTAACTCTCATTCTTGAACATCTATCAATGCTCGTGAAGTTACTAGGAAGGGTCTTCCTAAAATTAATGGTACCTTCTAATCTTCTTCCATATCCAATACTACGAAATCTATTGGAAAAATGAACTTATCCAAGTTCACCAACTCATCCTCAATCACTCATTTGGATATGTAACTGATCGATCTTCCAATTGCAAATTCATATTGGTTAACTTTACTTCTCCTAATCCTAATTTCTTAAAAACTGATAAGGTCATCAAATTTATACTTTCTCCCAAATCATATAGGACCTTACCGAACAAGTGCACTTCTATCATGCATGGAATGGAATAACTTCCTCGATCATTCAACTTCGGTGGTAACTTTCTTTGTGAAATTGCACTACACTCTTTAGTTAAATTCACTGCTTCTTAATCTTCAAGTCACACTTTTTTTTACCATTATGTCATTTAAGAATTTTATGTAGTTTGACATTTATTCTAATGCATCTACAAATAAGATGTTTATGTGCAGCTTCTTAAATATTTCTACAAATTTCTTAAACTATCCTTAATCTTTTTGTTTCTTGAACCATTGAGGATATGGTAATGGTGGATTATTTGTGGTGGATTATCAAAAAATATGACTCTTCCTGGTACCAAATCTTTTTTCTTTTTGCCTATCTCCCCTATTTTTCTTTGAGCCAATTCTGATTCTTTTGCTGGTTCTATTTCTTTTTGGGTACTGGTGTCATTATCTAAGTATTATGCATCTCTTGGTTGCTGCTCATCGATTTTTTTCCTTATGTCATTTATTATATATCCTTGTCGCGCTGGATCATTAGTTTTTCTACCACTCTTTAGCTTGACTACATGTGCGTTTGCCATGTAATTTTGTTACTCAAAAATTATTCTTCATTTTGTGAGTTCCAAGCACTGGTCAGCTGACCAATTCATCTCTCAAGATTCTTAGTGGATTATAATTGCTGATTATCTATTTTTTCATGGCTTGCTTTATTCCTTCAATCACTTTCTCGTGCTTCTCATGGCGCACCCTATTGCTTATGTCCATGGCTTGCAAGTACTTAATTGACTTTAATGAAATCATCTCTTCGCTCTACCCCAGCTTCCCCTATTAGACTTGCTGATTGAAGCCTTGAGGTAACTTTAGTGCATTATCAAGATTTCCATATGAGAAGCTCGGGTTGCTGTAGTTGTATCCTTAATAAAACCATTAAGAACCCATTCCTCGAGGCATGAAGTTATTCCTATAGCCTTGGTTGTTCAAGAGGTTGATGTCTTCATGTTCCATTCCCTGTTGTATAGCCATTTGGTTAACCACCATGCCTTGGTGATTCATAGGTTGATAGGATACCTGTGGACCTTGGTGTCCCATCTGAAGTTTCGCCATCTGACTGGTTTGATTTGATAGCTGTGCCATAATTGCAGGTTATGAGTCAATCTCGTAGACGCTTGCTGGTTTCCTTAATGTGGAATGAGTACCGACGGTAAAATTTTGAGATATATGATCAAGGAGATCCAATGCTCTGTCCTCATCCTTGTTAAGTATAGACCCAATTGATGCGACATTTACTAGTGTTCTTGTGCGGTGGTTCATCCCATAATAGAAAATCTAGAGCTGTGCCCATTTCACGTATCTGTGTCGCACACATCTCCTCAGTATATCTTTAATTCTTTCCTTATCCTCGCCAAAAGACTCTGTGTCTTCTTGCTTGAACTGGTTAATCTAAAGTTTCCTTTCACTGAACTTCACTTGGGGAAAGAACTTTGTCCAGAAATCTTTCATTGATTTCTACCCATAAAGTTATACTCCCTACATTCAGCCCTTAGAACCAGGATTTAGTTTTTCCACCCAGTGAGAATGGGAAAAGTCACATCCTGATCACCTCTTTCATAACTCCAGTAATGTGTATGGTGTCGAACTTCTCCAAAAAGTTCTCAACATGTGCAACTGGATCTTAGTTAAATAACCCATTGAACAGACTATTTTGCATTGTGTTTATCAGGGATGGTCTTGATTTGAACACAGTGGTGTTGGCTGAAAACCTCATCACTCCGTTGTAAGTTCCAAAACTTCTATTTTGAAGTAATCATGAATGCATCTCTATCCTCACCCTCTATTATGCACTAACGGATCACTTACGGGTTGGTTATTCTAGCAGCCCTATTGTTGGTTTCTAGTTTACTCATCAGTCATCTTGATTCCTTTCTCTCTCTTTCCTTTGCTGGTTTTATCAATCTCCGGGTCCTAAAATAATAGGTCCTTCTCTCCCTTGCTACGCATGCACTAAGTATCCATAAAAAGAAGACATAAAAAAATCAAGTGCAGAAAGTCAAATTGAAACTTAAGCTTATTTTTTAATTTTTTTTTATGAACTAAAAATGAAAGCACTAAAAATAAAACTTAGCAATTATTCAAACTAACTAAGTAATACTAATGGCTACCTATTCCTGTCAACGACACCAAAAACTTGATGTACGTGCCACAAGTAAAACTGCTAGCTTGTAGTAATAATGCCATCAACTTGCGTTGATCACATATATCGTCCTCAAGGAAAGGTTTTTGCACTAGTTATTAATTACCTATTTAACTTGAACTATTGCTAAGGAATTCACTTTTAATTAGTTTTATGGTAAACAAAACTATCTAACAAATGAAATGAAACTTTACTTGAACTCTTATATGAAGAATATCTTAGTTCACACCTTCACCTAGGTAATTTAATACTATTCTTTGTATTCATGTTTTCATCTCAATATGATATGTGTAATGTCTAATTAGAATAGACAGATTTCCTTCAAATCCACTTCAACCTACTTTCATGATGGAAAAGATTCTAATGTGCAAACGAGAACTCCACATATCAGTGTGAATAACGTAGGCTCCACATTGCTTTAAGTCCCAAATCATTGGATTCATAACCAACTAAGTTTACTATCTGCGCCTCCCTAATCAACAACTATCTATCAATGTTGTGTATTTAACGATTGTACCGTTCATGTCCCGAATAAAAGCTTCAATGGCCATGATAACTTCTAAAGCCTAAGTTCATTAAACATGTGATCAAGATGTCTAAAGCATTACGCTCAGAATCAATACAAAATCTAATCATTACACTTTTTATAATCATTTTTTATTCATATTCAAAGCATATCATTCATACCATATAATCCATTAATCCTTAATATAAATAGACTACTTAAACTTCATTGAAACACACATATCACAATTCATTATGGAAATCATTGCAAATCAGAGATGAATACAAGTATTACATTGAATTTAATCAATGAAACCAAACTTGAATTGCAAACGTGAAGTCTTCAATGTTTTCTTCACATAAACACCTTAATACTCAAACTTAACGTAAACCCTAGGGATGCAAATGGGTAGGGTAGGGGATGGGGACCTCATTCCAATACGCATACCCACTAAAAAACTTATCACCCATACCCATACCCATTTGGGGATGAATTCTCATATCCATCCCTATACCCATCAAATCCCCGTGGGTATTGGGAATTCACATGGGTAAAATATTTTACCCATTTCATTTCCATTGAGAATTCTCGATGAGATTTTCATGGGGATTTTTGCAAGGATGGGGAATCACCGTGGGGAGATTTTTCCACATTCCATTCCCCATTGGGGATTGTCAAAAAACAATTGTAACAAAGAAGGTGTCAAATATACATACATAACAACACAATTGTTGAAATTAATTTTGACAAAAATTTAAAAATCAACATATCATGCAATAAAAAATCCAACTATTATGTGCTAATACTTATAATTAAGTTTCTACAAAAACATTAGCATATGCAAAATGAAAAGTTCAAATTCAAAATATTCATTAAAGTCTTTATCTCCTAAAATTACCAAGTCATTAACTTTTTTCAACACTTTTGATCCTAAAAATCTAAAATATAAATATAGTAGCAAACAATTCAAAACAACACATATAGATATTAATTAACCAAATAAATTAAATTTATAAATCTCATTAAGAGTTTTTTTGTTATATGTATAAGTGTTTCGGAGTGAAAACTATATAATATTATGTAATATTTATATATAAATATCAAATGATATATATAAATAATAAATATCATGTAGTGTATAAATTGATATTGGGGATCCCCATGGGTAGATAGGTATCCTGGGGATTACACATGGGTATCCCCGTAGGAAGATTTTACTACCCATACCTGTACCCATACCACTGTGGGTATGAGATTTTGTACCTATCTCCACACCCATCCCCATTTAAAATCCCCAAACCTATACCCATTAGGGTAAATCCCCATCACCCGTGGGTATTCCCCTACCCATTCACATTACTAGTAAAACCTATGCTAAATTATTCAAATTGTTGGTAATAGTTGGTATGAGGTGAGTTTACCATGTCTTAATACCTATTTATACTCCTTAATAAAAATTAGAATTCCTACTTTACAATTTAACTTAAATTTTCACTTACTGCCCGACGTCGTGCCTTATAGCCCACTGCGTCGCCACTGCGCCGACACTGCATGCATGTTTCCTTGCTCCTGGTGTCTCTACGCTGTCAGCTGCTTCAACAGAGCCGTTCTTTGTGCTCCACAGCAACTCCGCAGCTTCGCCGAACTTTTAGAGTTGGTTTTCTTCACTTTTTCTTCTCTTCCACGCCGTGCCTTTCCTTCCCACGCGATGCCTTGTATGCCCACATCGTTAACACCTATAACCACGGTGCCAAGTGTGTTTTGTGGGTGTTTACTCCATTTATTCCCTCTTTTCCTCAATTCCTTCATTTACACCTTAATTCCCTAAAAATACAATAGTACCATGATTTAGAGCTTATTTGAGGATATTTATACTAAATATATGACTAAGCTAACCCTATATATACGTATAAATAATCATTTATCACACACCAACACACAATTTCATATATCATTACCCTAATACCTCCATCATTAGGGTTCAATTATTATTTTAGAAATTAGGGCGTTACAATATTCCCAATTTTAAGAAGGTTTGTTCCTCGAAACTAAGAGGGAAGGTATGCCCCTAAAATTGACTTGATATAGCACCTAATCGTAACCCATTTTCGAGATGTCTCGTACAACTCATTTGTTGCTTGACGTGGTTCTTTATGTTGTCTAATTTGTTTATCTCATTTGTATGATTCATAATTATCTTGCTTATCCCAACACTTGAATATCGATTACCTTGGTCCCACCGACCAAAAATTTAAGCCTTTCCTAGAGACTTTCAATTTGGGTCATTCCTTTTTAGCTCAACAGCTAGTAATGTAAGCAATCACTCATCAAAATTGATGATGTTCTAAACTTACCATTGGAGTCATAATATAACCCTAAGCATATTCTCCAAAACTAGGATCAATCGCGCAGCCTGAATACTTTAGTGGAAAGCTATATCGAGGTGTAATATGGTGCCCACTCTGTGTATGTAACCCTGTGGTAGGAAATAACCTTGTCACTGCATGACATTAATAATGAATCGCGATCCTAAATGATGAACACTAGCACACCATATGTCCATACAGCCCCGGCTATATGAATTTAAACCCCTTAGTCTATATTGTGAATCCATCGGCAAAGTTGGAAAAAGTTGGCAGACATAGAAACCATTCTTAACAAACTCTTATCATTATCATTGAATCATTTTTCTTTAAGGAGCTCATTCTTGCAATTTCAAGTTCCTTGTTCCTCTTAACCCATGTCAATCCTCTAATAATTTAGTTTTTTAAGATAACTTGTATTCTATTTTCATTTAAATACACAATGAGATGCCCGTATGATTTATGTACATGTTCATGTACATGTTCATCACAGCAGCTTCATAGTATACCCTACCCTGTCGACATCTATAACCTACTAAATTATAATACAAATTCTCATTGTCTTAAGCTTTAATACTAATGAACCAAAGTCATATTCTTAGATCTCACTGCGATCCCCAAGAAATATTACTTAAATTCCATCCCGTTTCCTTATATATTTTCATTTTTCATCACTTCCATTACGCATTCTCGTTATACTTTACTTCCACAATCCCAAGACCTTGGAATGTGAAATTTCACTTAGATAAAACTACACAAGTTTATATACTCCACATTGTACGTTTGTGCTAACTCTCACTCCTTTTTAGCTTTTCCTTGGACCTTCTAATCGAATATTCATGAAAGTAAGTAACTCATTAATTTCTCATCATTATTGTTTCCTTCTCCTTATACACAATAATTCTAGATGACTCCATCTGGAATATCTTTGAAAAGTTTCATCCTTATCAAGGAATTTCCTTTTAACTTACAAATTCCCTGTGTGTGCTTATGTTTTACATACCACGTATATTATAAATTTAAAGAAATTTCATGTCGTAAGGAATTATTGGTAGTCCCGCTATGTTTCATCCTTAATGGATTCCTGTCATGTACCTAACCATTGTACCTTTCATTCTTCATTACCCCATTCAATAAATATTTATAGAACAATTGATTTATCGTGATTGCAAGTATTTTTCTTAAGCTGCAATAATTTTAAATAGCTTCATTTAAAAACCTTTTCAAAAATCTTTTTCTTTATTACGAAACCTTCACTTTCTATTTCGCAAAACCTTTTCCTTTCTCGAATGCGCAAATCTAAAGTCTAAATTTTGTCTATTTAATTCCATTATAGACATAACCTTTCTTTTAGGTACTCTCTAACACTTCTAATTGTTGTATCATACATGCAACACATGTTAATTATTTTAAGGGCCAATCCTACTCTTAGGGTTCGCAATTTTAATCGTTTACATATCATCCACTTGATTAAGGAGAAATTAATAAGGTACTTACTTTTCAAGTCTTACTAAGTTGACTAATTAATTATAATTAAATGAGAGTGTCTTTTAACTTCCTAACAACCAAACCATAGATCTACATGTTAGTTACACCAAGACTAAGCCTTAGATTGGAGTTCCCAATTTTAACAACACACCCATCATTTATTTGATTAATTATATACATTCCACTTGTATATAATCTGAAATCCTCCTTGCATTTTCAAACCAATGCAAAAAAGCTCATCAATTTAAATTTGTTCGACAATTGTTTAGTGGGAAATCATATCTATATAAACTTCGTATTTTATTTACAAAAAGTGACTTAAGTCAAAACCAATGTTTTAAACAATCATTAAACCAAAAGCCTTTGAACTCGATAAAACTCTTTCATGTAACCTGAGTTGGGTTTCAATTGTCATAAAAACCTCGATAAAAGTCTGGCATGAATCCTAAATTCTTCAAGTTTTTATTGAAATTCATTAATTTCCACTTATTCCATCAAAAAATTGTTTTTCTGATTTTTTGGAATTCTTTTATGAATTTTTAACATTTTTATATATTTCTTTTTAAAATGGGGTTTAATCCTTGTATCGAACCGGTCCGATCAGTCAAACTGAACCCAGTTCGGCTCGGTCTGGGATCAAACCCCCTTCTTCTTCTTCTTTTCCTTTATGTTCTGCTAGCTGTTCATTGATTTTCAATTTGTTTAAAACATCGATGGGGTTGGGTTTGTCCAAACCATAGGGCACTATTTAGGAAAGGAGACAGCTCCCCTGCATGCTCCTTCCTCTAAACCAAGCCTCTCATCATTCCAACTCGTCATCTCCAACAATCGAACAACGACAACAGTAACAAACAACATCGACAACATAACCTATAATGCAGAACAAAAACAACGGCAACCACTGCAACCACTAGTACAACAAGAATCACAACTCACCTCCATCGATCTCTTCATATCTATTTCTCACCCTCTCATTCTCCTTACGTTTGCCTTCGTCTCTCGCTGGGTTTTCATCTGAGTTTGGGAAGCATAAATAAGGCGATACTATTTTGGATTTTGGGATAAATATGAAATTTCTTTAATATTCATATCGCATGAATCTCGAGGAAAATTTAAAAGTTCAATTTATAATTTACCTTCTCTAGATACGTGTTGCGTATCTCAAAAATGATCTTTTGGTTATCAACCAACTCATCACCTCTTCAGTGACTCACAAGAGATCAAACATTTTTCTCAATATTCGCATGCATGAATCTCGAGAACCATCCAAGAGAGATTATACCAAAGTGACACTTAAAGAGACACATGTATACACATATACATTGATTTTCCTTATGATCTATTTAAAAACATCTCGAGGTGTTGATACAATTCTTTAACATACAACGATTAACACATTTACTTCCTCGATTCTCACGCTACATGTATCTCGAGGTGAATCCATTGTATAATTTTATTTGATTTAAACTTAAGATTCATTTATATATATTCATCTATGTATTTTTGCACCCATAAATTTACCATCGGGCGTGTACACTATTGTACATCCTATGTGTGTCACCCTCAACCCTGTGTGTGACTAGGCTCCCATTGATTATTAATTATTTTCAATATATATTTATTTCCTGATATATATTTATATATACACCATATATATAAATATATAAGTACACCTATAACTTCAACATGCGCGCCAATGAGTTCACTCGGGCGTGCATGCTACCCCACGACTCTTATGCGTCACCCTTGACCTACACACGGTATTAGGCGTCTCATAATTCATTAATTACTCAATTCTAGGTATTAGGCGTGCATGATATTCTAGACAAGACAGGCTTAACCACAAGCCTAACTCGGGTTAATTAGAATTCATATTTATATTAATCACATACTTAAGGTAACTGACCGTTACAGTCTCCCTAATATAAGACAATTTCATCCTCGAAATTAAATGAAACATATAAGTTACTAGTAGTTACGAAGAGAAATGTAATTTGCTTTTCCATTTATAACTCTCGTTCCCCGATTATCTCTTCTCTTCCATGGTACAACTATTTTATAATGATCTAAATCTACAAAGCCTTTCATTGATGAGACTTTCCAAAGCACAATGAATTTGTCATTTGATTTTCCAACAACCTATGATGCTTGACTCCTCAAAATCTTTATTTTAACCAAGTTGTAGTTGTATATCACCAAGCCTGCCATACTCTCTTTGTGTTGTTCTTCAATATTTTCTTTTTCCGTAACAACACCATTCTCTAATCCACTAACTTACCATTTTCATTAAAGAACTCCCATGAAAAATCTATTCTTTTAGTGTGTATATGTTATGAGACACAAGCTCAAACTATATTCTTTAGAACCAGGATTAGCCTTTCAGTCTCTCTGTCAACATGAAGAAAAAGATACTATATTGAGATTGAGAATGGTTAATTATATCAATAACTTCTTAAACCATTGAAAGCAAATCTCAAATCTCAATCCGAGGAACCAAACACTGATAAATCATATAATCTCACCTCTCCATATACCTATATATTGCTCAATCCGTGTAAAGAACAACATAACCTCACTGATAAGAATTTGCAAACCTCGGTCAATTTATCAAGTACAACTTCCTTTTATATTGTCCGGATGCAAAATCTGATCACTTTTTTTTACATAACCTACCGTTATGTGTTATTTCTACCATTGAGTATAGATAAGAACTTATCTAACCCTTCATTTTTTAACTATCCATTCTCAATCTACTAGATAACTCTCATATCTCTTTACGAAATCAATAACATATATTATCACCTAAAATGATACATAATCTTCTTGTATACCTTAATACGATATGGCACTGCCTATATAAATCATATAAATAGATTTATGAGATTATTGAATTAATTCTTGCCTAATATTCTTCATGAACTAGGATTTCATTTCAGAATCTTATTCATCCATCTCAATTCCATTAGACAGTGTAATCTAGATATTATATCTTAATAGCCAAATCCTGGCTTATTAATTTGGTCCAATTAGAATTCTAAATTAGCATATCACCAATTAATCAAACTTTTGGCCCAGCTCTAATTTGAGCTTCAAAGAACACATCTGTAATTATCAATTCCAACAACTCAGTTGATGATGTGCCTACAAAACATTATTTCATCATCGTTATTACAAATGTAATTATCATTTCCAACATTTGTAATTATCAATTCCAAGTTCTTGTTATACTTACATTTGATGTTCTTTTCTCTACTCAAAGTATTGATCACATCAATAACTTTGTATGGGTGATTTTCTCATAGTGAATTCAATATATTCATGAATTTTGGTTACTTACTTCACCTCTAGTTTTTTTACTCTGACAACTATACTCCTTAAAGTCTCATAGCTCTAAGATATCCAATCATATTGCACCCCTTCTTTTGTTTTCATACTTCTCATTTGCCTTCTAGTGTTTCCTCTAAGATTCTCTTATCTTAGCGATAATTAATAGTCTTTCAAAATCCTTTTCACTTAGGTTAATTAGTATTTCAAACCTTACGATGAATGAATGAACTTGCACGACCTATTCATTTCAATAGATTCATAAATAAGTTAGGATTCACACCCATATCTTAAAACACCTAAGTCTCAGCTTTAAGAGTTATCTTTGCATTTCATTCCATTCATTGTTTGAAACACATTTCAAAATTGTATCCTACAAGCGATGCCTTAAATTGCTTTGTACCACTACTAAAATAGTTATTTCACAATAGTTCTTCTTAAACTTCCTAGAATTATATAATAGTATAAACTACAATATGTTGCTTCGTTGTGTCAACACACAACTACCTCGATAAAAAGTATTAGGATAAACTTCTAATTGTTTGCATAGTCCAGGTATAACTAAACAATTATTGTAGTCAAACTATATTTTAATTTCCTTTCAAGGCATCCTTGCGTTATTTATGACTCATCTCAATTCCTATTTTAGGTTAATTGAACATGCAACACAATGATACAACAAAGTTTTGTATACCCCACTTGTATCATTCAATTATTTCATGATAACACTACCCTTTTTATTTTGTGTTGAACATAGGACAATTCTATAACTATTTCAATCTTAGTCAAGTCCATTGACTCGCAATTCATATTCAACACATGTCTAACTGACTTACATTTGAATCTTAGTATTTGCACTTGTAATCTTTTTGTATAAACCAATTTATCATCAAAGTTCACATAACTCTATGATATTAGTTGTGTATTTGCTAAGTCTTCAACCCTTTTATAGTATCATTGATAACATAATGATAATATTATTCCAATATAGTCCTACAACTCTATTTCTTTATTCATTTATGAACATAGCATGAGTTTTAGTGAGTTTTTATGGTCTCAACCATGAGTTTTATCATAATCAAGCCATCGTCTGACTTCATTTTCACATATATTCCTAACTCTGATATTAAGTTAATGAAACTAGACCTTAACCAGCTCTTGTGAACTACTGATTTTTTGTAATTAATCAAATGAGTTGTCTATTCTGGGGAATGAGTATTCATTTTTTTAACTTAATTCAAATTAGTTCATCCCTAAAGTTAAGTTCTCAAACTCATATAATTTCCATAATACACTAAGTGAAATGGAATTGATCATTGGTCTAACCTTAGAAATCAAGTAATTGATGAATTTAAATCTCAAATTTTAGCAAAACTCTAAGAAAATCTGATAATCAAACTGCTTGAAACTTTTGAAATCACAATTTTCATTTATTGAGCTTGAATTCTCATAAAGATTCTATTAAATTTCTACAAAAATTTCAAATCATTTGAATCTCGAGTGATAACTAATTTCTACAAATCATCATTCATATGAATTTAGAGATATACACAATTCCTGGTTAAAAGTAGCAGTTAATAACAACCTCTCGATATTTTGCTTACTTATTCATTCCAGTATCATAAAGTATTCTTTGGAATCTCAAAATCCTCAAATTCATTGGCAACTCATTCTCCCCACTTTAGACTATTCCAGTCTAACACATCAGACTAGAACATCTCACTAGCTCATTGTCCTATTCTAACCTAGACTATAAAAGTTTTTAATTTTAAGTTTTCATATGAAATTACCTTAAAAAGTAATGTAAGTCAAATAGATTAGATAGAGTTGACTAACAACACATATTTTCCATAATATTTCAACTCTTATCTCTCATTGTGAATCTCTACTTTTAATGTAATTTCATAACTAAGATCATTTTCTTATATCCCAAAATTGATCTACACATCAGTCTAGTAATCTCATGTTTCCTTTCCCTGTGTGTGGATCCACCACAACATCACACTTTTGCTTTTATTATTCAATTATTGAGTGCGGTTACACCAGAATAACACTAATAAGATTTATCTTACTATTCCAATATGGACTAGCACCATATCTTGAATATTATACTCCTTAATAACATATGAAGTATGAATAAACTAGTGGTTATCAAACCTCACTGGGTTTTCCTCATCATTCACCACTAATTTCTTTAATGAATGACCTTTAATTTTATTTAACTAGTCTCGACACTAGTATATATTCTACTCAAAGTGAATAATTACCTCTGAGTTTCATTGGAAATCACTTTTTTATTAACATCCATTCTCCTAATATATGTTTCAAAGTCCAGGTCTAATTGATCCTTCTGCACTGACTATTATTAATCCAACAATATCAGTGAGCGTACAGACCATTAGAGACTATCCAATGGGAGAAGAGTTTACTTTTTGTCGTCATACATTTTCTTATGTCTTTCCTTTTTTCTTATTCCATTAAAATTTAGGTTTCTATAAACTCAAAACCTCAATAGTTTCTCAATTCTTGAGACATTGATGGATACAAACCATCTTGCTACCGTTTAGGAAAGATATATTATGTATATCTATAGCAAAGATGCAATACTTCACGACACATAACATAACTCAAACTTTTATCTTTCTTTACCCCCTTAAACATCGATAAAACCAATTTATTAAGTTCTAGGTTATCAATAACTTGAGAACAAATCTCCAAGTTAGTGAACCCAGACTTCTATTCATGTTCTGACAAACTATATCATAGTTATTCCTGATTCTCATACAATTCAAGAATATGGAAGCTTGCTCTAAAAGCTAGGCTCTGATACCAACTGTATCAAAGTTATCACTTATTTCAAAAATAGTTCGAAAGTGAAAACTGAGGCTTCGACCTGGCTCTAATACCAAACTGTAACATCCCCTAACTCAATTAGGTCAATGCTCGGCCTAAAACCTTAATTAAGTCCTGGTGCACAAGTCGGACTTAATAAGTGTAACAGTACAACCGTCCTTCATACTTGATAACCACAATACTATAAATTGTATATCAAATAAATCATTGAAAACGTAGCAGAATTAAAAATATCCCGACTATACAAACGATATACTTAAAATCGACATAAATCTCGGTATTAAAACCATATCCCAACCCTGGTTATTACGAAATAATAATTTAATACAATATATATACTATTATAATAGCAATCCCAAAACGGTTAACCGTGAAACCTTTTTGGCTAAAACTTCCAACAATGCCCTTAAGTGTTTTGATACAAATATTTAAATTCGGGATAAAATAGTAATTTAATTGATTACTACAAATTAATATGCGGTTTTGATTTTAAATGTGCGGATGAAAACTCAATTAGTTTTCAAAATTTTTTAAATTAGTAGTCGGTTTCTTAACAAAGTGGGATTTGGATGATTTTTTTATCTCTCCTCCACCTTTTTACTCTCTTTCCCCTCCACGTTTTTCTATTCTCTCTTTCCCTCCACGTTTCTCTCTCTCCCTCCACAATTCTCTCTCTCCACTCTATTCACGTTTTCTTACTCCATGTGTTTATTTTATTGAAAATCACTTTCTTCTTCAAAATCACGCGCATAGCGCGCGTACAATTGACTAGTATAAAATAATATGAAAATCAATATATCATAAAGAAGACTATAAACTCCTAACCTTCTCCGTTCCCGAGTCGAAACGCATTTCAATAAGTTGAAATTATAATAGGTGGAATGAGCGCTCCAACTTGTTCAGTAAGTGATCCTCGTAAATACATCAATTATCAACTACTATCAAGGAATTAATGAATTACAATATGCATCCAAAACATATCTATTCAAGATTAAAAATGTTATAACAATACATAACGGAAAGCAAGTTCAAAGATCAATTGCAACTGTACTCGTGACTTGTAAATTTGAGTTTAAAGACAGATTCGTACACTCGCATCACTCGAGAATAAAACCATAGAATCAACACTCTCTGCGTGTGATTCTATTGGTTTATTAAACCTTGATCGAGCTACTAACTCTGACTAGACAGTGTCGACTACGGTAAAACTTCGGGTTACTAACGTGAAAGGGCGCAATCCATTTTCAGGCATACATTTTCTTTTTACTAGGATAAAAGGCGAAATCCATTTTTAGGCGTACCTTTCAAATGTCATTCCCGATCCTCTTTGTCGCACACTTCCGATCATTTCATACTTAAAATAGTCAAGTCACAGTATGTTGCCCTAAACCCATTCCATAATATAATATAAACTAAATATACTAACTCTTGGAATCCATAAACCTTTTGCGTTAATAAAAAAATTAAATTAAACCCATTTGTTATCAACTTGGGTCCAATACTTATTAATTAGAACCTCTAAATTGGTCCTGATTGAATCTGAAACCTCAAGACTTATTTTCCAATTTTTTTTCACTTATTTTGACCAATTCATGCTTTGCGAGGTAAAAACCCCGGTATAAAGCCACGTATAAATCCTGAATTCTTCAATTTTCATAGAAACTCATTAATTTCTATTTATTCGGTAAGATCTAGGATCAAACCCCCTTTTCTTAATCTTTCCTTTCTTTTATGCCTGTTGTTCATCAATTTTTAATTTTTTTTAACATCGCAAGGGTTGGCTTTGTCCCAACCCCAATGCACTCTTGAGGAGAGGAGATGGCTTTCCTGCCGTTTCCTTCCTCAAATTGGAGCTTCCCACCATTCCAACTCGTCATCTCCAACAACCCAATAATGATAACAGTTACAAACAACATCAACAACACAACCTACAATGCACAACAACAACAACCACTGCAACAACCAATGCAACAACAATCACAACTCACATCCATCGTATCATCAATCTCAATTTCTCTCCCTTTCCCTCTCCCTGCGTTTCCATCTCTCTGTTACTGGATATTCCATTGAGTTTAGAAATCATAGATGAGGAGATACTATTTTTGGTTTTGGGATAAATATGAAATTTCCTAGAGATTTGTATCACACGAATCTCAAGATAGATTTAAAGGTTCAATTTACATTTTTTACCTTCTCGAGATACATATAAGTATCTCAAGGGTGATCTTGTAGCTATCAACCAACTCATAACCTCTTCATCGACTCACATGAGATTAAGCATTTTTCTCGATATTTGCACACACGAATTTTGAGGACGATCCAAGGGAGATGATATCAAAGTGACACCCAAGGAGACACATGTGTACACATATACATTGATTCTCCCTGTGATCTCATTACACACATCTTAAAGCGTTGATACACCTCTTCAACATACAATGATCAACTCGTTTACTTCCTCTATTTTCATGCTACGTGTATCTCAAGGCGAATCCAACGTATAATTTTATTTGATTTAAACTTAGGATTCAATAATATATATTTATATATAAAACCTATATATATATATTCATCTATGTATTTTTGCACCTATAAATTCACCATGCACGCCAACAATCACACTCGAGCGTGCACAATATTGTACATTCCACGCGTGTCACCTTCGACCCCGCGTGTCACTAGGCGCCCACTGATTATTAATTATTTTCAACGTATATATTTATTTCCCGATATATATATTTATGTAAACAATATATATAAATATATACATACGCCTATAATCTCGTCGTGTGCGCCAATGATTTCCCTCGGGCGTGTACGCTACCTCATTACTCGTGTGCGTCACCTTTGACCCACACACAATATTATGCAACCCATACTTTGTCAATTATTTAATTCTAGGCCAATAAATCCAATTATTTCCACAATTAATAATACTAATACACGCCATACAAATGCCAAACATCACGCAAATCCACGCACACAATATTTCGGACAAGCAGAGCTTAACCACGAGACTAACTCGGGTTAATTAGAATTCAGATTAATATTACCTACTTAAGGTAACGGGTCGCTACAGTCTCTCTAATTTAAGACAATTTCATCCTCAAAATTAAAGGAAACGTACAAGTTACCAGTAGTTCCGAAGAGAAATGGAATTTGCTCTTCCATTTATAACTCTCGTTCACGTCTTATCTCTTATCTTCAATGGTACAACTATTTTGTTGTAATCCAAATCTAGAAAGATTTTCATAAATGAGACTTTCCAAAGCACAATGAATTTGTCTTTTGAATTCTCTAACAGCCTATGATGTTTGACTCCTCAACATCTTTATTTTAACCAAGTTGTAGTTGTATATCACCAAGCCTGCCATACTCTCTTTGTGTTGTTCTTCACTATTTTCTTTTTCCGTAACAACACCATTCTCTAATCCACCAAATTACCATTTTCATTAAAGAACTCCCATGAAAAATCTATTCTTTTAGTGTGTATATGTTATGAGACACAAGCTCAAACTATATTCTTTAGAACCAGGATTAGCCTCTCAGTTTCTTTGTAAACACGAAGAAAAAGATATTGTAGTGAGATTGAGAATGGTTTTCAACTATATCAATAACTTCTTACACCATTGAAAGTAAGTCTCAGATCTCCATCCGGAGAATCAAAAACTGAAAAACCATATCATCTCACATCACCATTTACATATATCTTGCTTAATTCATGTAAAGAATAACATAACCTCATTGAGAAGAATTTGCAGGCTTCGGTTAATCTATCATGTACAACTTCCTTTTATATTGTCCAGACGCAAAATCTGATCACTTTTATTACATTACCTACCGTTATGTTTTATTTCTACCATCATGTACATACAAGAATTTACCTAACCCTTCAAGTTTTAATTATCTATTCTCAATCGACTGGATAACTGTCATCTTCTTTTGAAATCAATAACATATATTATCATCTAAAAAAATTCATAATCTTCTCGTATACCTTAATACCATATGGCACTGCCTATATAAATCATATAAAGAGATTCATGTGATTATCGAATTAATTCTTGCCTAATATCCTTCATGAACTAGGACTTCATTTAAGAATCTTATGCATCTAGCAGAAATCCATTAGACAGTCTAATCTGCATATTAACTCTTGATAGCCAAATCCTGGCTTATCAATTTGATTCAATTAGACTTCTAAATCAGCATATCACCAAATTAATCAAACTTTTGGCCCAACTCCAATCTGAGCTTCAAAGAATAGATATGTAATTATCAATTCCAACAACTCAGTTGATGATGTGCCTGCAAAACATTATTTCATCATCCTTATTACATCTCTCTCTCAATAGATAGGACTAAGAAGTTCTATTATACTTAGATTTGGTGTTCTTTTCTCTACTCAAATTATTCATCACATCAATCACTTTGTTTGAGTGATTTCTCTGAGTGAATTCAGTATATTCATGAATTTAGGTTACTCACTTCACCTCTAATTTTTTTCACTCAGATAACTATTCTTTTCAAACTTGCATTATTGCATCCCTTATCCCAATTAGGGCGATACTCGGCTCGAACCCCTAATTAAGCCTCGGTACATCAAACAAACTCAATTAGAGTAACAAGACAACCTTCATTCACACCTTATAATCACAATACATTATATCTTATATCAAATAAATAGTTGAAAATGTAGCAAAATTAGAGCTTTTTTGACAAAAAAATAAGATATAAAAAACCGGCATAAACCTTGGTCATAAAATCATATACCAACCCTATTTATTACAAAATAGTAATTCAATACAATATATAAACAATATATAATTCAATTAACCGTAGAGAAGACTATAAACTCCTAATCTTCTCCGTTCCAAAGTCAAAGTGCACTTCGACAACATGAAAGGTTAATTGGGGAATGAGCGCTCCAAATTGCTCTATAAGTGATGCTCGTAAACATATCAATTATCAACTAATATCAATGAACCAATGAATAACAATATTAATCCAAAACATATATATTCATGCATTAAAATGATAAATAAAAAAAATAAAAGAATGCAAGTTCACAGGTCCAGTGCAACTACATCGTGACTTGTATTTTTCATTTCAAATTTGAGCTGTAAACTCTCGTTACCTTGGATTACGGTCTACAAAACCTCACACATTAGCCGACATGTGATTTATGTGGTGTATTCACGCGTAGCATAGCTACCAACTCAAATAGGAAAGCAATAATCAGGTACCTCAAGGGTCCTGAAGGTAAGGTGTCGGTAGCTAGCCAATTACCTTCATCTTCACTCCAGTATGATTCGCCCGTCGTACCTCTTTCGAGATAATTACTCATAAAACAGTTTAGTAAACACATTCAAGTCACGGTACATTGCTCCATTTCCCCAGTCCATAAAATACGCGCACTAAATATATTAATTACATTGCATAATTGATAAGAATATGAGTCCCACTAACCCGTACCGAGCTTTTCTGACCTTTTTATCGATTTATATGACTTCCGAGATCCACACACCTTTCCCCGTCGGCCAAGAACCTAAAATACACTAATTGTTATCAATTTGGGTATAATATTGTTTAATTAGAACCCCTTAATCGGTCCTAATTGAATCCAAAACCAATTTACCAAATTTTAGGTCAATCCGACCATTTCACGTTTTTTGAGGTAAAAACCTCGATATAAAATCCCGCACAAATCTTGAATTCTTTATTTTTGTTAGATTATTTTTGATAGATATTCATCAGTTTATATTTATTTCATCAAAATATTATTTTTCAGGATTTTCCTCAATTTTCTAGAATATTTCTCTATTTTTCTAGCTTTTTTCCTTATTTTTTTATTTTGGAAAAAGGGTTTGGGCTGAATTGGGCTGAACCGGGTTTGGCTTAACCAAGTCGAATCGGCACGATTCACCGAACCCTTTCTTTCTTATCGGCCTCTAACTCTATTTCAATAAAAATAAGATTTTTTTCATTGATCGAAATGGGGTTCGTAATCTCCTTGAGATTCATGTTGCATGAATCTCGAGGCAGATTTAATGTTTCATTTCTTATTTTGATCTTTCTCGAAATATGTTTATCTTGTAATAACCAATCCATCATTTTTTATAGATTTATTGTAGATCAAGATTTCCTTGATATTTGTGCGCACGATTCTCGAGGATGATCCAATAGACAGAAATCTGAGTCACATTGATTCTTCTTTAGATGTGGTTGGACGCATCTCGAGGCATAGAAAATCCCTTCAAACTTACCAACGTACCAATAATTCACTTCCTCAACTCTTACGCTACACGTATCTCGATGCGAATCTAATGTATATTTTTATTTGATCTAAACATTAGGATTTATTTATATATATATATATATATATATATATATAAATATGTCGATAACTTTGTATTTTCATGCCTTTAAATTTGATGTGCCCACCAATGACCACCCTCGGGCGTGCACATTATTGCACGTCCCACGCGTGTCACCCTCGACCCCGCGTATCACTAGGCTCCCACAAATTATTAATTATATATTTATTTCCAATATATATATATATATATGCCATAAATTAATGCATTTATAACTTCACCGTGCGTGCCAATGAGTTCACTTGGGCGTGCACGCTACCCTACTACACTTGTGCGTCACCCTTAACCCGCACATGGTATTAGGCATCCTATAAGTTGTCAATTATCCGATTAATTCTAATTATTTCCATAAATACTAATACACGCCATACAAACACCAAACAAAACACAAATCCACACACACTTTAATCCAGACAAGCTGGTTTAACATGAGCCTAACTCGAGTTAGTTAGAATTAGGATTAACGTTAATTAAATGCGTAAAGTAATGGGTCATTACACTCATAGCTTGAAGATATCCAATCATATTGCACCAAAACTTTTGTGTTCATACTTCCTATTGTCTTCTAGTGTTTCCTATAAGATTCTCTAATCTTAGGGACAATTAAAAATCTCTCTAGACCTATTTAACTTGAGTGAATCATAATTTCAAACCTTACAATGAATGAATGAATTTGCGTAACCTATTCATTTCAATAGTTTCATAAATAAGTTGGGATTCACACCAATTTCAAATAACACCTAAGCCTCAGCTTTTGGAATTATCTTTGCAATTCATTCCATTCATCGTTTGAAATACATTTCAAACTTTTATTCTACAAGTAATGCCTTAAATTGTTTGGAATGACTACCAAAACAATTATTTTACAATAGTTCTTCTCAACCTTCTTTCAACTATATAATAGTATAAACTACAATCTCTTACTTTGTTGTGTAAACACATAACTATCGAGATAAAAGTACTAGGATAAACCTCTAATTGTTTCCATAGTCTAGGTATAATTAAACAATTATTGTAGTCTAACTATATTTCAATTTCCTCTCAAGGCATCCTTCCGTTATTTATCACTCATCTCAATTCCAGTTTTAGGTTAATTGAATATACAACACAATGATACCACAAATCTTTGTATACCTCACTTGTATCATTCAATTCTATCACGCTAACACTAACTTTCTTATTCTGTGTTGAATATAAGACAATTCTATAACTTTAACAATTTTAGTCTAGTCCATTGACTCACAATTTACATTCGATACATGTTGAGTGACTTACATTTGAAATGCAATTTTTTGAATAAACCAATTTATCGTCAAAGTTCACATAACTCTAAGATATTGCTTGTGCCTTTGCTAAGTCTTTAACCATTTTTATATTGTCATTGATAACATAATAATAATCTTATCCCAATAGAGTCCAATGACACTATTTATTTATTCATTTATAAACATAGCATGAGCTCCAGTGAGTTTTCATGGTCTGCACCATGATTTCTATCATAATCAAGCCGTTGCCTGACTTCATTTTCATATATATATATTCCTAACTCTGATATTTAATTAATAAACTGGATCTTAACTAGCTCTTGTGAATAATAGGTTTCATGTAATTAATCAAATGAGTAGTCGATTCTGAGCAATGAATATTCATTTTTTTAAATTAATTCAAATTAGTTCATCACTCAAGTTGAGCTCTCAAACTCTTATAATTTCCATAATACACTTAATGAAATTGAATTGATCATTGGTTTAACCTTAAAAATTAAGTATTTAATGAATTTAAAATCTTAAATTGTGGCAAAAATCCAAGAAAATATGATAATCAGACTACTTGAAACTTTTGAAATCACAATTTTCGTTTGTCAAGCTTGAATTCTCATTAAGAATCTATTAAATTTCCACAATAAGTTCAAACTATTTGAATCTCACGTGATAACTTATTTCTACAAATCATCATTCATGGGAATTTAGAGATTTACAAAATTATTGGTTAAAAGTAGCAGTTAATACTAACCGCTTGATATTTTGCTTACCTATTCATTCATAGTATCAAAAAGTATTTTTTGGATTCTCAAAATCCCCAATTCATTGACAATTCATTCTCCCTACTTTAGACTATTCCAGTATAACAGATCAGACTACAACATCTCACTAGCTCATTGCCATGTTCTAACCTAGATTATACAGGTTTTCAATATTAATTTTTCATATGAAATTATTATAAAAATGATAGAAGTCCAACATATAAGATAGAGTTGACTAACAACGAAGATTTTCTATAATCCTTGAACTCCCATCTCTCTCTGTGAATCTTCACTATTAATGTAATTTCGTTATTAATATCATTTTTTATATCCCAGCATTGATCTACATATCAATTCGCTAAATCTCATGTTTCTTTTCCCTGTGTGTGGATTCACCACAACGTCATACTTTTCGTTATTAACATCCATTCTCGTAATATCTGTTTCAAAGTCTAGGTCTTATCGATCCTTCAACATTGACTATTATTAATCCAATAATATCACTAAGAATAAAGACCATTAAAGACTATCTAATGGGAGAAAAGTTCACTTTTTATTGTCATATATTTTCTTATGTCTTTCTTTTTTTCATATACCATTAAGTTTTAGGTTTTTATAACCCTAAACCTCAATAGTTTCTCAATTCTTGAGACATTGATCGATACAAACCATCTTGCTACCGTGTAGGAAAGATATATTATGTATATCTATCGCATAGATCATCACAACACATAACATAACTCAAACTTTTGTCTTTCTTTACCCCCCAAAACATCGGTAAAAATAATTTATTAAGTTATAGGTTATCAATAACTCGAGAACCAATCTCCAAGTTAGTGAACCTACACTTCTATTCAGATTAAAGGTAATGAAATAAGGTTCCGACAACTTATATCATAGTTGTTCTTGATTCTTAAATAATTCAAAAATATGGAAGCTCGCTCTATAAGCTAGGCTCAAATACCAACTACATCAGAGTTATCACTTATTTTGAAAATAGTTCGAAAGTGAAAACTGAGGCTCCGACCTGGCTCTAATACCAAACTATAACATCCCCTAACTCACTTAGGGCAGTGCCCGACCTGAAACCCTAATTAAGCCCCCGTGAACCAGTCAGACTTAATTAAAGTAACAGTACAACTGTCTTTCATACTTGATAACCACAATATAATATATTGTATATCGAATAAATAATTGAAAACAAAGACAAAATTAAAAAAATTTCATTAATACAAACCATATACTTAAAACCGACATAAATCTCAGTATGAAAACCATATCCTAACCTTGGTTATTACAAAACAATAATTCAATACAATATATAAAACAATATGGAAATCATTTCACTGTAGAGAAGACTATAAACTCCTAACCTTCTACGTTTTTGAGTCAAAGCGCATGTTAATAACCTGAGATGTTAATTAGGAAATAAGCACTCCAACTTGTTTAGTAAGTGATCCTCGTAAACTCATCAATTATCAACTACTATCAAGGAAGTAATGAATAACATTATGCATCCAAAACATATCTATTCCGGCATTAAAAATGATATAAAAATACATAAAAGAAAGCAAGTTCAAAGGTCAATTACTAACATACTCGTGAATTGTAAATTTGAGTTTAACGATAGAGTCATACACTCGCATCACTTGAGAATACAACCACAGAATCCACACGCTGCACTACATGTGATTATGTTGGTTTATTCAAACTTGACTGAGCTAGCAACTATGACTGGACAATGTCGATTACGGTAAAACTCAAGCTTAATGAGGATGAAAGGGAAAAATCTATTTCTAGGTGTACCTTTTCCTTTTATTAGGATAAAAGGCGGAATATATTTCCAGGAGTACCTTTCCTACATCAGTCCCGATTCGCTATGTCGCACACTTCTAATCATTTTCACACTTCAAATAGTCAAGTCACATTACATTGCTCCAATCCCAGCCCATAATGCAATATGAACTAAATATACTAACTTACAATGTATAATTGATAAGAATACGAGTTCCACTTACCTGTGCCGAGCTTTCCAAACTTTATACCAACTTACTTAACTCTTGAAATCCATAAACCTTTCGTGTCGATCTCATTTGTCATCAACTTGGTCCAATACATATTAATTAGAACCCTTTAATTGGTCCTAATCGAATTCGATTCCCGAGACCTATTTTCTAATTTTTTCCAATTATTTTGACCATTCCAAACTTTATGAGGTAAAATCCTTGATATAAAGTCTCGCACGAATCCCGAATTCTTTATTTTTCATAAAATTTCATTAATTTCTATTATTCAGTAAAAAATATCATTTTTATTATTTTTTGGAATTTCTTTTATGAATTTTGAACCTTTTAAAATATTTTTTTTTTAATGTGGGGGTTGATCCCTGAACCGGACCAGTCAAGTTCAGTTGAACTGGACTAGGTTCGGCCTAATCTGGGATTAAACCCTCTTCTTTTTCTTTTTTCCTCTATGTTCTGCCTGATGTTCATCGATTTTCAATTTTTTTAAACATCGTTATGGTTGGGTTTGTCCCAACCTCAGGGCATTCTTAAGGATAGGAGACGGCTCCCCTGCTATCCCCTTCCTCGAATTTGAGCCTCCCACCATTCGAAATTAACAATAACAACGACAACAACAACCACTCCAACAACCAACACAACAACAATCACAACTCACCTCCATCGATTTATCCATCTTGCTTTCTCTCCCTTTCCCTCTCCCTGCGTTTCCATCTTTTTTTCTCTAACTAAATTTTTGATTGAGTTTTGGAAGCACAAATGAGGCGATACTATTTTTGGTTTAGGGATAAATATGAAATTTCCTAAAGATTCATATCGCACAACTCTTGAGGCAGATCTAATGGTTCAATTTATATTTTACTTTCTCGAGATACATGTTGCGTATCTCGAGGTTGATTTGGAGACATATGTGTACACATATACATTGATTTTCCTTGTGATCTATTTAGAAACATCTCGAGGTGTTGATACACCTCTTCAACAATCAATGATCAACTCATTTACTTCCTCATTCTCATGCTACGCGTATCTCGAGGCGAATCCAAAGTATAATTTTATTTGATTTAAACTTTAGGATTCATTTATATATTTATATATAACCTATATATAGATATATATACCTACGTATTTTCGCGCCTATAAGTTTACTGCACACGCCAACAATCACCCCCGAGCATGCACACTAATGTACATCCCACGCATGACCCCTCGACCTTTTGTATCACTAGGTGCCCACCAATTATTAATTATTTTCAATATATATTAATTTCCCAATATATATATATTTATATATATACCATATATATAAAAATATATATGCCTATAAATTCATTGTGCGCGCCAACTAGTTCACTCGATCGTGCACGCTACCCCATGACTCGTGTGCGTCACCTTTAACCAACAAACGGTATTAGGCATCCCGTAATTTCTTAATTATTCGATTATAGGCCATTAAATCCAATTATTTCCATAGTTAATAATACTAATACATGTCACAAAAAGGCCAAACATCATGCAAATCCATGCACACACCATTCCAAAAAAGTCGGGCCTAACCATGAGCCTAACTTGGGTTAATTAAAACTCGGATTAATATTAATCACCTACTTAAGGTAATGGGTTGTTACACTCCTCATTTGACTAGCTGAAGAATGCTAGCTGTTGACCTTGCCCATTTGCTAGGTTGATCTGTCTAGTAATGCCCAGCCCGCATGCATCTAAAACGTATGCCCCTAGGCTTTCGAAAGGTCACAGATGATGATGCTGCTGATTTGCTTGGCTTTGACCCTATCGATCCCTTGCTCTTACCTTGAGTACTACTGCTAATTACCCGATAGGCATCTCTACTCATCGATCGTGGTGGCGGCGAAGCCTCATATACTTGCTAATCTAATATGTTGCCTCGTAATGATGTGCACTAGCAATTGCTCTCGCATAATTCTCGAGCATAGAGGGTGCCATACGTATCCTGGGGTGCTCAACTTGTGCGCTAACTGAAATCATCAACTCTATTACATGTCTGTCTTGTGCTGCAGCTAACTCATCCAACATCGTACAAATTCTCTTAGCCATCTCGACCATCTGGCACTCATTTGAGCAAACCAATGTTCATCATTAGTCCTCTGTGCACCCCTAGTGCTCCTTAAGACATAGGAACTTCCACCTCGAGTACTCATTATACATTGTGAGCATTCCTAGGAACTAATTCAAAAAACTTGACACAAGAGACTTGATAAACGAAACAACATATCTAAAGATATAGATATCATATACATAAGCAAATAGCATCATAAAACATGCAAGTTCTTTTTTTTTAATCCCTTTCCACCTTAAGCTTGGTCACTTGTGCATATTAAGTAAATTGAAACAATAAGCCCATGCAGATTATTTCATTACTTAACCATGATGAACCTTTCCTAAGTTCAACAACGTACTAATCCTTAAGGTGACTTAAGTTAGATACAATTTGTGATTTTTCTTTAACTGAGTCCTATTCCCTGTTTTAGGATTGGACTATACTTTTCCCTCTAGGCTCTATTACCTAAGGTTAGGACATTAACTATAATCTTTCTTAGGTATTAATGCCTAGACTAGATACTAACTGTGGTCATTACCCAATTTATTTCTAAGTTCGTTATACCTACAATCTGATACCAACTGTGACTGTATAACAAGGATAACCTAGCGATTCAAGCGATGATCTAGTAAGACGTAACCTTCAAAAATAATACAAAACAATCTACAAAGACTACTAAGACATATAAATATTGTGGAATAAAAGTCAATTAAGTCTATTAGGTGCGAGAATAAAATTGTTAGTCTTACAAAAGTTCAATAACTAACCTATGGTTTGACAAAGTATACCCATGGTAAAATCTCCTGTTTATCACATAACGTCTCAAAATAGATAAAATATAATAAGACAAGCTTGCAAACAAGAAAAGAGCTCTACGCAATGACCTTACCCTTTCTTTTGTCCTAAACAACAACTGAGGAACTTGGGGGAAAAAATAGTAGGGTGAATAGTATATCAATGGGCTCTATAAAGCAAAAGCCCGCTCTACCATCAATCATCCAAGTAATAACTCTAATATTTAGACTAGATTTCCACATTTTAGGGCATGAGACCCTTTATCATTTTTCGGGCATTAAAGAAATACTTGCAAAGCATAATAATATGGCAAGATAAAGGAAAAACAAGATAATTCAACAAGGATTAATGATGATAATGAATGCCTTAGAGTCAAGAAGATTGATAACTGATATGTCTAATCAGGCAGTAGATAATAGCTTATTGCTTCAAGGAGGTCATCGATGTCAAATAACCATCAAAGAAATAGTTAATGCCCTCACTCCTTTGAGTGGTAGATTTTCCAGCCCAAATGTATCTTTCAATTACACTAAAACCTAATTGTGCCTCATTTCGTACAAAGTGCACATCCATTGTTGACTGCACTCCTTTAATTCACATTCCACTATCATGCACTTCAAAGACTCTTTAAACTCATCTCAGTGATTGAGTCATGCGTTGCATTCTTCATCCTCCAAATGATTTTTTCTCCATCTGAAAGTCTTTAAAGTTTCTTAGGGACCTTTCTTCACGATGTGCTAAAGCATAACCTATGTCGTGCGTTAGAGAATATGTTTGCGAGAGCGCCACATATAGAGGGGTAATGATTTGTTATGATGGACTTTAGCTCCTTTTGTATACACGCTAACTAGGTCTTAAACTGACAAGTCAATAATTATACACATTTTATAGGGTAATTTAGGTTGATTTTAAGCATAAATGATGATATTACACTAGGTATTCTCTTATTTTTATGATTTCAGGTTTTAAATAAGAAAATGAAGAAATGGAAAAAAAGAAAGAAAGAAAAGCAAAATAGTCAATTAGAAAAATGCATCAGCGAATCCACATCGATTTGGAATAACACTAGGAATCTCCATATAAATCAACTGTAGAAGAAGGCCAACGAATCCACAGCAAATTGGAGAATGAACTATAAATTGCCAACTGAATAACTGGAGCGCTGAGAGCTATTCTCAGTGATTTGCTCAGTGATTTATGTATAAGTTAGGAATCACTGAGTTCGGTTACTGGTTTTTCATATTAGTATGAAGAATTTGAATGTATCTATGATATGTTTATGTAAGGAAACTATACAAAAGAGCAGATAGCTTCAAAATAACTCTCTTCTTCTATCTTTTTGTTTTAACTTTTGCTCTAGGTTAGTTTTATTGTCTATATATTGAAGATACGTTGGTCACCGATAAAGACGACTTACAAATGCCCCCACTAATAAACTTAACTCAATAGTAACTGTAGAAATTCGACGAGGTAGGGGTAGACCAAAGTTAACATTGGATGCATTAATTAGGGCGGATTTGAATGGTCTAAAAAGCTTACCATCAATTGCACATAATCGAGCACAATGGAAATTTTTGATCCATTTAGCCGACCCCAATTAATTTAGGACTGAGGCTATGTTGTTGTTGTTATTGTTGTTGTTGTTTTTGTTGTTGTTTTGTTTGTTTGTTTGTTTGTTTGTTTGTTTGTTTGTTTGTTTTGAAGATACTTTGGAGGTTTGATTTAAATTAAGATATTTATTCATGCATTATGTATTTTAATTATATTTATGCATTGTTTATTTCCAGCATGAGTGAGTAGTTTATTAATCTAAACAAACCCTAGAATATGTAGTATATTTTGGTTTACTAGATAGTTTTAATTAAGGAATCATGTACTTAATGCTTTAAATCTATTCATACACGTCAATCAAAACATTAACAAGTTTTTTTCGCGTATTACAATTAAAGGAGATTAGTATTGTATGCATAGTTGCAAATGTGTTATGTTGTACTATGATTCTAAATCTACGTCTATAGTTATTGATAACAATTATAGAAATAGCAACTAGGATTAATCTGTAGGGCATTTCCAGAGTGGATGTTCTAAGTGATTATGTTCTAAGTTGTTTATTATGCGGCTTCGGTGATCTTGGCTTAGATTAGGCACGATTTTCATTGAACTTAATGCTATCATATTTCTATGGTGTTGCGTTTTATCCAATGTGGCATTTTCATTAGATTAAAGAAAATTGGTAGCTGGCTAAAGGCTATCTACCTATTATGAAATGAGGTTTAATTATTCCTAGATTCCATGTTTTATGATTATAACTATAGAGTGAAATAATATTATGTTCCAGTATTTGAAAGTAATCCAAATATATTATATTGTTTAGTGGGTGTTTGTTAAGATGATTGTTTATTTATAATGATTTGCATTTGAATATTTTTTAATTTAGTTTGAATTTGATTTGTTTCAATTAATTTAGTTGGTTTGGTTATTTAAGTTAGTAATCATAATTTTTAAGTTATTTAGTATTTTAATTCTCGTTTAACTAGATTAATAAAATTAATAAAAATGAGAAAGATTTACTTTCCTTTGAGTCGAAAGTCTTTATGGAAACGATATCTCATTTACAACTACTACAAGTTAATAATAAAATATGGGAAATTATTGTGCATGCTCGACACGTGTTAATTTTTAGCGTCGTTGCATGATATTATTAGATAATTTTTAAAGGATTATAGACGTTGTATGGTCTACACACTTCGTCATGTTAATTTTATTGGATCTTTACTTCCGTTTGATCTTGTAATTGATAAAACTTCAGAGTTTAAGACAACAACTTAGGGGAAATTTAGTTAATAAAAATGGAAAACAACAATAATGACATTAATGATAATGTCATTAATAATTACAATGATAATAGAGTTATCAATAATAATAGAGAACTCAGTTTTTAACAAGCAAATCAAAATGTTACAACATATGGGCCTATGTGTATAGCATACCCTGATGGATTTCTTGAATTTGAACTAAGATTTGGATTTATTAGTGCCTTACCTAACTCTTACGGTCAAAACAATGAAGTCCCAAATAAATTCATAAGGGAGTATCAACATAAAGTTACTAGGATGAAACCGAAAGAAGGAACTTTAGAAAAAGTCAAACTTAAGGCTTTTCCTTTTGTATTGAAAGATTAAGCGCAAGATTGGTTGTTCTATCTCCTACAAGAATCGATAACTACATCGACTCAAATGTTAGAAGCCTTTTTAGATGAATATATGCCTGCTTGAAAAATTAGTTCCTATAGAAAGCAAATAACAGTTGCTAAGATGAAAGATGATGAAAAATTTAATGAATTTTAGGGTAGGTTTCAAAGACTAATTTTTTCTTCTCCACAACATGGATATACTCAAATAGCTTTATTAGAATATTTTTATGAAAGACTTAATCACTTTGAACAAAGATGAATAGACACAGTGTGTGGTGCATCTTTATTTGAAACAATTACTTTAGCGAAAGAATCAATTGCTAAAATGGCAAAACAGTCTAAACAATATGATGAAAAAATTGAATCCTCAAAAAAGAAACTCTATAAATTGGATACTAAGAAAAGTTAGGCAAATGACGATAAAGTTGATGGATTATCTAAGAAGGCTAATGCTATTAGTTAATGATAAATTTATTCAAGTTAAGGCTTGCAGATTCTGTAATGAGGTTACACATCCTATGGATGCGTGTCCTACTCTACAGAAAAAAACACTAAAGAGGTTAATGCAATGATGAATCAATTTTCTGGTCCCTCAAAAAATTATTATAGTAATAACACTTATTATCCTAGAAGTCTGAATCAAAATCTTAGTTATGGTCATCAAAATCAATTTATAACACTTACAGACAAAAAGCCCAAATACAACCTGCACCTAATCAGCAGCCTCAACAAAATACTCAACCTATGAATCCAAATTTGGAGCAAATACTACACAACGTTATGAGTCAAAGTAATCAAACTTTTACACTGATTTCTCAAAATCAAATTACGATTGATACTACCATATATAAACTAAAAAAAAAATAGTTAAGTCAAATGAATTTGCAAATAAATAGGTTAAGTACTCAACAAAATAGTCAATCTAAAGCACCTACTCAGACCAATGTTGCTCCTATTAATCAAGCACAAGTTAATGTTATATTCAGTGATAAGAAAGACACAACTATAATTGGCAAGACACCTAAACAAAATAATAAAAGGAAGTTCAAAATACTATTGAAGAAGAAGAAGAAGAAGAAGAAATGATGGCTAATGTCATTCCTACTATAGAATGGATGGCTGAACAATTTAGACATACACCTTTTCCAAGAAGGTTGTACACATGGTATTTAGCCAGAGTTGAAGCATATGAAGAATCTTTACATAAGTCTGAATTAATTGATAAGGATAAAATAGATATGATTTCTGACAATTTGAATGAAGATGTGTGTTCATTGTCTACCATTCCATAACGATTAGCTGATGCTAGGGATGAATAAATCAATGAAGACATTCTTGCATCATTGAGCAAAATAGAAATCAATGAACCATTGATGGAATCAATTATGCAATTTTCATTTTGAAAGAATTCTCTAAATCAAAAAACCAATTTTTAGAAGAATCGAAGGAAAATATAGTACAAAAGAGTCTATTTTAATTAAAAATAAAATACCTAAGAAATGTTCCTACCTAGGGATGTTTGGAATTCCTATCACAAGTGGAACTTCTCTAATAGATTTTTTTATGTGTGATCTTGTAGCATTGATAAACATTATATCACTCAAGTTATATGAATCAATGAAAATAGGTTCATTGACCAATACACCTATTCATCTTACTTTAGCTGACAATACCATTATTAAACCCTATCATTCACTTGAAGATGTTTTGGTCAACATTAATGACTTAATATTTCCCGTTGACTTCTATGTCATAGAAATGGGAGACTCAATATCAGCTTAGTCCCCATCTATACTTTTAGGAAGACCATTCCTAAAAACTGCTAAAATAAAACTAGATATCTCTAAAGGAACAATGTCTATGAAGTTTGAAAATAAAATTGTCAATTTTCATTTGAATGATGAAAATATTTAAGGAAACTCTGATGAATATGATAATGAACAAACTAAAGACAATGAATTTCTAGAATTAAATCAACATGAAGTTGAAATATATGCTATTAATGCAGTAACAATGGAAGATTGAAATGCTAAAACAACGGAAAAGCAAGGAGATGATACTGCTAATCAATAGACAATAACCTAAGAATGAAGGGTTAAGCCATCAAATAATGTTAAGAATAATAACACGGAGGAATTTAAACCTACGAAAAATAAGAAGAAGAAAAAAAAAGAATCTAATAATTGTCAAGCTCGATGATCCAGGAGATATATACATAAACATAAAGGTCTATTGGGATTAGTACTTTAAAGCTATATGTGACACAGGTTCTAGAGCAAACTACATGTCGATTCGTTTTTTCTTCATACTCAATTGGAGTTGGATGTTTTTGTTTCCGAAAAATTTTCCTTATCTAATAGGTATTCAATAAAACCAATAGGTGTGGTTACTAATGTACCAGTTCAAATTAACAAGTATATTATATTTTTTGGTTATCCCACACTTCATCAACAAAAATCCTCCATTAATTTTAGGATGAGCTTTCCTAGCTACTTCGCAGGCTATCAAGGAATACTCAGAATAAGACAATTACTTTTCAAGTGCATGGCCGAGCATTCATTTTCTAGAATGACACAAGTGTGGATAATCCTACACTTAAGTTCATAGAACCAACCTAGAATCGCGTGGTTTAGCCTAAAATTATTCATAACTTTATGGATGCAGCCCATACTCTATCTTTATTTTTCGTTTTAGTATTAGGATTAGTTAGTTATTTTTTTATTCTCTCATCTTTTGACTCTTATATAATGGGGATATTTTTAGAATTCAGATCCGGAATAGGTTCATGTAAGGGGTCGATCGAGCCAATTTATTTTCATATTCTATTATTTTATGCATTAGGTTTATGTTAATTAGAAATTTTTGGCAATAAAATAAATTATTTAATACATATCTTAGTTAAATTCTGGAATTTTGAGTATTTCCACCTTTATTAGATATTTCTATATATATATGTGATACTAAAAAGGGAAAATTGATTTAATTGAGAAAAATAGTAAAAATAGGTTGGCGATTTCCCAACGATTCTACTTTGCACTAGAAATTGTTGGGCAAATCGCCAGCAATTTGCAAAATCTCCAGTATAAATTCGAAGCCAACGATTTCTCACCGAATCATTTTTATTACTAGAAATCGTTGGGCAAGTTGTAGAATCACAGAGGCTCATTTCATGCGATTTCATCTGCGATTTTATCTACTATTTCTCAGCGAATCTACTTAAACCCTGATTCGCTTGGAAGGAATTCGTGTTTTAAAATATTGAAACTCCAAATCGCCATATTTAAACCATTCCCACTCACAAACCATTGTACCCTTTCGATCAAGAGACGAATTTTTGACTAGATTCAACTTTCCAAAGCTTAATTTTAGCGTATTTAAGTGATTCCCACCTTAATCCTCACACGTTCAACCCAAAAACATGATGAGTTTTAAGATTATAGAGCCACCTAGGGCTTGAACAAGGGAGTTCAAATCGGAGCTTTAGAGATTTCTAGAGAAGCAATCTTGAGTTCAACACTTGAAAGAATTACTTTCAATAAGGTAATCGACTAAAACCGTAACCTCTTATAGAATAATTTTTTGGTTTTTCGTTGGTTTTGGATTGATTATTAGGATAGGAACTCAATTTTGAAAATTCTTATTTTTAATATGGTTTTGATATTGAACGATTTATATTATACCACTAGTATGGGAGTGATGTGATGATTCATTTATCACTATCGAGTTTTCAAATTTTTTTTCATGAATGGCCAGTAGATTGAATTCTATACACAAATTAATTTGAGACTAAGTTTCAAATGAGTTTGGGTATTTTTGTGCATATTAATCGATTGATTCTAACTACTTACAAAACTAGTTTCTCCTAATACCATTTTATCAACAACTTTCATATAAATCTCAAAATGCTTTTCCCGATGATTTCTTATTCTTGATACATAAATTGAACTTTATTGAATATTTTTTCATCAAATTTGCTTTCAAATGATTTTTCAGGTTACTTCTCTTACTTACACTATTCCAAATGGGTGAGGATGAAACGGAAGTTCACGAGAAGAGAAGGGGAAGGGAAAGTTAGTAGAAAAATCAAAAACAAAATCCAAAGTTTCCCAAATCCAACCCACATCCATATCATTCAACACACCTAGAATTAAACCGCAAAGAGAACCTACTTCGCCTTCTTCATTTAGTTACAATACTGAGGATGATTATGTGGATGAGGAAAAAGTATAGGAAGTTGAACAAGAGATACCAATGGGGGAGAAAAACTATGAATTATGGAAAAAGATCTTGCCAATGAAAATACCTACGACAAATTTAGGAATGATGTGATGAAGGATATGAAGTTGATCGCGAAATGGAGATTTAATGTCAAAATTAATTGAAGTATAGGTTTAGGATCCAAGATATCATAGAGACAAGAAATTGGGTTTTACTGACTAGTGATCGCAACCATCTAGATCTCGAGGATGTTCCTAGTGAACGAGGTTGTAAAGCTTTAATTAGAGAATTTTACGCTAATGCATATGGAAGTGAAAGTATGACTGAGTCCCAAGTTAGAGGGAGGATAGTGGACTACTCTGCTGCAAGAATAAACCAATATTTTTGATTACCAAATGTTCATTTAAAACAAAATGACAAGTACCCAAACTTGAGTATGGGATTAAACACCATTTCCCCACCAATACAATAAGGGGAGGTTTAGAGGCAATCTATGGAGATGGATTTATTTTTGTTATGGAAGGGTATCCCAAGCACATAACCACAAATGTTTTTAGGAAGACTACTGAAGCTTGGTTTTATTTCATCAAACTCAGCTTACAATCGAGCCTGCAATACTGCGAAATAGTGAATTACAAGGTCGTCCTACTTTACCACATTGTCATGGAGTTAGAATACTTGGATGTTGGCAAAATCATTTATGAATCCTTCAGGATTGCCATCACCACCATGAAGAATGACGAAATCTCTTTGCCCTTGATGATTATGCCCTTTCGTAGGATGGACGAGGTGAACATGGCAGGCCTTGACATGGATGTTTTACCGAGAAGACCATCACTGATGAGGTTATAAAGAAATGGTAGAGTGAATGGTTATGAAGGCACAAAGGATGAGAGAGAGAGCTGAGATAGTAAGAAGTGAAATCAAGCAGTAAAGGAAAATCAGAGATGACACAAGGAGAATCTTAGAAGAGATGTCAGAAGCTCAAAATGATACGAACGTGGAGCATCCTTCTAGGGACTATGATGGGCGGTATATGGATGAGTCGAAATTGGCTTTCATGGGTGCGATTTTGTGCAATCAAATGACCACTCTCAGCAATCAAAATCTGGTATTGAAGAACTAGAGATCCTTAGTAAGGAGCATCTAGATAATAGAGTGTGCGATGTCTAAGAGGAGCAGACGTCGAGGAGGCACATCGATTCCTGTACCATCTACACAAATGAGATTACTGCTTAGCTGTAATCTTGATGTTCCGACATTGCTAGATTAGGAATACCACCTCTAGGACCTCGTTTTGAGCTACCAGTCCCAGAGGATTGATCTAGTGGAAGATGATGATGACAAGACTTCTGGACACCGACATTGATTTCCTTCTTCTATTTACTTTCTCTATCTCTAAGTGAAGTTGTGAGATTCCTCTTTGTAATTCTGTTAGTGGTGACATACTTTGTGTTTCATGGTTATATACTTTGTGTTTATGATGATATACTTTGTGATATATTCTATTCAATTCTTAGGTGCGATATTTATTTCATTTGTTCTATAATAGTGATGTTTATTCATTAAATTTTTATGCACTCTGTCTTATGAAAATTAACTTAATTTTTTGATTATCATATTTATTTTAATTTTATTAATTCTTTAGTACTTCACATGGTATGTTTGTTATGATTGAAAATCAAACTTCATTTTTAAACCTTGAGGACATGGTTTCGAATGAGTTTTAGAGTATTTTAGGTGAAGTATGGAATCGACGGTAATGAAAGGAAAGAAAGGTATATGAAAAGTTCATAATTACTTTTAATCCGATATTCAAGTAAGTTGATGAAATTTTTCAAATTTCTTCCGAAATCAAGTATGACTTTCATTTTTCTTTGTTTTTAAGTAGGAAAAATGAAAATGAATATATATAATAGATTTTGAATTGAAGGCAAATTGGGTAAGAGATAGCCCAAACTTATCACGTATGGCTTCCATACCAAGAAACAAACTCAGTTTTTATATATCCTTAAGTGAAAAACAGTGATTTAAATGTGACAAATGAGAATAGAAACTGACCTAGAGAAAATAATATCATCAACATACACCAATATGTACAACACATGACCTGCTTCTCGATAGATGGAAAGAGAATTATTAGTTTTAGAGTTTAGAAATCCCCAAGGCATTAAAGTATTATTCAACTTATCAAACCATGCCCGAGGAGCTTGTCGAAGGCCATACAATGCTTTGTGAAGTCGGCATACATAGGATGGATGGCTAGCATTGACAAACCCCTGGGTTGGTTTGTAAAGACCTCTTCAACCAAATTACCATTTAAAAACGCATTATATATAAAGCTGCCTTAAAGACCCACCAATATGCACAATAAGAGACAAGATTACTCGAATATTAGAAGCCTTGAAATACGACTATAAGTTTCATTAAGGAATACCCGACACTTTATTGAAGCCTTGAACCATTAATCTAGCTTTATATCGACTGACAAACCCATTAGAATTGTAATTGATATTGAAGATCCAATTATTCCCAAACACATTTTGATAAGAGGAAGAAGGAATAAAGGACCAAGTACAATTACGCGTAAGAGCGCGATACTCCACATTCAAGTTGAATCAGAGATGAAACCCTACATATACATTCATCACAATGAAGAAGAACACTAAAATATCATATCTCAGTTCTTGATCACTCAGTCTTCTCTCTCAATTATTTACATATGTGGTTACAAACGAATATAAACCATTGGATACCCCCAATCCTGACCGTTGAGATATAGTGCACAAATTCCCAACATGGCAATCCATGTCTAACTCTTCTAACGTGCATAACACAGTTATACTATTACAATGTTCACTCATCTACACATGTGACACACTAATTATGAAGACCCAAGATGTAACGACCCGTTACCTTACGTCGGTGATTAGTGTAATTGCAAATCCTAATTAACCTGAGTTAACCTTATGGTTAAGTCCAGCGTACCTCGATTAGCGTATGCATGGGTTTCTGTGATGATTTGTGTTTGTATGGTATGTTTCGGTGAATTTATATGTTGTGGGATCAATAGGAAATTAATACAAGCCTACAATCGGGAAAAAGAAATTAAATATTGAATAGCCGGTACACCAAGTGAGATGAAAGGGTCGTGAAATGAATTTTCTCGCCCAAAACTACTCGTAGGTATGTCGGATAAATTTATTGGGAAGAAAATACAAGAAGTATATATATTTATTTATAATTGATATATAAATATATATATATATAATTAAAAATATAAGTTTAATTTAAATTATATGGATCATTGGATCGCCTTGAGATGAGTTTAAGTGGTGTTGGTGTCAAGACAAGTGTCACTTTAGGATGTGTCACTTTAACACATCATTCGCTTGATCAATCTCGAGATAGCGTGATATCTATCTCAAGAAAAATCCATATATATAAATCAAAATCTTCAAACTTATCTTGACTGATTAATAAAGAAAGAAAGAGAGAGATAGAGAGAGAGAGAAAGAGAGAGAGAGAGAGAGAGAGAGAGAGAGTAAGCGCTGACATTTTGATCTTGAAAGGAATTGATTCAGAAGTGATTTCCAGTGTGATTTGAGGAGATCAAACCACTGTAGATTAGAGATCATCACTAAGGTAAGTTGAGTTTTAGTGTTTTTGAAGTTCAATTTATAGGTAGATGATGATTTCTTTGTTAATTGTTGTTTTGATTACTGGAAGTTATTTATACCTTACATAAGGTCCTCCCTGATGTGTTGGTGTAGTATTTAAAGTTGTTTTGGTGATTTGGTGATGGAATAGTAGTTGCTGCCATGTTCACTGTCGAGATAGTGCAGAGTAGAGTGCACTCCCTTCTTAAGTTGGGATGAACCCAGTTAGTGGAGCATGCCCCCACCAAGTGAAGGAGCGCACTCCCAACCCGAAAAATAGCAATTATGCTTTATTTTAATTAGAATTTCCTGAGGTCTTAGGGATTGACTTGGGTGTTTTAAATATAGCGTATTAGACCTATGTTAACCATAAATGGTTTGTGATAGCTTTTAGAATACAGGGAAAGCTTGAGTAACCGAAAGTTAGAAAATTTGGAAATGAAACCTAAACTGAGGTAAGTATGGATTCACTTATTTATCAATGTTTCTTGGATATATTTGTATATGTTGTTCATATAGTTTACAGATTGAATGGGGGACTATCTACACTGTAATGTGTTTATTAAATGAAAAATTATGTTTAATGTGATCGGCGAGCGTAAATCCTACAATTGAGAATAGGTTATATAGGATATGGGTTTGATTCCTAGCCTATATAGCAAATCTTACTTAGCTAAATTGGTTGTGTGGATTACGTATTCACTAGATAGTTTAGGATAAAACCATTGAACATTAATACATTGGCTAGATAGCACATCAGCTAATGTGTTGGTCTAGCAATCGCATTAATGGAGTCAGTGGGTAATCGACCCTAGATTTACAAATGAAATGGGAATCATAGTGTAATAGTCATTCATAGTTTGACTTGCTTTGGTTATTTGTTGGATTATATGCTTTTCATAATCTTGTTAGTTATCTTCGATGCATATTTTTATTGCATATTACTCTTGAATATTATATGGAATGTTCATGGCTTTGTAAATCCTTACTTATTGAGCGAGTTGGAGCGTTCATCCTTAATTTAATATTTCTAGTTCTCAGCCTAGCGCTTCGGCAAAGGGAAAAGAGAAAATTTAGGAGTCTTCCTATCTTCTGTATGATGTAATGAGCCTTTATGTATATATACCATGTTTGAGTTACTTTGTTGTAAATGAACAGGGTTGGGAGGTTTTATAATTGAGTTTTGGGTTGGTTTTGATAAACTCTATATTTATGTATATCGGTTTATTTATCAAAAAAGTTTTAATTTTCCGCTGCTTATATTTTGAATTCTTAATTTGATATCGATATAGAGATTGATTTTATAAGATATGGAAGGAGAGGTTGTTGGCTCTATCTAAGTCTGGCTAGGCTATCGGGGCTTAATTATGGTTTCATGCCGAGTATTGCCTTAATTAAGGTAGGGGATGGTATATAAAACCTAAAAATTCACCTAAAGGGCAATTTGGTACTTGTTCAAACCCTACTCTAATTCAACCCAAGTATATTAATCTCATTATAAACCGTAACCTTTTTTTGCTCAACACACACATATTGGGAGAGAAAGAGAGATTGGAGCTTAATAAGGTGTTTCATGGTGATAGTGGTGCTCTAGTAGTTAAGGAAGTCTCTTTTAAAGGTAATTCATCCTCCCTGCCATTTTTTTTCTTAATTTAGTGAGTTATAAACTTGGATTTGATTCAATAATGGTGGAGAGCCTTTTTGGGGTGTTTTATTATTGATTTCAGAAATTCTAAACCATTCAAAACTTTTTAGGGTTGGAAAACCCAAAAAACGGTGGTAGTGGAATCGTGATGTCTCCAAAAAAACAGACATAGTCGTGCCATTTCGAGCAAAAGGGCGACAATGTCGCACCATTGCCGAACGAGGCCGATGCTGCCGTTGTCGAAGTAGGCCGGTGGGCCCACCGCCGCCACCATGGGGGATGAGGGCCTCCCCCCTCCATGCCCGACATGCTTACTGCCATTGGTAGTGAGCAAATGAGTGATTCCTCCTCCCTATCGCATGGGCATCCAGAGGCAGGGACGCCCTACTAGGTGTCATTTTGACCCTTAGCCATCCCCAACCAGGGGCCGAACTGGTCCCTGCAAAGAACCAAGGGGTCAAACTGGCCCCTGGACCGATTTGTTGGGATCAATTTGGCTTGTAAAAAGTTACTTATCTCACTTAGGTGTAGTAGTGGCAAATACGGGGTCAAATCCACAAAATTCAGTCAAATCGAATCGAACGAACAAAAAAGTTAATCTTCGGGTTTTTGAAAGAGTTTTATCCGAAAGTACTACTTAACAAGAAACTAAATAATTGAAACTCAAAAAATAGAAACGTACTTAAGTCTAGGAATCCAAAATCTAGCCCTATGATGATTCCATGTCTTGTATCATTGACTTTGATGGATGGTTTTCAAATCGGTTTCCCTATATAAGCTATAGGTGTTGAAGTGACCAACACCCTAGTTCCCCTATTCTCAATAGATAGAGCAACCGCTCTTTAATTACTTCTTTTACTCCACTGTACAACCTTAGGCAACCGCTCTCAAGATTTAGCACGTGAGAAACATTAATAGCTCGTGGGAACACATACCCTTAGATAACCTCGGGCAAGCCACTCCCAAGTTCTAGATGTTACTCACCTAGAACAACAAGTGTGTCAGGTTTTTTGCTCTAAGTGATTCCTACTTCTCAACCCGGTCGGTATCACAGACTCAACCTAATTGATAGTAGGTCAATGGGTTTACGCCTAGAGATTTGCAATGAATATACAAATTGTAAACTACCATTGACACATCATTAGAAACAACAACATAAAGATAAAGAACTGAATCAAAGGACTATTATATTAGAAAATCTTATCAAGGCATAGAAAACAACATACTGATGGCGAGAGAGTTTCATCCCCGACTTCTGTATTAAAGAACCTAGCCGGATATGGCAACTCTACCTTGCTATACTCGTAAATAACTCTAAATACAATGTATTTTCGAATGTAGAGATACCTCCTTTATATAGGTGTGCTTATGTACTAGAATAGCAACTCCCAAGAATAAAAACCTCATAAAAATCTCAAAACTTCTATTATGCGAAGTTAGCATCAATCATGGCGCCATGGTTATGTGGGAACGGCGCTAGGTGGCGACGTGGCAGTATATAGAAAGTCTTGAGCATCAAGTCGGTCTAAAATTTTTTTTTCCTAAACTTGGCATCGTCAGTGGCGCTATCAGTGGCACCGTCCCTTGTGAGAGTTGAAGCCGTCAATTCATTTCTGACGCTATACATTCTTCTTCCTTGACGCCTTGTGGCGTTGTTTCTTCTCTATTGGCACCATTGATAAGTTTTTATTTAGGCATATATATAGGTTTAGCTTAATAGTATATTTAGAATAAAAATCCTTAAATGAGCTCTAATTAATGGTGTTTATGCAATTTCGAGTAATTAAGGTGTTAAGGAAGGAAATGATCATAAACGAGAAGAAATGGAGCAAAAACCCACTTAGATAGGCTTGGCGTCATGGCAGGTGAGGTTGGCACTGTGGGAGCACCAAGGATAGCACAGAGGACCTAGGAACGACATGAGAGAGAAGACAAGTGAAGAAAATCAAGGTAGTAGGTTCAGTGCCTTGGCAGGCGGTGGTGGCACTGTGGAGCCATAAGGGACGGCGCCAGGGATGAAAACCAGGGCACCGAGGGCACTGAGGCAAGGAAGGACATACACAAGAGGCGGCATAGTGGCGGCGTCATGGCTTAACACACACGGCGCCGGGGCATAAGTGACAATACTAGATTGAAACAAATTAGAAAGTTAGAGTTCTATTTCAAGTTAAATTTTAAAGTAGGGTTTCTAATTGTTATTAGGAAGTATAAATAGATTTTAGGACATGGTAAAATCATAGTAAAATCATAGAAGATCAACCATTACCCACCATTAGAGTATTTTAGCATAGGTTTTACTTATTTTAAACTATTAAGACGATTTATGGAGTAAAGACATTGAAGACTCACGTATGGTGATTCGAGTATTATGTTATTGATATTATTTGAAGTGTTTCAGTTTATCTCTGATTTAAATAAATACCACTATGTGCATGTTTGTTTCAATGATGTGTGAGTAGTCTATTAATCTTAGGGATCAAATAATCATATGGTATAAATGTTATGCTATGAACATGAATATAAATTGAATATAAAAAGTGTAATGGTTAGAATTTGTATTGATTCTGAGCGTAATGCTATGGACATCTTGATCACATGCTTATTTATATTAGTTTTTACAAGTTATCATGGCCATTGAAGCTTTTAAGCCAGAAATGAACTGTACAACAGTAAAAATACACAACATCGAGCGATAGTTTTTTATTAGGGAGGCACACATAGTGAACTTAATTGGTTAGGAACCTAAAGATTTAGAAAATTGACGCAATGTGGAGCCTACATTATTCACATAGATAGGTGGAGTTTTAGTTTGAATATTAGAATCTTTTTCGTCACGACGGTGGGTTAAAGTGGATTTGAAAGAAATCTATCTATTCTAATTAGACATTGCACACAACATAATAAGATGATAAAATGGCTGAAAAGCGTACTATTTCTGTACCTAGGTGAAGTTGTGAAGTAAGATGGTTTTAATATAATAATTTAAGTAAGTTGCATTGATTTGATTTGTAAGATTAGTTAGTTTAGTTACTAACCCATTTAAAAAGGATTTCCTTAGCAATAGATTCATTGGAGCTAAGTACATGGTGAGTGCATACACCTTTCCCTGAGGACGATATTCATAGTTAACATAAGTTGAGTACACTATTACTACAATCGAGCCATTAGACTTGCGGCCGAGGTCAAGTAATTGGCGCCATTTTCGGGTATAGGTAGCCACTTAGTATTACTTAATTAGTTTGAAAAATTGCTAAGTTTTATTTTAAGTACTTTGCTTTCAAGTTCATTAAAACAAAAAAAATATAGGCTTAACTTTCAAGTTTGACTTCTTGCACTTGATCTTTTGTGTTTTCTTAATCAGGGATAACTAGTGTATGCATATCAAGGGAGAAAATGACTTAGTGTTGTACGACCTTGAGATTGACAAAACCAACAAAGGAAAGAAAAAGAAAGTAATCAAGATGGGTGAGGATCAAACAAGAAATAAATAACAGGGCCGTGGGAATAACCAACCCGTAGGTATTCTGGCAGTGCAGGATAGAATGCGAGGACAAAGATGCCTTCATGACTACTTCAAGCAAGAAGTTCAGGAAGCTCAAAACGAAATGATTAGGGTTCGAGAAAACACCACAGAGTTTGAACTAAGACCGTCTCTAATAAATATGGTGCAAAATAGATTGTTTAACGGGCTAGCTAATGAAGATCCAGTTGCAAATGTTGAGAATTTCTTGGGGAAATGCGACACCGTGCACATTATCTGAGTTACAAAAGAGGTGACCAGGATGAGACTTTTCTCATTCATATTGGGTGGAATCGCCAAATCCTAGTTCAAAGGACTGAATGTAGGGAGTATGACATCGTGGGCAGACATCAATGAAATCTTTCTTGATAAGTTCTTTCCCCCAATGAAGGTAAGTGAGAGGACGCTAGAAATCAATTAATTCAAGCAAGAAGAAATCGAGTCTCTTAGCGAGGCTTAGGAAAGATTCAAAGAGATGATTAGGAGATGTCTATGACACAAATACGTGAAATAGGCACAACTCCAAATTTTCTACTATAGGATGAACCACAACAAGAGAACACTAGTAGATGTCACAGCAGGTAGTTCTCTATTAACCAAGGATAAGGATGGAGCATTGGATCTCCTTGATCTTATGTCTCAAAATTCTACAACCGGTACTCGTTCCACTGTGATGAAACCAATAAGGGTATATGAGATTGATTCGCAAGCTACGATAATGGCACAACTATCAAATTTGAGCAATCAAATGGTAAAACTTCAAATGGGACACCAAAGTCCACAAGTACAGGCAATACAACAACCCATTAATTAACAAGACATGGTGGTTAACCAAATAGGCATACAGAAAAGAATGGAGTATGAGAACATTAACTTCATGAACAACCACGGCTATACGAACAACTTCAGGCAGAGAGGAATGGCTCTTCAGAGGTTTTATCAAGGATATAACAACCCGATCTTCTCGTATGGAAATCTTGATAATACATTGAAGTTACCTCAAGGCTTTGTTCAACAATTCCAACAAGGGAAGCTAGGACATAATGAAGAGATGACTTCACTGAAGTCAATTGAGAAGTACTTACAAGCCATGGATATGAGCCATAGGAAATGCCATGAGAACCACGAAAAAGAGATGGAAGGAGTGAAACAAGCCATGAAGAGGATGGATGATGAGAGATCACGATCCATTAAGAATTTAGAGAGACAAATTGGTCAGTTGGCCATTGCTTCGAACTCGAGGTAGGAAGGAAATTTTCCAAGCAACACCATTACCAACCCCAAGGAGAATGTTAGTGCTATTCACATGATGAGCACTACAGCAATGTATGAGCCAAGACAAGATCAAGTGATCTATAAGCCAGAAAAAGTCAACACTTTGGCTATGTGAAAGCATGAAGAGATGCATGAGTACAGAACAAAATTAAGGAAAGATGAACTTGAAGGATTTAGGAAACAAAGAATCAATGTCTTCAAAACTGACAAGAATGGAAAGAAACAATTGAAGGCCAAGCAAAAAGATGAAGGACATTCTAAATAAGCACTTAAAGGCATTGTCATCAAGTTAGTTCCAAGGAAGCTAGAACTGAAGTTTAAGTTCATTCCGAGACTTCAACCAATCAAAATGAGAGATCTGGGAGAGATACACATTCTAATAAGCATTGAGAGGCACTGATTTAGAAATGTTTTATGTGATACAGGAGCCTCAATCAATGTCATGTCAATAATGGACATGTTGCACACCGATTTGAAGATCAATAGTCCAGATACGACGAATTTGCAAGTAGTTGATGGCAACTTGATACCAATTATAGGAAGAGTCTTGAATGTGCATGTGAAAGTGGGTAGATTCACATTCATCATGAATTTTGAAGTTATGGACCGCAACATAGATGTTGATGTATCTATTTTACTTGGGCAGACATTCTTGAACACTGCCAATGCAGACTTGTACACAAGAAAGAAGAAGATCACAATGAGTATCGATGAGGGCAGTGATGCATAGAAAGTTGTCTTTGTCGATGATGAAGAAGTACATCCAAACAGGAATGCCATCATAATCTCTAATTTACAATTGGAGTATCTTGATTTAGACTTAAACTAAATGAGGAGAAAAGCGTCGGGCTAATGACATTAAACAAAGCGCTACTGGGAGGCTGCCCAAAGGTTTTTAAATTTCAAGTTTTTAAGTTCCAATTAATAGTTTGTTATTTAGTTTAATAAGTACAATTAACCTGTTATATTTCTAACTTTTGAAAACTTATGTTGAACAGGCAGGAAAAACCATTTGTCGAGCGATAATTCATCGAAATGGAAATGTCTCACCAATCTCATCAAAGAGTGTAACAAAGAGTGAAGGAGTTCAAGTGCCAAAGGTGAGGTCTACGGGCAAATCACGGGTAAGTTTTCATGAAATTTGTATATTTACATGGATTTCATGTGATCACGACATCTTGTGTAAGTGATACGAAGTCAGAGGAGCGTTGAATAAGAATTAATGGAGAATATATGCGAAACATGTGAGCAAATGGCTCGACACAATGGTTGTTAATGATTGCATCAGCAGGGTGTCAAGACATGCAAACTAAGACACCAAAGTGTCTTCGACACTGTGGTGGTGCACCAGTATTGATGGGGGTCTTAAAACCCCCTTTGTTCACTATTTTCCCTACACTTGCATCAAATACCCCAGTACAACCACCAAGTATACATCCCTCTGGAGCCAAATTTTGATCAATTCCTAGTGAGATAAGAGAGTTCCTATTAATTTAGAGTGAAAGAAGCAAGTACATTGTGGATTTGCACAAGTTGGAAAACTAGGGCTTGAAATTGGGATTTAGAGTTCAAATAGAGCTAAGGTTCTAGTTTGTTGGAGAAGTGAGAGGGCTTGAATTGATAAAGACTTGAAGGAGTGTTCTACACTGAAAATTAGTCTAGCATCGAGGTAAAATTTATAATTTTATTAGTTATGCTTTGAATTTTGAAAGTTTTGATTAAATTGCATGAATAGTGGATTCGAGGTTGTTGAGGATAATGATTTGCAAATTGTGTGAATATTAAGCATTAATGTAATCCATGGAGTCATAGCCTATGTTTTTGCTTAATTTGGCATATGAATGATCTGTGTGATATGAATTGTGATTTTTACGTGATTTCAAGACCCAAATTGCTAAGTTGCATTTGTTGTGTTGTTTCTCGAATTAAAAGAATGCCGAGAACAAGGAAACAAGCTAGCCAAGTTAGAACGAATGATTTTGAAGCATCTACCTCAAGAGATCCCTCAGAGGAGCCTAGACCTTTTAAATCCAAATATTTCATTAGCACAGAGACAAAGGATAGATACGAGGATATTCAAAATAGGGAGTTCATTTGTGAGAGAGGAATGAAGTTGTAGGCTAAGTATGATAAACGAGTGAACAACTTCATTAGGCGACAAAATCGGGAGTATTTTACTCAAGATAATAAAGAGAAAAAAGTTAAAGAAGTGAGTGGAATTGTGTATGAATTTTATGCTAATGTGAAGTTCACTAGGACGAAAAAGCTTGTGAAAGTTAGAGGTGTGTTTGTCCCTTTTAATAATCGTGAAATAAATAGTTATGGGTTGGCACAATCATCCACACCAATTTGAGGGAGTCCACCATGTCTAAGTGAGACAATAAATTATTGTTTTCTATAGTGATTACTCAGTTATGCTTGAAGGCCGGAGTGCGATTGAGAGATGATGAGGAATTTGATATTGAAGCCCAAACAACTATGGATGACGCTTTCATGTTTAGATTGAAATCACCGCCTGGTTATCAAGACTATGATGAAGAAAGAGAAAGAGTCAAAGTAGTTAGACTTGAAGTTGAGTTGTTGGCTAAACAGCAAGAGGAGAACGCAACAACTGCAATATTAGTAGTAAAATTAGCATAGGAGTTAGAGCATGAAAGTTATGGAGAAGAGGATGATCAACAATAGTAGGGATTCACTTAGGGCTATCAGTTCGTAGACCCCTTGATTGGAGAGCATGACTTGGATGGTCTTGAGGTCTTTCCACCTCCTCCTCCACCACAGCCACCAGTACCACTACCAAAGGACTTGACTCCATGGCAGCGCAAGTTGTAGATTATTGAGATGAGGAGACAGCACCGAAAGGACAAGGCGCAGTATCAGGCAGTCGTGTTACAATATGAATAGGATATGGATAGGAGAGAGCAAGTCCGATGGAATGGGCAACAGATAACTTCATGTTGTTTGTTGATCATCAGGGGACAAAGCTAGGTATGAGAAGAGCAAACGGATGAGACCTAACGATAGGTCATTTGGTTTTCTAGCAGCACCAGCTTATGTGTTTGATCAGGATTTGATGCAGAACAGAAAGATGTTGCGTCCATTGACACCATCCTGCACTGGAGTTGATGATGCAGATGATGATTATGATGACGCGTAGTCTTGATGTCAGTGTCTTAGGAATTCTCTAGATATGGGGAGATGAAAGATACACTGATACTATTTATTCTTAACTTTGATATTTTTTGTTAACTTCTTAATTGTTTAAATTCTATGTTTAGTCTAGTTTATGCTTATGTATTTATGTTATTATATATATTTGTGTGCTTTAGTGTTTTCATGGTTTCAGGCTTACTTTGAAACCTTCGAGACAAGGTTTGGTTTAAGTTTGGGGCATCAACACTACACTACACTGATGGAAGTGGTAACGCAGGTTCAAAAAGATAAGGATAAATATTACTGGTATGATCGTTGAAATTTTATTTTTAAAGCAGTTAAAGAGGAAAGCATGGTAGTATATTACTTAATTCATTTACTTACTATTTGAATGTTTTCTTAATATAGATTAAGTTATATATAGTAATATGTAATGAATAAGTAGTTCATTTGCATGTCCATGCCTTCGATGGAGGATGAGTAAAATATAAGTATTTTGTTGATATGAAACTCAAGAGAGTGTTTTTAAAGTTTTTGAAGAAAATAATGAAATGTAGCAACAACAGTATGATATCATGATTAGAAACCTATAGTTAGGGAAGACCATAAACTTGAAACAAAAGCAAGAAACTACTAGAACCCTTCTTGTGGAAAAAGTTATATCTCTAAGGAATCCTATAATAAGTGTGAATCTTATTTAATAATATAAAGCAAATAAAGACTTAATGCAAAAAGGGAAGAAATAGGATTGTAAATGAGAAGTTGGAGCTAACTTGCTTAATTAAGTGAAAGTGAGAAGTGCTGACAAGAGTTTTAGAAAAAAAAATGAGAGAATCTCATTTTAGCATATGTTTTACTTATTTTTGAGTATTAAGACGATTTTTGGAGTGAAGACATTGAAGATTAACTTGTAGTGATTCGGGTATTGTGTTATTGATATTATTTGATGTATTTCAATTTATCTCTGATATCAATGAATACCACTATGTGCATGTTTCTTTCAATGATATGTGAGTAGTATATTAATCTTAGGGATCAATGGATCCTATGGTATGAATGCTATGCTATGAACATGAGTAGAAAGTAAAAATAAAAAGTTCAATGGTTAGAATATGTATTGATTTTAAGTGTAATTCCATTGACATCTTGATCACACATTTATTGATATTAGGTTTTAAAAGTTATCATGGCTATTGAAGCTTTTAAGCTGAACATAAACGGTACAACCGTAAACTACATAACATTAAGCGATAGTTGTTCATTAGGGAGGCACGGATAGTAAATTTAATTGGTTATGAATCTAAAGATTTTGATCATAAAAGAAATGTGGATCTTACGTTATTCACATTGATAGGTGGAGTTTTAGTTTTCACATTAGAATCTTTTTCATCCCGAAAATAGGTTAAAATGGATTTGAAGGAAATATGTTTATTCTAATTAGGCATTGCATACAACATAATAAGATGATAAAGTGGTTGAGAAGCAAAGTATTTTATTACTTAGGTAAAGTTTTGAACTAAGATAGTTTTAATATAAGAATTTTAGTAAGTTGAATTGATTTGATTTGTTAGATTAGTTAGTTAGTTATAAACCCATTTGAAAAAGAGTTCCTTAGCAATAGATTCATTGTAGCTAAGTACATAATGAGCGCATACACCTTTCCCTAAGGACGATATCCATAGTCAATGTAATTTAAGTACACTATTACTACAATTGAGTCTTTACACTTGCAGCCGAGGTCAGTCATCCATGTACATAAGGGCGTCAAGTCTGCTGATTTTTTATCGAACTTTGACTTATCTTACGGATTTGTCTAACTACGGCATAAACGCTCAAATACCATGTAAATCTCAAAAGTAAACAAATAGAGCCATAAAATACGACTTTGGACTTCATTTACATAGCAAAATACCTATGAAAAAGTACATAAATAATAACTCATTAAATATCCTTAAATTTAAAATTGTGAACGTCCCGAGCAAAGGGTTATCTGACTACAATGACTAAACACATTGTGAGAAAATTAAGTAATACTACATTAAAGAATTTATACATACTTTGCAAAATAATGGAGTTTGTACAATCGAAACTTGGTCAATCAATTTAATAAGAGACTTGGGATTTTCGAAGGCTGGTTAAACATGGTCACTTTTCAAGACAACACTTTTTCAAAACTCAAAGCGTTTAAAAACCATAACCTTCAACTTACTTATAGGTTTTCTAGATCTCTTCATCAAAGTATTAGATCCAAATTGATCCCTTTATTAAGTGGATTCTTTTAAACGGATTTTATCACCATTTTTCTCTTATTTGCATATTGTCACACCTTAAAAAGTCCATATAGCTTAATTGGAGGTAGGCTATTATTTAGTTCATGACATTGGAAGAACTTACTTAACCTAGCTACAAGCACTTGAGCTAAATCTTTATTTCTTAATAGGAGTTTCCTTTTATGAACTTTCGCCTTTTATTCATCTTGAGATCCTCACTTTCTCACTCTATATGATTTTTTATTGTACGGTCCCTTTTTCATTTCCCGTGGATAAGGATTTTCCATTATTTTTCAACCATCAACTTCCCTGCTCTATTTCCTACGGAACTTGTAAGACTCTCTATTTTTATTAGAAATCTCATGTTAGCATTTCTCACTTTTGCTAGAGTTAAGTTAGTTTTGCAAGGTAGAATCATCAAGCTCATATTTTATTATAGTAAATAAGCCCACTTCTTCCTCTTACAAGTGCTACACAAGAGCTGGATTATAGCAATTCCATATATCTAATTGACCCCTCCCCAACCTTTTTTTTATCTTGCTTGTAAATGATTTTTTTCCTATTCTTTTAATTACACGACCTTGACTATCAACTATGAATTGGTTGAAATTAAAACCATTTATAGCTTCTCATTTGTGGCTTGTCCCCTTTATGTTGGATATTGGTGCAAATCTTTAACAATTATACTACAAGTGGATTAGTTCTAGTTTCATAACCCATGAGATTTTGAATATTCCCGCAAAGCTTATTCGACCACCTACCTACTTTAGTTTGAAGTTATGACTCATTAACACGTGGCACGATAGTTTTTCGTATTTTATTATTATTTGTAGTGGTAAGTAGGATATCGTCTCCACAGGGATTTGGCAAACTTCTAAAAAATGTGTTTTTTATTTTATTTTTCTTAATTTAGTTAATCTAATTAAACGGGAATTGAAATACTAAATAACTAAAAAACTATAACTACTAACTTAATTAACCAAACTAACTAAAATAATTCAAGCAATTTGATGCAAACTTAATTAAATGAAAGTCAAATTCAATATAATGTAAATATCTAAACAAACATCTAAATAAACCCCCACTAAACATTGTGATATACTTGGATTGCATTCAATAATAGAACATAACATCACCTCGTAACCTTGTTATAATTATATCCCATGGAATCTTAGAATCATTAAATACAAATTCATAATAGGTTGATAGCCTTTAGCAAACCATTTATTTTCCTATATTCAATGGAAGATAGCCATATCCTTATCATTGTAAATCTACCTACGAGATAAAATGCAATAAAATAGAAATACGATAGCATTAACATTGAATGAAAATCATGCTTTATCTAAACCAAATATTAATTAGAATATGTCAATCAATAAATAACTTAGAACACAACCACCTGGAACATACACTCGGGTAATTTGGCCCAATAGATTAATCTTAGTTACTACTTCTATAATTATTGTTAGTAATCATATACATAGATTCGTAAAATCGAATATCACAATATATATTTGCAACAATGCATACAATATCAATCCTCATTAGTTGTAGTACACAAAACAACTTATTCAAACCGTGACTGTTGTGTATGAATAGATTTAAAGCATTAAGTACAGAGTTTCTTAACTATAGCTATATAGCAATTCAAAGTATATACATGTCTAGGGTTTGTTTAGATTTAAAAACTACTCACTAATGCTGGAAAAAATAGCGCAATAATATAATTGAAAGAAATAATCAAATAATTATCTATTAATGAAATTAACTAATCTACAATGTTGCTTCAAAACATAAAATCGATAAAAACTAACTTACGATTTTCACAAACTTGTTAAGAGAAAATAGGGCTCTTAATTTTGAAGCCCTAGGGTCCTATTTATAGTTTCTTAAGCTATACAAATTATAAATAATCTCAAATTCTTCATAGTAATCTAAAAAACTCGTCGCTGACCTCTGCGATTTGTTAGTGAATCTTATGTGGTTCACAAATCGCTGAGTTAATCTCCAAAAATACTTCTCTATGCTCCACTGATTCATCTAGTGATTCCCTTGTAAACCCCAAATTGTTGAAAATTTGTTGGCTCTTCTCTGCTGCAAATTTAAGCAGCAATTCCTGTGTAATCTCGTATCGCTGGCTAATCGCTGGACCTTTTCTTCAGTTGTCTATTTTGATTATTCTTCCCTTTTTTCTTCCATTTCTTCATTTTTCCTAACTAAATCGTGGAATCACAAAAATAAGAGAAAAACCTAGTGTAATATCATCATTTATACCTAAAATCAACCTAAATTACACTATAAAACATGTTTAATTATTGACTTGTCAAACACTCCAAACTCAGCACTTCGCTGTCTTGAGCAAATGAATACTATCAATCATATTCTCTTCTCATTCTTTATAAACTGATTTCAATCTAATTCATCTTAATTTTAAATAATAGAAGTTTTTAAATATAAGTGATCTTCAAAAAGAAACATATTACCCCTCAAGTAAATGGAAGTTATTATAGAATAGCATATTTTAGAAAAAACGAACCATCCCTTAATGATAACTCAACCAACTAATGCAATATCCCTTAGAACTAAAAGTTCAATCAACCAAGGCCAGTACACAATATAGGTTTTCTCAATCTCCACTGATAAGCATCAAGCTTACAATGATTAGTGTAGAATCTCAAAACACAAAATCCAGTAGATTAATTTTAATTTTAGAAAATACTTTAAAATAGCACCACAATCAAAATCAATATAAATTTTGCCAAGATACCAAGTCTTTTCTTTGAAGAATTTAAGTACATCTACCTTTTTCATCTCTCATTTTTTCTACTTCATCCTAATTATTATTTCTTTATTATTTTTATTTCTATTAATTTTTTTATTTGACTTTTGACTTTTGAGTCCCTGCTCCATTTCCTATGGACATTCTCACATTTTTCCCACTATAGATTCTCTGCTCCATTTCTTATGGAATTTATAGCACTCTCTATATATTCATAAACTCTTGTTAACACTTCTCACTGTCTACTAAACTTGAAGAAAATGTTTTTTTTTTCTAACTTATAAAATTCATTGGTTTCTAACACATTTCTTCTTTTAATTGTGGGATAGCAATTATATATATACTATAAAAATACTTAATTAATAGCTTTTCTATTACAAGGTTCTTAGAAATTTGTCTTGTTCATCTTGCACTATCATTTTGATCTTCTACCCATTCTCATGACTAACACAAGGCAATCAATCCTTTTAAACTCATTCAGTGCATACATTAACTAGTATAGTTAAAAAGGATATAAAAATAGATTCATTTTATCATAGAATTCACTTGGATAATATAAATATCACTTCCATTCGAAAATCTATTATATATTCATTATATTATATTCCTAACTACAAATAAAGTAAAATAAAATTCATACTTACTTGAATTCGAAAGAAATTTGAAAAATTTCATCGTCGCACTTGAATATCGGATCAAAAGTTAATACCGGATCAAGAGTTTGAACTTTGCATTATTTCTGAACTTATCTTCTACCATTTTTTTCTTTCTTTTCTTTTTTTGCTATTATTGTCATACTTCACCTAAAATACCCCCAAACTCATTTCAAATTTTGTCCTCCAGGTGCAAAAATTAAGTCAGGTTTCCAACAAAACAAATATACCCTGTGAAGTATAAACGAATTGATATAATCATAAATTGAATAATCAATACATAAATAAACTCAATATAGAAATTTCATCAAACAGAGTGCATTAAAAATATGAATAATGAACACAAATGTATATCAAATGTAGCATCTCCATCAAATGTAACACCGCAACACCATATCAAATGTATCACATGAAATCACATCACCAGACATAGTATCAAAGACATTATATCATCGGCACAAATCACATAGTATCGTAACTAGATTTACATGCAAGACCTCACACATTATCACTCATATACAAAGGAGATAAAGTAGAGTAACGAAATCAATGTTGTTGTCCTTAAATCGCTTCATCATCATCCTCCACTAATACAATCCTATCGGACTGGTAACTCTCAGCGAAATTATAAAGGTTGTAGTCATGACCTGCCAGTAGTTGATCATAAAAAATACGATTAATCAGTAGCCTCATTTGTGTAGATGGTACAGGAACCTCTGCACCTCGTCATCTTCTATGTCTTCTTCAAATCGAATTCTCCATCTTATGAATGCTCCTTGCTAAGATTCTCTAGTTCTCAAACACCTGTTCTTGATTCCTTGGAGTTCTCACATGATTACGCAGAATTGAACCCACAAAGGCCACCTCTGACTCGTCCATGTAAAGTCTATTGAATTCTGTAGTAGTTTGCTCCACATTCGAATTGTTTCTTGCTCTCTTCATTTCTTCTAAAATTCTCCTCATGTCATCTTTAATCTTTCTTCTTTGCTCTATCTCTCTTCTGGCTATCTCAGCCTTCTCCATCTCATCTTCAGAATCTTCATATCCATCAATTTTTCCATAACTCTCTATTATTGCTACCGTGATAGCTTCTTTGGTAAAACATTCATCTCAAGCCCTGTAATGTTAACTCGATCTTCTCTGTAAAAATTTGTGATCATAAAAAAAATTGTAATCCGTCATTCTTCTTCGTTGTGATGGTACTCCTTATCGATTCATAGATGATTTTTCCAACATTTAAATATCCTAATCCTACACATTGTGGTAAAGGAAAGTGGCTCTGTAGTTTACGATCTGGTAATATTACAGACTTGGCTGTAAGTTGGCGTTTATGATATAACATCACGCTTTCATGATCTTCTTAAAAGATTTGGTAGTGATGTGCTTCGGGTACCTTTCCATATCCAAAATGAATCCATCACCATGGATTGCTTCTAATCCTCCCCTAATTTCCTTAGTAGGGTAATGGTACTTCATCGAATATTCAGGCTTTCGATATTCATCTTGTTCTTTTTGGTGAACTTCTGGTAAACCAAAATATCGATTTATTCTCAGAGCAGAATAATCCATTATTCTTCCTTTAACTCGTGACTTTGTCCTGTTGTCATTTCTATAAGCATTCGCATATAGCTTTTTCACTAAAATATCACATCCCTTCTCACTAGAAACATTCTCAAGGTATAAATGGTGATAGTCCCTAGTCAATAATCCACAGTTTCTCACATCAATGATATCTAAAATCTTAGGCCTATATTTCAACTCATTCTTCACATTAAATCCCTTCTCTAAGATCAATTTCCTTTCTCTCACTATATCTTTCTTAATCTTGCCAAAGGCCTTATCATTGACAAAATTTTCCTTCCTAAGAACATACATCTTCGCTCCCTTCAGTATCTCTTGCTCTACTTCCTCCTCTTCATCCTCATATTCTTCCTTAGAATCATAACTAAACTATAAAGGTGGAGTAGGATCTCTTTGTGGTCTAATCCTATGTGTGTTGAAAGAAATTATTGTGGGTCTAATTTGGGTTAACTTGGATTTATCCTCGGGTTTCTCTACTAACTTCCCTTTTCCTTTCTCCTCCCTCAAACTTCTACCTATTCCACTTTCGGTCATTTCAATAGATATAAGTAAAAGAATAAGCCTGTAAAATCATTTAAGACCAAATTGTTGGAAAAGTGTTCAGTAAAATTCAACTTATCTATCTAATAAGGAGAAATTCAACAGAAAAAGTTGTTTATAAATCGAGAGTTTGAAATTCCTTGATAAAATATCATTGATAAAAACAATCGCTCGTAAGTAATTCAAGTCATGCGATAAACAAATACAAAAACCCTCAAAATCATTTGAAACTTAGTCTCAAATAAGTTAGCGTATACAATTCAATCTTTTCACCATACGCTATAAATAGTTCAAGATTTTGATATCAGTAAACAGATTGTCACACCACTCCCATACTAGTATTATATGAAAACATTTTACGTCAAAACCAATTTAGAGCAAAAAATCTCAAAATTTAGGCTCTAACCTAAATAAAAATTTTAAAATCCTTGAAAAATAAAAAATATGATCAATAAAAGGCTTGGGTTCTCATTGATTACCTTCTTGAAAGTGAATCTTTCAATATTAGAACTTCAAAACTCCTCTAGAACACTCCTCCAAGCTCCAACTTTAAATTCCCCTTACTCAAGCACTGGTTGTCTCTACATTCTCAAAACTCACCAAATTTGAGGTTGAATGTGTTAAGATTGAGGTGGGAATCACATAAATATATTAAAATCTAGCTTTAAAAAGTTGAATCTAGTAAAAATTTTGGTCTTAGGGTCAAAAAGTTGCAATTGTTTTTTAGGGTAAAGTGAATAAATGTGGCAATTTTGGATTTTTATTTTAAAAACGCGTATTCGTTCTCAGCTTAAATTGCTGGAAAATCGTCGCTTAAATGGATTTGCATGAAAATCGCCGCTTAAATTGCTGAAAATGAGCCTCAGTAGCTCACCGACTAGTTCAACAAATCCTAGTTATAAGTGCAAATCGCTAACAAATCGCTGACCTGAAATTATACTAAATTTTCTGCAAACTAATAGCTATTTTCTCAGCGAATTCCAGTAAAAATCGAAATTGTTGGGAAAACGCTAGCGTACATCAATTTTTTTCTTAATTTAAATGATTTTTCCAAATATTTATCACATATATGTCAAATAAAAAGGTAGAATTATTCAAAATTATCAAAATTTGACTATAATTTGTACCAAATAATAATTTCATTACTATAAATAACCGACTAACGTAAAAATTAATGCATAATGACAATATAATACAGAAAGACATTGGCTCGATCGACCCCCCTATATGAGATTATTCTGGAATCAAATTCCTAAAATATCTCCATTATTAGAGTCAAAATTTTAGATAATATAAAAACAACTAACTAATCCTAAAACTAAAACTAAAAGTAAAGATAGAGTATGGGCTACCTCTCATTGAGCGCTTTTGTTTTCTGTTTCGTTGGCTCGACTGAACCAAGTAGTTCTAAACTAGTTCTATAAACGTAAATGTAGGATTGTCCACTCTACTGCCATTCCAAAAAGTGATTGTTTGGTCATGCCCTCTAAAAGTGATTATCTTGTTCAGAGTATCCATGACATCTTGCAAAGTGGCTAAGAAAGGTCTTCCTAAGATTAATGGATGATCTTTATTGATTATAATGACCAAAAAATCCTAAATTAGTAATTCACTCGAATTTTGAACCTTTAGGGATCCTAAGTCGCAATAAGGAGTCGTAGACTGGCGACGTGCTCGAAGAGTAAATAAAATAATTTTATTTGTGTTTGGTGTGCTATTTTGTGTATTATATGTTATCACGACTAAGCATGGTTTAATTAAAATAAGTTCGCGGGATGACGAGACTAAGACTATTAATTATTAAAAAATTGGCTAAATAAAGGTCTAAACAAAGGCGGTGTACGCTAAGTGTGTTTATTTTAGAGTCACTAAATGACTGGGGCATATCTCAACCTTTAGGTCTATTTTTAAGTGTGTTAAATTGACCCTAAATATAAGGATTTTTTCAATCGAGAAATAAATGGAGAGATGGGATAATTCTCAAATAAAAAAAGAAAAATAAAACATATATTTATTTATACACACACAAAACATAACTCACAAACAAGAAGGGGAGGGTTTCAAGGAAAAATTACTGCTGTACTGCAAAATTTAATTTAAATTAGTAAAATAGGTTAGGTTTTTTTTCATTCATTGAATAATGTATTTCCATTTTTGAAAATGTGTCAACAATGAGGGAAAAACTCTACCATCAGTCAACACAAATAGCGCAATCGAAGAATTTGCTATTTGTGTAACTTTAAATTGCCACGTGGCCACATGAATAGCGCATTCGGAGAATGTGCTAGCTTTTTTTATAATCAACATGGATCCACGTGGATGCCCACGTGGATCACCTTAAACGATTAACATGAATAGCGCATTCGGAGAATGTGCTATTCGTGTGATACACATGTATCAATCCACGTGGACATCCACGTGGATTAATCCACAAAGATTAAAACGAATAGCGCATTCTCGGAATGCGCTATTTGTGTTAATCGTTTAAGGTGATCCACGTGGGCATCCACATGGATCTATTTAGGAAAGAATAATAGGAAGGCGCTATTCATGTTATTTTTTCCCTCAAATCCATATGGGTATCCATGTGGACTAGGAAACACAGATAGCACATTCTCTGAATGCACTATTTATGTAACTCAATCATAGAGGCACATATCACGAGATCGAAGGTGAGATCTTGAAAAAGTGAGAGAGAAAGGCAAGGGAGAAGGAGACAACATCAAGACAACAAAAGTTCGTTCATTTAAAGGAACCTACAGTCATTGATGTTTTATTGATCGATATAACCTTTTTGGTTGCAGGAGGTCTTACGTTATGATTCTTTTGGTTGCATGAGGTTTGCATTTTTTTTATTAATGCAGGCAAAACTCTTGTCAATATATATATAAGTAAAAGTTGTTAAATAAGTATATAGGTCCTATCTATAAGTATGAGACTTTATATAAAAACCAACAACCATGGCCAACCAACTGATGTGACCAAACCAAAAAATGTCATATCTTAGCAAGGCAAAAAAATAGTCTCATGTGTCCCTCAATATACATACAACTAGAAACTTATTCATGAGGTATAAATGCCCAACAATCATGAGTAAACTACCGTTCAAGGGTGTAATTGCTTTAGTAAATACTCAAAACTGCCCCAAAGAACTCCCACAACCATTTAAATAGACCTAGCCATTGATTTTTTTTTTTTCATGAAAACATCAAGACAACAAAGGGTTGGCTAGATAGAAAGGGTAGGATAGAGAGAGTTTAGTCATTTTTGGTTGTAGGAAGTGTTAGGTTAGGATTTGTTTTTGCTAAAGAATATTGTTTTAGTTATTAATTTTCATTTAAATAAAAGAAATAACTTTTTTTGCAAGGAGTATTAAATTGAAGATCGAAAGAGGAGGAAAATAGTAAGTACAAATTTTTCATTTTATTTTTATTTGGTTTTGTTATTATTTTCATAATATGTAGTTACATAGATTTTTTTTTAAAAAAAAAAGTGGTTATGCTGCTCATTGCATGGTATGTATACTTTAACTGTGTTTTAATTTTTTATGCTTAAAATACACCTTTTTATTACGTCGTGTCCTATATATGTGTATATATAGCATTTTGGAAAGACCGCACACACACACACACATATATGTTTTCTACCATGGGTATCAAACGAGATACCCATTCCATGGAACTAAATTTCTTCACCTACTTATCAGGTAACATAGCATTAATGAGCACTTCAGGTAGGACCCACTTAATTGACTTCTCACAAAAAAATTATGGCTTTCTCTCTCTTTTAGTTAATGCAATAAAACAAAGTTCTTTAAATAGTATTGAAGCAAGTGTATGCACATCACGATGCACATCAAGAGACTCAAACAATTATGTGACAAATGTAATTATCAAAAAAATATATCAGTTTATTTCTCAAAAATGCAACACCAATTAGACAGTTTCTTAAAAAAGGAAGGTAAATATATTATAATTTGATTTAGAAAATTGTCACATAACTTTTTTGAGATAAAATATCATATAGCTAATATTTTTTTTAACTAGACATGTTTTTGAATGATCTAATAAACTTTGCAAAAATAATGATTATTTTATTTGACAAAAAATGATGTTTTATTATTTTTGCAATTGATTAGATGTGTAGTAATATATCATGTTTTTATGTTTTTCAGTGCCAAAAAATTAATATAGTATAGATTAGTTTTCAAAAGAAAATACAATATTTAATATAAATTATACTCGGTTTTATTTTTTATTTTTTTTAGAAGATGACTCCAACATAAGTCAAACTAACTACCTCTAGAATCTTACCTTTTAGCATGATTCTTGGACAATAACGCTCAATAATAATACATGTGAACTTGATTGTTTCTTTTACTTTTTATAATTAAAAAACTATGTAAATTATTGATTTTTGTGTAATGGACAAGGCACCCCTTACCAAAAAGTAAGGTTAGGGTCAGGAGCATACCCAGGACTTTATGTCACCCCGTTGAACTACATATATGTGTAGTGAATATATTAATTGTGATCAATTATCATTAGGCTATGACTCAAGCATAAGTTAATTGCACAATCGTGTCTTGTCAAAGTACAACAAAAACTTTTTGGCATGCTCTACCCAAACTAAATCACTACAAAATCAATAATTTTATAAAAGTTCTCCATAATTTAAGAATTATTTGAACATAAAGAAATATTTATATAATTTATTTAGTAAAGTATTATTTTTATTGAAGTTTTATATTGTACGATTACTTTAAAAAACATATAAAAATATTGTTAACGAGAAAATAATTAATTTGATAAAATATTTGTAAGAAAGAGACATCAATTTAAATTTGAAATATAAAAATAATAAAAATCTAAAAAATGTATTTTCATTTTAAATAGTTTAAAAAAGGCGGACTTCATAGTACAAGAAAAAAAATATTTACTTTTATTTTTTAAAAAAAAAACTTGCTATTTATGAAGATATACAATACATAACAGTCTTATAAAAAAAGATATACAATATATTCGCTACACTCTATTAAGAGTACATCGTCCCACACTAACACTTGCTATGCAATTACTCTATTATAGTATTTGAATTATATATACATTGTGATATGTGTACATGCAACACAAAAAATTGTGTGTGGAGCATGGATGAATCAAATAATATTATAATAAATTTTTTTTGAAGTAAAAATATTATCATCAATCAATTAAGTTGTTTTTTGAATAAATACATAATTTCTTAAAAAATACATAATCTAACCGATCTAAAAAATTGGTATTAATTCACCGAAATAACTCGTATTAAATTCTTATCAAAATACCGAAATGAGATTTTTTTTAATTCTCATCCTTCAATTTTTTGGGACAAAATAGCTAATATTAACATTTATTTTATTCAAATAATAATATCATCAATTTTTCTTGAACTAATAATAATATCATCAATTTTTCTTGAACTAATAAGATATCATCAATCAAGTTAATTGTGCCCATATTTTTCAATTTATATTATTTTCATATAACATTGGGTTTTGCACATAGTTATTATGGTGTACTTTAATGCATGCAATTAAATGAGTGTAAAAATTAAAAGACATGGTTTAATGCATTAATTACATCCATTAATTATAATGTGACTGGTCAAACAGGTTACCCATTTTGAAAGAATCAAACTAAAGTGTAATCTACACTATTGATGCAAATCCAATGGCCATTATTTAGGTTTCATAGCATGGGTATCTTTTGATACCCATGGTAGAAGAACTCTATATATATTATTTTGTATACGTAAAGCATCCGTGTCTTATGTTTTTTTTATCACATCGTGTCCTATCTATGTGTATAGCTTTGTTTATATGTATCTATATATGTAAAAGCAATATATTCGACTATTAAATTAAGTGCAGTTGTATTCATTAATTAGTTTGAAACTTAATAAAAGAAAACTCATATTTTACCATATTAGAGCCCCACCTCCCTCCTCTCATCAATGGCTGCATTCGTCCCTGTTTGTACTTTAACTACGATTTTAGTTTTTTGTACTTGAAAAAATAACCTTTTTAATATAAAGAAAATATTAGAATTGGAATAGCTTATTGCTTGTAGTAAAATGTTTTCCAAAAAAAAAAACAAAGACACTAATTGAGTGATAAAAAATATATATAAATGAACACTGATAACAAATAAAATGGTTGAACCAGGAATATTTTTTTATGCACAATGCACATTTTTTCCAAATACTTGGGGATAGCCTAAGATAAAGGAATTATGTTTTTTTTGTTGGAAAGAAAAAATAAAGGAATGTTATTGTTACACCTTTGTTCTTAACCGCGTTTTATTTGATAGAGTGAAGATAATAAACTAAACCTAAGAATTTTTCGGATACATAAAATATGGACTTAATGTGATAAAGGGTATACTAGTAGATGAAACAACTATCTCACGAGATTGTTAAAAATAAGACAATTTTTTAACTAACTCTATGTCACTTAAGCAGTATAACTTTTCAAATAACAAATAAGATTTAATTATTTCAAATAAGTACTTATGTAAGTTATGAGTTTGTAAAATGGCATGTGTTGCCACAAAGTATAATACTTACATCATATAACTCACAACCATTGATATAAAAATTTATGCATTTGAAGTAGTATTAGTCGCACTATTCGTGGCAAAGGTTTAATCTTCATTCTATTCTTTTCTTTTGACTTGATGTGCAATTTGTTATATCATTATTTAGGATCTGAATAAGAGTTATTAATAAGTACTTCAAGCAGATGAATGAGTATGCTCAATAATTGTGCTATTAAGGCGATCCTCTACATCAGAAAGTTTGATTTTTTTTACTTGATATGTAATTTGTTATATCATTATCTTGGATGTAAATATGAGTTATTAATTGGTACTTCAAGCAAACGAAAGAGTATACTCTGTAGTTGCGCTATTAAGGTGATCATCTATATTAGAAAGTTCGATTGCGTTTTAAAATAACTATTTGATCAACTTTTTGGCGTAGTACATATGTAATCCTTTTATATCATCATTGTCTAATAAATTATGTAGGTCATGAAACATAGGAGCATTATATTTCTATTTTATGCATACGGTGAAATTGTAAACGGTTTGAATGGCATCGGGTAAAACGCACCTCATCAACTGTACCGATGCTTAAGTTTGGGATGAGTAGACAGCAATGATGGATCACGTGTTTAACACGTTCAGTATCTCATTTACGGAAACTCTACTTAGGATGACGTATCGTCACGTGATAATCCTTCTAGGAGGTTCACAGTATCTCATCCCCGTGTTGTTGCAAGACGCGGCACACTACGACTTAATGTGGTCAACAGTGTCTAATCTACCATTATTTATAGGGGTAGATATTTATTTAAAATTTAAGGCAATCGAATATTTCCCAAATTCTACAATTCATTCACAACTACCAGATGAATATGTCAGCACAACACATAGTGGATCGATGATGGAAAGACTGCATGTGCAATCACTGCAAGGTGATGTCATACAAGATGGATTTTTTAGTCCAGTAGATGATGACATTAATGCCTCTAGTGATGATGACCCCAACAACGACGGCGACAATGACGCGAACAAGGATGTACGTCCCCTATAGGATGCTGCACCATCTGTCGATTAGGAAAACTTAAATGTTGTTGCGGATGACGTGAGGTGTGAACCTCCAGGTGCAGAAGACATGCAAGATGATGAGCAATTTTATAGATGAAGAGAATTCTATAGAGGAAGCAAATGATGATGAAGTTCACCAACCGTTACCGGTGTATAATGACATCGATTAGGAGGTGGCTAACTCCAGTGCGACCCAACATTCTCATCAACAGACTTGGTGGGACACGTGTAATATGTATTTGGAAAGAGGAATGTACTTTGACAATAAAAAAAATTGCAACATATTGTCAAAGTGTGGCATATTAAGAAACATTGTCAATACCATGTGATAAAGTCGACCACAACTCTGTGGGCGATTAAGTGTCGAAGTGCGCAAAATGGGTGCATGTGGCATCTCCATGTTTATTTGCAAAAGAAAACACAATTATGGGAAATCAAGCAATCAGATGAGCTGCACAATTGTATAAATCCCGACGTAAAACGCGATCATTCCCAACTCGACGCCAACATGTTTGCACGAGAGATCCAAAGCGTTGTCCAGATAGATAAGGCAATAGCTATTAAGGCATTAGTACAAATAATCAAGGGAAAATATAAACACGAAGTAAACTACAAGCGAATGTGGGATGCCAAAAGGAAGGCTATTGCAAATGCATTTGGAGATTGGGACGCGTTATACGTTAGATTGCCAAGATGGTTAGCGGTATTGAAGAATAAAAGTCTGGGACAAAAATCGAGTGGTCACATAGACAGTGGGCTGCTTATGAGATAAGAACAGAGCATCCACAATTTTGTCATGTGTTTTTCGCATTCGAAACATCAATCGAAGCTTTCAAGTATTGCAGGCCAATTCTACAGATTGACGCGACTTTCTTGTATGCTAAATAAAGTGGTAACCTAATGATAGCTATCTTTGTTGATGGTAATAGACACATTCTGCTGATTGCATTTGTTGTTGAAGAAACTGAATGTATAGATTCGTGGGGATGGTTTTTTAGGATGTTGCGCATTTACATGATGGATAGAGATGGTATTTGCCTTATTTTTTAAGGTCACCCTGGCATTCTCGAAGCGGTAAACACACCAGCTAATGATTTTTGTCCCCAAAAATGATATAATTGTTATTGCTTGTTATACTTGGTTAGTAATTTCAACACTCATTTCAGAAGTAAACCCTTGAAATACCTCCTTTCTCAAGCTATTGCTCAACATCAAAAACGAGAATTTAATGTGTGCATGGAGCGTTTGCATACTTATCATCGCGAACTCCTCAATGTGTGCAATATGTCAATGCCATCCTCAAAGAACTATGGACTCAATCGCATGACGGAGGCATGCAGTACATATGGGTGACTTCTAATAGTGTTGGCATGTTTGAAATGCAAGTTCCTTTCATTTTTCGATGATTTAGTTATCGCTGACCTAATATTACTTACACAAATTTATTTTTCAATTGTAGAGTGTTTCAACGGTGTATTGAAGGGGGCATGATTCTTGCCAATAACAACGATGACTCAAATGATTTACTAACACTACAAAAAATGGATGCCAATAGCGACGAGTCAGTGACGGGGTTTGCGACGGCCCCCGTCACTATTTTCTGGGCAGGAAAATTCCCGCCCAGGTCCAATTTTGCTCGGCCACGTGGCGAAGAAGAACGCCACGTGGCCTGAAACTAGAGGGCCACATATGGGAATAGCGACCTGATTACCCCACCGCTATTCCCGTCGCTAATCTGGGAAATTAGATCCGAATTAAAACCCTCTCTCTTCCTCTCTTCTCTGGTTTTCACTACCTCACTCTCGCCCTCTCCTATCCTCTCCCTCTCTCACTCACTCGATTTTCCCCTCCTCTCCGTCACCATGACCCTCTCTCTCACCGTGACCCCCTCCCTCTCTGCTCGACCTTCTCCCTTACCATGGTCACTGTGACCCGCCTCCACCTCGGCCAACCTGCCTCCACCTCCGGCCCGCCACCGCCTCGGCCACTCTCATCTCCTTCTTGATTTGGGATTTAGGTATAATTTTTGATTAATTTTATGTATTCTATTTTTTGTTATTTAAGTTGATTTATAATATTTTGTTGTAAAAACTTGTATTTTATGTGAAAATTTGTATTTTTTCTCAAAAATTGGGTTTTTTGTATTTAATGTTAGAATGAAAATTTGGAATAAATTTTGTATATATATGCATGTTAAATTAAAAAATGTAATGGTTTGATTAAAAACTTGTAATTTTGTATTTTATGTTGGAATAAAAATTTTGGAAATTAAATTTGTATTTCATATATTTTTAGGTGAATAAAATTTGTTAAATTGATTAAAATGTTGGAATAAATTTTGTATGTTGATATTTATTATTTCTTTATTTTTCTGACAAATAAAATGAATGCTTGTGATTTGAATTTAATTATTTTTTTTAATTATTTTTGTGTCGCGTTCTGCGGTACTCTAGCTAGGTAAAATTAATTTTTTTTTAGTTTTAAATTATAAATCTGGAATATTGTGTGATTTGGTTAAAATTTGATATCAATTTTTAAAATTATCGATCCAAAAAAATGCAAATTTGCATGATATATATGAGTTTTTTAAATTTACACATTTTAAAATAAATGCATGAGGCTAGAAATGAAATTTTATAATAATTGTTTTGTTTGATATTGAATTATTTATATTTAGGAAAAAAGAAAATTTATGTATGTATGATCGTAATTTTTTAAGATCTTTTTCTTGCGAAAAATAGAAATGAAATGCATGTTTGCGAAAGCCATGGTGCCATTGTTTTCAAAAACTACCAAATCTCCAAGTCATATCTCATTATCGTTACAAATTCCGCTCATCTTTTCTCCAACCACATATTGTCGTCGTCACTCCTTACTTTAACATGCCAAGTTTTGTCTCCTTTGTGAAGCAAGGCATGTTTATAGTTAGTCCCTCGGTTGAGTTTCATACTTCTGAAATCCTTTGGTATTGTCTACCACTAAACATTGGAAATATCACAACACAAACACAAAAATATATTGTATACATAAAGAGTGAGATAAAAGATTACCAATTTTTTTTAAAACCCAGGAATCATAAACTTAAAAAAGCGATTTCCTGAGATGGCCTTCTTCCCATGAACCATTTTGTTACCTAAATTTGGTGGTTAACACAAATTTGAACTTTGTTTGATTAGTATGTTCAGATTATGAACCAAAGTAATCCTATTTATCACTATTTGGTTGTTGTACTTCCTTTGTAATTAACGGTGCCATCAATAAAGTTCTCATAGCAACTGTGTCCTTTCATTTCAAATGAATAAATGGAGAAACAATCACATTCATGTACACAACGCGATTTACAACAACCATTAATAACATTAAACCACAAAAGGCAATGTTTCAAAACAGAACATTAGAAGGTTCATGTACCATACATACCCCCATTTTGTCTCCAAAGCTTTATTTTACTGAGTACATGAAGTCCTACTGATCGTTCTAAACTTATATATAACATGTTCATGTACCGATCAAGAAAATGAAGTAAACAAAAAATTTTAGAACAAATTGAAGCACTTAAAAATAAACTTTAAATATCGGAATAAATTTTAAACTTACTAAGGAAAAATAAAAAATGAGGCAACATTAGATTTTAATAATTTATAATATTATATGTACAATAGTATATATTACGTAAAGTATGTGCAAATATTGCAACCAATGCGACTAATCATGGTAAACAATCGACTAGTGATTGATGTGTACGTGTATTCAATTAGGGTTGTTTAGGTCTTTCGAGATGTCTGTGTCTCGAGATTGGATGTACAACTGTACTGAAGGCGGTTACATTAGATTAGAGTTTGTGGCTTGCATGGAGTTTATAAAATTTTTCATGCAACACTACACCACTTACTTGAACAAAACAAAAATTTGATGTCCTCGTCGAAAATATTGCAACGACAAATACTACAATGTGGACACAGTAGAACTTCATCTAGTGAGGGTTGGATTCGTTCCCGATTACTATTTTTGAATCGCGTATGGGGAGGAAGAAATAGTAAACGATGAGGACAATGGAAGTGACGATCTAATGGATGAATATCTGACATTATATCATCATATGATACATGACATTACGAACCCCAGTTTCATTTGGAATCGTGAAGAGGAGCCGAACCCTAAAGCGAAACATTTCTTTGAAATGATTGACGCGGTGAATCAACCTCTTTGGCCGGGTTGCGAGAAGATGACTAAACTCTAAGCAATAACACGTTTATTGATGATAAAGTCGAATCATCAGATTTCAGACCAAGTGTTTGACGAAATTTCTCAAGTATGTAAAGACATGTTGCCTGAAGACAACTGTTTGATAGATAGCTTTAACAAATGTAAGGGCTTGATGCACTGGTTGGGTCTCCCATATGAGCAAATTGACTGTTGTCCCAACTTATGCATGTTTTACTTGGAGCTCGACTCCGAGCTTACATCTTGCAAATTTTGCGGAGAATTGAGGTTTAACTCTAACAAACGCCTACATAAGACAATGCTTTACTTCCCTTTGGCGCCTCGTTTCCAACGTTTGTACGTGTCGAAAGCTATTGCGAAATACATGCAATGGCACGCATAACACGTTAGTGAAGAGGGCAATATGCAACATTGCTCTGACTCCATGGCATGGAACCACTTTAATGAAGTGAAGAGGTTCGTAAAGTTTGACTTGGCTTATGCACTTATGGGTTTCAACCATTCGGAATGACTGACAAACCGTACTCCTCGTGACCGGTGATTTTAACACCGTACAGCTTGCCTCCCTCGATATGTATGAAGAAAGAAGTGATGTTCTTAATAGTGATCGTACCTGGGCCAACTAATCCGTTGGGGAAAATTGATGTGTTTCTCCAACTGTTGGTGAAAGAATTGCAAGTGTTGTGGTATGACGGAGTGCCTACCTACAACGTTTCGACTAAGACAAACTTTCAAATGCGCACTGCACTTGTATGGACTGTTAGTGACTTTCCAGCGTACAACATACTGTCGAGATGGAGCACGTACGGGAGGAATGCTTGTCCTTATTGCATGGAAGATACCAACGCTTTCCAGTTGAGGTTCTGAAGGAAAGCGAGTTGGTTTGATTGTCATCAACATTTCTTGTTGCGATATTAGAAGGAGTTGAAAGATAAATCTAGTTTTCGCAAAGATAGAATCGTATCCGACAAGCCACCAACTACTAAATTAGGTGAAGATATCCTACGAGAAATTAAAGCATTAGGGCTAGTGAAAGTCACTGAATTTGGATCAGATGCAATAAAAAACGAAGTCTCGACTAGCTGGTGGAGAAAACAAAGCATACTGTGGGACTTGCCTTATTGGAAGACGAACCTTATCACGCACAACCTAAACTTGATGCATATTGAAAAAAAAATGTCTTTGACAATATTTTCAACACAATTATGAGTGTGTCGGGGAAGACGAAAGATAACGCAAAGTCTAGGGAAGACTTAAAAGAGATTTGTTATCATCCAGAGCTTCATTATGATCTAATTTCTAAGAAATATCACATGGCACGATATGCGCTAGACAAACGAAGAAAACAAGCGTTGTGTAAGTGGATTAAGGAATTGAACTTCCCTGATGGTTACGCGTCTAACATTGGTCACTGCGTAGATTCTAAGAAGTTGAAGATGTTTGGGAATGAAAAACCACAATTGTCATGTTTTCATGCAACGATTGCTGCCGATTGCTTTTCGGGATCTCCTAGAGGATGACATATGGATTGCAATTAGCGAGTTAAGCATTTTCTTCAGAGATTAACTGCTAGAAATTAAAATGTTGAGAATCTTTGGCTTTTGCATGAAAACATTCCCAAGATATTATGTAAGTTGGAAAAGATATTTCCACCAAGTAATTTCGACTCAATGGAGCATCTCCCTATCCATTTGGCATACGAGGCTATCCTTGCTGGCCCAGTACAATTTCGGTGGATGTATCCTTTTGAGAGGTAATCAACTTAACTCGTACACAATTTATATCACACATTAACATATACATTTTAACAAACTTAGTTCTACAAATGTAGGTACTTGAAACATTTAAAAAATAATGTTAGGAATAAGGCAAGGGTTGAAGGCTCAATATGCAATGCTTATTTAGTGGAAGAAGCAACCACATTTTGTTCCTATTATTTTGAGGAACATGTCTCCATCTTGCACTTCCGTGCGTCCCGCAATTACGATGGTGGAGTTGGACCAACTCAAAATTTTAATGGCAACTTCTCAATATTCACTAACCAGGTCGGGCCTACGGGAGATCAAAGAAGGGTTATCTCAAGGATGATGAGTGTATCGCCGCACACACATATGTGTTGTTAAATTGTCCCGAGGTCGCTCCATTCATTAGGTATGCTTTAATCTTAATTATTATCTTTAATTTATTCAATCGCAATCCTTACATTCTTCCATTCTCTTGTTACGATGTACATATCGGAATTGTGTTCCAAACACGTGAATATTACACAAATTGCAATCGATGAACATCTTGAGAAACATTTCTCAAGTTGGTTTCAACAATTTGTAAGTCATTTGTACATGCATATTAAAATAATTCTTTATTTTTGTTGTTTATTTATGAATGAAACATTTTTGGCGGTAGGCTCCATCATCTATTCAAGATACAACACTTCAAATATTGTCATATGGCCCTAGTTGACTTTGCACCGTATATCACGCGTATCTTATTAATGGCTACAAATTTCAGACCGTGTCGCATCGCTCAAATAAAGATATCTGTAGTAGCGGGGTGTGCGTTAGGGGCACGAATTACACACAATGTGATAATGAATTTTACGGGTAATTAGAAGAAGTGATTGAAATCGAATACGGTGGATTCCTACATACTGTGTTGTTCAAGTGTTAATGGTTCGATCCCATGATCAATGTCGGGACAAGAGTTCACCGATCCTTAAAAATCATCGATGTACATTGAAATCTACGATTAAAAAAGTACGAGCCTTTCATGCTAGCCATGCAAGCTAGTTAGGTTTACTTTCTTTCATACCCAAGTGTAAGAAATGCTCAGAACAATTGGCAAGCTAGGTGCAGACTTCAACCGAAATTCATCGATGAACAAAACTTAGTCGAAAACGTTGACAGTGCACAAATAAAACAAGATTTTTTTCAGGAGCAGCTACCTGAGCATGATACTGACGTCGATATTAGCAATAATGTTCCAACTTCGCTAGCTGATCCTAGTGGCGCACACATGTCAGACGTCGATGAAGAAGATGATGAAAGCGATAACTCCGAGTTTTCATCAAATGATGAAGACAGTGACGACGAACCATGAAACTATCTTGTTCAACTGGTAAATGATGCAATTTTATATTTTTACTTATTACATAATATTTCAAATGTTGGAGGTTCACGCATATCTAACTTAGTCTTAATTTTTTTTATAAATTTATGTCATCAAGCAGAAGTTGCGATCCATCTTCTGGTGAGGGATCCGGTAGACGATCTGGTAGTCGATCCAGCGGACGATCCAGTGCTACTGGAGATCGACGATTGGGTGGATCACACCGATGTTCTCATGATAATGCTACTCCACCTGCACAGGCTAATATGAGTCATCGTAGTCTGCATCCATCACATCCCTCTACATCTTTCATGTCTTTGCCATCTATTTTTGGTGATGATCCTACCTCTACGCAGATGTATTCCACTTTACTTTCCTCCCTACCTACTCCTACCGTTGATGGTCGTGGTACGTTTAGGCCAGGTGTCGGGCCTACTTTTTCATCAGATGGATCAGCATCACCCTCACACCTTCATGATCGTACGCATGACCACTGAACAACCCCACCACCACTCCCCCCGATTTACATGCCTCGCCCTCTGCGAGTCAGTAGGTAGAGTAGTCGCCGAGTTTTTCGGTACAGCATTGGAGTGACCCTGTCCAAAGTTCCAGCCCCACGTGGACGACGATGAAGCAATACTACTAGCCAACCCTCGGGGCAGACAATATTGGTTGTGAAAGATGACAGATAGTAAGTATACGTACGAAGACTTAGGTTTACTTATTTTTTATAAACTTGGTCAAACGCCTCGTTTTCAATTTAGTGGACGAAAATTACATCCGTCTGATAGAGCTGCCCGGGAGATTACTAGGGCATACAAACACTCCCTGTATAAGGACAATTATTCTTGGGAACATGTTCCGCAGCACATGCGAGATATTTACTGGAATCAATGGAAAGTAAAGTTGTTTAAGTTAAGATTGTTTCATTTACCTAAGATATACAAACAAAAATTGAAAAGTATTTATAGTTAAACTTAAAATATTATTATTTTTTGCCTATACTGGTCATTCGACTGGGAGCCATCGGATGACACAGCTATTAGAGATACCTACGATAGGTAGATTACCAATCGGTACGCCGATTTTATTAGCAAGATGTGCTCAAAAGATAAGAAGCCTGCACATGTATCTACTGAGATATTCGATCACTATAAGAAAATGTGGTCCACCCCTGATTTTAAGAAGAAGTCGAGCGAGCAAGCAAGAATCGGAGAATTGAGACAGGGGGACCGGATACTAGGATTGCAGTGCGTACCGGTGGCTCAATATCCATTTATCAGCACGCAGAGAGGTTGGTAAGTTATGTTATAATAATTTTATATATATGGATTTAGTCTCAAACTTAATCCTCTTTAAATATATATTTTGTAGGCGGAGAAGTTAGGTCAACCTCCGACTACTTTGGAGTTATTCCTATACTTCCTTACGAAAGATCATGACGGCGTATATTTCCTCGATTCAAGAGTAGAGAAGATTGTCAGAAGTAAATAATTTTGTTTTAAAATTTTATTTAGTTAATTAATGATAGGTATCAATGACATGTAAATGTTTTAATTCTTAATTTAGACGTCGATAAAGTGCAGACAAATTGAGCTAACACAGTCCCAACCTAACACCCCGATAAATGAGTCCGAGCTATACTTGTCCTTCGTTGAGCGCGACGATAAAGGACGAACATATGGAATAGGGTCGACAACGTCGGGGTCGCGGCGCAGACATGCTACAGCCGGAGGAGCTGGAGGAGGAGTTGGAGGTGGAGATGGAGCAAGATCTTCTCGACCTATTTTTTCTCCTAATTAGCCCATCAAGCTTTTGCGGAGGGACTTCCAGGAGATGCAGAAACAAATTCTTCGGGTTATGTAGGATCACACTCTAATCCAAGGTCAGTTGCGAGAGGTCGAAGGCCAGTTGCGCCGCATGGAGCAGGCTCTTATGGACGGACTTGGGATTTCATTCGCGCCATCGCCTCCGAAAGACGTTCCAGCTGATAACTCAGAGATCGACGATGATCTCGACGATTGAGCATCTTTTCCTTGTATATATTTAGCATTAGGTTGTTCATATCTTGTTTTGTATATTTTCATACTTGTAATTAACTTTTTTTGTTGTATTTAATTCATTTTGGTTGGTTACTTCAGTTATTTCTACATGCATTTCCTTTTATTTACTTGTCCTTAAAGTTGTAAAAAGAATTTTTAAATTTAAATATTATTTAAAAAAATAATTTTTTAAAAAATTTCATTTAAATATTAATTATAAATTAAATTAAAAAATATTTTCTAAATTTTATTAAATAATTTCATAAATTATATTTTAAATTAAATTAAAAAATATTAATTTTAAATTAAATTAATATTTTTAATTAAATCGAAAAATATATTTCACTTAATAAATATTTCATTTAATAAATATTAATTTTAAATTAAATTAAAAAATATTTTATATATTAAATTAATCTTATTAAATTAAATTATATATTTAATTATATATGATATATAATATAAAACTATTTTTAAAAAATATTTTTTTCAGTATTTAGCGACGGGATTAGCGACGGGGCCCGTCGCTAATTTTCCACGTGGCACGGTCAAACGAAAGTCGACCGATCCACGTGTGACATTAGCGACGGGTCGTTGTGACGAGAATAGCGACGGGTCCTATCGCTAAACCTGACATGTCGTCGCTAATTAAAATAGCGATGACTAGGTTAGCGACGGGAAATACCGGATAAGCGACGGGTTTTCCCATTGCTAATCCGGTATCCTTTTGCAGTGTACAGATTGGTAACATACCACGATCGACGCAGATAGAAGATCAATGATGCAATCTCTAATGGCCTCTTCTGCACAAAATATGTCACGAATAAACTCTCACATTATGAACAATCTGCAAGGAGGCATCAATTTAATTTGATAAATCGTAACACAGGTGAGTTTGAGGTGCTGACTGGATGATATGGAGATCGCATGCATAAAAGCAACAATACCCAAGTCATCGTCTTAAAGGACCGGATATGCAGTTGCAATAAATGGCGATTGTTTGGTTTCCCTTGCTTACACATGTTAGATGCATGTGCCCTTATTCGAGTGAACTACTCGCATTTTACTGAGCCATACTACAAGATGGATGTTACTCCTCTAATTTCAAAGCCATCCCAGGTGAGAAGTATAGCCGATTTTTGCGAAGAAGATCCTACATGACCCAAGGTGCAGACGTGGCCAAGGGAGACCCAAGGGAACACGGAGGAAAAATGAGATAGATCTTCCTAATGTTTCGAAGGCCTTGCAATGTGGCATATGTCATCAAAAAGGATATAGACGAACATGTCCTAATAGAGACCATGCTTAAGTCCCTACTAGGAAGAACCAATGCAGTATTTGTCGTGAAGAGAGTCATAACAAAAAAATTGTCCAACCAGAGCTTAGCCTTCCAATCCAAACTAATAGTCGATTTTATATTTTGTGTTGTAATTGGCATGAATTGGTAATTTGATTACATTGATATTTATGAAGTATCCAAAAGTTTTATGTCATGAAATGTTTAGGTATTCATTATTTTTTTAACCGATATTAATGATTTGTTGTGACTTTCCAAACAACACCACTAATTTTCTTAAATCACTCAATTGTAGTTTGTACACCTATGGATCCATGTCCATTAGATCCTTCACTTTTACATCTCCAATCTACGTACAGATCCTCGCAAGCCTGGAGGGGTCAGGTAAACTTTTTAATATGTATACATCCAATGTTTATGCACAAACTTAAAATATATATATATATCAACTGAAATATCTTCAATTATAAGGTGTACGAAACAATGCGCGTGGGGCGAAGACGAGGTGCCGTTGATCGAACGGTGCAATACTATTCTTAAATGATCTCATATCTATGTTCCAGTGGGATCTACGGGATTTCACGCGTATCATTTTTCAGCCTTGAATGTGCTTTAATTACTGCATTCGTTGAGTAATGGCACCAAGAGACACATACATTCCACATGCAATGTAGCGAGTGCATAATTACACTCTAGGACAAGCAGGTATTACTCCGGTTACCTATCGAAGGTATGTCTCTGAGAGGAATTACTGATACTGACTATGTTAAGGTGTGTGAGAGGCTACTTGGTGGAATTCTTGTTTGAGATGACATTATTGGTAATCGACTTAAAGTCGAATGGCTCGAACATAATGTACCAGCTATATATGACGATAGGGATAAGGAAATTGTGCAACGTTATGTTCAATCATATATACTACAACTTATTTATGGTTGTCTATTCACCGGAAAGTCAAATCGATTTGTACATTTGATGTTTCTAATGTTGCTCGATGATCATCAAACAACTGGACAGTATAGTTGGGGAAATGCGCGTTTGGTTTATTTGTACAGGGAGTTATGTCGCGAATCTCACTCAAGTGCACAAGAGGTTGCAGGTGCATTAATTCTTATACAGCTGTGGGCATGAGATACGATTCCATTTGTAGCACCAAGGCACGTGTGTGCTTCTAAAGTTCGGCCTCGAACAGTGGATGGAGAATACATGCTTATTGACGTTCCATCGGGACATAGGTAATAAAAATATTTTTCGTAGTTTCTATAATATTAATTCCATTTTAGTTTTAACTAATTTATTGTTCTGTATATAGATGGCTCGATGCAGTTTCGGTTACTCAGAGTGCGACACATGTCTTATCAACTTACCATGATGCATTCGACTAGCAAAAAGAGGATGTCGTGGTGTGGCAAACTTATGCTGATGTCATCGGTTCTCTTCTCGAATACTGTACTAAATGTCATGGCAGTTGGCTATCGACATTTCCTCTAATTTGTTTCAACATAGTCAAGTAACATCGACCAAAAATGATAATGAGGCAATTTAGAATAACACAATTCGTGCCACTGAGCTGTGATTACGACACTCGACTACACTTCATCTAATTGCGAGGACACACTGAACAAAATCGGGTGGTTTATCATGCAAAATTTACACAAATGTGGGAAAATCGTGGTGATAGCATAGTCACAATGAAACAAGAAGGAGGACAAGATCAAGAAGACTACATGACGTGGTATCGATCAGTCACCAAACGATTCATTGGACACGATGGAGCTCTATGTGACTATTCGATAAGCTTGAAACTATTATTTTATTTTCCTCACGAGTTACATCTTAAATTGCGTGTATTAACATATAATTTTTTATATCAGTGTAACTTAGCGCATCAATTACGGCGAGTGTTCATTGAGGATGGGTACGAGCAAAGTCTTGTTGGGCTTAATGAAGGTGTTAAAATCTTAGATGAAGATTAACGACCAAGGTCTACTCTATGGAATAATGGTAATGCTGTCGAACCAAAAATACATGATGAGATATTTGAATAAGAAGATGAAGAAGATGATTAGGGCCTATCAAATAGAGGGCGAGGAGAAGGACAAAATAGACAGAGACTGTGGGGGAGAGCAGCAGATGTCCTCATCCACCATGTCCATCACGTCGAATAGAGACTGCTGCCAAGAGTAGCAGACGTTCTCCTCCACCACGTCCATCTCGTCTGAGAGTGAGAAGAACAAAGAGTGTTGGTGAGAGAGTCAATGCTCATCCCCACCTCATCCTTATTCTCAAAGGTACATTCCTACATTGTCCCCAACGCAAGCAGAACCTCATGTGTTTATACCCAGGCTGTCGACCATGAATCTTCCTCCTTATTATTTTGATTCTTATGCACCCGAGTCTTCCTCTTCATATATGGACTATGGAATGCCTAGACATTCAATGTATGGTTCATTACCTCAATACATGCCGAGTCCATTTACTCCACCATATTATAATTATAGGATTCCATATTATGGAGATGGTGCATTCATGAACCTTTTAAGCATGTCGCCACCTCATGTTCCTTTCGGCCTACTACATATAGGAAGTTAATATTTTGGAATGGCTCAATCTCCTATCTTTAATACCATTAGTACTAGAGGTAAGTCAAGTGAACCAGAGGGAAGAAGATCAATTGACTCAACGAAATTTTATGCAAGATCAATAACCTTAACAAACTTAACCAGAAGTACAAACATAATGTCTAACTCAACATAGAGTACGTTCGGTTTAAATTACGGAGCATCAATGTCAACGTAACCTTCGATAGACCTGTATGAGATTTTTGGAAGCCGTGGTGATTTTTAAAAAATATTATATCTTAGGTGAATGAAATTGTAAGGTTTCTTTTTTCATGAAATGAACTTATATTTCAAAATTTCCCTATTGTTTTCATTTTTAAATTATTAACAAAGAAATAATGTGGTTTTGGCCTAAGATATTTTCATCTTCATATCCTTCTGATGATCACGAGATAGAAGTAAGACAAAATTTTAAAGGGTGCAGAAAGTGCCTTTGATCTGTAGATGCACCATGTAGAGTTTGATTAATGAGCGAGGCCTATGAAGGCAAGATAGGCAGTGGGGTGCGACTGGCTAGCTTGACAAGGTATTCATCCTCATTAATAGTTTGTTTAAGAGAAACTTATTTGAAATCTTCGTTTTTCTATCGACTACAAATGCTAAAGAATTTTTCTTTTTTTGATTATTACGTAAATAACCAAGAAACATCGGGTTGCATGGATTTCATATTAAAGTAATAATAGGACATGTTAGTTTTTATTCCTCTTCTTATCAGTCTCTCTATCTCTATCTCGGTGTTCCCTATTTGTATAGTATGCATGAGGTTTGCATGGGTTTGCATGGGTTTACATTGGGTTTGAACAAGGTTGCATGGGTTTAAAATTGCAATTGGTATGCGAGTCGTCCATATCCAACTCAAGATATGTGCATGATGCTTGTATGGGTTACATGGGTTTGCATGGGCTGTCTACCTCGAGATATGTGCGTGATGTTTGCTTAGTTTGCAGTGGGTTTGCATGGGTTGTCCACCTCGATATATGTGCATGACGTTTGCATGGGTTGCATGGTTTGCAGCGGATTTGCATGGGTCGTCCACCTCGAGATATGTGTGTAACTTTTGCATGGTTTGCAGTGGGTTTGCATATGTTGTCCACCTCAAGATATGTGCATAACGTTTGCTTGGTTTGTAGTGGGTTTGTATGGGTTATCCACCTCGAGATATGTGCGTAACGTTTGCATGGATTGTCCACCTCGAGATATGTGTGTGACATTTGCATGGGTTTGTAGTAGGTTTGCATGGGTTGTCCACCTCGAGATATATGCGTGAAATTTGCATGGTTTGCAAGGGGTTTGCATGGGTTGTCCACCTCGAGATACGTGTGCGACGTTTCTTACGTTTGCTCTGGTTTCATGAGTTTGCATGGGTTGAACAAATACCTCTTTCTGAAAAGGAGTAATTCATAAACTTGTGAAGTTGAACAAATAACTCCTTATCAAAATGAGTAATTCATACACTTAGTATTTTGTATGAAAAACTCCTTCTCAAAAGAAGTAATTCATACAAAGTTCGAAAGTGTACCAAGTCATCAACAACGTCATCAACAAATCAACCATGTCATCCTCAATAGCACCTTCTCAAAAGGAGAAATACATTAGTTTTGTAATCTTAAAGAAACCTTCGCTATTTGATGGAAAAAAGTAATCTCATGTCACTTTTTGAAATAACACGGGTTTCAAACCCTATTGCATTTAAACGGAAAGGCATAAGGAGGGACGCGAACGGTGCTCCAGCACAACGAGGCTCCAGAAAGGGGCAGCACAGATGCAGCACAGACCAAAAGGCGGCACGGATGTGGCGGGAGTAGCAGTGATGCGGATCAGCAGCGCGGCTGAACTCCAACGCGACAGCTGGGTCACCTGGACCAGCGCGACGTGGTGGCAGCAAGGCAGACGGATGCCTCCACTAGCGAGGAACCGCGATGGACTTGGGGTGATGGCAGAGCAGCAACGACTCCGATGAAGCTTTGGTTTTCATAGCGACGGGGTTACTCACGAAGAAGACGGAAAAGTTAAGAGGGAAGGAGGAAGCCTTGTCCTTTTTGATGATTAATTTTATTTGAAGGCATGGTGAGGTTCTAAACTAAGTTCAATTCAAATATAAGAACAATCTATAAATTCATAGTAGTTGTTAATGGTTTTGATATGATTAAATTGGAAGGTTTGGTTCTTATTGTTTTGAAATAGTTTTTATAAACAACTCAATGTCGATATTAGCTACTTCAGGCTAATTTAGGTTAAGCTTGGGAAAACCCTTTATCTTTGCACTCCAAGTGTTTGCTGAAATGCACAAAAGAGACCCTACACATTCCAAAGGAGTTTTTGAAATAAGGATTGTGATTTTAGTAGTAAACATGGATTTATGATTGACTTCTTTGGAATCTTTGGCTAGGAAAAGAGTTGTAGGAATCAAATAGAGTTCTATGAACTCTATTTTTTGTTTTAAACCCATGGTTGGTCAAATTAGTTTAAAAAGAGCGCTTTACATGTTTTAAGTGAGACTTTTAAGTTGTTTCACTCTGTCTTTATCCTAAGAATTAAATAGGATGAAATCTCATGTATTTCAAATTGTTGTTAAAGTTTTGAGTTTAAACTTATTCGGGGTGAGATACACTATTTTAAATGAGCTAAACTTGACTTGACTTTTGGACTTCAAACCGCAAGTAATATCGACTCTTGAAAGATCGGTTTTGATCTTTTTGAAATATGTTTTAGTCCCATTTATCGAATGTAGTTGTGATTCATCTTCTTAAACGGAATTAGAGACTAAGTCGAGGCATTAAAGAAACTTTGATTGATTTCTTAAAATATGAACTTAATTAGTTTAAGCCATGGATTTTTGACTAAATGCTATGATTTGGGAATTCTTTGTTGAACATGACTCTTATGAGGTGATTTGAATCTTTTTGGTTGTGATAAGTCGATTGCATTCGATTTATGTTAGAAAACCAAGTTTCAATGGATTTTCCTTGTTTTGCTTCACGGCATGCTTGTTTTACTCGAATCACCATTTTTTATTTGAAGAAATGGTAATTAAAGTAAAAAATTACTTAATTAACATAACTAGGAATAAAGATGAGTCATAAAATAGTCTAAGTTAGTCTAAACAAATTTTAAACAATTCTAAACAATATGTGTTATACTTATATGCTTGTAGATACGCGGCGAAGACTTAGCTAGGTAATTTGGCATATGAAACGGCTTAGGTAAACATGGCAAGCTAGGTAAGTGGGGTTTGCTCTATTATTAATCATGCCATGCTAGTAGATTTGCTAGGATTTTACTTCTGTAAATGTTTATGAATTACTTGGAATCCGCCTTGATATTTTTCATAGAGATGTTTCTTACCATGTCCCTCCTTATTACTCTATTCTCTTGAATGCCTGTGAAATTGATATAAGTGAATGATTTGAATTGGTACCTCAGATTGGACGGCTGGAGGCATCCGGTGAACTCCCTCTGCTATGGCTTTGCGAAGCCTTTGGCTTAGACTTGTAAATTTCACGTCGTTTGATTCATAGTGTTGGGGGAAGGAAGAGCTATGTTGGGACAATTGGTGCTCAGACTTGTGAACCTCATGTTGTCTAACTCGCAATATTGAGGGACAGATAAACTAGGCATATTACTCGAATAGGACAATAAGTGATAAGACTTGTGAACCTCATGTTGTCGGATAAGCTAGGGCCTATTGTCCGAATAGGACAATAGGTGATTTGACTTGTGAACCTCATGGTGTCTATCCCGCAACGTTAAGGGAAGGATAAGCTATTCCCTAATGCTGGATTGGACATATCAGTTGCCACTCCTCTTGACTCTAAGGCATTCACTTTCATCGTTGATCCTTGTTGAATTATCTTGTTAAGCATTGTTGTTTTTATCTTGCTATATATTATTATGCTTGTTTATATTAATTTTGAATGCCCGAAAAATGATAATGGGTCTCATTACTTGACATGTGGAATTATAGTTTTGAATATAATAAGTATTACTTGGATGATTGATGGTAGAGCGGACTACTGCTTTACTAAGCCCGCTGATATTTTGCTCACCCCGCTTTTCTCCCCAAGTATCTCAGCTACTGCGATAAGATTGCGAAAGGGAAGGCGTAGGATAAGACATGAAGCTTTCTCATTAGCGTGTGAAATGGTTGTATTTATATTACCTATTTTCATATTTAAACATGTATAACACTAGGGTTGACTCGGGTACTTAGTTGTGATGAAATTAGTTGTAGAACTAAATGTTAGACTTAGAAATGGTGTATGTGGACAAATAGACCTTATTGCTATTAGATATGCCTTGCATAGGTGTTGAAAGAACTCTTATAAGTGTTGTTGGAATTTTTGGATACCTCAAAATACAATGGACACTGTGACGAAATTTCGTTAGAAATTTAGAATTAGAGAAATGGAAATAATTAAGTTGACTTAATATGCCTTGAACTAATTCTGCGAAAATTTTAATTGGCCTTAAAAATAGTAAGTTAAAGTTTCTGAGTTATTATGCAAGTTAAGGCTTAATAAGCTGTCACTTCACTTGGCTTAGTATTCAAAAGGGTTAAGTGGTGGTTTAGGCCGGACAATCCGAGGTTTGGAATTGGGGTCGTCACAGTTGGTATTAGAGTGTAGGTTAAGCGAGCCTAAAAACAAATAGGCTAAGGGAACCTAGAGTAACGTATTTGGAGTCGCTAGTTAAGTTTCTTTAAAACCAAGTATGAGAAATAGGTTAGGAAACTTAGTGACTTATATCATCTTAAGGATAAGGTAAGTTGTATGGACTTTAGAATGGTTGGTCATAGTTAAGTGATGAAACCGCTAGTGTAGGCTTTTGGTTTGCATCGACTTAATTCTCCAAAGTGACCAAATTTAAGGTGGGAAATGACCACAATTTCTATTTAAACTCAGACATTGTAGCCTAGGGAAATAATATAAAAATGAGAATAGTTGGTGTTAGAAAGGTGAGACTTGACTCAATCACTTAATCTTTGTTAAAGTAAATGGTTAAGTTGATGAAATCATTAGTATGGGCTTTTGGTTTGCATCAATTTAATATTTCAAGAATAATTGATCTTAGGATGGGACGGGATAAGTGAAATTAATAAAAGACTTATTATGATGTTATTTGTTACTCGTATATATAAATATACCGTTAGATATACAGTAAATTGTCTTCCTCGACTAGTTCGATTCTCTCAAGTGATTTCTGCGAGCGGAGGATAATCTCAAATATCATACGACGATATAGAGGATGACGATAAGCGGCACAAGGAGATCAAGGCAAATTCTTCAAGGGGCCTTATACACGGTTCAACAATGTCTGTGATGACTACTGCAGGGAAAAAATAGAAAGGGATGATTAAGCTTCGATTGGAAACTACAAGTATGATGCGCTTAAGGCCATTGAAAACAGTGAAGCTGAAAAAGCTGAAACAAGAATCCTGGGCACGATAGAGCGGCGGATCACCATGCTACACATGAGAATAAAAGTGGTGATGTGGTCACACTTCACGGAAATAATTCCATAAGGAAAGATACTTCTAAAAATTTTAAGAGTTGAACTCATTATATTAAATAAATGAGACTTAAAGGTACTTGGGTATGGAAAAGAAAGGGGTTCATGAGACCATGTCAAATAAATTATGGATCTGAGTTAGGATGCCAATAAACTTGTGTTCTAAATAGAAAATTTAGCCGGGATGGCTACAAGGTGAAAATTGAAACAACTCAAAACAAGTTTGGAATGACTCGTGTAGTCTTAAATGACTAACTCTAGGTTTAGAGTTACGAAAAAATTGATTTTATTTCAAGCCTATTACCATGGATTTGGGTTTCCGTTGTTACTTTAATTTGTTTTTTCTCGAAAAAAGATTTGTTTGACTGTTAGACTACGATTTTAGCCAAAAACTTGAATTTTGCATACCTTGTTTGATGAAATTACAAAGGAGGTTGAATAGATTAACAAGTTTTGGAATGGAACTATTTACCTTCCTTAATGTATAGGAAGGAAGTGAAATAAATTTCAAAGGATTTCAAAAGGTTGTATAATTAAAATAAGTCATTGAAATGAGTTTTACCCAATATATTTTGATATGGTTGGAATTTTCTCGAATGACTAATTTTAAGATGATTTGGACTTAACTGGGGTTGCATGATTGAGTTTTATGAAATTTAAAGTCGTTGACTTAACGAAGGTCTAAAATATTGGTTTAATCTTTGTATAAATGGTTCGTACAAGATTTCGTATGGTCATGATTTACTTACCACCTTGTGAATGGAATACAAATTTCGTATGGTCACAATTTCCCTTTTAAAATCACAACGAGAAAAATCAATTTATTTGTAAGGACTTTGTTGTTGCTCGAAATGCAAGGAAGATATGATTTTGATCCTCGAAAAGGATAAGATTTTGAAAAGTCTAAATTTAAATCGACTTCTTGATAATAGAAACACATTTCATAAGTTTTAATTGATCTTGTACAAAAGAAAGTTAAATCTAAACAAGTTAATAATAGGTAAATTATTAAAGTTGGGGATCCCAATTTAAGGTTTAATCTTGGTATAAATGGTTCGTACAAGATGAGTGGTATGACACTTAACGAGAGGAATGACATCCCAACCTACCTATGATAAGTCGAATTAGGAAATACAAGATTGAAAAGTGAGTATCATATTAGTTCAACTTTAATTAAATGAACAATGTGTGAACTATTAAAATTGGGGATCCTAAACAAATTAGGATCAACATTTGACAAAATTGACCTAAGTAATGGTTTTGGCATGACAACTGAAGTTGTAAGAAAGTGAAAAAGTTTGTATGGATACAATAGTCAAAAAACAGTTCGAACTTTAGTTAGTATAATTATTTGAAGAGGCTTATGAAAGTAAATCGTGAATTCCATGATAATAATGAAACCTTCCAAAAGAGATTCCAGACAGAGTTTTCTAGGATTACTATGTTTTAAGAGAAAGAAATACTAATGGTGAGAAATTAAAGAGCTAGTTTAACCTCATGAATATCTAATTGGAAGGTATAATAAAGCTAAAAAAAGGCTATGAGTTAGCTCAAATGTATAAGGTAGGTTAGGTTCTACCTTAGAAAAATTTCAATTCCAAGGTCTTCGGATTCGGAAAGTAATGTACTAAGAGAATGCGTAATGGAAATGAGATCCGATAATGTTACTTAGAATAAACAAATATCGTAGCAAAGCTTAAGGTGATGAGAGTTTAAAATAATAGTCAGTAGACTTAAAATGTCAATAGGGTACATATACTATATGAAGATATTGTGAAGAACATGTGTATAAATCCTGCAATTATAAATCTCATTAAATGTTTAAGCGGAAGACAAATACAAGATATGTTAAGAACCATAAATTGTTAAAGGTTGACATGGATTTAGAGGAGCAAAGGAACTTGAGATGATAAGAATGGGTTCCTCAAAGTGAAGGAATTCATTGATTGTGAATGGAGTTTGTTAAGAATAGTTGTACAAGTCTGCTTACTTTACTCAACTTTTTCGGGGAGATTCGCAATACAAATTGAGCGGTTTACATATATATAGCCAGGGTTGTGGGGATAGATAGTGTGCCAGTGTATTATTCCGTATATCAATTCGACTATTACTATCATGCGTTGATAGGGTTATTTACTAACAAGTTTTGGTGGGGGTTACAGACACGGATTAGGCACCATGTTGCACCTCGATATGGCTTTTCAGTCTAGTATTCAGGCTGAGCAATTTATCCTAGTTTGGGAATATGCTCAAGTTTGTATTACAACTTCGACAGTAAGTGTGAAGCATTATCAATTTTGGTGCGTGATTGCATAAAACACTAGCTGTTCAGCTAAAATGATATGATACAGAAAGGAACTCTTATGGAGAGGCTTGAAAATTTTTAGGCGATGAGACAAAGGTAACAACATCCAACCGATGGGATCGACAACTACTTATCAATCACGCAAGGGAGGAAAAGCGGATAAGACAACGGGATGAGTAACATCAAACAAATTGAAGGGTCATGTGGACCGACATGAGAGAGCACGAAAGACAAATATGGAGGACACTATAGGTTTGGGGTGGAAAAAAGTTATATCCAGAAACTTCCTTTACTGAGAATGTACTTCCTCTTAATTTTGAGGATGAAATTTCCTAAAATTGGGGATATTTTAACGACCCAAAAATCTAAAATTAGTAGTTTACTCAAATTTTGAACCTTTAGTGATCCTAAGTCGCAACAAGGAGTCGTGGACTGGCAACGAGCTCGAAAAGTAAATAAAATAATTTAATTTATGTTTGGTGTGCTATTGTGTGTGTTATATGTTATCGTGACTTAGAATGGTTTAATTAAAATAAGTTCACTCGACGACGAGACTTAGACTATTAATTATTAAAAATTTGTTAAGTAAAGGTTTAAACAAATATGGCGTACGCTAAGCGTGTTTATTTTAGAGTCACAAAGTGACCGGGACGAATCTAAACCTTTAGATATATTTTTAAGTGTGTTAAATTGACCGTAAATCAAAGTATTGCTTCAATGGAGAAAGAAATGGCAAGATGAAATGATTCTCAAATTAAAAAAAAAAAAAAGAAAAAAAAAATGGTCCTCTAACGCCGCCTCGCACCAGTCATGCTTCGCACCGCTGCGACTCCCACCGCCGCCTCCTACCAACAATGGTCGCCTCTCACGCCGACTCCCACCGGATATGCTGCTTTGGGGAGTTGCTTATAATTTTATTTTCTTTTACTTGTATTTGCATACATGCATTAAAGTGTTTGAACATGGATTGCTTGCTTGACATAGCAGCTAATGTTGTTGTACGGATGGGAGCCATCTTTCTTAAGGACGAAAGTTTGATTAAAGTTTTTAGGGAAGCAACGTATTGATCGCTCTTTTGGTTTGGAAAAGGGCCCTTACATCACTTTGTATTTGCATGCATTGTATTTACATGCATTGTAAAACCGTAAAACTAAACCTATCAAATCGTGTAAACCGCTGGCAGTGTGGATGCTGTTTTGATGGTTCGCGGTTTCGTCGTGGTCTGAGAATCTTCGGTTTGGTCGCGGTTTGATAGTTTTCATCACCGGTTTGCCCACCCTTAATACACACACAAGACATAACGCATAAACAAGAAAGGGAGGGTTTCAAACCCTATTGCATTCCAACGCAAACGCATAAGAAGGGACGCGGAAGGTGCTCCAAAACGACGAGGCTCCTGCGAAGGACGGCACTGCCCAGCAGGAAGCACAGACGGCGCGGACCAGCAACGACGCAGATGAGCAGCGTGGCTGAACTTCGGTGAGACAACGGGGCCGGCTAGACCAGCGCGACGCGGTGGCAGAGAGGCAGACGAACGCCTCTACCAGCGAGGAACAACGACGCACCAGGGGTGATGACGGTGGAGCAGCGACTCCGACGAGGCTTTGGTTTTCATGGCGATGGGGTTACTCGCGATGAAGAAGGAAAAGATAAAGATGAAGGAGGAAGCCTCATATTTGTTAAGGATAGATTTTATTTGAAGGCATGATGAGGTTCTAAACCAAATTTAATTCAAATATAAGATCAATCTATAAATTCATAGTAGTTGTTAGTTGTTTTGATATGATTAAATTGGAAGGTTTGGTTCTTGTTGTTTTGAAATAGTTTTAATAAACAACTCAATGTTGATCTTGCCAATTTGAGGCTAATTTGGGTTAAGTTTGGCAAAACCATTATCTTTGTAATCCAAGTGTTTGTTGAAATGCATAAAAGAGACCCTACAAATTCCAAACAAAGTTTTGAAACAAGGATTGTAATCTTAGTAGTAAACTTGATTTCTAATTGACTTTCGTGGATTCTTTGGCTAAGAAAAGAGTTGTAGGACTCAAATAGAGTTATGTGAACTCTAGTTTTTATTTTATACCCACAATTGGTACAATTATTTTAAAAAGAGGGCTTTACATGTTTTAAATGAATCTTTTGAGTTATATCACTCAATCTTTATCCTAAGAACTAAATAGGATGAAATCTCATGTACTTCAAGTCGTTAAAGTTTTGAGTTTAAACTTATTCATGGTGAGATACACTGTTTTAAATGAGCAAGACTTGACTTGATTTTTGGACTTCAAAGCATGCTAGTAAATTCGACTATTTAAAGATCGGTTTTGATCTTTTGAAATAGTTTGATTGATTAATAAACCAAGTTTTAAGGTATTTTTCTAGTTTTGCTTCACCGCATGTTTGTTTTACTCGAATCGACGTTTCTGATTTGAAGGAAAGGTTTATAAAGTCAAGAATTACTTAATTAACATAACTAGGAATAAAGATGAGTCCTTAAATGGTCTAAGTTAGTCTAAGCAAATTCTAAATGAGTCTAAACAATATGTGTTATACTTATACGCTTAGACATACGGGACGAGGACTTAGCTAGGCAATTCAGTGTATGAAACGGCTTAGGTAAATGCGGCAAGCGAGGTAAGTGGAGTTTGCTCTATTATCAATCATGTCATGTTAGTAGATATGCTAGGATTTTACTTTAGTAATTGTTTATGAATTACTTGGAATCCGCCTTGACATCTTTCATTGAGATGTTTCTTATCATGTCCTTCCTTGTTACTCTATTCTCTTGACTGCCTATGGAATTAAAATATGTGAATGATTTGAATTGGTACCTCGAACTGGAGGGCCAGAGGCATCTGATGACCTCCTTCCATTATGGCTTTGCGAAGCCTTTGGCTTAGACTTGTGAAGTGCACGTTGTCTGATCCGCAACGTTGGGGAAAGGATAAGCTAAGTTGGGACAATTGGTGCTTAGACTTGTGAACCTCATGTTGTCTAACCTGCAGTATTGGGAGAATGATAAGCTAGGCTATTGCTCGAATAGGACCATAGGTGCTCAGACTTATGAATCTCATGTTGTCTAACCTGCATTATTGGGGGAAGGATAAGCTAGGACATATTGTTCGAATAGGACAGTAGGTGATTTGACTTATAAACCTCATGTTGTCTAACCTGCTAAGTTGGGAGAAGGAAAAGCTATTGCCTGCTCGATTAGACATATCAGTTGCCACTCTATACTCTAAGGCATTCACTTTAATTGTTGATCCTTGTTGAATTATCTTGTTGGGTATTGTTGTTTTTATCTTGTTATATATTATTATGCTTGTTTATATTATTCTTGAATGCCCTAAATATGACTGTGGGTCTCATGACCTGAAATGAGGAAATCTAGTTTTGAATAGAATAGGTATTACTTGGATGATTGATGGTAAAGCGGGCTACCGCTTTCCTGAGCCCGTTGATATTTTGCTCACCCCACTTTTCTCCTCAGGTATCTCAGCTGCCTCAATTGGATTGTGAAAGGGAAGGCGTAGGATAAGACATGAAGCCTTCTCATTTACGTGTGAAATGGTTGTATTTATATTACCTATTTTCATATTTAAACATGTATAACACAGGGGTTGACTCGTGTACTTAGTTGTAGAACTAAATGTTAGACTTAGAAATGGTGTATGTAGACGTATAGACCTTATTGCTATTGGATATACCTTGCACAGGTCTTGGAAGAACTTTTACAGATGTTGGAGTTTTTTAATACCTCGAAATACAAAGGAAACTTTGCCAAAATTTAGTTAGAAATGTAGAGTTAGAGAAATGGAAATATCTAAGTTGACTTAATAGGCCTTGAAATAATTCTGCAAAAATTTTAATTGGCCTAGAAAATAGTTAGTCAATGTTTATAAGTTATTTTGTAGGTTAAGGCTTACTATGTTGTCGCTTAACTTGGCTTGGTATTCGAGAGGTTTAAGAGGTGGTTTAGGCCAGGCAACCTTAGGTTGAGAATTAGGGTTGTCACATTGATGAAGTGTGGCATAACCAAAAATTCTATGGGAATAATGTACTTGTAAATTCGAACGGGTACATTTGTAACAATTCCTATTGGTTTCATTGAATAGCCGTTTGGTAAATTAACTTTCTCAGAAGCAAGTACATTCAGTTCTAGCTGAATATGGAGAAAGAAGTGAATTGGCATGTAGTTTGCTCTATAACCCATATCACAAATAGCTTTAAAATATCAAGCACATTTAACTCTTATGTTTAAGATCATTCTCAACATTTTTTTGATTGTTTAACCCTCCATTCTTTAGTTATTATTTTTTCATTTGAAGTAACTTCAACTCGCTCATTCTTTGTCGTAACATTTTCATCTTCCTTTTTTACTGCATTAATAACATATACTTCAGCTTTTAAATTATGAGGATTTAATTCTAAATAATCATTACTAGTTTGTTTATTATTAGATTCATCAGAATTATCATAGACATCTTTATCATTAAAATGAAAAGTGACAATTTTGTTCTCAAACTCTATAGATGTTATTCCTTCAAAGATATCTAACTTTGTTTTAGCAGTTTTAAGAAATGGTCTTACTAAAAGTATAAGCGGATATTTAGATGATACTGAGTCTCCCATTTCCATGACTAAGAAGTCAGCTTGAAATACTAAGTCATTTAATTTTACTAAAATATTTTCTAATAAATTATAATGTTTAATAGTTGTGGTGTCAGCTAAGGTAAGATTAATAGGTGTATTAGTCAATGAACTTATTTTCAATGTCTCATATAGTTTAAGTGACATAACATTAATTGATGCTTCAAGATCGCATATAGAAAAAACTATAAGAGAAGTTCCTAATGTAATAGGAATTGCAAACATTCTTGGATCGAAACATTTCGCAGGTATTTTCTTTTTAATTAAAGCATATACGTTTTGTCTTAAGTTTTTTTAGATTCTTCTAAAAATTAATCCAAGAATGTTTGCAGTTCCTAATGTAATAGGAATTGCATTAGTCAATGAACTTATTTTTAATGTCTCATATAAGTTAAGTGACATAACTGATTCCATCAATGGTTTATTAATTTCTATTTTCCTTAATGATTCAAGAATTTCTTTATTTATTTTCATCCTGATCAATTATTTTAGACTTTCATAAAGATTTTTCATATGCTTCAACTCTAGCTAAATATCATAAGTATAGCTTTTCAGGGAAAGGTTTATATTTCAATTGTTCAGCCATCTATTTTTTAGTAGGAGTAACAATAGCCATCATTTCTTCTTCTTCTTTTTCTTCTTCTTCTTCTTCTTCAATAGTTTTATATGTTTTCTTTTTTATTATATTGTTTAAATATCTTTCCTGTTATAGGTATCTCATTTTCATCACTGAATAAAGAATTAACTTGTGCTTGAATAGTAAGAGCAGCAGCAACTTAAGTAGGTGCTTTAGCTTGATTACTTTATTGAGTACTTAACCTATTTACTTGTAAATACATTTGACTAAACGGATTTTTCAGCTTATTAATAGTAGTGTCATTCTTAATATAATTTTGAGAAATCTGTGTAAAGTTTTGATGACTTTGGTTCATAAAATTATGCATGATTTGCTCTAAATTTGGATTTGTAGATCGAGCATTTTTGTTGAGGTTGTTGATTCGATGCATATTGTATCTGAGCACTTGGTCTATAAGTATTATGATTTTAATTTTAAGAACCATAACTAAGATTTGGGTGTCGTCTTTCAGGATAATAACTATTGTTATTGTATTAATTTCTTGGAGGACCAGAAAATTGGTTCATCGTTGCTTTAACCTCTTCAAAATTCTCTTCATGTAGAGTAGGACTCGAATCCGTAGGATGTATAGCCTCATTACAGAATCCATAAGCTTTAACTTGATTAGATCTATATTTAATTAACAATTTAACCATATTAGATAATTCATCAATTTTATTATCACCTGTATTATTTCTTATATTATCAACTTCATAAAGTTTTTTTCTTGTGGATTCAATCTTTTTGCCATATTGTTTAGATTGTGTAGTCATTTTATTAATTGCTCCCTTTTCTAAAGTAGGTGTTATTTCAAATAAAGATCCATCACATATTGTATCTAATATTTTTTGTTCAAAGTGATTGAATCCTTCATAAAAATATTCTAATAAAGCTCTTTGAGTATATCAATGTTGTGGACAAGAAGAAATTAATTTTTGGAATTAATTCCATAATTCATTAAAACTTTCATCATCTTTCATCTTTGCAACTATGATTTGCTTTCTATAGGAACTAATTTTTCTAGGAGGCATATATTCGTCTAGGAAAGCTTCTAACATTTGAGTTCATGTAGTTATTGAATCTTGGGGGAGATTGAACATCCAATCTTATGCTTGATCTTTTAATGCGAAAAGAAAAATTCTAAGTTTGACTTGTTCTAGGGTACTTTCTTTCGATTCATCATGTTAACCTTATGTTTGTACTCCCTTATTAATTGCTATGGGTCTTCATTGTCTTTACCATAGAAGTTAAATAAGGCACTAATAAATCCAGATCTAAGTTCAAATTTTGAAAATCCATCAGTGTATGGTATGCAAGTAGGCTCATATGCTGTAACATTTTAATTTGTTTGTCTATTAGGAAGTTCTTTATTATTGTTTTTTTTATAATTATTGATAACTCTATTAGCATTATTATTATTATTATTATTATTATTATTATTATTATTATTATTATTATTATTATTATTATTATTATTATTATTATTATTATTATTATTATTATTATTATTATTTATGACATCATTATTATTTTATTATTGTTATCCTCTATCCTATACGCTACATTTTCGCTAAGTTGTTGTTGTCTTAAACTGCGATTAAAAGTTCTATCTATTTCAGGATCAAACGAATGTAAAGATCTGATAGAATTAGAAGTACGAAGTTTGTAGATCATACAACGTCTAAAATCATAAGAAATTATTTAAAATCATCAGCAATAGCGCAAAAAATTATCACATGGCAAGCGTGCACAATAGTTTACCGTATTTTCCTATTATTTATAATAGTGGTAAGTGTGATATCGTCTCCACAAGGATTTTGCAAACTTATGAGGAATGCATTTTTGTTTTTTTTGTTTTCTTAATTTAGTTAATCTAATTAAACAAGAATTGAAATACTAAATTACTAAAAAACTATAAATACTAACTAAATTAATTCAAACAATTCAATGCAAACTAATTAAACGAAATTCAAATTCAATATAACATAAATATTTAAACAAAAATTCTAAACAAACATCTACTAAACAATTTAATATACTTAGATTGCATTCAGACAGTTGAACATAACATCACCTTGTAACCTAGTTATAATTATATAATATGAAATATTGGAATTATTATATCTTAATTCATAACATGTTGATAGCCTTTAGCAAATCATTGATTTTCCTATATTTAATGGAAAATAGCCATATCCTTATCATTGTAAATCTACCTACCGGATAAAACGCAATAAAATAGAAATATAATAGCATTAATAGTCAATGAAAATCATGTCTAATCTAAATTAAATATTAATTAGAATATGTCAATCAATAAATAACTTAGAACACAATCACCTAGAACATCCACTCTGGTAATTTGGCTATATAGATTAATCTAGTTACTACTTCTATTATTGGTGTCAATAATCAAAGACATAGATTTGGAAAATCAAATATCACAATACATATTCGCAACTATGCATACAATATTAATCCTCATTAGTTGTAATATACAAAAACAACTTATTAAAGTCGTGATTGTTGTTTACGAATAGATTTACAACGTTAAGTACATGATTCCTTAATTATAACTATATAGCAATCCAAAGTATATACATGTCTAAGGTTTGTTTAGAGTAATAAACTACTCACCCATGGTGAAAATAAATAACGCAATAATATAATGGAAATTCATAATTAAATAAATACCTCTTAATCAAATAAACTAATATCCAATGTTGCTTCAAACATAAACTTAATAAAACTAACTTACGACTCTCACAAACTTGTTAAGAGAAAAGGGTGCTCTTAATTTCAAAGCCCTAGGGTCCTATTTATAGTTTTCTAAGCTATACAAGTTATAGATAAATTCAAATTCTTCATAGTAATTAAATAATGCAATAATATAATGGAAAGTCATAACTAAATAAATACCTCTTAATGAAATAAACTGTGTAGTCTCGTATTGTTGGACCTTTTCTTCAGTAGACTGTTTTGACTCTTCTTCCTTTTTTTCTTCCATGTCTTCATTTTTCTAATTAATTCCTAAAATCACAAAAACAATAGAATACCTAGTGTAATATCATCATTTTTATATTTAAAATCAACCAAAATGACACTATAAAATATGTCTAATTATTGAATTGTCACTCAACCATACTCTAAGTTTCTATTTATATTGGCAAGTAGGTGTAAAAGCTCTTCTAATTATTCTAAGTATGAAGGCAAGCACTTTGACCAAGTTTTTACTTTAAAAATTGAAAGCAAAGTTTCGCTCGTAAGTAAGAATTTATAAAACGGAAAATATACTGGACTACCGAAAACATACATGTAACATTGTACTAATTTATAAGGGATGAAAGAAATGGAAGGTAAGAAATGGTAATGAAAAGAAAGAAATACCAACACGATTCCACTAAAGTCGCAAGTAAATTGAAAAAAATATGTAAATCCTATACTTGCGGGTCTTCAATCAACGATTATGTTCAACGGTCCACTTACCTAAACACCCCCAAACTTATTCTGAACCTTGTCCACAAGGTTCAAAATAAGCTGGTATACCAAACATAAAAGAAATAGTGAAAATAGATGGATAGTATATACATGGAACTTAGTACAATACTTCAAGCATGGTTAGGAAAATAAGAAAAACGGGAATTAAAACCAATTACTAACTACAAATATGTTCATGGGATGCCTCTTAGTAGCGCTTTTGTTTAACATCGTCGGCTTGACGAATTTACCTTCCCCATAGTTGGGGTCCAAATCAATTACCTCAATTGTCGGTATGGAGAATCGTACGAAGACTTTCTCTTAGTCATGTAAGATCTCATTCCCATCCTGTAAAAGCTTCATCCTCTTACCTACCCGCATGCTAATGTATCGTAACTGCACATCGATCAATGCTCCAACTGCCATTAAGAATGGTAATCCCAACAGAAGTGTTTCACATTGCCTATTACTTTCATCAACCACATAAAAGTCCATGACGAACATGAAGTTTCCTACGTGAACAGATACATTCTCGGCCATCTCTCTTGGTTTCTCCACCGTCCCCTTTGAATATCTCACATATGTGTGATACATAATCCACACAGATTGAAGATTTTGGTTGACATTACATTGACTGTAGCACCCATGTCACATAACACCCTAGGGAACCTCTTATATCCAATCTTGCATGGGAGCACGATCTTCTTGGGGTTCTTATCGGATTGGAACTGGTAGTGCGGTATGTCAGGAGGTATAGTCTTTTCTCCTCGCTATTTCCATCCTTATGCGTTTAGTTCCTTGTTTGACGAGTTGCAGGTTATGTTGAGGTCTGGTACTCATTCATGCACATCTTTGCAAAGGCTCCTCTTCTGGGGTTATCTCCGGCTTAATTTCCTCTGAAGCTTTCTCGATCCACGAATACTATCCATAAACATCTTATCCAGAACAATAGTGGAACAAGCAAAAAAAGTGTCAGTCAAAGAATTCAAAATATAAAAAATTTTAAAACTGACTACTCTTCCTTTATGCTCAACAGACACATAACCTTTGATTAAGTCAATTTGGCTCTCGTCATTCGCATAAAAGGCCTACCAAAAAGAACTAAGAATGGCCTGGAATTGTTTGACTCTGTCATGACGATGATGTGAAAGTCTGCAGGGAACTTCAAATCCCCTACATGGACCATTAAGTCTTGGATTACTCATTTTGAAGAGATATCCTTGCCACCAATGACATGAATTTGAGTATTTGTCTCGGTCATCTCACCGATCCCTATAGAATTATGAAAATTTAAGGACATCCATTAATTGATGCTCCCAAATCAAGCATTAGATTTTCCAATAGATTTCTCCTATTATGCAAAGGACAACTACTACCCCTGAATTGTCACATTTAAGTGGAATGTCGTTAGGACTTCCTTGGGGTTTGGGTTGATCATCTAATTAGGTCTCTCCTAGGGTGATGGTTTTGCAGACCTTATTCTTTGAGGCGCTGTTGTTATGAACAAGAGTGTTCACTTGCGTTCCTGTAGGGTTGGCACCCATATTTTGATTTGGGAAGGGTTGCAAACGCAACTTCCCCTTCTCCTCTAGTTGACTCGATTTTTGTGCAATTTGGCCTATCTAGAATTTTAGGTTTTGGACCGTGGTGTTTGTGTGATTGAAAGTTTCTCAATGTTCACCTGAAATTGGGCGACAACTCTAGCAAACTCGCTATGTTGAACCGTTAGAGATTCGACCATGTCCTCTTGTGAGGAATGATTTGCCACTGGTTCAGTCAACGATTGTCATTTAGGGACAAATGTTGAATAGTTCTAGTTTCGAGATTAATAACTGAAGTTATAGTGGCTCCTTGCCATTGCTTGGTTATATGTGTTTTCGAAGGGCGCTGGATTTTGCCTTTAGAATTGGTTACCTATAACATTGATCGTCTGATGGTCCTCAAACAAAGTAGGACATTCATCAATCGCATGGCTTATAGCTGAGCAAAATCCACAAGCTTTAACATGCACTTGGCCATTACTCGGGTGACGTTCCACCAGGGAAGTCAACTGATCAATTTTCTTGTCAATGGAGCTAGTGGTAGCTCCAACTAACTGACTTCGGTGTATGTCAACACCAATATCCCCGTATAATCGGGACCGTTGCGCTATGTCCTTGTATAGTTGCTTCATTTGCGCAGGGGTTTTGTCATGAATGTGACCACCACAAGCGCTATCAATTATACGCCTCTCTAGAGGGGACATGCCGACATAGAAGAACTTGACAATAGCCCTATTAGATTGGGCATGTTGTGGGAAATTAGCAATTAGATGTTTATAGCGAACCAAAAATCACCAAAAGAATCACCGATTTTCATCTTAATACTGCATATCTCAGAGATGAGTTGGGCTACCTTATCCTTAGGGAAATATTCCCTGAGGAACTCATCTATCATGTCGTGCCATGAGTTAATGCAGCCAGGGTGAAGATAAAAGAGCCATTATTTGGCCTTATCCTTTAAGCAGAATGGGGAAGCCTTAAGCTTTACCGCATTTTCTTCCACTCGAGGAGGTTTCATAGGCTGGCAAGTTGTGTGGAACTCCTTTAAGAATGCCATCGAGTCTTCACTTTCCATGCCATGGAATATGGGCATGAGGTTAATAAAGTCTGACTTAAGCTCGAAAGCTTCACCTTTCACTGGAAAGTTAATGCATAGGAGATGCTAAGTACGAAGATTTCATAGATCTTCATTGACGCGCCCCATGGTAATCTAGCGATCACCACCAGCGTGGCAAGCGCCGTCAACCATACTAGGTTAGGGAAAACTGGGCTCTCGATTTAGAGCTTCCCTAGCCAACCTTTGATGGGTTCTATCAATTTCTAAATCGAAAGGTAACAATGAACCAGTCGATTTACATCGAGTTATCCTACTGTACACAAACTAGTAGACTTAAAGAACAAAAAAAAACAAAAACAAAATAGAAGTTAAACTCAATTTGGAACAAAATCCTCGGCAACAGTGTCAAAATTTGATCACGTATTATGAATATCAAATATAACCCGTAAAAGGTTACCAATCACACTTGGATGTAGTAGTAGTAAATACGAGGTTGAATCCACAGGATTCAGTCAAACTGAGTCTAACTAATAGAAAAGTAAATCTAGGGTTTTTGAAAGAGTTTAATCCTAAAGGTTTACTATACAAGAAGTAAGTAATTATGACTCAGAAAATAGATGCATACATAAGTCTAGGAATCCACGATATAGCCCTATGTTGTTTCTATGTCTTGTATCATCAACTTTGAAAGATAGGTTTCAAAAAAGACCCTAAATAGGCTATACGTGTTGGGGTCACCAACACCCTAGTTCCCTATTCTCGATAGATAGGGCAACCGCTCTCTAAATATTTCTCTTACTCTACTGTACAACCTTGGGCAACCACTCTAAATATTTAGCACATAAACAACATTAATAGCTATGTGGGAACACCTACCCCTAGATAACCTAGGGCAAGCTGCTCTCGAGATTTAACCTAGTTCCCGATGTTACTTAACTAGAATAATAAGTGTGTCGGGTTTCTTGCTCTAAGTGATTGACATCTCTCAACCCGGTTGGTATCATGAACTCAACTTGATTGATAGCAGGTTAATGGGTTTACACCTAGAGATTTGCAATGAATATACAAACTCTAAACTACCATTGAGACATTATTAAAAACAACAACATAATGATAAAGATTTGGTGGTGCCGTTTGTGGTGCCGTCCCTTGTGAAAGTTGCCACCGTCAGTTCAATTCTTACGTCGTCCGATAGTCTAGCCTGACGCTTAGTGGCAAAATGTGTGATGACCCGTTACTTTAAACTGGTGATTTGTGTTAATTCGAATCCTAATTAACTTGAGTTAGGCTCATGGTTAAGTCTGGTGTATCTCGATTAGCGTGTGCACGGGTTTGTGTGATGGTTGGTATTTGTTTGGAATATTTATTGAATTTATAGGTATTAGTATAAAAATTAGAATTTACATACAAGCTTATAATTTAAAAATAAATAATTAAACAATAAATAGCAGTACACCAAGTGCGACAAGGGGGTCGTGAAATGAATGTCCACACCCGAGAATACTCGGAGACATGTCCTGTAAAGCGAGAAAATGCATAAAGTGTATGTATATTTATATATAATTGATATATAAATATACATAATAAAACTATAAGTTTGGTTTGAATTATATGGACCATTAGATCGCCCCGAGATGAGCGTAAATGTTGATGATGTTAAGTTTTGTATCACTTAAAGATGTGTCGCTTTAACATATCAATTACTTGATCAGTCTCTAGGTAGCGCGATGCGTATCTCAAGGAAAATCTATATATATAAATCCAAAACCATCAAACTTATCCTCACAATTTCAATTCGATCAATCGAGAGAGTGAGAGAAACCAAACACCTGAGGGTTTTATTTGGAGGAATCTATCCATAAGCGAACTCAGTGGGTTTGTAGAGATCAAACCACTATTAGATCGTAGATTATCATGTTGGTAAGTAAGTTTTGAGTTTGAAGTTCAATTCAGTAATTGGTGATGATTTCTCTTTGAATTGTTGTTATTGACTTGATACGTTTATACATCACTCAAGGTCATCCCTGATGTATTTGAGGACTGTTGGCTATTGTTTTAGTGATTTGTGAATTGGACAGTGGTTGCTGCTAGGGGTGTACAAAAAATCGATATACTCGATGGACCCGATATGTCCAAAAGGCTATTGATTTAGGTTGGACACTTCAAATTTGAGAATCGATGGGTTGGTTCAGTATTTGGGTTCTACATTTGTAAACCCGATTAGACCAACAATGACTACACTAAGCGGTTGTAAAAGATTTAGATATAGTTGATTTATATATGCATAACAAAATCTTGAATCTCAATCAATCTCAAATATCTTTTGAGAGATTTCCTCTTACTTGTATCAATCAGCAATACCAAACAATTCACTCCGTTCTATATCAAGTTGAACTTTTTGGACTTGTCCACCTTTTAATAATTTAACCATTTTTTAAATGTTAATTTTTTATTTTATATTTAGACTTCAATTTGGTTTCATTTTGAAGAACAATCTATAATTTGCATTTTTTTTTAAGGCGAGGAACTTCATATGTGGCTTAATAATTGTGCTTCAATATTAGTTTGATAACAATGCCATATTTTTGTTTCCTTTTGATCAGATTTTTGTTTAGGTTATTTTTTTTGAAGTGAACTAGAATCTGAGATTATATGTTACAGGTGTATATGCTTGGAGGTTTACTTCCTCGTTTTCTGAAGAAAAATATTATGGTCTATAAAATCGACCCAATGGTTGAAACCAACCCAACCCAAATTTATAGAGTTGGGTTGGTTTGATTTTAAAAAGCCAATTAGTTTGGTTTGTTTCCATAAAAATACAAACCGAAATTATTCGGTTCGATTTGTGTTTGAAGCCAAACTCAAATCAACCTAATCTTTTTACACCCTTAGCTGCTGCCCTGCTCACTGTCGATACAGTGTATGGTGGAGCGTGTTCCATGTATTAGAGGAGAGTGCTCCTTTCATCAGTTGGAATGAACCTAATTGGTGGAGCGTGCCCCACCAAGTGAGGGAGCGCGCTCTCACCCCAAAAAATAGCAATTGTGTTTTGATTTGCTTAGAATTTGTTGAGGTCTTAGTGATCGACTTAGGAGTTCTAAACATGCAGTATTAGGCCTATCTCAACCACAAATAATTTGTGATAAGTTTTGGATCACCTAGAAACCGTGAGTGACCCGAAAAGTTAGGGATTTGGTAACGAAAACCTAATCAAAGGTAAGTATGTATTTACTTATTTATCAATGTAACCTAGATATGTTAGTGTATGTAGTTCATATAGTTAATGGACTGACTGGGGGACTATGTACACTGTGATGTATTTACTAAATGAAAAATGGTATCTAGTGTGAACCGCAAGAGTAACTCCTGAAATTTAGAATAGGTTATATAGGAGATGTGTTACCTTCCCAACCTATATGTAACTTCTATTCTATTAGATTGGTTGCGTGGATTACATACTCACTATAAGGTTTGGGATAGAACCATTGGATATTAATGGATTGGTTAGACAGCACATCGGCCAATTTGTTGGTCTAGCCAACGCATTAATGGTGTCTCTGGGTAATCGTCCCTTGCTTTACAAATAAAATGAGAATCATAGTGTAATAGTCATTGACGCTTGACCTGCATTTGTTATTTATTGGATTATATATTTTTCATAATCTCGTTAGTCATCATTGATGCATATTCTTATTGCATATTGCTCTTAATTACTATATGAAATGTTAATGGCTTTGTAAATCCTTACTTATTGAGAAAGTTTGAGCGCTCATCCCAATTGACAATTCAGGAAAATTGATGAGTGCTACAATCACGGGATAGAGAAGATTTAGGAGTCTTAATCTTCTCTTCAATGTAATGAATCTTCCGTTATAATTATAACTATAGAGTGACGTGATGTTATATTCTAGTATTTGAAAGAAATCCAAGTATATTACATTGTTTAGTAGTGCTTTGTTTAGATGTTTGTTTAAGATATTTAAATTATATTGAATTTGAGTATTGTTTAATTTTGTTTGATTTGAATTGTTTGAATTAAGTTAGTTAGTTTGATTAATTAAGTTAGTACTTATAGTTTTCAGTTATTTAATATTTTCATTCTTGTTTAATAAGATTAACTTAATTAGTAAAAACAAGAAAAAATTACTTTCCTTTGAGACTTGAAAAATCCTAGTGGAAACGATATTCCATTTACCACTACTACAAGTTAAAAGTAAAACACGGGAAACTATTGTGCACGCTCGACACGTGTCAATTTTTGATGTCGTTGCCGGAGATTTTTAAATAATTTATAAGGATTTTAGACATTATATGGTCTACACACTTCGTCCTGTTAATTCAACATGATCTTTACATCCGTTTGATCTTGAAATAGATAAAACTTTTAATCGGAGTTTAAGACAATAACTTAAGAAAAATTTAGTTTATATGATAGAAGATAAAAATAATGATATTAATGACAATGTATTTTATAATATAATGATAACAGAGTTATCAATAATAACAATAATAATAGAGAACTCAGTTTTAAACAAGCAAATAAAAATGATCATTTGAGCTTATGTGCATAGCATACCTCGATGGATTTCCTAAATTTGAACTTAGATTTGGATTTATTAGTGCCTTACCTAACTTTTAAGGTAAAGATAATGAAGACTCACCGAAATTTATAAGGGAATATTAACATAAAGTTAATGGGATGAAATCGAAAGAAAGTACTTTAGAACAAGTCAAACTTAAGACTTTCACTTTTGCATTGAAAGATCAAGCAGAAGATTGGTTGTTCTATCTCCCACAAGATTCAATAACTACATGGACTCAAATGTTAGAAGCTTTCTTAAATGAATATATGCCTAGTAGAAAAATTAGTTCATATAGAAAGCAAATCACAGTTGCAAAGATGAAAGACGATGAAAACTTTAATGATTTTAAGGATAAATTCCAAAGACTAATTTCTTCTTGTTCACAACATGGATATACTCAAAGAGCTTTACTAGAATATTTTTATGAATGACTTAATCACTTTGAACAAAGGTTATTAGACACATTAGGTGAAACTAGAAAATAGTTTAATCCAGAACATAGCTAGTGAGTTGGTAAGATATCCTAGTCTAATGTTTTAAACTGGTATAGTCTAAATTGGGGGAGAACGAGTTATTAATGAATATAACAATTCAAAGAATAATATAAGATAGTGGGAATAAAAATTCATTGCCAAGGATTGACAACTCATTCTGATAATAAGGTGAAATCATTTGTTCTTCAGAGTTTGTTGAGATATGTTTGTCATAATGGTATAATCAAAGTTAAGGATATAATAAAGATGATTTCAGGCAGTTGCAGGATCACTTTAAATAGATGGTAAAAACCATTAGAACTTATTAGAACTTGTGTTATGTTCATGAATGAAGGGAGTCAAGTTTTGAAACCCTATTTTAAGTTGTCATTGTGTTATCAATAATAACATGAAATCTTTGGAGACTTAGAAAATGCACAAGCATTACCGTAAAGGGTTACAAATTACGACGATAAATTCGTTCATGCCAGATTATGCTAGTGGACTAAGTCTCAAAATTAAATTACTCGTATGTATGTTGAATGTTAACAACAAATCAAGGGATTTGATTAGGACTGAGACAATTTAGGATTGTCACATATTCAACACAAAGGTAAAAGAGTAAAGTAATCTTGAAATAATTGAATAATACAAACGATTGATCCTGGGATCTCTAGTATTGTTGTGTAATTTGTTCAGTTAACTCAACTATGAGATTAATGTAAGTTGAAATTAAATACAAGGATGTCTTAAAGGAAGTTGAAGTACAAACTACAATGTTTGCTTGATGATACCTAAATTGTGGAAGAAGTTAGCGTTATCCTAAGACTTCTTATTTAGGTAAATAAAAGTGTTGAAACAATAAGCAAAATTGTAGCTTATAGTTCTATCCATATATATAGTTCCAGACATATTAGAAGAACTATTGGAGATTGATTATCTCGAGATAGCCATTCTGGTAGTCGTACCTAATATGGAAGGCATCGGTTGTAAATAAGAGGAAAGGTTTGTTGAGAATATTTTACTCATTCTTAGAGATTATTGAAAATCTTAGAAGAATCATTGAAAGACAATCTGGAGGTATAAAAACAAGCGGATTGGTATAAGCATTGAATTTCAAACTGTGGAAGTTTGAAAAGTGAAATTGTCAGAGTGATAGAAATGGAATGTGAGATTGATATCTTGGATTTTTCAAATTTATAAATTCACTCTGAAACATCACTCATTTAAGGTGATTGTGTTGACAATGCCTTGAATAAGACAAAGACAAAGGATGTAGTTACAATAAAAGTTGCTCAGTAATATCTCTTGAGTGGGATGTGTAATGATGGATAATTGAAGTCCTGCGCATGCACATCATCAACTGAGTTGTCTAGATTTATAACTACAAATATGTTCTTTGGAGCTCAGATTGGAGTGAGCTAATGACGATTGAATGAGTGATGAATGATTAGAGAAATTGATTGAGATTATCTTGTAGATCAAGGGTTGACTACTAGTTATTGGTAATTTATATGTATAATCTCATATCATAACATTGAGCAGATAAAGAAAGATCTTAGAACTCTAATAAAAAAATATGAGGCATGAATTCAGGCGAAATCCAAAATCATTATGATAAGAATGAATTGTTGGTGACCTAGAATAAAAAATGACAATGTCAATTTTATTAAGAAATATGATATATATCAGCAAGTGGAAACTGAGTTTTATTAACCTTGAGAGTTATGTTACTCTTGCCTTATTTTAATGAAATTTTATACTCAGAAATTTAAGATGAATTAATTTAAGTTTTGGTAACAATTGAAGGTTATTGATGATGTAGTAGTAAGACTGATAGAGTCTGCAAACTTCTTGTCGGTATCGTGGTTTAACTCTTGTGGAAGAGTAAGCGAGATATAAGCGTGTAGAAAGAGTTGAGAGTTTATAGAGAACCATGATTATTATTTTGGCGAGGAACTGGAAGTTTGCTTCCCATTGAGAAAAAGATGTATAATAGCTGGGAAGGTCATTTCTCAATCTTAACACAATATATCTGTAGCTAATCTTAGTTCTAGAGAATATAATTTTCAAGCTTGTGACTTGGAATGTGGTAGTTACTGAAAGAATTATTTGTTGTGTGAGTTCTCTAGTATTGATATTATTAGGCTATAAACATTGGGGTGTTTCCTTAAAAAGTTTATATGCTTAACTTCGTCGTCAATTGGTGTAGGACGAGAAGTAAAGATACAAGTTAATTGGAGCCTGACTAATTTAGAACTACATAAAAGAGTGTCAACAGACTGTCTATATGCAATTACAACTCAGATAAATGGAAAGAATGTATTGACAAACATCATAGATGTTAAAATAATCAAAAGACATATGAGGAAGTGTAGATGACTTGAGTTTCTCAAGAGCTACGACTTCACTTTGGAGTACCACTCAGGCAACGCAAATGGGGTTGCTGATGCCCTGAGTAGGAGAAGAACATGCATAGAAAATGTAGCTAGTGCCAAAGCTTCTCAATTTACACTTCTTGAGGAATCATCTATGATGATGATTCATGACAGTTCAACTAACAAATCATCAACTAAGAGAGCTAGTTTTTGAGCTACTAATCTGTTCTTTTGTGCTCTGAATCGGACTGAACCAGAGATGATTCAGTGGGTGATTGGTTGTCAAAAAACTAATGAGGATTATATAGTGAATTCGAAGTTAGCGGCTAATATGGATCATTCTTATTGGTCAGTTTTTGGTCATTGTATGTTACGGTTTAGGGATAGATTGTGGATTTTATCTTAGGATCAGTTGAGGCTGGAGATGTTACGAGAATCTCATAGATCTCTTTACTCTATTAATCTAGGTAACACTAAGATATATCGCGATATGAGGCTTATTTATTGGTGGTATGGGATGAAGATTGATATTGCTGAGTTCGTAAAGAGATGTGAGATATGTCAGCAAGTTAAGGCTGAGCATAGGAAACCTGAAGGGTTATTGCATTCTCTACCAACTCCTGAGTGGAAATGAGAACATATATTGATGGATTTTGTTTTCGATCCACCTTTGAGTCGGCGTAAGCACGATGCAGTGTGGGTTGAAGTTAACAGGTATATGAAGTATGTGCATCTCCTGCCAATTTTCATGCGAGATCCTCTTGACCAATTATGTGCGATGTATGTATGTGAGTTGTTAAGATTTCATGGAGTTCTAGTGTGGATTACTTCAGTCATAGATCCGAGACTCACGTCCAAACTATGGAGTTAATTACAGAGACAGCTAGGAGTTATTCTTAACCTTAGTAAGGTATACCATCCGTAGACTAACAGACAGATTGAGTTATTGATATTAGTGCTAAAGGATATGCTTCAAGCTTGTGTCTTGGAGCTAGGTGGTAGCTAGAAAAAATACATATCTGTATGAGTTGATTCAGGACTACACAAAGAGAATTCAGCAGATTCACCAACCTTTAACTAGGAAACAACTAAAGAGAGAAGTGATACGCTGGTAAACATCATTGGTTTTTGAAGTTTTTAAAGGATGATCTTATCCTGTTTAAAGTCTCACCTATGAGAGGAATGTATAGGTTTAGGTTGCGGGGTAAGCTAGCTCCAAGGTACATTAGGCAGTTCAAGTGCATGAAAGAGTTGGTCCTGTTGCTTACAGGTTAAAGTGGTCTCCTAAGCGAACTGAAGTTCATAATGTCTTCCGCATGTTTATGTTTCGCTAAACGAAGACTCAATTCACTCCAAGGATTGATTGGAACAAATCTGATCTTCAGGAAGACTTATCTTACAACGAGCAGCCGGTTCATATACTTGATTGTATGATTTAGAAGCCGAGAATCAAATAGATTCCTTTGGTTATAGTGAAATGGTAATTTTTACAGAGATGAGGAACTAACATGGGAGCGGGACTCTTATATGAAGGAGCAGTTTTCATTTCTCTTTGAAACTACACGTAGTTAACCCGAGTTAGGCTCGTGGTTAAGTCTGACGTATCTCGATTAGCGTATGTGTCAGTTTGTGTGATGGTTGGTGTTTGTTTGGAATGTTTATTAAATTTATAAGTTGTAGTATAAAAAAAGAGTTTATATACAAGCTTATAATCGAAAAATAAATAATTAAACAATAAATAGCTGGTACACCAAGTGTAATAAGGGGGTCGTGAAATGAATATGCACACCCGAGTATACTTGTAGGCATATTCGGTGAATTTATTAGCGAGAAAATGCACAAATTGTATATATATTTATATATAATTGATATATCAATATAGATAATAGGCAAAACATATTTTTTGGTCCTTGAACTTTGAGCCTTTTATGCTTTTGGTCCCTGAACTTTTATTAGTGTACATTTGATCCCTGAACTTTCGTTGTTCTACATTTGGTCCCAGAACTTTTAAGTTTTTTATGCTTTTGGTTCTTGAACTTTGAGTTTTTTATGTTTTGAGGGAAAATTAATTTTTTTTTCGACTTTCGTTGGTCGATCTGAGTTGTTCGGTTCAATAATATAAACCACTTTACTCTCCTTGACTAGTCACACGACACTTTTGTTACCCACGTTGGTGGAATTTAACACTTTAAATGGTGGAAGGACTAAATGTAGAATCATTGTGAAAGTTCAAGGACCAATTGTGTAGTAATAAAAGTTCAGGGACTAAAGCATAAAAAACACAAAGTTTAAGGACCAAATCATTAGTTTTGCCTAGATAATAAAACAATAAGTTTGGTTTGAATTATATGGATCGTTGGATCGCCTCGATGTGAGCGTAAGTGGTGATTTTGTTAGGTTATGTGTTACTTTAAGATGTTTCATTTTAACAAATCAATCATCGGCCTTGAGATAGCGCGATGCGTATCTCGAAAAAAAATCCATATATATAAATCCAAAACAATCGAACTTATACTCACAGTCTCAATTCGATCAATCGAGGGAGTGAGAGAAAACAAACAGCTGAGGGTTTGATTTGGAAGAATCAATCAAGAAGGGAACTCAGTGGGTTTGTAGAGATCAAACCACTGTTAGATTAGAGATTATCACATTGGTAAGTAAGTTTTGAGTTTGAAGTTCAATTTACTAATTGGTGAAGATTTCTTTGTGAATTGTTGTTGTTATTAATTAAATAGTGTTTAACACCTCCCTAGAGGTCCTCCCTGATGTATTTGGGAAGTGTTGGCTGTTGTATTGGTAATTTTTGAATTAGACTGTAGCTGCTGCCCTGCTTACTGTCAAAAAGGTGCAGGGTGGAGCGCGCTCCTTTCATCAGTTGGGACGAACCCAAGTGGTTGAGCGCGCCCCACTAAGTGAGGGAGCGCGCTCCCACCCTAGAAAACAACAACTGTGGTGCGATTTGCTTATAATTTTATGAGGTCTTAGGGACTGACTTAGGGGTTTTAATCATGGAGTTTTTGGCCTATATTAACCACAAATGGTTTTTGATAGGTTTTGAATCACCAGGAAAGCGTACGTGACCTGAAAAGTTAGGGATTTGGTAATGGAAACCTAAGTCGAGGTAAGTATGGATTCGCTTATTTATCAATGTTGTTTGGATATGTTAGTATATGTAGTTTATATAGTTTATGGACTGAATGGGGGGCTATATACACTGTGATGTATTTACTAAATGAAAAATGGTGTCTAATGTGATCCGCAAGAACAACTCTTGGAATTGAGAATAGGTTATAGAGGAAATGGTTTACCTTCCCAGCCTATATGTAGCTTCTACTCATTTAGATAGGTTGCGTGGATTATATATTCACTAGAGGGTTTGGGATAAAACCATTGGACATTAATGGATTGGCTAGACAACACATCGACCAATGTTTTGGTCTAGAAATTGCATTAATTGTGTCAGTCGGTGATCGACCATACATTTACAAATAAAATGGGAATCACATTGTAATAGTTATTGACGGTTGACTTGCATTTGTTATTTATTGGATTATATGTTTTTCATAATCCCGTTAGCTATCATTAGTGCATATTGTTATTGCACATTTCTCCTGATTCCTATATGGAATGTTGATGGCTGAATCTTTACTTAATGAGCAAGTTTAAACGCTAATCCCAATTAACATTTCATGAAAATCGACGAACGCTACGACTACAGAATAGAAAAGATTTATGAGTCTCGATCTTCTCTTCAATGTAATGATCTTCTCTTGTTTTATATATTTGTATTGACTTACAGTTTTGTAATATCGCAAGGGATGGTAGGTTTTGTATAACTGAGATTTATTCTGATTGAATTTGGTTTTGTATATCGTATTAATATCGAGAAAAGTTTTTAATTCCCGTTGCGTTTAATATTTGTTTTATGTTGATATTCAATATACAATCGTGTTTATCAGGGGATAGAATGAGATGCTGCTGGCTCAAGTTAAGTCTAATGAGATTATCGGGGCTTAATTAGGGTTTTAGGCCGACTATCGCCCTAATCGGGTTAGGGATGCTACACCGTGTCTTCTCTATTAGTGTCATCCATGCACATAAGGGCGTCACATCTGCTAATTTTTTATCGAACATTGACTTCTCACTAGGATTTGTCTAATTCTGACACAAATGCTCAAATACTTTGTAAATCTCCAAATGTAAACATAAAGAGCCATAAAATATGACTTTGGACTAATTTACATAGCAAAACACCAATGCAAAAGTGCATAAATAATGACTCATCAATGTTGCACCAAATTTAGGATTACCTACTCTTGGTAAGGAGTTGGATTACCATATCCTAGTTAAGGATTTGTGTGGCGGGCCAAAATCCCAAGACAACCTTGGGCACCGCCATGTCACATTACACATCACCAAGCCTTTCCACGTCATGAGCTGCTTATATATGATACCCTAACTGATTGTTTACACGTTCCAACTAACACTAGCTTAGCCAATTATTCTTCATAAAATTACTAATGAATTTGTTTAGCTAGTTAGTTAACCTATTAGGTTTCATTATCATTTTACAGCAGAAGACCTTAAAATATATGAGTATTTTATGTATATTATTAAAATTTCTAAGTAGTGGAATACCTTAAAATAAAGTACAATGTATATAAGGCAACAAAATAAACAAAAGCAGGTATATACATGTATAATGTCTCTCATAGTCCCCTGATACACATAACAAAGCAAAATATATCAAAATATAAACACCTACGAGTATGTCCAAGACCGTCAGTTGAAAGAGATAGTCACCTAAGATTCCCCTTTGCCGCTACTCTTAGAAAGAGATAGTCGCCTAAGATTCCCCCTTGAGGCTGTGAATCGACTACAGATAGTTGAACAATGTGACAGTCAAAAATAAGTATCTATTACCGCGGATAGACAATTTATTTGTTCAGCTGAAAGGAGCACAATTTTCTCCAAGATAGACTTGAGATCATGGTATCATCAGCTTAGGATTAGGGATGACGATTGGTCCAAAACAATGATCAGCACGAGATATGGACACTATCAGTTTATAGTCATGTCGTTTGGTTTGACTAATGCTCCTACTATGTTTATGAATTTGATGCATCGGGTGATGAGACCATTTTTTTGAACGCTTTATGATAGTTTTCATCGATGATATATTGATATACTGGAGGACTCGAGAGGATCACGAGTAGCACCTTAGGGAGACGTTGCAGACTTTGAGGGAGCACAAACTCTACGCCAAGTTAAGAAAGTGTGAATTTTGGCCCTCAATGGTCAAATTTTTGGGACATTTTGTTAGAGCACCAGGTATTGTTGTAGATCTAGCCAAGATTCAGGCTATTATGGAATGGCCAGCACCGACGTCACTCATGGAGATCAAGAGTTTTCTTAGGTTAGCAAGATATTATTGCAGATTCATGAAGGATTTCTCAAAGATTGCTTCACCGATTACCAGATTGACCTAGAAGGACATCAAGTTTGATTGGTCTAAGGAATTGGAAGAGGCATTTGCTTAGCTATAGAGGTTGTTGACTACCGCACCAATGTTGGTATTGCTAGAGCCTAGACAAGGATTCTTGATATATACTGATGCTTCTTGTACAAGTCTAGGTTGTGTGTTGATGCAGGATAGAGGCATGGTGGCTTACGCATCCAAAGAGCCGAAGATACATGAGAAGAATTATTCCACTCATACTTTGAGTTGGCAGTAGTGGTATTTATTCTGAAGATATGAAGACATCATCTATATGGAGAGAAGTTCACGCTCTACACCGATCATAAGATTCTAAAATACCTCTTCATACGGAAAGAGCTAAACATGAGGCAACGCATATGCTTAGAGTTTCTAAAGGACTATGAATCTTCTCTGGAGTATTACCCTGGAAAAGCTAATGTAGTTGCTGATGCGATGAGTAGGATACCTACTGCAGATGTCGATATTGTTAGATGCCATATGAAACATGAATATGGATTACTCGAGCCAGCGGTGATGATGAGTCAATTAAATATTCCTATCGACACTCAGGTAATTATATGTGCACAGATAAGGCTATAGACAATATCTATACCGAGAATGTAAGAGGGTCAAAGAGCCAACATTCTATACCCGAGATTTAATCAGTTAGCCTAGAGTACTAATTTTACTGACTAGATAGAGACGATGGATCAGTGTCTGACATTTTAAGGCAGATTATGAATACTTTAAGTGGCAGAGCTGAGAGATGAGATTTTTCAGAATTCACACCGTTCCCGATTCACTGTTCATCTAGGCAAGACCAAAATTTACCATGACAATAGGAGATATTTTTTGTGGCCTGGGATGAAAGCGAACATATCAGAGTTCATTTAAAACTCTGGGATTTGCTAGCAGGTGAAGGCTGAGCATTATAGACCTGAAGGATTATTACACTGCTTCCCATTCCGCGATGGAAGTAGGAAGGCATAGCCATGTACAATGCCAGAGGATTGTCGAGGACTGCCTGTTAACACGATTCTATATCGGTAATTATGGACAGATTGATGAAATATGCTCATTTCTTACCAATTGCAGCTCACTAAACATTTGACCAGCTGAGCATATTGTTCGAGAGGGAGATTACTAGATTGCATGGGGTGCCATTGACTATCATGTCAGACATAGATGCTATGTATATATCCAGGATGTGGTGGAGTATACAGGAGCAATATGGTACGCACCTACAAATCAGTACATCGTTTCACCCTCAAACAGATGGCAGACTGAAAGGTTGATTCAGGTTCTCGAGGATATGCTTAGGGATTGTGTACTTGCATTTGGTGGATCTTGGGAGGAGTACATACCATTGTGTGAGTTTTCATACAACAACAGTTTTTAGGCTAGTATTGAGATGGCACAATTTGAGGCGTTATATGGTAGACCGTGTCACTCGCCATTTTGTTGGGCTGAGCCAAAGCACCGTGAGCAAGTAGAGCCTGAAATTGTTGTTCATCACACGGAGAAGGTACGACACATTCGAAAGAGGCTTAAAGGGGCTTAAGAGAGGTATAAAAGTATGTAGACACGTATCACAACAATCTCACATATACCGAAGAAGCCTTTGTATATTTAAACGTTTTTTCTTGGAAAGGTCTTCACAGATTTGGTTTGAAAGACAAGTTAGCACTGAGAATTATCTGGCCTTTCAAGATCAAAAGACGAGTCGAGAAGGTTGCATATGAGCTTGAGTTACCTCAACATATGTTAGAGATTCATCCAGTCTTCCATATTTCTATGCTTCGACTAGCTAAGTTGATGGCGGTGTCAGATTGACACTTGACTTAAGTCAGATTGACATGAGTGAGGATGTATTTTATGAGGAGCAGCCAGTACGGATCCTAGATCGGAGGGTACAACAATTGAGATGCAAGTCTTTCTTGAAGGTGTTAATCAAGTGGCAATTTCATGGTGATTCAAGACTCACTTGGAAACAAGAAGACTATATGCGAGATAGATTTTCGTACCTTTTGAGTTAGGTATAACCTTAACAGAACTTTAATTTCGACGATGAAATCTCCATTAGTTGGGAAGATTTGTCATGACCCGAATTTCTAATCCGTGTTTAATCGCTTAATCAGGATCAATGACTCATGACGTGAGACCCACATCGAGATACGTGCAATGATCAAGGTGATGTGGTCAAGGTAGATGTTATATTTGTTGTGATATGTGCTTAGTGTGTTGTATATGTATAGACTACTAAGTCACTTCTACCGATGTTTAGGTATCGAGACATGAGCAGGGATGCGCCTTGAGATGCATGTCGGTATGAGACTGAGATAGAGAGTGATGAAGTAAGTTCGTTTGAATTTAATGTAGCTTAAATAATAGTATTAATGAGGCTATAGTTGATTTTATATTAAGAGTAACCTAAGTTAGCAAGTTAAACCAATCGTCATTTGAAGATTCTCGAGATAGATGATGGCACATTAAAAGACAAATTGAGTTTCAAATTGGTGTTAGCTAGATGGAGATAGTGGAGAGTTAGTGAGAATTGTGGCAAGGTGTAAGCCATTGGATTATTCTCGAGATACTTGGTACATGGAGATCAATGGCTATGAATCAACCTTATCCCATTTATATATAAGGAATGAGATCGAAGCAATTCATTTTATTTTCAAAACTTAGTTGAGAATAAAGCTTGCTAGAGAAAAAGAAATCAGTGAGCATCAACAACTTTAGAGGAGATCTTGTAGGTTTAGGAGTTGTAGATTAAGTTGTTGGTATTCAATTAGATAACTTCACTTACATCATTAGTTTAGATTAATTTGATGAATTTATGAAATATATGAAGTATGACTAATCTTTTGTCGTTAGTGGGTGTAATTGGTTCTCTTATAGGCAAGGAAAGAGATCCCAAGGTGTTGGAGTGTCTATGTGTGGAGAGAACTTAGAATTCTAAGTGCAAAATTTTGGATTTTCCTGCACATAGCATGCTAAATAAGTTAGCTAGCGTGCTACCTGTGTGTAGTTCAGTAATAATATTGACTAGTGCACTAATTAGGTCACTACTGCGCTAGACAAAACACCCAGTGTGCTAAGTGTTCTGAAAGTACAAAATCACCAGTTTCCTAATTTCAACTTAAATACTTTAAACAACTCTAATACCTTAATTAAAGGTCTAAACACACTTAAATTCTTATGAAATGATATTAGGGACCTAAGGAAGAGTCTCGAGAGTTCGAATACGTAATACGAGGTGTTGGGAGGTTAGATTAGCATAGGACATTGTGTGGATTGTAAGTAAACTGATTTAGATATTTATTTACATTTCATTCCAATTTTATTATTTATTTATAGTAATTTGGATTGATTTGCATTTTGTACTCTATATGTCATGACTTGTTGATTCATCTCATTCCGTAAGTTTGCTATCATGACATCAATTGTTGGTTAATGCTTTCATTGACTTTATATCATGTGCTATGTCATTGTTGATTGTTGAAATATTTAGTCAAATGAAATATCATGCTATTAGGTAACGGTGTACGGTATTGTAAATTTCATTTTCGTTGTGCATTATATACGCGATCCTATTATTGGATTCTGAAACCGTGTCATTCCTTGAAATATGAAAGTTATTCTTGTATCTAGGACAATGAGATGATAGAGATGGGTGCGGCACTCAGGGGTCACTAGACTTTCAGGGATGTCAATATCTCACCACTAACTTGTGCAGCACACGAGGTATGAAACCCGGGGTTGTTGGCAAGTATACATAACAGGTGATTGGCATTTATGATTGATTATGGAGGCGTAGAGTTTAGCTTTGACCTTCAATAGAGATGTAGAGCTTATCTCCATCTTAAGATAATGGAATTAAGGCATTGGCGATAAGACTCACTGTCGACCGGCCCTAGATCATTACTACTTAGCCATGTGTTAGTTTCATATTTACTAACTAAAGAATCTCTTAGCATGACTTTGTTTTCAGCATACTTGCTATTATTATGCTTTTAGATTCTTGTTATATATTTATAAATGTGAACAAATGTCTCTCAGTGTTACTTTCTATTTTCCTGTAATTACTGTCCTTTTATGATGGTGGGTGCAGATCTATTTAGTAGCAGACTAGACAAAAAGAAGATCGGTGACTACCTCTGAGCAAGTACAGCACTGCTACACATGAATTTATATGTTTTTTGTCTATTGTATGACTTATATATGTCTTCCATATACTTTTGGGGTTATATATATTGTGGGTTAAAAGATAGTACCCTGACCAGGTACATGATGAAATATTATCGTCGTTTCATTATATATGCACGTGATCTTTATTTCTTTGTTTTCCAAAACTATTAGGTATTACGTGAAAAGCTTCCGCTAAATTGTTAAGACTTCCGCTGAATAATCTTTAAGTTTTTCAAAATTTAAATAACTCCAATTTAGTAATTGACATGAGATAAAGAAAAAGTACTTAATTGTAAAAAATTGACTTGTAAGTATAATGGTTTCCAAAAAAAAAGGGCTGACTAATTCATTATTAAGTCCTACGGGGTGAGATTATGGCTTAATGACGGGATTACGCTAAGTGGTGCCCTAATTTGAGAAGGGGTCATCACAAAACTTTACGTGAATTATAAGTAAACTGATTGAGATATTTCTCTCCATTTCATTTCAATTGTTTGTTTGTATTCAATATGTCAAGCCTTGAATTCCGTGTTGATGTTAAACCTTGATTGTTGACAAATTAGAACATGTATATAGGTTTCCTTATTTGATTTCGGGTGTACGCGGCACACAGGGTATGGGACCCGGTGATGTTGGTATTTCGACTAGTTAGTGACACAAACCTACTATATGAGGATGATGAAATGAACAAACAGCGACCAATTAGGGTAATAATGAAGTGCTATGTATGCTGACCTATTATATAAGGTCGATATGTCGTGTTTCATAACTAATAAGGATAGTACCTACGTGCACTGCTAATTAAGATATTACCTTATATTTATATGATCTAAGTGGTAATATCTAAGTTAATGTGTTGAACACATAGCTGATTGGATTTGGTTAATCTTTAACTTTCGTGTCAGTCTCACTTTGTTTAACTGTGATGCCTTCTAGCATACTTTTGTTTCAGCACTTCTTTGCGATTCATATGCTTTAGATGTCTTTTTATATTATTTGGAAATGTGGATAAATGTCTCTCAATGTTACTTTCTACATTACCGTACTCATCGTCTTTTTTATGACGGTGGATGCATATCTAATGAGTAGCAGGCCAGACAAGGAGAAGATCGGCGACAACCTCTGAGCCCTAGACAAGAGTAGGTGATCACTTTTTGTATTTATTATTTACGTCTATTTTAATGGTTTTGAGTTGTACAATGGATTGAAAGATCAGATTCCTGACAGATGCATTAATTTATTTGTTTGAGTTCATGTGATCGTTTATTTACCTAATTTTCAAAATAGGTGTTTTTATAATGATCTGGACATTTTATTAAGTCTTCCACTGATGACGATAAAATGATAAAAAGTTTTAATTAACCCTAAAATAATAACAAAAATAATAATAATAATAATAATGTGAATTTTGTAATGTTTGATCTAAAAACAAATAACAAGGAGAATAGGACAAAAAGGCTTACTAATACATTGTTAAGTTCTACGTGGCTGAAATTACGGCTTAATGAAGAGATTAGGTCGGGTAGTGCCCTAGATTAGGGAAGGGACGTCACAGTACTCTATTCAATATTTCCAACCAATTGAGCTAATACTAACTAACTGAGCTGTAAGTTGTACATCAATTTTCATTTCTCTTGTATCTTCATCGCCATACAGGTATCTCACAACAACTTCAATTTAAAATAATTTAATGCTTCAAACTTCACCACTGAATAATCACGTGGTATAGTACTACATTTGAACCAATATACAACTTATTCACTAATATCAATTGTATACTGCTTTGGTTCAACATTTTCAATATTTGGAGTTGGACACCTAGTAAGATCCTTGTAAAGATACCGTAGATTTAATCAAACTTATAGTTTCATATCATAAGTCTTATCGGGACTCGTTCACCTGAAATTCTCCTTTTCATGCATATGTGAGAATTTCTTGGCCATTTAGTTGCCTATACTTAAGCTTTCAATTGACTCCAAAAAAAAAAAAAAACTTCATAGATTTTTTTTCTTCGACAATCACCAATTCATTTGATTATTCAAAGACATGTGTCGTCACACTGGCCTTTTACGCTGTGAATGAATAATGATTATGATATAGAGTTACTTAAGACTTTGGTCATGCACAACTACTGCAGTGCCTTACTTTGACTAAATGAGCTCTTTCATGTCACTTCTAACAGTCACAAGTCATCTATACGTCTCATTTTATTTTATACACAGAGTTTATTTAGTTCGATTTTTGTTAATCTTAGTTTTTTTTGTCAACTGTCAATCTTAGTTACTCTTACATTAATCTCGTTCTTAGTCCTTTACAAACTTATCAAAACTTTCTCTCAACACCTAGGCCACTTAAAACTCCTTTATCTAAACTAATAAAGATAATTATTTTCGTCTTTTCTCTTTGTAAAAATATAGCTAGGGATTGTTCTAATTCATATGATCATTTAATGAATTGAGTCTTCCTTATCTAGACTTTGTTCGAAACAGAGAAATTCATAATTCAAATAAACTAACTATTTGTTATTGCCTTAATTGTTTTTATTAGTATCAGGTTTTCTCGATGTTTATTTCTCTCAAGAAGAAATTCGGTACTTTTCAAAAGATTATGTAAGATAACAAATTATCTTACTGATCATCAATTCACTTTTTGATAAATTCACCTTCCGTAGTTGTTCAACGGAAGAGTTAGAAGTATTTGAATTTCTAGGACCACAATCGACTTAACGGTTAATCAAACTTTTAAAGGATGCTATGTCAATCGATTAAGTCTTATCAATGAATATTTTCTAGTCATTTTCAGAACATTTTCTCCAATATCAACTTCTAATATGTTGATCGTATCACTACACTTTTCTTTTTTAGTTAGAAAATTTTTTGATCTTTGTTTCGTATCAACACCTAATCCGGTATTAACAAAGATTACTTCTAACTTTTTTAATTTCATTCGTTTTATCATTTCTTGGTTAATTCACAAAACCATTATACTCAACGTCACTTGTAAATTAGCATCTTGATAAAGAAATAATAAAAAAATTCAATACTTCTTTTAGAAGTTATTTGATTGTTTTTAGTCGTGGTTCCAGTCCTAATTTCACTTTATATTTTGTTTTGGAAATGAGACAATACTTAAGTTAAAAGTATTTTATTTTAGTAGAAACTAACTTAGACAACTTAACTAAACTTATCACAATCTTATTGTGGTTTTTTCAGTTAAAATTCAGTCTGTCTAATTAATTTCTATTTTTAAAAACTCATGTCTATTTTTGTTTTTCAATGAGATTACTTCGGAACCAACTTCTCAATTGGTTATGAATGTGACACTCGAGAATTGTATAAACTTGATTAGACAGCTAATTAAGTATTTTCGAATTTAATTTGAGGATTTAGGTATCATAGGTGGGACCCACGCGTTACGGATCAAAGATCATATATTTTACTATTATTTTTTTGTGTCGTGTGCCTATTTGATATATTATACACTATTTTGACGTCAAATAGGGTCAAGTTGAAGTGTATACGCGGTATCCATGAGTTTCGGAGTGCGTTGGGGAATTTTCTCCGATTTTTGGTAATTTTTGAGTATTTCTAAGAATTTAATTTGGATATAAACAGAGGAGATAATCATGAAATTAAATAAAATAATTAATAAATTGGTGGGTGCCTAGTGACACACGGGGTCGAGGGTGACATGTGTGGGGTGTACAATAGTGTGCATGCCCGAGGTTGGTCGTTGGGGCGCGTGTGGAATCTTTAGCCGCGAAAATACGTAGGTACATTTATATTTATATATATAGTTTATATATATAAATATATAAATAAATCCTTTAGTTTGAATTAAATTAGAGTATACTTTGGATTCGCCTTGAGATACGTGTAGCGTAAGTGTCGAGGAAGAGAAATGGTTGAATGTTGCGGTGGGTGAGATTAATTTTCCTTGCCTTGAGATGCGTGCTATTCAATCTCAATGAAAATCAAGGGTGTTTGTTTTTTTATATATAACCATTTGATTTACCTCGAGATACGAGATACACGTATCTCGAGAAAATCAAAATAATTAATTTCACACTAAGTCGGTCAAGAGGTGGTGCTTATCTAGTTGATAGCCACTTGATTTATCTCGAGATATGCAACACGTATCTCGGGGAAGATCTATATATAATAAGTGAATCGTTAGATTTGCCTAGAGATTCATGCGATGCGAATGTCGAGGAAATCCTAATATATATCCTCGGATCAACAAATCACCTCATTATTTATATTTTGAAACAAAGATTGACCTTGAGATACATTGTTCGTAACTCGAGGAAATCAAAATAAATAATAAAAATATAACTATTAGATTTATCTCGAGATTCGTGTTATGCGAATCTCGAGGAAATCTTAACATTTATTTTCAAATCAAAAGAAGTTTCTCACCCATTTCGTTCATTCTCACAAAGGAATCAAAATCAGAAAGAGAGAGATCGAGTGAGCAATGGGAGATAGAAGAGGAGACCGAGAGAAAGGTCCCCTTACATGGTGAGTTTTGTTGGGTAGTTGTTGATGGTTGTCGATGTTGTTGAGTTGTTGTTGATGTTGATCGTTGTTGTTTGGTTGAGGGAGAATAGTAGGTGAGTGATTTGGAGAAGGAAAAGATGATAGGGGGAGGGGGTGAGATCCCAACCCAAGTGATTCAACCAAATAAAAAACACGTATGAATAGGGGAGTAATGTGAACTAAGAAGAAGAAAAAGAAAAAGAAGATACAGAAGAAGAAAGGGGGTTTTTGATCCCCCTAACCAGACTGAACTGGATTCGGTTCAGTTGAACCGGACTAGTCCGATTCAGGGGTCAAACCACTCTTTCTCAAATTTAAAAAAATTTGAAATAGAAAAAAAATACGATAACTCCCTTAAAATTAGGAAAAAATTAGAAAAATGGAATTTTTGGACAAATTAATTAAAATAATGGATTTTATGAAAAATAACTTGCTCATATTAAAGTTCTTAATTTGGTTTTGAAATCATAAAGATATGAATTTTTGAGGTTGCAAGACCAAAACTAGAATTATGCATGTTGTATTAGGAATCAACCTGGGTAATTTGGTCATAACTTGCTCATTTTATATCCAAATTGATCCAAACCAGTGGCATTTGAAATCTTAGTTAAAGGGGAATAACTTTTCTTACTGAAAGTATTTTGATTCAAATGTTTTTATGTCCAAACATTCTCTACAAGTAGGTGGTGGAATTCAAAAGGAAAGTTTTGAAACTGAAATTGTTAACTGCAAACTCCCTAACTACTTATCCAAATGAGCTTATCTTTTAGTATGTTGTATTTGGGTATGTTTTCTGCCTTGTGAAAAAAATCACATTTTTGGGAACTATATATTGGGAGAAATATATTTTCTAAGTCCGCTGGTCGGATTAGATTCCAATTAGACCTATGTTTAGTAAAATCATGATATCTTTTTCATTTTAAATCAGAATTTTGCAAACTAAACCTTTTCAGAAAGCTAAGAGAGACCAACAATAATTGTAATGATAGAATATTTCGACATTTGGACCGTTTCATGCATAAAAGTGCGTTAAAATGTAAGACTGAAATTGAGACTTAATTTAGTCTTTAGGGGCTGATTTAGGAAGATTGATTTAAAGTTTATTGAACCAATTTGAATACACAATAAACACACTTAATTGACTTCAGGGACTTAGGGGACCATAGCTCAGTGTCAGGGAGCTTGTCGCGTCGGATTCGAGAGTCTAAGGGAGTCGGAGCGCAGATTTAGGTGCATAAAACCCTTAAGAATGCTTCACAGAATTCAGTTCGTTTCTCTTATGTGTGTGATGGGTTCCAAACTATTTTCCTTTACTGGTTTGTCTAACTGATTAATCAATTTATCGGGGTTTTTTACACCTGGATGTGTGGACAGACTTGGATACACTATACCATAGCACGTGTGATCATGCCCCCGGTGAATTGCGACTCGAGCTGCACCAATGCACACATGTCGGTGTCTTAGTGGATTTGGCCAGCGCCGCAAGGACTAAGGACGGGACAATAGAGGTGGTAGGAGAAGCCCCTGGAAAGATCCTTAGCTCCGAAGTATGGTATAGTCTGCTACACGCGACACATCCTTGGGTTTTCATCAAGGATATTTACGTGTATATTGACTTAACTGTGGTGTGTTTACATTCTCGTTTATATCATTAACTGCTATTAAGCCTTATTTTCGAGCATTTTGGTTGGTATGTACTAGTGTTAATCACTGCTTGTTTGATTATTGTCAGTTGCGCTATCTAACTGTCATGGTATGCTGCCTTTTTTTGAATCTTTTGTATTGCCCTATATTCATGTAAGTTTGTATTTCTATTGCCAGATAACATACATGCATGATTTGTACTTCTATTTGATTTCTTGCACAATACTGTGTGGACTTCTCTTGGGAATTTACTCACTAGACTCATCACTGTATTTGTTGGGTGACTGAGTGCAGACCTTTCTACGAGTAGCGGCAAAGAAACTCATGGGTGACTATCTCTTTTTATGACGGTCTTGGACACACTCATAGGTGTTTATATTATTTTGATATTTTGGTTATTGGGGGACTTGAGATGACCTTGTACATGTATATACCATGTGTTATGGTACTGTCGCTTATATACAGAGTACTTTTCCGAGTTTTTCATAGTAGGACATGCTCGTATAGATAATGTTTATCATGCTAAATTACTTTACCTAATTTTATCAATTAAAGTTTCCGCTGATTTAAGTTAACTTGTAAGATACAACCCACCAGTGTGGTTAGGATTATAATAAACTACAAATTAGTGAACCTATTAGATATTTAATTACTTAAAAAGAATTGGTTAAGAAAATACCAAAATCCATTAACTAATTTAATAAAATACATGTGGACACGAATTTTGAGATATGAGAAGGACGGGCAGGTGCCGGACACGTGTAGCTAGGCCCACCAGGCGAGGAGTGCACGGAGACATGTCACCCCAGGGCGGCAGGGCCGCCACAGTTGATATCAGAGCGAGGTTTCGCGGAAGCCTCGTGTTAAGTTTAATTGAATAAAATAAAATTTAAACATACAAATCTTAGATGTGGAAACCTAATGTTACGGCCTTAGAACTTTAGTTGGGAAGTGATGTGAGGCGGGTAGAGTTAGGTTTATACACGTGTTATGTTTTTATTGTATGTTATATGCTTTACACATATATAAATATTGAAGCTGATCCGAAGCACGTTTCTTGATGTAGATCATGGACGCACAGTTAGCTACGCTTCATGAGATCAGACAGACTAGTGTTACAGTTACGGTAACTACTATTACCACGAGTGTGGAGGATCTACTTGCAGCCCAAGAAACTCAGATGACCGAGGTACTCTGACAATTACGGGATCAGGCCTCCGCACTTACGGCACTCGCTACAACTATGACTACAGCATTTCGAAACCCAGTAGTACTCACTGCAACCCAACTAGAGCCAAAGTTCGTCGAGCGTAGCACTGGTAATGAAGATAGGAGAATCAGAAAGAGGATGCAAGAGGAGTACATGTTCACATTTGAAGGTCCTCATGTAGGTAGGGAGCGTGATCCAGTGTTCCCATTTCGAGCACAGTACGTAGGGAATTCGAGCTAGAGTTCAAGGAGACGGCGGGGAAAAGCGAAACGACGACGTAGGTGTTTTTGATGTGGGCAGCGTGGACATGATAAGAAAGATTGTCCTTGGAGACCAGTGTCAGTTACCACAGCACCATCTGCGCAAGAGTCAGATTTGCATAGTGACGAACCTGCACCATTGGGACAGGAGTGCCCTCTAGTGTGTTCTCATTGTGGCGTGGAAAGGAATCATTGTTTCAACTGCCCATTGATCTTTATGCCGCCTATATCAGCGATACCATTACGGGTTAGAGCTCCAGTTCAGGAAGCTGATATGTTGTATGTAAAGGTGAAAATTTTGAATGTCAGGTCATTTTGTAAAGTTAGTGAGAACCTGATGTTTTTGCTACATTATATGTGTAAACTTCTAGTTAAAGAAGATAATGGTGAATGCAAGTGATTATATGTGGTTATTTCATGCTAAAGAGGAAAATAATGGTTTAATTAGAGGCTACGCAGTCTATGCACATTTTGGTCCACGGCACGGCTGCTAGGACGTGATAGTTTCCAACCTAGTTGACTTCGGATACGTAGCTTAGATCTCGACAGGATATGGGGGTATGATGGCGAGGTCATACAAGCCATGAGTTGTTGGTCGAGGGTGCTTTTGATTGAAGATCTACAGAAAGACAATAATGACAAGACTTAAAATAAAGAGTTTCATAAGTATACAAGTAGGGGAAGTGATAGAGATATGGTAGGTATAGTCGTACTAGGATAGGTAGAAGATGCGAAACAGGGGAGCAGCTGCTTTGAAGATTTATAGACAACTGATAGTGTTGAGATGACTCGGGATGTATATGAAAGCGATGACAGACACCTTTAGTTCGAGCTAGAGCATTGGAGTTAGTCTCGCAATCATTACGATTTGAGTAACTCTATAGAAGTTTATGAATGCCTCAAACAGTGAGGTCGGTGGGGGCCCACACCGCCACCTCATCTGAAAATGACAATTCAATAAGCGCAAGCAGAGAGAAAGCTTACCATTGTGTGAGAACACATCGAATAAATCATTGACACCAAGATTTAAATTAAGCTCAACGAATATGGACAACTAGGTTAGTATGACAAAGTGGAACGCATGAGATTGTTACAAGAAATTTAATAGCTGTACACAGGGTAAGTAAAATGGATAGGCATCATGATAAAGATATTGAAGCACCATATGACTTGCAGATCTAAAAATGTGAAGCACCATAGGAGAAAATATTCACTAATGGATGAGTGGTACTCTCCATTAGGTATTGTATACAAGGTGTATAACCTTATTAGGTATACAATTTAAAAGGCAGGAGGAGACAATACGTGACTTATACATGAACAAAAGTTATTCATGATGGCCATAGTCACAATGTCATCAAATCATATTTCACTGCCTAAGTTAGAGTCTTATGCTATGGGAAATAGTAGAAAAATACCATGGTTGTGATTGTATGGACACATGCAAAGTTAATCAAAGTACAACCGAAACAGTCGGTATTCGACGCTTGATAATGAGCATGAACATTGTTAACTATGTTCGTGGACATGACTCGCCTTCATATAAGGATGAGTAACAATTAGACCATAACATGTGTATCAGGAGTCTTCGGTGGATAACGACCCGAGCTACTATACTGGTACATATATAGGTGCATCGTAGGTCTACACCAACCACCGAGAAGACCAGGTATTGGGCCAGTTGGGTACGCTCACTAGTGGGAACCTGGGAGGAAACCCGAAGTATGGTCTAGTTGGGTTTGGGAGTGAGTTTGGAAATTGCAAATGTTTATTTCCACAGTGTACTCCCTACGAAAAGAAGAACATAAGACCAGGACTAACGCCATTGTGAATGTTTTCTACTACAGCTTCCTCCCTATGAAGATGAAGTGATGAAAGGCTGTATTAAAAGCCTAGTTGGGCACATTATGTGTGGGGCAACGCTTGAGGATACAGTTATGCGAAGGTCTGAAGGGCCGTAAGAAGGGTCTTGCTGGGCACATTTCGTGCAGGGCAACGCTTGAGGATACAGTTATGTGAAGGCCTATTGGGTGATGGGCCAGTGGAGCGGGTCAAATAGGCCCACTGGTGGGTTCCCAATGAATTGAAGAATGGTGAGTAAGGATAAGTCGTGGTATGACATGAGATTTTCATGGTGAACTAGGAAAGGCTTACAGTTACGGGAGTAAGGTAACTAGATTAGAGAAACTTGAACATGGAAATCGAACTGAGAATAGGTTGCGGGGACGTTGGGAAGAGAGTGACTGATTTTGACCACCTAGGCAAAACGCACCTATCTTAGGGTAACACTACGATCCCTGTGATGGAGTAGTGGAGGTGTTCAAGGGAATGTAAAGTGGGACTATCAAGGTGTGAGGCGAACTCACATGGGGATAGGTTAGATGAACCAAAAAGGTACTCAAGATTTAAATTTCGAAGACGAAATTCTCCTAGTTGGGAAGAATTGTAACGGCCCAAATTGATTATGCTAGGATGAGCATTGATATCGGGAATTAACGGTCAAAATTCGGGCGTTACATGGACCACTCGGCGTGGACCACTCGGTTGACTCGGACACGAGAACCGAGAAAATATGTTATTTATAGATGGTGGTTGTACATATGTGGTGTTTAAATTTATTATTATTATATTGCACTGCATGTGTGTATGTTAATATCGGGCGAGGTTGTGTGACGGGTGCTCGCATCGAAAAGCGTGTCGACGTGGGTGTCGAGTAGGCGAACTACGAGTACACTAGGAAACTCCACTAATTCACGTTAGAATGACTAGTTAATCAATTTAAAATAGGTAATGAAACCATTGACTAAGATTGATTCAATTAAAACAATAGGCTATGGCGTACCTTGAAATGCATGCCGAGACGCGGCACTGCGTGCCGAGTAGTTGACAGTTAGTGGGACCACAAGTTGATAATTGTTGGTCACTAAAAACACTAATCATAGGCATTATGATGGGCCTAAGCTAAGGTGAATAAATGCAATAAATCAAGGCCTATAGTTGAGTAAATTAAATGGAAAGCATAGGATTGATCTAGAGATACACATTGGCACATATAGGAACTAGGTGAGTAATGAAATGGTGTCACTTGAGGTTGAGTGAGTGGGATATATTGGGATACATGGCAAGAGGTGAACCATTAGATTGTCCTTGGGATACATAAATCCATGGAGATCAAGGGCTAGGAAGGAACATCACCTTAATATATAACATTAGTGATCAAACAACATGCAAACCAAATCATTCATTCATTTTGCTGGAGAAGAAGAAGGAATTGTTGGAGAGGAGTGAATCATCAAGGTGTTGAAGGAATCCATGGGATTTTGTGGGAAAATCTCAAGCTAGCGTGTTACATCAACTAGGTACGCATCTTTCTAGTTGTGTTTGAAACAAGTTCCGATTTTATGCTGATTTCATAGGGTAGATGATTAAATATTTGCAATTGGATTATATATTTGGATTCCTCATTTCAAGCTGATAATCCATCTACATAGAAATTCCTAATTTGGTTTTGAAATCGTAAAGATATGAATTTTTTAAGTTGCAACACCAAAACAAGAATTTTGCATGTTGTATTAGGAATCAACCTGGGTAATTTGGTCATAACTTGCTCATTTTAGATACAAATTTATCCAAACTAGTGGCATTTGAAAGCTTATTTAAAGGGGAATAACTTTGCTTTTCAGAAGATATTTTTATTCAAATTTTTTTATGTCCAAACATACTCTAAATTTAGGTGCTAGAATTCAAAAGGAAAGTTTTGAAACTAAACTTGTGAAGGGCATAACTCCCTAACTACCTATTCTAATGAGCTGATCTTTTAGTATGTTTTATTTGGGTATGTTTGCTGCCTTGTGACCAAAAATTACATTTTTTTGAACTATAGATTGAGAGAAATAGATTTTCTAAATATGTTGGTCGGATTAGATTCCAATTAGACCTATGTTTAGTAAAATCTTTTTTTTCATTTTAAATCAGAATTTTGCAAACTAAACCTTTCCGAAAAGCTAAGAGAGATAACTACAATAATTATACTGATGGAGGATTTCGATATTTGGACCATTTCATGCCTAAAAGTGCATTAAGATGTAGGACTAAAATTGAGACTTAATTTAGTCTTTAGGTGTTGATTTAGGAATATTGATTTAAAGTCTATTGAACCAATATGAATACACAATATATACAATTAATTGACTTCAGGGACTTAGGGGACCATAGCTCAGTGTCGGGGAGCTTGTCAGGTCGGATTTAGGAGTTCGAGGAAGTCGGAGCGCATATTGAGGTGCGTAAAACCATTGAGAATGCTTTACAAAATTCAGTTCATTTTTCTTATGCTTGTGATGGGTGTAGAATTGTTTTCCTTTACCGGTTTGTCTAAATGATTAATCAATTTATCGGGGTTTTTTACACCGGGATGTGTGGACGGACTTGGGTACACTATACCATAGCACGTGTGATCATGCCCTTTGTGAATTGCGACCCGAGCTGCACTAATGCACACGTGTCGGTGTCCCAGCGGATTTGGCCAGCGCCACGAGGACTAAGGACGGGATAGTGGAGGTGGTGGGAGAAGCCTCTGGAAAGATCCTTAGCTCCGAAGTATGGTATAGTCTGCTACACGCGACACATCCTTGGGTTTTCATCAAGGATATTTATGCGTATATTGACTTAACTGTGGTGTGTTTACATTCCCGTTTATATCATGAACTGCTATTAAGCCTTATTTTCGAGCATGTTTGGTTGGTTGGTATGTACTAGTGTTAATCACTGCTTGTTTGATTATTGTCTGTTGCGCTATATTAACTATCATGGTATGCTACCTGAATCTTTTGTATTGCCCTATATTCATGTAAGTATGTATTTCTGTTGCCACATAGCATACATGCATGATTTGTACTTCTATTTGATTTCTTACTGAATATTTTATGGACTTCTCTTGGGAATTTACTCACTAGACTCGTCACTGTATTTGTTGGGTGACTGAGTGCAGACCTTTCTACGAGTAGCGGCAAAAGAAAATCTTGGGCGACTATCTCTCTTTGCTGACGGTGCTGGACACACTCGTAGGTGTTTATATTATTGTGATACTTTTGTTTTTATTTTGGTTATTGGGGGACTTGAGATGACCTTGTACATGTATATACCATGTGTTATGGTACTATCGCTTATATACAGAGTACTTTTTCTGAGTTTTCCATAGTAGGACATGCTCGTATAGATAATGTTTATCATGCTAAATTACTTTACCTAATTGTATAAATTAAAGCTTCCGCTGATTTAATTTAACTTGTAAGATACAACCCACTAGTGTGGTTAGGATTATAATAAACTACAAATTAGTGAACCTATTAAATATTTAACTACTTAAAGAGAATTGGTTAAGAAAATATGAAAATCCACTAACTAATTTAATAAAATACATGCGGACATGAATTTTGAGATATGAGAAGAACGGGCAGGTGCCAGACACGTGTAGCTAGGCCCACCGATCGAGGAGTGCATGGAGACACGTCACCTCGGAGCAGCAGGGCCACCACACAATCTGAATGATACCTAACATATTCAAATAATAAAGATTAAAATTTTGCAAAACATGAATTGATTTTCTCAAAACATGTCCAATTCAATCAAACGAGTCCTAAATTGATTTAAATTGATTTACACCGCTTCATTAATTTTTAAACATGAAAATTAATAAGAATCTTGAATTAAAACCATCTTAGGTTCACTAAATTCAATCATCCAACAATTTATAGGTTTGAATGATAAGTCTTCTATTAAAAATTGATTCAAACTTTATTAATATTTGATTTAGATTAGGTATCATTTTCATTGAGTGTTAATGCTATCTAATTATTATTTTATTGCATTTTATCTAATAGGTAGATTTACAATGATAAGGATATGGCTTATTTTCCATTGGATATAAGAAAATCGATGGTTTGCTAAAGGCTATCAACCTATTATGAATTAGGATTTAATGATTCCAAGATTCCATGTGATATTATTATAACTAAGTTATGAAGTGATATTATGCTCTAGTGTTTGAATGCAATCTAAGTATATTACATTGTTTAGTGGAGGTTTTTTTAGATGTTTGTTTAGATATTTATATTATATTGAATTTGAATTTTGTTTAATTAAGTTTGCATTATATTGTTTGAGTTATTTTAGTTAGTTTGATTAATTAAGTTAGTAGTTATAGTTTTTAGTTACTTTGTATTTTAATTCCCATTTGATTAGATTAACTCAATTCAAAAAAATAAGACAAAAATTATTTCCATAGAAGTTTGCAAAATCCCTGTGGAGACGATATCTCATTTACCACTACTATAAATAATAGGAAAATACGGGAAATCATTGTGCAGTTCGACATATGTCAATTTTTGGCGCTATTGTCTAGATTTTTAAATAATTTCTTAGGATTTTAGACGTTGTATGGTCTACACACTTCGTCGTGTTAATTCTATAGGATCTTGAAATCCGGTTGATCCTAAGATAGATAGAACTTTCAATCAAAGGTTAAGACAACAACAACTTAGGGAAAATTTAGTTAATAGGATGGAGGATAGCAACAATAATAATAATTGCGATGTCATTAATAATAATGATAACAGAGTTAATAATAATAATAACAATAATAGTAGAGAACTCACTTTTAGATAAAAAAAATCAAAATGTTACAACATATAAGCCTATGTGCACAGCATACCCTGATAGATTTCTTGAATTTGAACATAGATATGGATTTGTTAGTGTTTTACCTAGCCTCTATGATAAAGACAATGAAGACCCACATAAATTTATAAGGGAGTATCAACATAAAGTTAACGAGATGAAACTGAAAGAAGGTACCTTAGAACAAGTCAAACTTAAAGTTTTCTTTTTGCATTAAAAGATCAAGCACAAGATTGATTGTTCTATTTTCCTCAAGATTCAATAACAGCATGGACTCAAATGTTAGAAGCGTTCCTAGATGAATATACTCTTGCTAGAAAAATTAGTTCTTATAGAAAGCAAATCACAGTTGCAAAGATAAAAGATGACGAAAAATTTAATGTAATATGGGATAGATTTTAAAGATTAATTTCTTCTTGTCTACAACACGGATATACTCAAAGAGCTTTATTGGAATATTTTTATGAAGAACTCAATCATTTTGAACAAAGGTTTTAAGACACAGTATGTGGTGGATCTTTATTTGAAACAACACCTACTTTAGCAAAAGAAGCAATCAATAAAATGGCTAAACAATTTAACCAATATGGTGAAAAGATTGAATCCTCAAGAAAAGAAATTTATAAAGTTGATACTAGAAAAAGTAATACGTCTGATGATAAAATTGATGAATTATCTAAAATGGTTAAGCTGTTAATTAATGATTGATCTAATCAAGTTAAAGCTTGTGGATTCTGTAATGAGGTTACACATCCTACGAATGCGTTTCTTACTCTACAAGAAGAGAATACTGAAGAGGTTAATGCAATGGTGAATCAATTTTCTGGTCCCTTAAGAAATAATATAATAATATCTATTATCCTAGAAGACCACACCTAAATCTTAGTTATGGTCCTCAAAACCAAAATTATAATACTTAAAGACCAAGAGCTCATATGCAATCTGCGCCTAATCAACAACCTCAACAAATAGATCAATATACGAATCCAAATTTAGAGCAAATCTTGCATAATTTAATGAACGAAAGTCGTCAAAACTTTACACAAATTTCTCAAAATCAAATTAAAATCGATACTACTATCAATGAATTGAAAAATCAGTTAAGTTAAATGAATTTACAAATAAATAGGTTAAGTACTCAACAGAGTAATCAAGCTAAAGCACGTACTCAAGCTGCCGTTGCTCCTACTAATCAAGCACAAGTTAATGCTTTATTCAGTGATGAGAAAGACACACCTATAACTGAAAAGATATTTAAACAAGGTAATAAAAAGAAAGCATATAAAACTATTGAAGAAGAAGAAGAAGAAGAAGAAATGATAGCTAATGTTATTCCTACTAAAGAATGAATGGCAGAACAATTGAAATATGCACTTTTTCCTAAAAGGCTATACTCATGGTATTTAGCCAGAGTTGAAGCATATGAAAAATCTTTATAAAAGTCTGAAATAATTAATAAGGATGAAAATGATAAGATTCCTGATAATTTGAATAAAGATATACATTCATATTCTATCGTTCCACAACGATTAGCTAATGCAATGGAGGGAGAAAATAATGAAGACATTCTTAAAGCATTTAAGAAAATAGAAATTAATAAACCATTGATGGAATCAATTATGCAATTTTCTAATTATGATGAAGTTTTGAAAGAATTCTCTGAATTTAAGGATATATTTTTAGAGGAATCTAAAGAAAACTTAGAACAAAAGGTGTCTACTTTAATTAAAATGAAAATACCTGAGAAATGTCCCAATCCAGGAATGTTTGGAATACATATTACATTAGGAACTTCTTTTATAAATTTCGCTATGTGTGATCTTAGAGCATCAATTAATGTTATGTCACTTAAACTATATGAGTCATTGAAAATAGGTTCATTGACCAATACACCTATTAATTTTACATTAGCTAACGATACAATTATTAAACCTCATGGTTTACTAGAAGATGTCTTAGTAAAAGTAAATGACTTAGTTTTTCCAGCTGGCTTCTATGTCATGAAATAGGAGATTCAGTATCATCTAAATTTATGCCTATACATTTAGGAAGACCATTTCTTGAAATGGCTAAAACAAAGTTAGATATCTTTGAAGGAATAATGTCTATGAATTTGACAACGAAATTGTCACTTTTCATTTTAATGATGAAGATGTTTATGATAATTCTGATGAATCTAATAATGAACAAACTAATGACAATAAATCTTTAAAATTAAATCATCATAATTAAAAGCTGAAGTATATGTTATTAAAGCAGTAACAATGGAACACGAAAATGTTATGACAAAGAATGAGCGAGTTCAAGATACTTCAAATCAAAAGATAATAACTCAAGAATGGAGGGTAAAACAACCGAACAATGTTGAGAATGATCTTAAAATGGAGGAGTTTAAACTTATGATGAATGAAAAGAAGGAAAAGAAGAATCTAGAATTTGTTAAGCTCGATGATCCAGGAGATATATACATAAATATAAAAGTCAAATGGGCTTGGTATTTTAAAGCTATTTTTCATACAAGTTCTAAAGCAAACTACATGTCAATTCACTTATTTCTTCATACTCAACTGGAGTTGGATGCACTTGCTTCTAAAAAGATTATTCTACCAAACGGTTATTTAGTGAAATAAATAGGAGCGGTTACTAATGTACCAATTCAAATTGACAAGTACATTATTCCTACATACTTTTTGGTTATGCCACGCTTCATCAATGAAGATCCTCCATTAATCTTAGGACGACCTTTCTTAGCTGCTTTGCAAGCTGTCATGGATACTTTGAATAAGATAATCATTTTTAGGTTGCACGACCGAGCAATCACTTTCTAGAATACCAATAGAGTGGACAATTCTACATTTAAGTTTATAGATCTAGTTTAGAACCGAGTGGTTTAGTCGAGCCAACGATAGTAAACAAAAGCGTTATATGGGAGGCAACCTATACTCCATCTTTACTTTCAGCTTTAGTATTAGGATTACCTAGTTCTTTTTATATTCTCCCAACTTTTGACTCTTATAATGGGGATATTTTAAGAATTCAATTCGGGAATAGTTTCATGTACGGGGGTTGATCAAGCCAATTTCTTTTCGTATTATATCATATTTATGCATTAGTTTTTTTGTTAGTCGGTTATTTATAGTAATAAGATTATTTTTTAGTACAAATCATAGGCAAATTCTGATAATTTTGAATAATTCTACCTTTTAATTGGATATTTATGTGATAATATGGAAAAATAAATTCAATCGAAAAAACAGTTAAAATAGGCTAGCGATTTCCCATCGATTCTAGTTTTACTAGAATTTGTTGAGAAAATCGGCAGCAATATGAGAAACTTTTAGTGTAATTTTAGGTCAGCGATGTGTCATCGATTTGAACTTCTAATTAGGATCGCCAAACTAGTAGTTGAGCCACCGAGGCCTATTTTCAGTGATTTAGGCAGCGATTCCCAGGCGATTCCAGTTAAATCCTAATTCCTTGAGAACGTATACACATTTTTAAAAATAAAAACTCAAAATTGCCACATTTATCCATTTAACACTTACAAACTATTGATCCTTTTCGATTAAGAGACCAATTTTTGACTAGATTCAACTTAGGTGATTCCCACCTAAATCTTCACGCATTAAACCCAAAATTTGGTGAGTATTGTGAGTGTAAAAGCCAACTAAGGCTTAAGCAAGGGGAATTCAAAGTTGGAGCTTGGAGGAGTGTACTAGAGGAGTCTTATAATTTCAATCTTGAAATACTCCCTTTCAAGAAGGTAATCAATGAAAACCCTAACCTTTATTGATTATGATTTTAGTTTTCATGAACTTTTGGATTTTTATTAGGTTAGAAGCTAAATTTCAAGATTTTTACTCTAAATTAGTTTTGATATCGAATGTTTTCAATTATGTTACTAGTATGGGAGTGGTGTGATAAGTTGTTCATTGATATTGAATTTTCAAACTATTTTTAGTATATGGCAGATGGATTAAATTTTATACACAAACTAATTTGAGACTAAGTTTCAAATGAGTTTGGGGGTTTTTATATTTGTCTATCGAATGATTTGAATTACTTACAAACGATTGGTTTATCAATGATGTTTTATCGATAAATTTCAAACTTTTGATTTATAAATGACTTTTTTGATGAATTTCTCCTTATTAGATAGATAATTTGAATTTTATCGAACACTTTTCCAACAATTTGGTTTTAAATGGTTTTACAGGTTCATTCTTCTACTTGTACTTATTAAAATGACTGAAAGTGGAAAGGGTAAAAATTTGAGGGAGGAGAAAGGAAAGGGCAAGATAGTAAATATCATTGAAGCAAGAAACTACGGATTATTGACTAAGGACTATAACCATTTAGACCTAGATGATGTTCCTAGTGAGAAAGGGTGTGATATTTTGGTGCGAGAGTTTTACGTAAATGCCTATGGAAGGGACAGTAAGACAGAGTCAAGAGTTAGAGGAAGAACACTGGATTATTCCACTGCAAGAATAAACCGGTATTTTGGTTTATCGAAATTTCACCAAAGAGGAAACAATGAGTACCCAAAGCGCGAATACGCAATAAAATACCACAACCCAACCGAGACCATTAGGGGAGGATTAGAGGCAATCCATGGTGACGGATTCATTTTTTATATGGAGGGGTACGTGAAGCACATTACTATAAAAAAATTTAGGAAGATAATGAAAGTGTGGTGTTATTTCATCAATGCCAGCTTACAGCCAAGTCTGTAATATTACGAGATTGTGAACTATAGAGCCGCTTTGCTTTACCAATTGTGAAGGGACTGGGATATTTAGATATTAGCAAGATTATCTATGAATCGATAAGGAGTGTCATCACAACAAAGAAAAATGATGGACTACCCTTTCCTTTTGATAATCACAGTTTTTTGTAGAGTAGATCAAGTAAACATGGCAGGACTTGAGATGGATGTTTTACTAGAGAAGAAACATCATGGATAAATTAATATAAAGATATAGTAAAATTGATGGTTGTGAAGACTCCTAAGATGAGAGAGAAGGCTAAGATAACCAAAAGAGAAACAAAGCAAAGAAGAAAGATTAGAGATGACACGAGGAGAGTTTTGGAAGAAATGTTGAAAGATTGAAACGATTCGAACATGGAGCAACCTGCTAGGGACTATAAAGGACTATGTATGGAGGAGTCGGCGTTGCCCTTTATAGGTACAATTCTGCGTAATCAAATGAAAACTTTGAGGGATCAAGAACTGGTGTTCGAGAACCAGAGGGCCTTAACGGGGAACATTCACAAGATGGAAAGAACAATTTTTAGAAGACATAGAGGATAAGGAGGCGCAGAGTTTCCTATACCATCTACATAGATGAGACTACCAATTAATAATAGTCTTAATTTTCCACTAATGGTAGGTCAGGACTATCACATCTATGATCTCGCTGCGAGTTACCAATCCCAGAGGATTTATCCAATGAAGGATGATGATGATGCGACTTTTGGGCGACGACATTGATTTCTCTACTTCACTTTATCTTTTTTGTCTACGAGTGATATTGTGTGAGGTCTTAATTGTATCTCTGGTGATATACTATGTGATCTATGATAGTGATATACTATATTTGATTTGTGTTTGGTAATGTGATACATTTGATAAAGTGTTTTGGTGATACATTTTATGCTACATTTATTACATTGGTGATGTTTATTATATTTGTTATGCACTCTTTTTTATGCAATTTATATATTAAATTCATTTATATTAATTATCCAATTCATGATTATATGAATTTCTTTATACTTCACGAGGTATATTTTTTTTGTTGACAACTCGACTTCATTTTTAAACCTTGAGGACAAGGTTTGAAATGATTTTGGGGTATTTTAGGTGAAGTATAGCAAATATAGCAAAGAAAACAAGGAAAGGAAAGAAATGTAGAAGATAAGTTCAAGAATTGATGTAAAGTTCAAAAACTTTTGATTTGATATTCAAGTGAGTTGATAAAGATTTTCGAATTTCTTTCGAATTCAAGTAAGAATGAATTTCATTTTATTTTATTTAGTTAAGAAAAGAATGAAAATGAATATCATATATATATGATAGATTCTGAATGGAATTGATGTTTTTATTACCCAAGTGAATTATATGATAGAATGAATCAATTTTTATACCGTTTTTTATTAACTTGACTAGTTAATATATACACCGAATTGAGTGCCTCATATTAGACATGAGAATGGGTAGAAGATCGAAATAATAGTGCAAGATGAACAAGATAGATTTCTAAGAATCTTGTGATACAAAGGCTATTAATTAAGTATTTTTATACTATATATATAAATTTATTATGCTACAAATGAAAGGAGAAATGGGTTAGAAATCGATGAGTTTTAATAAGTTAGAAAAAATATTTTCTTCAACTTTAGTAGATAGTGAGAAGTGCTAACAAGAGTTTACAAATATATAGAGAGAGTCATATAGATTTCATAAGAAATGGAGAAAGGAATCTAAAGTGAGAAAAATGTTAGAATGTCCATAAGAAATGGAGCAGAGACTCAAAAAGCTAAAGAAAATAAAAATAAACAATAAAGAAAAAATAATTAGGATTAAGTAAAATAATTAGAGATGAAAAGGTGGATGTTCTTAAACTTTTCAAAGAAAAGATTTAGCTTGAGTGCTTGAAGCTAAAGTTAAGTGAAGTATTTCTTAATCTAACACGTTTTAAACGATATATTCTTTGGTATCTTCGCAAATTCTTATTGATTTTGATTGTGGTGATATTATAAAGTATTTTCTAAAGTTAAGATTAATCTAGTGGTTTTTGTATTTTAAGATTCTATACTAGTCATCTTAATGCTTGTTAGTGGAGATTAAGAAAACCTATATTATGTACTGGCCTTGGTATTGAACTTTAAGTTCTAAAGGGTGTTGCATTGGGTGGTTAAGTTATCATTAAGGGATGTTTCGTTTTGTCTAAATCATTCTATTCTATCATAACTTTTATTAACTTATGGGTAATATGTTTTCATTTGAAGATCACTTCTATTTAAAACTTCTATTATTTGAAGTTGAGATGAATTAAATTGAAATTAGTTTATAAAGAATCAAAAGAGAATATGATTAAGAGTATTCATTTGTTCGGGACAGCAAAGTACTGAGTTTCGGGGTATTTGAGAAGTTAATAATTAGACATATTTATAGTATGATTTTAGATGATTTTAGATATAAATGATGATATTTCACTAAGTATTCTCTTATTTTTGTGATTTCAAGATTTAATAAAGAAAACGAAGAAATAGAAGAAAATAGAAAGAAGAACAAAATAGTCAATTGTAGAGGAGGTCAAGCGATACAAGAATACATTATGAATCGCCATCTAAATCGAAAGTAGAGAAGAGCCAGCGAATTATCAACGAATTGAAAAATATACTAGAAATTGTCAGCTTAATCGGAGGAGTACAGAGACCAATTTTTAGTGATCAACTCAGCGATTTGTGACATAATGGAATCGCTGAAAAATCACTGACAAATCGCTGAGGTCGGTTACGAGTTTTTTGGATTACTACGAAGGATTTGAGTTTATCTATGATATGTATAACTTAGGAGACTATAAATAGGACCCTAGGGCTTCAGAATCAAGCTCTACTACCTCTCCCACAATCTTTTTTAGTCTTTTGTTAGTAGTAAGTTAGTTTATGTTAGAAGCTGCATTGGAGCTTTGATTTATTTCATTAAGAGGTATTCATTTAATTATATCTTTCAATTATATTATTGTGATGTTTATTTCCAGCATGAGTGAGTAGTTTATTAATCTAAACAAACCATATACATGTATATATTTTGGATTGCTGTATAGTTATAATTAAGGAATCATGAACTTAATGCTTTAAATCTATTCGTACACAACAATCATGATTTTAATAAGTTGTTTTTGCGTATTACAACTAATGAGGATTAATATTGCATGCATAGTTGCAAATATTTATTGTTATATTTTGATTCTGAATCTATGTCTATGATTATAGACAACAATTATAGAAATAGTAACTAGGATTAATCTATATGGCAATATTACCCGAGAGAATGATCTAGGTGATTGTGTTCTAAGTTATTTATTAATTGACATATTCAGATAAATATTTGATTTAGGTTAGGCGTGATTTTCATTGAGTGTCAATGCATTTGTAATTTCTATTTTATTGTGTTTTATCCAATAGGTAGATTAACAATGATAAGGATATGACTTATTTTCCATTGAATTTATGAAAATCGATGGTTTGCTGAAGGCTATCAACCTATTATGAATTAGGATTTAATGATTCAAAGATTCCATGTGCTATAATTATAACTAAGTTATAAAGTGATGTTATATTATAGTGTTTGAATGCAATCCAAGTATATTATATTGCTTAGTGGGGGTTTGTTTAGATATTTATATTATATTGAATTTGAATTTTGTTTAATTAAGTTTGCATTGAATTGTTTGAATTATTTTAATTAGTTTGATTAATTAAGTTAGTAGTTATAGTTTTCAGTTATTTGGTATTTTAATTCCCGTTTAATTAGATTAAATAAACTAAGAAAAACGTGACAAAAATATTTTCTTTAGAAGTTTGCAAAATCCCCGTGGAGACGATATCTCATTTATCACTACTATAAATAATAGAAAATTACAAGAAACTATTGTGCACGCTCGACACGTGTCAGTTGTTCTACAAATCCGAACCCACCTATTAGTTTTCTTATCTAACCAACAACCACAATTGCAAACACCACTGATTTAATGCCAATTCAAGCAATAACCAACAAATTCAAAGCTCACCTTAATCATTGAATCAACTCTGCTAATTGTCTTCACCATGGTGAACATGTGTTCATGGTGGCAAGGCGATGTTAAGGGTGAGTTCGTGAGCTGGAACTTGGGAGAATGATATGAGAGTGAGGGATATGGAAGTGAGATGAAAAACAAGTTAAAAAAAACGCTAAAGAGGGCACCAAACCGATGAAGAAGTAGAAGAGGTGTGTGACGAAGACGATGAATAAAGGTTTCGATTAAGTCCTTCCTACATTTCACACTAATAAATAGATTTAGTTAGGCAGATTTACTACTTTCCCCCAAGCTTAACCATCGCCCTTTGCATACTAACTGCTCTTTTGAGTCATTTCTCAATTTTTTTTCATGTTTATCTCTTTCATTTATACCCAAATTATACCCTAAAAAACACCCCAATTTCACCAAAATTTGAGAAATTTTCCAATGCGCTCCGTTACATGCGGACACCGCATCTAATCCATAACATGACCTTATTTTGCATTGAATAGAGTAAAATACACCAATTAGTCAAACGGCACATAAAAAATAATATTTAGACTTATGATCTTCGGCCCTTAATGCGTGGGTCCCACCTCGAATACTTAAACTCTAATTAAAATATGAATATAATTAATTAGCCTCCTAATCAAGTTTATGAAATTCTCAGATTTCACATATCTTAAGTTGTTTTAATGATTCGAAAACCCAATTATAGTTTCAAAGTATGTCATATGAATTTTTTTTATTTAATCACGCATTTATTAATCCGTATGCAATAGTTTGATATTCAGCAGGTTGTTTTAAGCAAGCCAAATCGCTTGCTTGGGCCCGGTTTAGTTATTGGCCTTGAGAGGCGATCTTGGCCAGACGATCTGACCCTAGCTCAAGTGAGGGTTGTCACATTAATGATTCTCTCTAATAATGATCAAAGTATGATGTGCCATGAATGAGGTGGAAAACCTAGGTGGTTGATGTTGTGGGTTGATTATAGTCAAAATATTTACCTTGAGATACGCATTATGTATTTCAAGGAGATATAATTACTTAAATCTTAAGGACATTGAGCATGGTTTGTTTTATTGAATGAGTAATGACTATAAGATCAGCTTAAGATACGTGTCATGTATCTAATGGAAGGTCAAAATGTAAAATATGAAAGGCATTTGAAGCTTCAACTGAACATAAGCTTGAAATGAAGAAAAAAAAGAGATGGATCGATCTAGAGGAGAAATAGAGACAATTGAGATAGGAAATTAAGGTTCACAGTAAAATATCATCAAGGTGATTAATGGTTCGGCTTAATTGGATTGCAAAACAATTAAGAGGATAGCAAAAATAGTGTCGATGAATCGGGAAAGGAACCAATTCAGCTGAACTGAGATTTTTATCTACTTGGTGAGTTCTTCTCTTAGTTTTCTTTAATTTATATTTAAATACAAGCTAAATAAATAGGGAGTCCTATGGTTATAAGTGATATGAGTTCTTTGGGTTCAATCGACTTTTAATATCTCTCTTTTATTTCAGTTTTTGGTAAAAGAAATTGGTTGGTAGTGTTTATATGAACTGTCTTATCCTAATGAAAATAAGCTAGATCAAAATAAGATGATTTTGATGGGTTTTGAAGTATCTATAAAAACCTGGGTTTTAGGACAATTATATGGTTCATCAGGACCCATTTGAAAGGTTTAAATGACCCTAAATGTTTAATAAGGTGCTAGCAATGTGTGGTGTTCATTTCACAATTTAAGTTTTTGAATCAAGCCTATATTACTGATCTATATCAGATTGCATAACATTTTATACACTTATCCAAATTGGCTTATTTTTGGATATGTTGTTGATCAATATGTTAGGTACCTTCCCACCAAAAACTATGCTTTTTGGACGTATTTTGATAGTTATGATTTTTTAAGCTGTTGTCTAAAACTAGCTGTCAAATTGAAACCGGTTCGATGTTTTGTTTACAACTCCTTCGTTTTTCGTCCGAAATGAGCAAACCTTACCTTTCAGAAGCTAAGAAGAAGAACTTCAACATTACCACAAGGTGTGTTTGCCAAATTTTAAGGTTTAGATGCTCAAGAAAAGGCTGCAACAATTTGGTTGGAAAATAGTTTGTAGGAGCATCTTTTACTTAAGTACAAATAAGGGAAAAAATGAGTTTAGATTACGAGACTTGGACGGGTTTTTGGCTAGGGTTCTAGGGTGATACTAGGACTAACCTAAAATTATAATTGATCAAGATTATTCAATGTTTGTGTAGATTTACCTGGGAGTTCTTTAAGAGACTCAGGAGGTTCGACAAGGTTAGGAAACACAATTCGAGGTAAGTTGAACTCATAATCTTATCAATTGTGCTTCGTAATTAGTATATTTAGTTCATATAGTATGATGGACTGAGAATGGGGCAACATCTTTTGATTTAATTGTTTTAAATATAAAACTATTCGGAAATGATCGATAAGGTGGACCGAGTCTGAGGAATGGAAATGATAGCCTAGAAATGGATTATGTTCCTGAGAAAAAGAAAAGATAGCCAATAAATGAATTTTTCCCTTCATCCTCAGTGATCAGAGTTTACCTTAATCCTACACTGTCTATTTAGAGTTAGTAGCTCAGTCAACCTTGAATAAACTAGCAGAATCACATGTCAGCTAACATATGGATTATGTGGTTGTATTCTCAAGTAATGTAAGAGTATGACTCTGTTTTGAAATTAAATTACAAATCACAAGTAATGTTGCATATGATTATTTAAATCGCATTCTGTTATTTATTGTTTATATCAATTCTAATGTCTGAATAGATATGTTTTGGATTCATATTGTTATTCATTTATTAAGTGATATTAGTTTATGATTGATATGTTTATGAGCATCACTTACTGAGCAAGTTGGAGAGCTCATCCCTCTTAGCATTTCAGGTTCACGGCCCGGCGCTTCGGCTAAAGGGAAAGAGAAGGCATATGAGTCTTTTAGTATTCTCTACGATGTAATAAACCTTCTTCGTATATATATTGTTTGAGTTATATTATTGTAATATAATAGGGGTTGGGATAGGTTTTGTAACCGATGTTTGTTCTAGTTTTCTTTTGTTTTGTATATCGTAACTTATGTCGAAAAAGGTTTAAATTTTTCACTACGTTTACTTTATGTTTTTATTTAGATATTCGATGTATACAAGTTGTGTTATCATGTATTACAGATTAGGCTGCTGGCTCTAGTTAGGCCTGACTGGTGTATCAAGGCTTAATTAAGGTTAGGTCGGGTATCGACCTAATAAGGATAGGGGATGCTACAGATACTATACTATAATGCAAATTTATTTTTTTCTTCACACATTGCAAGCCCAATAACCCAAAATCCTGACAAACCAATTGAACTTAACTTAACCTAACTTAACATGCCATAACGTGAAGCAATAAATAACACAACATGAACCAATCGAACATAACCAGTGCCTTAATGTCAACAAATTTGGGGTATCATAGTCTTGAACCTAGAAACAACGAAGGAATGGTGTGAGTAAATGCACAAATGTACAACCAATCCATAAACCTAAGCAAACAAACACAAAATAAAAATGAGTTTTACCTTGGCCGTCCACTATTTCAAAATGATTCTTCCATAATATTCCCCTTCACTTCAGTTAGGTTTTGTCCGAGGTGCTCTAATGGCGGCCCCTCGCTTGCTTGTTCATCTCCTATTTCAGGTGTTTTTCCAAAACTAGGGGGGTTTACAATTTTTTTCACAAAATAGGGTGGTGTACTTTGAAATAACCAAAGTAGGCAATAACGCCTTTTGAAAAGGCGTTATTGTGTGTGATGTTGGTTCGGTGGCGGTGAGGTGGCGGTGACGTGGCGGCCAAATGTACGATATAGCGCCTTTTGAAAAGGCGCTATCTCGTACATTTTGCCGCCACCTCACCGCCACCTCACCGCTCACCGCCATCCAATAACGCCTTTTGAAAAGGCGCTATTGGTTAAGTTTGTTAGCGGCGGCGTGGCGGTGAGGTGGTAGTGAGGTGGCGACCAAATGTACGAGATAGCGCCTTTTTTCAAAAGGCGCTATCTCGTACAATTTCGCCGCCACTTCACCGCCACCTCACCGCCACGTCACCAACCGGACTCGCCGATCTGTCCGCCAACGCGCATTGCTGCCGGTCCGCGACCTCCTCGAGCGTTGTTCTTGTTGCTGCCCGTTCACATGCGCGTGCCGTCACCGCGAAGCCGCTGGACCGCGTCGTCCTCCTCGGCCGCCGTCCGCACCGCATGAGCATTCTTTGGACCGCGTCGTCCTTGGCCGCTCCGTCCTCGCTGCGCTAGTGTCGTCGTCGTCGTCGTAGTTGAGCGATCTCGACTAAAAAAAAAAAAAAACCAATTTTGAATATATATACATTGGTTATAAAAAAGAAACCAATTTTGAATATATATATATATATACATTGGTTCCAACCTTCAACTCTCTTTTCTAAACTAACTAACATTAACTAACCTAACCAAACTAAACTAACTAACTAACTAACTAACTAACTAACTAAACTAAACTAACTAACCTTAACTAACCTAACCAAACCAAACTAAACTAAATAACTAACTAACCTAAACTAAACTAAATAACTAACTAACTAACATAACCAAACTAAACTAACTAACAAACTAACTAACAAACTAACCAAAGTAAACTAAACTAACTAACCTTAACTAACCTAACCAAACTAAACTAACTAACAAACTAAACTAACTAACCTTAACTAACTAACCTAACTAACTAACCTTAACTAACCAAACTAAACTAAACTAACTAACCTTAACTAAACTAACCTAACTAAACTAAACTAACTAACTAACTAACTAACTAACTAACTAACTAACTAACTAACTAAAACTAAACTAAACTAACTAACTAACTTAACTAACCTAACCTAACCAAACTAAACTAACCAACTTAATAACCTTAACTAAACTAAACTAACTTCTAACTACTAACTTAACTTAACTAACTAACTAACTAACTAACTAACCAAAGTAAACTAAAATAACTAACCTTAACTAACCTTAACTAAACAAACTAAACTAAACTAACTAACCTTAACTAACCTAACCAAACTAAACTAACTAACTAACTAACTAACTAACTAACTAACTAACTAACTAAACTAAACTAAACTAACTAACTAACTTAACTAACCTAACCAAACCAAACTAAACTAACTAACTAACTAACTAACCTTAACTAAACTAAACTAACTAACCGTAACTAACCTAACCAAACCAAACTAAACTAAGTAACTAACTAACCTTAACTAAAAGCTAACTAACTAACTAACTAACTAACATAACCAAACTAAACTAACTAACAAACTAAACTAACTAACCTTAACTAACCTAACCACCTAAACAATACAAACTAAGTAAACTAAAATGACTAACTTAACTAACTAAACAAACAACCAAAAAAAGTAAATCATTACCCAAATAATGAGTCATAACCTGACCTAACCTAAGTCAACTAACAAACGTAACATAACTAACTATATTAACCTAAAATTGCCCAACAACAGAACTGAAGTAAACTAATCAAAAGTAGCACATGTGATGCATACCTAACTTTGTGCATGACATTGTGGTGTGTTTTGTGTTGAAGTTCAATGAAGACCGTGTCGATTCTCACACAAATAACAAAAAATAAACTAACTTAATTGAAAACTAAACATACTAACTAAATGGAACTAACCAAAGTAAACTAACTAACCTTAACTAACCTAACTAACCTTAACTAACCTAACCACCTAAACAATACAAACTAAGTAAACTAAAATAACTAACTTAACTAGCTAAACAAACAACCAAGAAATGATTAACTAAACTATCAAACGAAACTAAACAAACAACCAAGTAGCTCGAGAGTTACTTGTTAACAACCTAACCTAACGTAACTATGTGAACTAAACTCGACTAACCTAACCTAACCTAACTATGTAAACTAAATTAACTAAACTACACTAAGGAACATACCCTAACTCAACTACACTAAACTAAATTAACCTCAACACCTAAACTAAACTAACTTAACTAACTAAGCTAATTAACCTAACCAAACTAAACTAATATAACCTAACCACCTACACCTAACTAACTAAGCTAACCACTTAAGTTAAATTAAACATATAATCTAAACTAACTTAACAAACTAAACTAACTATTGAAGAGTAATCACAGATACGACATTATAATAATATGGAAAACATGAGAAATAAGTTTTTTCAATGAGAAGGTTGTATACACGTACTCGTGAACCCAATATATAAGTTATCTACAAATCACCATGACATCAAGAAAACTCATCATGCAGGTCTATTCCGGCGGTTACGTTGACGTTGTTGCTCGGTGATGCAAACCGGACGTACTCTTTGGCTAGTTGGACGATGTGTTTGTACATCCGGTTGAGGTTGTTGAGGTAGCTGGTCTTGCATTGAATCACGTCGAGTAGATTGATGTGTTTCCTCCGGTGCTTCACTCGACTCACCTCTCTTTCGATGCTCCCAAAAATATATGGTGGAACCATCCCAAAATATTAGCTTCCTGTATGGGGTTGGGGGAAAGGAACATGAGGTTGCGGCATGGTCAACAAGTTCATGAATGAGGGATCTCCACTATATGGCATATTGTAATTATAAGGAGTAGGAGTATATGGACTAGGCATGTATTGAGGCAGTGACGGATACATTTGATGATGAGGCATTCCATGGACCACATATGAAGACGACGGCCCAGGTGCGTAAGGATCAAACTGGTAAGGAGGAAAATTCACGCTCGGCGGCTCGGTACAAACATTTGAGATTCTCGCTTGGGGTGTGGACGATGCTTTGGAATGTACCCATGAGAATAACGAGTTGGTGGGGATGATCGTTGGCTACTCTCGCCAACGGTCTGTTCTACTCACTCTCGAACGAGATGTACGTGCTGGAGGAGAACGTCTGCTACTCTCTGCAGCAATCTCAGTCTGAGTAGATGGACGTGGTGGACGAGGACGTCTAGTGCATTCCCGCACAGTCTTTGGTCGTGTTCGTCTTCTTCTCACCTCTATGTTTGGTTCGCCCTGATCGTCTTCTTCATCTTCCTGTTCAATATCCTCATTTATGCCTTGTTCGACGTCATTTCCGTCATGCGAAAGATTAGATCGTTGCCTTTCATCTTCGTCTAAAATTTTAATCCCTTCATCAAGCGCTGCAAGACCTTGCTCATACCCATCCTCGATAAACATTCGCCATAGTCGATGCACCAAGTTACGCTGATATACAAAATATAAGAGGTCAAAGCACGCAATATAAGATATTGGATGTTCGAGGAAAAGATATAGTTAGGAGATTACCGAGTAGTCACGTAACGCCCCGTCGTGTCCAATGAATCTCCTAGTGACCGAGCAATACCACGTCATGTAGTCTTCATGATCGTGGCCTTCATTAAGTGTCGTTGTGGCAATGATGTCCCCATGATTCTCCCACATATGTATGTAGCTTGCGTGAAAAGTCACCCAATTTTCATGATGATGTCCACGCAATTCGAGGCGGTGCGGTTGGGCGTCGTAAGCACAATTAGGTGGCACTACTTGTATTATGTCGAATTGTCTCATAACCTTTTCTCGTCGATGCCACTCCACAATGTGGAAACAAATAAGGGAACACGTCGAAAGCCAACTCCCGTGACCATTTGTACGAGAAATCGGGAAGAGACCCATGAGTTCGATATATGGTTGCCATACCACATCATCCTCATGCCTTTGCGAGTCGAGTGCATCACGGTGGCCGATACGACGTGCGTCTCACTTTGTGAAACCGAAAATGCATCGAGCCATCTCGCGTAGAAAACAATATGTTAAGATAAATGAAATTGGACAAGAATTTTTATCAAATTAATGACAAATCGACTTTAATACCTGTGTCCTAGTGGAACGTCCATAAGCATATTTCGGCCATCCGCCGTTCGCGGTTGAGCTCTAGAAACACGCAGGCGCCGCGGTGCTATGAATGGAAATTTGTCCCATGCCCACAGCTGTACAAGAATTGACGCGCCAGCAACCTCATGTGCCCCTGCGCGAGATCCGCGACACAACTCCATGTACAAATAAGCCAAACATGCACTCCCCCAACTATATTGTCCAGCTACTTGAAAATCCTCCAGCAATGGTAGGAACATCAAATGTACGAATCGATTAGACTTGTCGGCGAAAAGACAACCACCGATGAGTTGTAGTATGTACGATCGAACGTAACGTTCGACCGACTCCTCATCGCTATCATCATCTATTGCTGGTACGTTACGCTCAAGCCAATCGACCTTAAGTTTACATCCAACGACGTCATCTCCACCAGGAGTTCGTCCAAGTAGCCTCTCGCAGACATCAGCATAGTCTGCGTCCGTCGTTCCCGTCACAGGCATACCTTCGATAGGTAATCCAAGTTGTACCTGCACGTCTTGAAGTGTAATGGTGCACTCCCCACAATGCATGTGAAATGTATGCGTCTCAGGGCGCCATCTCTCTACAAACGCAGTAATCAAAGCCCAATCAAGGCTGAAAAATGCTACCCGAGATATCCCATAGAACCCACTGGAACGAAGATATGAGATCATCCTAGAATGATACTGCATCGTTCGATCAACGACCCCACGTCTTCGACGTACGCGCATTGTTTCGTACACCTTGTAATTGATAATGTATTAATGTATGTTTTTGATACATTATTGATGTAAATTTGACGTATTGATGTAAAACAGGTTACCTCGCCCCTCCAGGTTCGCGTTGATCTGTGTGTAGATTGGAGTTGCAATAGTGATGGATCTGAAGGTCCTGGATCCATTGCAGTACAACTACAAAGAATGTTAGAAAAATAAAATGAGTGTTGTACGAAACCAAACGATAAGTATTTAATAAATGTTCACACAAAAACACACGACGAAAATGCTCATAAGCAACATATGTACGAACTTAAGTTACTTCACACAATATACAAAATCGACTATAGGTTGTCATTGGATGGTTGAGGTCTCCTTGGACAATTTTTTTGTTATGTCCCTCTAAACGACAAATACCACACCGGTTCTTCCTAGTTGGGACTCGTTCACGGTCTTTATTTGGACATGTTGTTCTTCTATGTCCTTCTTGACAAAATCCCACATCGCAAAGGTCTTTGGACATTAGGAAGATCCATCTCGGTATGTCTTCGCGATCCCTTAGGTCTCCCTCGGCCACGTCTGCGCTCGGGGTCGGGTATGATTTTCATCCCAAAAGTCGGCCAATACTTCTCATCTGGGATGGCCTTGAATTTGTAGGAGTAGCACTGTGCGTACACATCTAACCTATAGTATGGCTCGATGAACTGCGCGTAGCTCACTCGAATAAACGCACATGCTGCTAACACGTGTGAGCAAGGGAAACCAAACGATCGCCATTTATTACAACCGCACACCCGGTCCTTTAAGATGACGACTTGTGTTGTTGCCTTTATGCATGCGATCTCCATGTCTTCCATCCGCACTTCGAACTCACCAATGTCTCGATTGATCAACGTGACGTGATGCCTCCTTGTTGATTTCTCATATTTCGTGAGTGCCTTCATGACATATTCCGTGTACGCTTGTCCGTTTGAGATTGCCTCATTGATTTCCTGGTTGCGTTGATCGCGGTACGTCACCAATCTGTAGTATATCATCTGAGTCAACGTCGTAATTGGCAAGAATCGAGCACCCTTCAAGACCCCGTTAAAACACTCTGCAATTGCCGATGAAACTCTAGTAAGTAATATTGGTTCGTCGAATATTTATTGTATTAGAGTGCAAAGAATAAATTGTATTTCGTACTTACCAACACCATTGGTCCAAAGTTCTTTGGGGATGGCATTGACATATTGCAGGCATTGAGGCGTTCGTGAAGATAAGTATGTGAAACGCTCCATGCACGCAATAAATTTTCGTTCTTGATGTTGAACAACTGCTCGACCAAGGAGTACTTTCAAGGGGTCATTTTGAAGTGTGTGCCGAAATTACTAAGCAAGTGTCGCAAGCAATAACGGTGGTACCCTTTAGGAGGACAAAAGCCGTTGATTGGGGTGTTGACCGCCTCCAAAATGCCAGAGTGACGATCAGAAATAACGCAAATCCCTTCTCTATTTGTCACGTGTTTGCGCAACATCCGCAAAAACCACCCCCTCGAATCAGTTGATTCGGTTTCTGCAACGGCAAATGCAACTGGTAATATTTGTCCATTTCCATCAACAGATATCGCAATCATGACCTTCCCACTGTATTTGCCATATAGGAATGTCGCGTCAATCTGAAGCAGAGGCCTGCAAAACTTGAAAGCATGTATTGAAGCTTCAAATGCAAAAAACACACGACGAAATTGTGGAGACGCGGTACTTATTTCATCATCATTCCATTGTCTGTGTGACCACTCGATTCTTGTCCCCGACTCTTACTCCTCACAAACCGCCAACCATCTTGGTAATTGAGCGTACGACTCATCCCAATCTCCAAAAGCCCATGCAATTGCTTTCCTCTTGGCATCCCACATTCGCTTGTAGCTGACTTCGTGTCCGTATTTTTTCTTAATTATTTCTATTAATGTTTTGATCGTGATACCTTGATCGGTCTTGACGACGCTTTGGATCTCTCGCGCCATCATGTTGGCGTCAAGTTGGGCATGACCGCGTTGTACGTTGGGATTAATACACGTGTGCGGTACGTCTAACTGTGTTATCTCCCATAATAGTGTTTTCTTTCGGAAACATGCGCGAAGATGCCACATACACCCGTGTTGTGGAAATCTGCACTTAATCGCCCACGAAGTTGTAGTCGATTCCATCACATGGTATTGACAATGTCTATTAACATGCCACACTTTAACGGCATGTTGTAAGTCATTTTTATTGTCAAAACACATCCCTATCTCCAAATCGAAGTTAGGGATGTCCCCCCAAGTTTGCTTATGGGAATGTTGGGTCGCAGTTGAATTAGCCACCTCCCAATCGATTTCGTTATATCCCGGTATTGGTTGGCGAACTTCATCGTCGCTAGCTTCCTCCAACATAATCTCTTCATCGATAGCAAATTGCTCATCATCTTCGACATTCTCCGCACCCGGAGGATCATATCTTGGATCATCTGTGCAAACGTTAACGTCATCCCAAACGGCAACTGATGGAGCTTCTTCGTTGTGATGCGTTTCCTCATCAGTTTCGTTATTTTCGTCGTCGTTATCGTCATCGTCGTTATAGGCATTATTATATTCATGTAATGGAGCAACGAACCCCTCTTGCACGACCTCAACCGGTGGGGGTTGCATATACAGCCTTTCCATCATTAAGGTCGCGTCGGCGTCATTACGCTACGTTCGTCAATAACTTGCGAATGAATCGTACGATTTTGAATTGAGTCGACTAACTCAAATGTTAAATATATATCAACCGTTGCAGTTATTGGTAAACTGTCCACCATCTCCCACATCAATTCGAAGTGTGTCGCATCATTCAACAACACATGAACGAAATAATGTGAGCCTCCGGGGAGAGCCATCATGTGGCGATAAGTCATATGAACTATAGTATCCGTTGATGAGATAGGGAACGCGTTACAAACGTCATCAATCATTTCACGGCCACTCGACCAAAACTTAACCCACAACACTACTGATGGGGGTGAGTTGTACGCGATGCCATTGACCCCATTAACAATGGAGTCGTACGCATAGAATAGAAAATGGATGTTTCTTTGTGACATGACCTACATAAGTTTGCGAACTTGGATGTAAAGATGTTACAGACAATTGCACAAATTTGTTAAGGGAATTAGTTGACAATCATGTGGTGATAAAGCGCAATCGAACTTTCTGATGTAGAAGATCGCAATAATAGCGCAACTACAGAGCATACTCATTCTTTCGCACTTACATTTTCTGTGTAATAACGTTCAATAAATAAACATATCAATCGTTCTTCATAAACAAAATACCTATGTCCATATATATCATGCAAACCATAACCTAACCTAAATAAATTATTATGAAAATACTAAATTAATGAACTTACTCGTTTCCTCCGTTTTTCCTCTTCAACGTAATATTCCTGCAATAACATTGTATTTTCGTTAGTTTAGAACACAAAGAGTATAATAAATCGGCTATAACAAAACTAAACATAGCATATAAAAGTAAACCTTTACCCAAATAACGAGTCATAACCTGACCTAACATAAGTCAACTAACAAACCTAACCTAACTAACAATACTTACCCAAATTGCCAAACAACGAATCAAGTAAACTAATCACAGCTTAACTAACCCAAATAATAAATGAAAACTAACCTCAAATAACTTAACTAACTAAGTTAGCCTAATCTAACATAAAATAATAAATTACCCGCAGAACATAACAAAGATGGTATATTTAGGATAGAGTTGGACTATATGTCCTCAATAATGTTTTGAAAACGTAGATAGAAAATAAAACAGCTTTTCTTTATATATATATATAGCTCGATTAACAGCATTAACCAAATAAATTCTACAAACCTAATTAAGGAGCAAGTACACAACCTAAAATTGCCCAACAACGGACCTTAAGTACACTAATCACGATTAACTAACCCAAGTAACCGTCGTAGCAAACATGTACCCAAATAATAATTGAAAACTAACCTCAAGTAAGTTAATTAACTAACGTAACCTGATCTAAAATAAATTACCCAAACTATGTGAACCAAACGTAACCTAAAATAACCTAATAAAACATAAACATATCCAAAAAAAAAAAAAAACATAAAATTGTGGATGTGTTCATGAAACTTAAGTGGATCGCAACGAATTCAAAGTCTAAATGAGCTTAGTCTACTATATATATGGATTCATAAATTTTGGGGCTTTCCTTAACATAAAATAGAACATATATGTTTGTGCGCTTTTGTGTATTGAGGTAGGTGCATCATGGGGGAATCATGCGTTGAATCGGGGATGCACATGGTTGGTCGTGTTAAACTCGTCTCTCTATTACTTTCGATCATATAGTAATTCTAGCTTCTTATTAGCACGCATGCGCTTAGGTGTAATTGCGATTCAATATTGATTTGCGAATTAACAACACTTATGTCACTATATATTAACAATGTAAAGAACCTAAACTATACTAACCTAAACAAATTTGGCAAACATATCTTGCAACATTGTGATAACTAAACAAACTACATTAACTAAACTAACTTACCTAAACTAACCTAAATACCTCAACTACCTAAACTTAACTAACCAAACTAATACATAAACTTAAACTAACTTAAACAAACTAACTAAACTAACTTAAACAAACTTAGTTAACTAAACAAACTACCTTAAGTAAACTAACTAACCTAAAGACCAAAAATAACGTAACTTAATTGACTTAACTAACTAAACAAACTAACTAAACTAAATTAACCAAACTAAACTAACTAACCTTAACAAACATAAATACATATACTAAACTAAACTAAACTAAACAAACTTAACTAACTAAACAAACTTAACTAACTAAACTAATCACCAATACCTAAACTAAACTTCTAACCTAAACTAACTAAACTAACTTAAACAAACTTAATTAACTAAACATACCTCCTCCTTCTAAAATTAACTAAACTAACTTAAACAAACTTAATTAACTAAACTTAATTAACTCAACTCACTTAAACAAACTAACTAAACTAAACTTAACTAACTTAAACAAACTAAGTAAACTAAACTTAACTAACTTAAACAAACTTAATTACCTCCTCCTTCCATTCCACTCACCGGACGATGTGTATATGGCCGCGCATCCGCTCCCTCCTTCCTCCATTGCCGCCGGAGATCCCTCCTCCGCCGCTCGGGCACTGTTCTTCCTCCACGTACCATCGCCACGCAAATGACTCCACGTACCACTGCCGCTGCTGCTGCTTGAGCCGCCGCTCCTTGCTCCGGTGACCCCGCCGCACCTCCTCTCCTCCGTCTCCGCCGCGCGTATGCACCGCCGCCGCCTCTCTCGCAACACCATCGCCTCCTTCTTCCTCCTCCTCTCGGTGTCTCTCTCCACGGATCGCTCCCACCCTCCCCTCCTTAAATAGCCGCCCCACCCCACTCGCCACGATAAACCCGTGACCTACCACCCCCCCCCCTACCCCTACCCTCACGGAAGCCGAAACCGACGCAGAGATTCTTTGTGTCGGTTTCGGGAAGACGATAGGGGGTGCGGATAGCGCCTTTTGAGAAGGCGCTATCTGCGCCCCTATGCCACGGGTTTTCCCGGTCCACGTGGATCCACGTGGACCGGGTAAACCCTTTTTTGTCCACGTGGACACTGATAGCGCCTTCGCTGAAGGCGCTATCAGTGTAATCTGTCCACGTCGGTCCACGTGGGCATGTCGACGTAGACATGTACACTGATAGCGCCTTCTGCGAATGCGCTATCCGATCCACGTGGACCATAAGAACCTTATTTTGTCCACGCGTGGACATCGATAGCGCCTTCGCGAAGCGCTATCGATGTGTAATCTGTCCACGTCGGTCCACGTGGACATGTCGACGTGGACATGTACACTGATAGCGCCTTCTGCGAAGGCGCTATCAGTGTGTCCACAAAAAAAAAAATATGCCACGTAACATGCCATGTAGATGGCGCATTTCCACAATGCGTTATTGCCTAGTTCCCGGAAATAAATACATTTCATCCCTATTTTCCTCATTAAAATTAAAAACATGTGTACTTTGGTAAATTAAATGTTCTTTGGAGCAGTGCATAGGACAATCAGAGGAGGAAATGAGGTTTGGGGCATGTATGTCACCTCAGTCGTGTCACTACAGTCGCAAGCGACTGAGGTGACAATTTTGTGAAGCAAAAAAAGGGTCTAACGAGGGAGAGATCTTGCTTGTGGGACCCAGTTGTGCCATGTGGGTTGGTGCCAATTTGGGGTTATCCTAGGGCTGGCAATTTGGTCATGCAACGATTAACACGACACGACACATAATAAACATGTCGTGGGTTTGGCTTAAGTGGGTCTGGGTCATAAACATGTCAGCACGTTTATACACGGTTAATAAACGAGTCATTAACATGTCAACTTGCTTAACTCGTTTATGACTCGTTTAACACGACTAAAGAATAATGTATAAATAATAAATATGGTATAATAAATAGATTGGTACAAAATTCACCCATTTGAATGCATGTTAATAGCATGATTTATTTATTTTATTTATAGACATCTTTTATCATATTTTATTTTATATTTGAGAGGAGATATTCATTTTACTTTTAATATATTATTTATGTTTTAGATTTTATTAATAATTATTTATTAAGAAAAAATAAGACTTTTCACCAAAGTAAAATTTAGATATTTTTTTAGATGATTCTTATAATTTTGTTTATATTATTATTATGAGTCATTTTTGCTTTATTATTAAGAGTAATAAAGACTTGAATGAAAAAATAAAGTAAAACTAACAACTATATACAACAACATTATATTTTATTGGCTATTTAGTATGTTTGTTCGAATTTAATCATTTAGATATATTTTTAAAAGTAGTAACCAAATTATAAAAGTTTAAATAAAATAAGATTTTTAAATACAATATTTACTAAATGAGTGGCACGAATACACGACATGTTTAACACGACCCACTTAGACACGAAAACGATTAACACGATTAATAAACATGTCATGTAATGGGTTTGCATTATATGGGTCATGACCTGTTTATGACACGACACGTTTACGACTCATCGACACGAATTGCCACCCCTAGGTTATCCTAACATTTTCCCTTAAATATATGCACGATAATTAAGTTTTTTTTAGGAAAACATAATTATATATTACTATAGCCCAGAAAAATTCCTAGGATAGGGTTATGCCAAATACAGTTTCGACCATCATGGAGGGCCATTTTAGCCAACACATTAGCTTTTACATTGTGAATTCTAGAGATGTAACATAAATCAAAGGGGTCCTAACTCTTAATCAAATTACGCACATCCTATATAATTGGATCAATGTCGCAACAAAGAGAAGTTGGAGAATTCAGTGCTTCGACCACCAGCTTCTCGTCAGAGTAAACCTTTGAAATATCTCCATATCCAGCGCAATTCTGAAGGGCACATAGAATGGCTTAACATTTAGCAACTTTCGATAAAGGCGATAGACCCACAAACATCGAACCAGCATTGGTAATCTTCTCAATATGTGAGATAACAACCACCAAATTCATGTATCTCTAGTGATCACATTCCTCGCTGCATCTACAAAAATTACAAAAAAATTAGGGGAAGAAAGCTTTGTTGTCCAATCATCATAACTTGGGTTGTCCTCTTGCAATGCTTATCGGTACTTATATACTTACGCTGTTGTAGTTGCCAACATTATTGAAGAATCATCGTGTTGGCCCTTAAAGATCAGTGCATTCCTATTCTTCCAAAGGTGTCAAACACCAAACGCACACTGCCGGGCAATCTTCCATCCCTCCATGTGAGAGTAACACACTGATGACAGTATATATGTGAGCGAGATAAGCAAGTGAGATGTGAGAGGAGTGTAGTCACGTGATAAGCATGTGCATTCTGTTAGTTTGTTACAAGATGTAATAATGTGTACTATAAAAACAACAAAACACAAAGTGAATGAACAACGAATATACGGAGAGATTGTTTGATCTGTTCTTCTCCGTCTTCAATTCTTGAATTCTCACATGGAATCAGTGCAAGAGAGGCTTCGATCGCCATGGAAGACGATCCACTAACCAATGTGAATCAATCAAGACCAGAGTCTTCTACAGGAGCTACTGCAAACTCTGGATCTGATGGAGCTACACACATCACTGTGTCTAGAGCACAAGGAGCTGGAATTAGAAGTTCTGGAACTGCAATGGCGTCTCGACACTTCAGTGATCTGGGAATGACAGGTTCGTCTACTGTAATTGCTCATTTTTGTCATTCCTTAAGTCAATTTATGTCTGTCAAGTTAGATGAAACAAATTACTTAATGTGGAAAACTCATGTCCACTTAAATTTGATCCAAATACTGAAGTATTCAATCCAAGTTATCAAGATTGGAACTCTAAGGATCAATTAATGTTACATATTATATTGAATTCGATCTCACCATCGATTACTTCTCAAATCTTGAAAGTTGCTTCTTCATCTGCTCATGAGATTTGGCAAGCAATAGCTGACTTATGTGGAGCTCAAAAAAGATCAAGAATTCAAGTTTGCAGGAACAATATATTGACAGCAAGAAAAGGATCTAAGACTATGATTCAATATTTGCAAAGTTTAAAAGAAAATGCCGATAGTCTTGCCTCAACTGGTGCATCAATAGGTGAATCTGATTTGATTGCAAGTGCTATTGCTGGTTTAGATTCTGAATACATGACCTATGCAGCTATTTTACAAGAAATACCATCTTTGACATGGCTTGAGATGTATGCATCATTGTTGAGCTTTGAAGCAAGACTTCAACAAGTTTACAGTGTTACTGTGAATCTTGGAAATATGAGTGTGGCACCTGCAGCAAATGCTACCTTTATCAGGCCACAAAACAGTTCAAGTGGTAATAGATCAAATGAACAATCTGGTCAGTTTTAAAATCAAAGAAGAGGAACTAGACACAGATGAGGTTTTAATGGTGGTAGAGGTCACAAGGGCCGTGGAAGAGGTCGTTGCAAGAATACTGGCCATGAAGCATCGATCTGTTTCTACACGGCTGATCACTCATATAGTTCAGGCAATCATCATCCCACTACTCAGAATTTCAATCAACAGTTCTCAAATCAGTTTGTTGCTCAATACAGGCCCCCATCTGCTAATGCTCCCAATGTGTTCTATGCATCACCCGAATCAGTTACTGATCTAGCCTAGTATGCTGATAGTGGAGCCTCTTCTCATATCACAAATGATGTGAATCAGATATACAATAGATCTACATATGTAGGTACTAATTCTCTTACTGTGGGGAATGGTAACTTGCTTCCTATTGATTCAGTTGGTACAATAAAATCTGACAAATTATCTCCTCATCTATCCTTACATAATACTCTATATGTGCCTCACATAGCCAAAAATTTTATCAGTGTATCTCAGATTACTAATGATAATCCTGTGTTTGTGGAATTTCATTCCAAACATTGCTTCATTATCCTCAAAGGGACACTTAAAGATGGCTTGTACAAGTTCAACTCAAAGCTAGAATCAAGTTCATTCCTACCTCCTGTCAACCATAAAGCACTCATGTCTGCTTTGAAGACCTTTTCTCCTTCAGTTTGGCATGCTAGATTAGCACACCCTTCAGCTCAGGTGTTAAGTCAAGCGTTGAGATGCTGCAGTATATCTGTCAATAAGGATCATATGTCCAATTTCTATGAAGCTTGTAAGCTTGGCAAAATACACTCTTTACCATTTTGTAGATCGTTGTCACATGTTGATAATCCTTTATCACTTGTTCATACTGATGTTTGGGGCCCTACACCAATAAAATCAAATGATGGTTTCATCTACTATATACTTTTTATTGATGACTATTCAAGGTTCACTTAGGTTTATCCTATGAAAGCAAAAAGTGAGGCATTGTCCATATTTGTTCAGTTCAAAAGTCTTGTAGAGAATCAATTCTCTACAAAGATTAAATGTGTCCAATCAGATTGGGGAGGAGAGTATCGACCTTTCCAACAGTTTTAACATGCTAATGGAATTCAGTTTCAGCATCCCTGCCCTTATACACACAAGCAAAATGGCAGAGCTGAGAAGAAACATAGACATCTTGTTGAGACCACACTTACTTTTCTAGCTTAAGCTAAGTCACCATATTCCTTTTGGTGGGATGCTTGTTCATCAGCTGTTTTTGTAATCAATAGATTACCTACTCCAGTTTTATCTAGTTTATCCCCTTATCAAGTCCTTTGGCAGTCTTCACCCAAATATGATATTCTTAAGAGTTTTTGGTTGTGCTTGCTTCCCTTATATGAGACCATATAACAATCACAAATTTCAATACAGATCAGAAAAGTGTTTGTTTATTGGTTACAGTCCCAGCCATAAAGGATACAAATGCTTAAGCTCTAGTGGAAGACATTACATCTGCAGGAATGTATTATTCAATGAAGTTGATTTTCCTTATCATGAGTTATTCTCCGGAAACAAAAATACTACTTCATCTGCTAACTCGAAAACGAAGTCTCACCTTACAGTTACACTCTCTCCAAGAGACAGCTCAACAAACTGTTATGTTCCAGTGTCCCCAGTCTCCTCTAGTACTATACCTGCTGCTGTCACTAGTCATTCTGCTAGTCCTACTCACTCATCGACAGAAGGTCTCAATGTACAAATTCATGTTGTCCAGAATCAAGAGATACTATCTCTTTGTCTTTCATCCACATCATCCTCATCCAATACACTACCTACTGTTGTGCCTGTTGTACCTGTTCCTGTTGCTATTGTACCTGTTGTTGTCATACAATCTATACATCCTATGGTTACTAGGTCGAAACATGGTATTTTCAAACCAAAAGTGTTGACAGCTGTTCTTGATGACACTACTTCTGAGCTTAAGAATACTAAAGCAGCTTTACAGAGTCCACATTGGTTGAAAGCTATGGAGAGTGAATTTGTGCTTTGCAGAAAAATCATACTTGGGATTTAGCTCCTCCTTCCAAAGATCAGACTTTAGTAGGCAATAAATGGTTGTTTAAAGTTTAAAAGAATACCGATGGAATAGTGAATAGACATAAAGCTCGATTAGTTGGTAAAGGTTTCACCCAAATTCTTGGAGTGGACTTCACCACAACATACAGCCCTGTAATCAAATCTTCTACCATTCGGGTTGTGCTTACTTTAGCAGCTTCTTTTCAATGGAATGTCAGGCAGTTGGACATCAACAATGCATTTCTCCATGGTCAGCTTACTGAGACTCTGTTTATGCCTCAACCAAAGGGTTTTGTTGATGTTAACAAGCCTAATCATGTATGCAAGTTGGTGAAAGCAATTTATGGTTTAAGATAGTCTCTTTGAGCTTGGTTTGATAGACTGAAATCTACATTACTTCAGTGGAACTTCATTAATTCTAAGGCAGACACTTCCTTGCTTATTTACAAACAAGGATCTTCCTTAGTCTATATACTCATTTATGTGGATGATATACGTACTCATTACAAGCAATTCCTCCAGTCTGGTTCAGAAGTTCATCACCCAATTGAACAATGTGTTTCCTTTTAAAGACTTAGGTGAACTCAGTCTCTTCTTAGGCATTGAAGTTGCTCGTGATTTATCTAGGTTTTACTTGAATGAGGCAGTCTATGTTCAACAACTTATTTACAAGGCTGGCTTTACAAATCTCAAACCAGCTCCTACTCCTGCAGTAACCTCTAAACAGATTTACAAGGATGACAGTCCCTTGTTTTCAAATGTCATCCTGTATCGTAGTATTCTGGGAGGACTTCAGTTTCTTGTTCACACAAGACCTGACATTGCCTATATTGTGAACAAATTGAGCCAGTACCAAAAATCACCTACTACAGCTCATTTGCAAGCTCTTAAACGTGTCTTACGTTTTTCTTCAGGGTACTTCCTTTTCCTCTTTACACATTAGAGCATCTAAGAACTTGGGCATCACGGGTTTTGCTGATGCAGACTGAGCTTCATCTCCTGATGATCGTCGATCTATAGCTAGGTATAACATCTTCTTTGGAGGCTCCTTGGTGTCTTGGCAATCAAATAAGCAACTCCTCAACAGAAGTCGAATACAGAGCTCTTGCTCATGCAGCAGCAGAAGTTTCCTAGCTTCAATCTCTACTCCATGAGTCGTAGTTCACTCTTTCCACGATGCCTATTCTTTGGTCTGATAATATGGGAGCTTTTGGCATCTAATCCAGTCTTTCGCTCTCGAACCAAGCATATAGAGATTGATGTGCACTTCATTAGAGACAAAGTTTTGAATCGATTGCTGGAGGTTCGATATTTTCCTACTGAGGATCAGATTGCAGATTGTCTCACTAAGCCACTTGCTCAACACAGATTTTCATTCCTTAAGCCCAAGCTGGATGTAATTGAGTTACCCTCCATCTTGAGGGGGATGTGAGAGTAACACACTGATGATAGTGTACATGTGAGTGAGATAAGCAAGTGAGATGTGAGAGGAGTGTAGTCACGTGATAAGCATGTGCATTCTGTTAGTTTGTTACAAGATGTAATAATGTGTACTATAAAAACAACAAAACACAAAGTGAATGAACAACGAAGATACAGAGAGATTGTTTGATCTGTTCTTCTCCTTTTTCAATTCTTGAATTCTCACACTCCTCCCTTCTCGAACATAGTTTGAGTAAACTGCTCCAAAAATCCTTTATGCAAAAGTTGTTTTCCATTTCACAAAGATAACACCAAGTGCTCCGAACCAAAATGATAGAGCAAATTTACATTGAAATAATACGTACCACGTAAGGAGCATAGGGGGCTATTTGCAATCTTACGCTGCCATAACAAGAGCTTGGTAGGAAGGACGTTCCCGATGGAACGCTATAGGAAGAACAATATCTTTCTTGGGGCCTTGATTTTCCACATTTTGCCCCAGCAAAATGGGTTCGACCTTCCCAAACTAGTGTCACCTTCAGCAGTTCCATTCCAAAACCCCTCTTTGTCAAGTAGAATAGCTAAATTATAAGTCGATTTGATTGTGTATTTCCCTGACCTTTCATAGTGCCAAATTTCCTTATCCTGACAGCCATCTCAGCTTATGGGTGTACCAATAATATATGCTGCTTCTGTTCTGCTGAACACTTATTTGATAAACCCTTCGTTCCGTCTGCCCGTTCTTACATCAATCAAGTCCCTTACCCAATACAAGTCAGACCATCTTGGAGCCTATAACCTAGTATTTTCTTTCTTCGTGACCCAAGCTGTCCTCCCAAATTCTTGTGGTCGTCCCGTCACCTATTCTCCACCTCAATCCCTTGCCTACTAATTTCTTACCTTCCATAATGCCCTTCCAAGCCCATGATGGTCTAGTACCTAATTCAGCATTCATGAAACTCGTTCCCGCAAAATACTTGCTCTTGAGAAAGTCCCTAAGCAACTGGTTATCTCCTATTTTTATTCTCCATGATTGTTTTGCTAAAAAACTAATATTGAAGAGTTCCAAATCTCCAAAACCCAAGCTTCCATCCCTTTTCGGTCTTGACATTTTTCCCATGAACACCAATGGATACCCCTCTAAAATCATGCCATTGCTCGTGCGAGGGCCTTGATAGTAGCCTTTGGGAGAAGAAACGCAGCCATATAATGGTTTGCTATTGATTGAGCAACAGTCTTTAATAAAATTTCCTTACCAGTTGGGGATAGAAACTTTTCTTTCCATTTGATGACCATTTTATTCACTCTTTCAACCACACTATTGCACATTTGCTTCCTGGTCTGCCCATCATGAAACTGGATGCCTAGATATTTTCCCAACCCGTTAGAAGCCTTTAGGTTAATTACCTCTTGAAGATGTTTGCGTACTGATGGGGAAACTCACTTGCCAAAGTGGATGGAGCTTTTATGTGTATTGACTCGCTGGCCTGAAATTGTCGTGTATACTCGAAAAATTTCTTTGACGACATCCCATTCTGTGGGTCGGCCTTGCAAAAAAGAAGAGTGTCGTTGGCAAACATCAAATGGGATATAGATGGAGCTGTTCGATTCAACCCGAATCCCTGAAATAGACTGTCCCGCTCACCCCTTCTTAGCAAAAAGGGAAATGCCTGAAGATAATGGGTCTTCTTGCGTATACCCCTGGTTGGAGCGATGACCCTTGATAATTCCCCATTCACCGTTACCCTGTATGCGAAATGCACCACTTGATCAATCTAAGCCATATATTAGACAAACCCATTCTTCTCGGCATCCCAATCACCATCGGCCACTGAGCTTGTCGTAAGCCTTGTCGATATCAAGCTTTAACACCATTTCCTGAGACTTCCTACTTCTATTTTTCATAGAGTGGAGAATCTCATGAGCGAGAATGATATTGTCTATCATCTGTCGCCCTACAATAAAAGCGTTCTGGAAGGGAGAGATTAGAGCATTCAAAATAGATTTTAGTCGGTTAGAAAGTACTTTACCAATGAGTTTATATGAGGAATTACACATACGTAGTGGTCTAAACACTTTCACCGACTGTGGAGAAGGAACCTTAGGGATGAGAACTATGTGGGCTTCGTTGAGGCCTCGTTCGAAATGACAAGAAGAGTGAAGTTTCCGAAACATATGCAAGATGTCCTCCTTGAGCAGTCCCCATCTGGCTTGAAGCAATTTATTGGTGACTCCATCCGGCCCGAAGTTTTGTTTTGGTTCATTTCCATTAGTGCAGAGAAGATCTATCCCTCTCCAAATTCCCTATCGATCCTCATACTATCCTCACCTGATAGACAAACCTTGAGACCATTAAGCACTGAAAAATCTTCCCCTTCTCCCCAAGTTTGGTAAACCTTGGTAAAGGAATCCTCCACAACCTTGACAATACTGCCCCGATCATGTACTATTCGCCCTTCATGATTCAAAATTCCTAGAATTGAATTTTGCATCTTCTGCCCTTAACAACGGCGTGAAAATAGGTAGTGTTTCTATTTCCTCCCTTAAGCCAATCGATATGAGATCGAATTCTCCAGTACTCTTCTTCATGACTCCTTGCCTTTCTTAAAGAACTTTCCAACTCCTTAAATCTTTCCATATTCTGAGAGCCCTCCTCATAGAGCTCTTTAATCTTGGCCTGGGTAATGTCCATAAGTTTCCTGGAGTTCATGGGTGGATTCTTTCTTCTCCTCACCTGGGTCATCCTAGTCAGCTTCCTTAATTTCTCCCCAAAAGTGGCATTTTTTCAACCTCACCTCAAGCATATCCAGCCATGATCTATTGATAATCTCGGCAAACCCTTCATTTCCTAACCACCCATTGTCGAACTGAAATCGGACAAACTTCCTGTAAAATCGTTTTTCAGAATCTAACAACAAGGCCACATGATCCGAACCTGTTAGGCATAAATGTTTAATTACTGCTCCGGGAAACATGTCAATCCACCCTTGATTTGTTATACCTCTATCAAGCCTGGCTGCAATTCTCTGATCCCCTCCTCTTCTGTTTGACCAAGTGAAGTTAACCCCTTCAAATTTCAAATCAGTTCCCTGAATGTCGTTAATAAAATCTATCAACTTAAAGCACTCTTCGGCCACCCACTGCAAGCCTCCCCACTTTTCCTCTTGTGAGATAATGGAATTAAAATCCCCCATGACAATACATGGCTCCCCGGACATTGTAATTCTCAACGCCAGCTGCTGCATCTGAACCACCCTTACGTTACTATCTGTATTTAAATAAACGCCTAACAATCTCCAAGAATCATTTGACTGACTGCTCTTAATTTGAATCTCTATGAAAAATGGACCGTATTTTGCTACCTGCACCATCGACTCAGTGTTAGACCAAGCAATCTAATTTAAGCATAAATCTGAACATGGCACTGTTATCACAAGGAACTAAACATGCTGATTAAACAATTAAGAAGATTAATAAACAAAGTGTACCAGAGCCTTGCAGTGCAATGACATAAGACAGAAAATTTCCTCCAACTCGGTGCTGAATTCAACTAGGAGTTATGTCCCCAGGATACAACTGGTTTGCTCTTTGATCAAAGCACCAATCGAAGAACCTTCGAACTGCAAAATCGACTCTCTCTCAAAAACACAAATAACATAAAATTTTGATTTCGAAAAAACTTATTTTTCTATGTCAATAGACTCTTCTCTTATAGAGAATTATCTAACTGTCTAATTCGTGGACAATTTTCCAATAACTATCTAATTAGTGGTCTTAATTAGTGTGCCACTAATTTATAGTTAATTAACTTCTTAATTCGAACTTAGCAACTGTTGGTGTTTTTTTTATTTATTCAAAAACGAAAAATAAAAAACGAAAAAAGAAAAACTATGTTTATGAATGGCTAAGTCTTGAACAAACCAAAGCCCCAAGGCCCAAGGCCATTGTCAAAAATTATTTAAATAGGGTGATTACCAAGTGAAACCCCATGGTCCACTCACTCCAACCCACTTCTCACTTAAACAATAGTGAAGTGTGTTGGATTATATTTTAAGTGTGAAACCAAACATTTCTCTCCTATGTGGGACTAAAGGTTTAGTTACTTTGCAATACAAAATTTGAACTCCAAAGTTCAACAATACCCCACATTTGTATTGGAAATAGTAACACCCCATATGTCTTAACTTTGCCAAATCATAAACAAAAATAATAATTATACACGAGAGAGAGATGATCAAGTCATGCTTATAAGGAAGAGTGTCGTAAAGACTTGACCTAACCTTAGTAAAGCATATCGGGTTCACTTTGTGATGCAAAGAGATGTATTTATTTATCTTGAACTGTTCACTTTTATAGTAAACCAAGACAATATGTCTTACTCATGACTTGAATCCAAATGCGGTTCATACGTTTTTGTTCATTTTGGTCCCGAATGATCCTGGTTTCATGATAGCTTTAGAGAACTTAGCCTAATTTCATTCTCATAAATGCGACCCCACATTTACTACCATATAGGTGACATTACTATGTCATTAAATGCATATTGCATACCCTAAACGTCTTATCAACACACTTACATCATCATAGGAACAGGTAATTGTGTGTCCTGTTTGTTAAGTCAAGTCTAACCAGGTTTGCCTATTGAACCTGACCATGGGATCTCCAATCAGCTAGGTTAGGTTTCCGCTAGACTTGACTTACTCTATAGGCTTTAAGCCCATTCCCCTCGATAATATCTTCACTTGATCTCTTGGTAAGCCTTTAGTCAAAGGATCTGCAATGTTTTCCTTAGACTTAACATGATCAATACTAATTACTCCACTTGTGAGTAATTGTCTTATAGTATTATGTCGGTGCCTTATATGTCTCGACTTACCATTATATATGTTGTTCTTAGCTCTTGCTTGTCTTTGCCATACTATCACAATGTATGCATATTGTCATGATTGGTTTTGGCCAAAGGGAATATCTTCTAAGAAATTTCTTAGCCATTCAAACCTTCTTCTTGCCTTGTCAAGAGCAATGAATTCGGATTCCATGGTGGATCGTGCTATACACGTTTGTTTTGTTGATTTCCAAGAAATTGCTAATCCAACCAATGTAAATACATATCCACTAGTTGACTTGGTTTCGTATTATCGTAAATCCAATTTGCATCACTATAGCCTTCAAGTACTGGTGGATACTTTGTATAAACCAATCCATAATTCAAGGTATATTTGAGATACCTTAGAACTCTTATCAATGCTGTCCAATGATCATCATTTGGACTACTTGTGTATCTGCATAACTCCTTTTCGCATAAGCAATGTCAGGTCTAGTAGAGTTCATCAGGTACATTAAACTCCCAACAACTTGAGAATATTCTAATTGACAAACCGACTCTTTAGAGTTCTTCTTTAGATGACATTTAGCATCAAAAGGAGTTGGAGCATGTTTGCAATCAAATTGATTGAATCTTTTTAAGATTTTCTCAACATAATGAGATTGTGTTAGGATATAACCTTCGTTATTCCTTTTGATTTGAATTCCTAGTATTACATCAAATAGACCTAAGTCTTTCATGTCAAAACTAGAATTCAACATCTTCTTTGTTGACATTATGGCATCCTTGCTTGAGCTCGTAATTAACATGTCATCAACATAGAGACATACTATGACAAATGAGTTCTTCATTTCTTTAATGTACACACATTTGTCACATTCATTTATTTTAAAACCATTTGCCATCATAGTATGACCAAATTTCTCATGCCATTGTTTTGGAGCTTGTTTAAGTCCATACAAAGACTTAACAAGTCTACAAACTTTGTTTTCTTGGCCTTTTACTACAAACCCTTCAAAGTTGATCCATATAAATTTCTTCTTCTAATTCTCCATTTAAAAATGTTGTTTTAACATCCATTTGATGTATTTCCATGTCGTACAAAGCGGTATGGAAATTAACATCCTAATGGAAGTTATTCTTGAAATAGGAGAATAAGTGTCAAGTAATCCAAACCTTCTTTCTGTCTATATCCTTTAGCAACCAAACGTGCCTTGTATTTCTCAATAGTGCCATCAGCCTTTAGCTTCTTTTTGAAGATCCATTTATATCCAATTGGTTTGATTCCTGATAGTAGATCAACCAATTCCCATGTATTATTTTGTAAAATGGATTCAATCTCACTATTGATTGATTCCATCCACAATGGAGCGTCTGGTGAAGACATAGCTTCATTATAGGTTTGCGGCTCATTTTCGCTTAACATGTTAACAAAGTCGAGTCCAAAGTTTTTGTGACCTTAACTCTTTTTCCTCTTCTAGGTTCTAACTCTTGTTCTTGAACCTTAGAAGTAGATGATTCATCTAAGCTCTCTTCAACAATTCTTTTAAGCGACGAACCACTTTGGTTTTCCTTAAAAGGAAAAATGTGTTCAAAAAATTCAGCATCAACAGATTCTATAATAGAATTTTCACTAATATCTGAAATATGTGATTTAACTACTAAGAATCTATATGCTGCACTATTCTTAGCAAAACCAATGAACACACAATCTACGCTTTTTAGGTCCTAACTTAGTTCTCTTTGGTAAGGGAATTTGGACCTTTGCCAAGCAACCCCACACTTTCAAAGTTTTGTAAGTGGGTTTTCTGCCTCTCCATATCTCAAAAGGAGATTTATCTAATTTCTTGAAAGGCACTCTATTCAAAATGTGATTTGCAGTGAGTAGCGCTTCACCCCACAAATTCTGAGAAAGTCCAGAATCATTTAACATGGAATTAATCATATTTTTTAGAGTTCTATTTTTCCTCTCTGCTACACCATTCTGTTGAGGTGTATAGGGTGCAGTCGTTTGATGTATAATTCCATATTTGCTACATAATTCTGCAAATTCAGCGGATTCATATTCTCCACCTCTATATGTTCTTAATGCCTTAATTTTCTTGTCTAATTGATTTTCTACCTCTGCCTTATATATTTTAAACATATCTAAGGCCTCATTTTTATTTTTAATCAAATAGACTTGGCAATATTTACTACAATCATCAATAAAGGTGATGTAATAATTTTTTCCCCTCTAGTAGGAATGGATTTAAAATCACAAAGATCACTATAAATCAATCCTAATAATTCATTTGATCTCTCTTGGACAGATTTAAAAGTTTGCCTAGCAAATTTTGATTCAGTGCATATTTCACATTTTTTATTTAAATCAATGTTGAACTTAGGCAATAAATTTAATTTAACCATTCGTAAATAGATCTTTTATTCACATGTCCTAATCTAGCATGCCATAAATTAAATGAATCAACCATATACGCGAAACGATCATTCTATTACCAAGAGAGTTAACAATTACAATATTGAGCTTAAAGAGACCTCTGTGAGTATCCCTTACCTACATACATTCCACCCTTGGTGAGAACAAACTTGTCAGACTCAAACACCAATTTGAACCCTTTCTTGTTAAGTAAAGGGCCAGATACAAGGTTCTTCCTGATCTCAGGAACATACAACACATTGAGTAAAGTGACTATTTTCCCACTAGTGAACTTCATCTTAACGGTACCATTCTTGCCTTCAACCATTGAAGAGGATGAATTTCCCATATAAAGCTTTTCTTCACTATCAACAGAAGAAACTCAAAAACAAGCTTTTGTCATTTGCAAATGTGTCGAGTTGCACCTGTCAATCCACCACCCAGAGTGTCGAGAGACCATGTTAGTTTCAGACACAACATAAGTGAGATCAATGTCCATTTCATCAATTTGTACATCAACAACATTCGCTTGGTTGTTCAAACAAGAATTGCCATGATTCTCGTTTTTTTCTTGTGACGACAATCTTGGGCCCTATGACCATGTTTTCCACCTACCCAAAGAGCTTTCCTGGATTATCTTAAAATTATTCCCCTTTGGTGCAAACTGTTTGGTGGGTGCTTCTCTTTTGAAATTATTCTTCTTTGAATTTCGAAATTTGGACTTGCTTCCTTCCACCATGTTTGCTTTTGCATCAATGTCACTTCCTTCCATCTTGTCTCATTTCCTGTGACCTTCTTCAACACGCAACCTCAAAATCGGATCTTCAATCGACATATCTCTGCGCTTATGCTTCGAGATACACCTTGAAGTCATTCCAAGATGGAGGTAATTTCTCAATGATAGAACCAGCTTTGAAATTGTTCATTCACGATACATGACCTCAAGATGTAACTCATGAATCAACACTTGCGCTCTTCAACTTGCTTCACTACGACTCGGTGTTGAATTCAACTAGGAGTTTTGTCCCCAGGATAGAACTAGTTTTCTCTTTTATCAAAGCACCAATCAAAGAACCTTAAAACGCAAAATCGACTCTCTCACAAAAACACAAATAACATAAAATTTTGATTTCGAAAAAACTTATTTTTCTATGTCAATAGACTCTTCTCTTATAGAGAATTATCTAACTGTCTAATTCGTGGACAGTTTTCCAATAACTATCTAATTAGTGGTCTTAATTAGTGTGCCACTAATTTATAGTTAATTAACTTCTTAATTCGAACTTAGCAATTGTTGGTGCTTTTTTGATTTATTCAAAAATGAAAATAAAAAACGAAAAAAGAAAAACTATGTTTATGAATGGCTAAGTCTTGAACAAACCAAAGCCCCAAGGCCCAAGGCCATTGTCAAAGATTATTTAAATAGGGTGATTACCAAGTGAAACCCCATGGTCCACTCACTCCAACCCACTTCTCACTTAAACAATAGTGAAGTGTGTTGGATCATATTTTAAGTGTGAAACCAAACTTTTCTCTCCTATGTGGGACTAAAGGTTTAGTTACTTTGCAATACAAAATTTGAACTCCAAAGTTCAACACTCAAGACTCAGAACACTCTTGCCATACCCCTCGTTATTTCCTTTGGATTTACCACCAAAGCATATAATCAAACTGCAATTGTCTTCGCAACTTTCGATAACCCTTTCCTAAATTTTGGTCTCGCTTAGAATAAGAACTTTCGAGTGGTGAGTCCTAATCGAATTCTTCAAGGCTGCTACTATTAATAGATTTCCCACACCCTAGAGTTCCAAAACAGGCCTTTCTTCATTGATAGAAACTTTAGGCCCCGTTTAGGACGACCGCCTCCACCTCCATGCTTGCTAATGATGTTTTCTCGCCTCTTTGTGTTTTTGCTCGTCGCTCTATTTTCCTTCCCCTCCTATGCTTTTCTTCCTAACGGAAGAATGTATGCTTTCGATCCAGAAGAGCATATAGGCGATAATACTTTTCTTCCCCCCTCACTGGCTTTTGCCTTGAATGCCTTTCCCCACCTTATAACGAGACGAGAAGGAGGAACCCCATTTTTTGTCGATCCTTCTGATAGGTTTTGGGCAATGATTTTGGGGCTGAGGGAGTAAGGTTTGGTTAATCGGTTTTGGGAACATGGATGATGTCATGAGTTACGCTACTGAGTTCGTAAAGGGGTATGGGGGCATCGAGACTGTATTGACGAGTACAGGCAAAGGCGGTGCCTTCCAGGCGGGGTGGGATATGTAACTTGGGGAATCGATTTTGACTAGTGCTAGGTCTAACTCCTCATCATCATTAATAATGACTTGGGCTAAATTTGGGGGGGTGGGCTAAATTCGGGGGAGGTGGAAGGTTGTTTCTATGGCCTTCCTGCTCGGGTTCAAATAGGTTAGTTTGATGGGAGGCCTTGTGTTAATTGGTTCACTGGTGATGGGCTAGGCCTTTGGGTTGGTAGGTGGGCTTCGTTGAATAGGGTTTAGGGTGGATGGGTCTTGCTGGGTTGGGTTCCCCCCGAATTTGAATTCCAAATTTGAATGGCCCACTAAATCCATCGTCTATTCAACTGGCAACACTAGGTACGGTACAATTTCAATCATTTCCTTAGGCCTACCTATAATTTGCCTCACAAACATGCCTATCCTTTCAGTCTCCATTCCTATTGACGTCATCATTTGAGACTGAAGATGCCCCACTTTCCTCTATTTGATTATCTCGTGTTGGTGATTTCGAGGGGGTCGGATCATTAGAAGTGCCTCAGGATTAGCCGGATCTTGATTGAGGGCCTCGATTAGCCGAGGTCTTCTTCTACCTTTGGAACTTTGCTAACATTTTTTTTCTCATCAAGGATCTTCACAGACACCCCTCCATGAATTGGTCACACATTCTCGACTTGTGGGTAACTTTTTCACAATACTCACATACAAACTCGGGGCATTCATAAACAAAATCAACCCAGTGGCGCCTATCTTTTCTTCGGACAAACCTCCCTCTGAACAAGGGGTTATCAACATTGAACTCCATTCGGACTCCGGTAAACCTATTGATTAAAACTCCGTCAACCCGAACTCCTTCATCGATCCTAATAAACTTTCCAATATGACATACAATCGCTTTAATGGAGGCTTCCTCTCTGCAATCGATCGGAAGCCCATAGAGTTGAATCCAATTTTTGCATTTATTGATGTAAAGAGTGGGAAGATGAAGGTCACTCCTCCATTGGGTTGTGAGGAAAATGTGCTCTTCAAAGAGCCACGACCCACTTTCCAGAACAAAGTTCAGGACATTTTGGGACGAAAACTTCACTTGATATATATTTGCAGAAATTTCAGAGAATTGCACATTAATTTGCTTCTTTTATGTTCCATGCCCTTAGTAAAGCGTCCTTTAAAGCCCCCTTGTTGAAGTTATGAATGGTTGCCAACCTTCGGACTAGGCTTAACTTACCCAGACCTATCTCCTCCTCGGATGACTCCTCGAGAATAACAACCTTGTCCTCCTCCTCTTTGCTCAAGGTACATCTATGCATAAGTCCAAAAATGTCCTCTTCTAAAGCCATTTCGAACTCGGTATTGCAACACCTGTGTACGCGCACAACTTCCAAAACCAAGATCACAAGACAGCGTATATATGATTCTTTTCAAGACCAGAATAAAATACTCCCACCCTCCCTACAATATTTTCTACCCAAGAAAATTATGGTTGAGACTCATAAAGATCCACACCCTGCAATAACTTCAACCCAGCAAAGGAAAACATGGTTAGCCCATAGAGACCCCTACCCAACTGTAGTATCCTGACTTACAGAAATAAGAGTAGCAAACAACTACCTCATAACTCATGTTAAAGAACATTTAACTTGCAAAAACCTGTTAAGTCAGATGCTTAATAGGCTATCCCCGGAGAATCCTTCCTTTCAGGTAAGTCGTGGGGACAACTTTATGACAGACAAGGTTCTCGCGAGCGAGAAAACAACCACCTCTTGAAGATGACAACTAGCAAACCTTATGTCTCCTACACGATAATTAAATTGTGCCATATCAATAACCCTTATAATACGCCTTAAGATGTTGATTTCAACGTTCTAAATTAAGATTTTTTCAAGCAAATAAAAAAAATCATTAATTTCTTTCTTTATCTCTCCACCTATTTCTGTTCCACGTTCATAATAAGTTTCCTTATTTATGATTATTTACTCATCATCGAATTAAGTAGAGAAACTGAATATTCATTAAGGTGCTTAAGATATTATGAAAAAATCATTTTTTCCTCACCTTTCTTCCTACGCCGATCTCCTTTTCATCTCATTCCCCTCTTTGTAAAGAATAAGCTAGAATATATTACTACAAAATAAAAGTGCATAAAATAGTATTGTACTTTTTGAATACCAAAAATAAATTATATCAATTCATGTTGTCTCAGGAACGTAGCGAGTGGGCTCAATAGTGTAACTAGTATAATAATATGTAACTAAAAGTTGATTTAAAAATTAACCACATCATGAATTTAATTAGCTAGGAAGTGTCTACGTATAAGCAACTAGGGATCACGACAAGAATTGCACAAATTAACAGGAATGTCGACAAATCCACGTTGTGTGTCATATAGGAACATGTCACCATCATTAACGTATAAATCAATTGTTAATTGGGTAGTGCTAGTTGGACTCAAAGAGTCTGGACTCATGAGCTTTTCTTTTCACAAACTCATCCTCCAAAGTTTATCAAATTATTCAAACACCCCATACAAATTGGGGGTATGCTTTGTTTCCCCTAAACTCCCTTCTTCCCCATTCGCGTATCTCCATTCGGAAACTCCTCATCTTCTTCAACCATTCAATGCTCTGATTCCCCATGGAGGCTCACGTGCCCTTCTTCCCCATTCGCACCATCTCCATTCATCATCATTGTCACAGACCACCACCACCATCTTCATTGCCCTCTCCTCGTCGGTGGCTGGTTGCCTTTACCACACCATTGTCGTTGCAGAAAGGCAAATGCTTCACTGGTGAGGCGGCGACCGATGCTTCTGGTGTGAAGTAAGTTGATCAAAATTGAGGTTTTTTGTGTGATTTATCCTCCTTCGCGACTGGTTTTGGTAGGTTTTTGTTTGGTCAAGCATGGACAATTTCTGATGCTGATTAATGATAACAAGGTTGATTTGAAGTCCTTGTAAACTTAGTGTGTTCTATATAGATGATTTTTGTGATTTTTTATTCTTACACATTTCTTCAAATTAAACTCCTCTACACCAAATATTGTCTTTTTGGAATGCGAGACCTATTGTTTGATACAATTTATTAATGAAATTGTGATTCTAAATCATGTGGTATTCGTTGAGAATTACTAAACGACTACGAATATCACTAAAACTCCACTCTTGTCCTATTTTTCTAAGTTCTAAAGCTAACTAATCTAGGCAGAGTCTTTCCATTTAAGAACCCACCTTATACTTGCTTGAGGTATTCATTGTAAATAATGTAATTTCTCTCTTGGTTTTTTTTGTGTAATTATATTGATATTTTAGTATTGATTACATTACTACATTTCTCTTGGTTAGTATTGGCATTCTTTTTTGTTGGCTTTTATGGTACAACCCTCTGCAAGTTTTAAGCATCCTTGACAACTTGACAACTGACAAAACGGAGAAATACGAAACAAGCCAATTGAGTTGTATTAGACAAACCGATTGAGTTTTGTGAATTGGGTTTCTCTGAGTGACTGAGACAAACATAAGAATGACAACTATTAGGCATGGTCTTTCAATCGTGAAATTGAATGTAATAGAAAGAGCAAGAACAAATTTTAGAAATAGTACCAAAATGAAGATGGTTAGGCATGCGGTTAGTGACTTAAGATGGATGATTTAATGATTTCATCTAAATACTCATTTTTGTCTAGCACTACCCTTTTGTTATTTATATTTCTTTATTTATACTTCTTTATCTATATTTATAAAGTTGGGTGTATTCGAATGCGATTATTGAGTGTCATTAGCTTACTTGAACATATGTCTTTAATGATTAGGCATGTGGTTAGTGACTTAAGATGGATGATTTAGAAATGGCAAAAGTAGCTTTTATTAGGGACATCTTTGGTTTGAGTGATATTGAAGGGTCATCCCATGAAAGTTTTGGTTGTGAAGACAACTCAGTTCCTTTGGTTGATGAAGTATCAATCTCGAATGTTATCCACGAACAAGATTTCAACATTGTTTCTCATCCTATTCCTACAGTAGGCATGTAATTTGGAAGAGTAGACGAGTTGCTAGAAATTTATCAAGACCATGCTAAGGAAAAAGGTTTTGCCGTTGTGATACGATCTAGTACCAAAGATGAAGATGGTCAACTTAAGTATGTGTGGCTTTCATGTGATAGGGGACGAAATACATACTTTGAGAAGCATTCTAAGAGGTTAATTGCCCCGATAAGGTTCGTGCGATTATATGAGGTGATAATCGCTGGTTGGTTTCAAAGGTGGTTGTTGAACACAACCATGAACTCATACCCGATTTATCATTTTTTATGAGGGGACATCGAGAATTGAATGCGCGCATGAAACACCAGTTGCAGGTGAATGAGAGAGCAGACATCAGGCCTAGTAAGAGCATCAGAATGCTTCAAATTCAGGAAGGGGGGCCAAAGAACTTGGGATGTACTTCTAAAGATTGTCGTAACTTCATTGATGCAAGCAGAAGACTAGGATTGGAAGAAGGGAATGTTGAAGCCATTCGTAAGCTTTTGCTAACAATGTAAGAGGGAAAGAGGTTTTTTCCATACCTTGCACGTCGACGATGATAATAGGCTGGCGAACATATTGTGGATCCATTCATGCAGCAGAGCATCATTCGAAGAATTTCACGACGTTATGAGTTTCGATACGACGTATCTTGTGAATAGATATAGGATGCCTTTGGCTACAGTTGTTGGAGTAAACCATCATGGGCATTCCATATCGTTAAGTTGTGCTCTGATTTCTCATGAGGATGCCAAATCTTTTAAGTGGTTGTTTAGAAATTGGTTACGAGGTATGGGAAATGTTCACCCTCGATGCATTTTAACCGACCAATGTGAAAGCATTAAGGCAGCTGTGAGGGAAGTTATACCTGACTCGATTCACAGGTTTTGTTTGTGGCATATCATGTGCAAAGTTCCTGCAAAGTTCAAGACTATTCCAAATTACGACGCGACGACAAAGGAGTTCAAAGATGTGGTGTATGATAGCCTAAGCATCTAAATGTTTGAAAGAAATTGGAACGATTTCATAAGAAGAAATTCTTTGGAAAATCACGAGTGGCTGAATGATTTGTACGATGAGAGAGATAGTTGGGTTCCAGTTTTCCTGAACAATAACTTTTGGGCCGGAATGGTGTCTACTCAGATAAGTGAAGGGATGCATGCTTTCTTTGATAGTTACATCACATCTGACAGTACATTGAAGCAATTTGTCTAGCAATATGAGGTGGCAATCACGGACAAAATTCAAAAAGAGTTGCAAGCTGAATTTGACTCAAAAAGGATGTAGTGCGATTAAACATACAATTCCAATGGGAAAGTCAGTTCTAGAATGCCTACACTAGAAATATCTTGACGCGTCAATAAAATTAAAATACCTAAACCAACTATTTTGTAGAATAGTGGCAAAGGGTCGATCCCACGAAGATTGGTATTCTTTCTAAGGTTTAAAAAGAACAAAAAGAGAAATCGGGGTTTAAGAGAGAATTAATTAATTAACTAATCTAAATATAAACAAAATAAATAAAACAATGAAAATAATTTGAAAACAATTAATAAAAACACTTAGGTCAAGACATACAAGTTCGGTTCGATAATAGATTGGATTTGGTCGTCGATTTATGTAAAATATGCTAACGAAAATATCCTAGTGTAGCTATAGAACCGGTAACGTACGCGGTTCCTCGCACTTCCTAATCTCGATAGCCAAGGTACGACGGTGACTATTTCTCTAGTCAATCGTATAACCCAATACTCAAGCGCATTGGGTTTAACACGATGACCGCAATAGGTTTCGTGAAGGCACTACACCTAGACAACCGAATCACTCTTGTATCCGATTTAGCCTAGATTTCTAAGGTATTCAACCGGTCCCAAAAGAGACTAATCAATTGGTAGGGTCAATTGCCACTAGTGTGGTCTTATTGCACAAGGACAGGTGCTTACGACTCACCGACAAATAAATCAAGGTTTAAAGAAGTGTTTAACTTCAATTGTTCAAATAATACCAAAGAAAATAAAATAATAATGAAAAGATTGAAATTAAAATATATAAATCTCACAAATCCATTGATATGCGCATCGAACCTCCTCATGATCTTGCCTAGGCTAGAGGTTTTAACCTCCCATCAAAGAACACCAAGAACCAAGAAAAATATCCAATAGAATCGGACGAGAAGACGGTGAAGAAGATAATAATCAAAACCCCCTGCCGATCCAAACAAAACCTAATTAAAACGCCCAATTTTATTTGTGACACGTGCGCGAGGACGATCGAACGTCATCATGAATTTGCTCCCGCCCCCCGCCACGTGTCGGCATTTGATTTGGTGAGCTTCTTGCGGCATGTGTAACGTGGCGAGCAAATGATTGGACGAGGGTCGTTTGTGATGACGCCGCTGTGTGACGTGTTTGCCCAATGGAAGCCCGCCACGTGGACACAAAAGAAAGAAAAGTCGCGCGACTCGCGCGAATTACTCGGGAGTCTGTGCGGGCACGCATCCCGAGGCCGATCGATAGGCTGCTGAAACGCGAAGAAGAAAAGCGGTGTGTGACGTGGTCTATCCCGGTGAAGTGACAATTTCCTATTGGTGGCGCCGGCTTTTGTGTGTGGGCCGGACTAATAGGCGCCCGACACTTGGCGGTTGGTGTAATGCGTGGCACGACGTGGCATCTTCTTATTGGTGAAACATACTTATCGCTATTCGACCCACCGCGCAATGCGTATTTCGAGGCAAATTGTCCGGCATCCGATCATCGCAAGTAAATACTCCATTTTGAGTATTTTTCCACCACGAATTCAATCTAGCACTCCGTTAACCCTGAAATTAGTAAATAAACGCAATTAGGCTAGTATTTTGGAGACTTGACAATAAAAATATATAAATAACCTATATATAATATTACATAATTAACGACTCAACATATCTTCAAGAAAGTTCAAGGGGAAATCAATGGAATGATGTACTGTCATTTGGATCCAAATAACGAGAACGACACTTCATCTATTCCCGGTGTTGAGAAATTCAATATCAAGGAATGTAGTATCAAGAATTGGTACTGCAAGGAGTTCTCGTACACAGTTGAGTATAGAGCAAATGGGCAGTACTTTGATTGCAATTGTAGAAAATTTGAATCCGGTGGACTCGTTTGTAGACACATTTTTGAAGTGATGAAGATGAAAGGCATTGCAAGGGTTCACGAGAGATATATCATGAGGAGATGGAGGAAGGATGTGTTGCGAAGGCATTTGAGTATCGTACACTCCGGAGGTTATCTACAAATGACAGATGAGTATAAGAAATTTAAAGAGATTGAGCATGCACTTCATGAAGCAGTCGACTTGTATACGAACAACCCTGTACGATTGGGGTTCCGTAAGACAGAAATAAAAGCTCTAATTGAAAGGGTAAATAATTATAATGATGTTATATAAGTGGGCCAGGCACAACATTTGGGTAATGATACTTGTATTCAAGATCCTAATCATGTCACTATTCGAGATCTTAACTATGTTCGTTGTCGAGGGAGGGAGGAACTAGAAGAAATAATAGTCAAGGGCAAGGCCGAGGCCAAGGCAATCAAGGCCAAGGTGAAGGCCAATCAACTGACTTAAGGCGTGGAGGACAAGCAAGGCGTGGTGGGCGAATGCAAATAAATGTTGTCTCATATCCTAACCGTGGAGAGGTTCGTTACGACAAATTTTTATAACATGTTGAATGTTTTACATTTTTTTGTGGTTTTGTGGGCCTTATGCATTTTTCACATTTGTTTAAGACTTCATAGATATGAATGAGCCAGTCGGGGAAAGTCAAAACTACAATGCGGAGAGGCTAAGTCTTTATTAAGGTAAATTTATATATATTGTCTTGCTAGTAGTTGTTTTCCTTCCTTGCTACTTCACTTTATCCTCACTTGCATGAGCTATTTTGCCAACCTTTTGGTCACTAAATCCTTTTTATTATCATCATCATCTACACACGCAACAACACACTAATCACTTTAACTGGTTAGCACACTTGTAGGGTGCACTCCAACACAACACGGGAGAAAGTTTTAGAGACCCTTGTCTACTAATTTTTAAAGCCAAAGAGCATATTTTGGTTCAAATATTAAATTTTGAAACTTTCTTGACTCGCTTTCGAGAGCTTTTTATCCAAAACTCGACTTGGAAAGATTTTACAACACTTGCAACAAGTATTGTATAATGAATTAGTGGCACCTATGTGATTATAATATTTGAGTGGCCATTCCTATGAAGACTTCTTCAAATTGCCTAGGCCCATCAATACCATCGTATGATGTGGGATTCTTCTATTCTGATAAGAAATTAAAGAAGCTGATGCAGAATTTATTTTGCAATTCGGATGCAGTGTCAGAATGCCTCATAACTATGGCTCCTACGGCATATAATTGACTAGATAATGTAACTAAACTAAGTATGAGAATTATTTCCCAATTTTTTCCTTACTGAAATAATCTTGACTAGTTTTTTGTCACCTTCATTGCTAAAGGGTTATTTCTTTTAAGGTGTTAAACATAATATTTTGGATTAGAGCATGATGAATTGTGTAAAATATAATTCACCACTTTCTAAATAAAGTACATTACTTCTGAATTGTTCAAATGATATTGACCTTAAAGACCCTCAAGTAAAAGAAGGCGTCATTTACTATCTTGCTCAAGTAACAGTTCTTTAAGAATTGATGAATTTATTCTGTTTTTCTAAGCAGCTATCTTTTTTTCTTTAAAAAACAAAAAAACATTTCTACCTTGTTTCTCTTTTAAAGTTTTTAGAGGTGTTGTGATGGAAAGAGAAATGAATGTGATACATGTGGATAAAGTTTGATCTTTTGCTATTCAACTTATAATAAATATTAAACTTATATGATATTAGCTGAATCTTGCAGCTATCGTGAGTGAAAGAATATGGACTCCAAGAGCAGTGGCATACTTGTCATTCTGTTACATGTTGTGGTCAATTGATCCTTGTACCTTGGGATGATTTAGTGGTTTCAAAAGCAGTGGTACTCTTGTCATTCTATTGGTTTTTCCATTTTATGGTAATCCAAAGCTTCAAACATTCAACCATGTTTTTCTTGATCTTTTGTTTCGTTAGGTTAGTGCGTCTGATTGGTGGAATGGAGCTCATCTAAAGCAAAAGTTTGGAGCTGGACTCGAATATTTGGGTTTAAACAAGTGGTAAATTTTCTTTTGTTTTCTTTCCTTTTTTTTCAAGTGGTATGCTGGGGTATATGCCTATAACTTCTTTTTCTTTAGATTTTTTCTTCATTATTTATAACTTATGATTTTTGGAGGCTACATCTCCCTTGTTTTATTGATGGCAAGTGAACTTTTTAACTGCAGCTCTAATTTGCAACCTACTGAATATATTTGGCAGATTATTTTCAAAGAGTATCTGCTTCATTTTGTTATGTATGACTACTACTACTGTAGGGAGCTTGCATCGACAACTTGTTATGTTGCATTGCATCCACAACTCAAGGGTGTAAGTGGCCACTTTTTTGTGAAGCAAGAAAGAATTAATTTGAGATCAGTGTTTTTTGGAGGATGATTGAATTTTGGAGGATGATTGGTATTGACCGATTCATTTTAGTGTTTTTTTTCTTTTGAGGTTAATTCATTTTATTTTTTATTATATTGAGATTAATGGGTAAGGATTGCTAATTAATGAATGGAAATCGAATAAAATATAACAAATGTATCTCATTGTTTGTTTCATGAGATAATATTTTTTTTAATTTTTTTTTGAAGAACTTGAGATGGCAATCGATCTATACTAAGCTATGTCAATTGAAAAATGGTTCTCCCAACAAATTGATAAGATTTTATCGATTATACAAAATAAATACAGTTCATGAAATTAATTAAATTGTTGATATAGCAGTGAGTTCAATCTTATCAAAGTGACTAAAGGAAACTGCTATTTGATGAAGGTCGCGCGGTGAATGAGGAGAATATGTAATGGGGGTGGAGTGCGCTCCCCTTCTCTTTAGTTTTCCAGCTTATTATGTGCCTTCTTCTGGTAAGCTTGAAATAAAAATTGCTTTGACTAATTCACATTGTAGCCATACACTAGAAGGGTCTTAACATTTTTTAGTAGACCACTCACAAGTCCTAGACCACCAGTTACACATTGTTGAGTAGACAACTTACAAGTCAATTACATGTAAAAAAATGTTACTGCTATGTTTTACATGCGACATGCATATATAATATTCTCTGCCAGTTGTGTACATACTGAACAGTAAAGTGTTTGGTCTTTTCTCTTGATCTCCTCCTCTGAGGAGAAGATCATCATCATCGATCTACTTAAAAAAAGCCATTCAAAAAATAACTACTTCTAATTTGAAAAAGTAGTAGTACTACTCTTGCCTGTAGAAGGTCATGTAACTTTTTTTGTCACCTTTTCAGGTGTGTTGAAATAATACAGCCATAATGATATGAACTTGTCAATGGACAGGGGGACATGTTGATAATTGTGGCTTTTCTTTGACTAATGGGACAAGACGCAATTATTATCTCTGTGACTGCGTAGTGTAGTGTACTAGTTTGTGTTGAAAAGAGGTTTGGAGTTTTTTTTATTTTTATTTTTGGTTTGCTTTGTTTATGGTTTTACCTCTCTCACAAGAGAACTAAACAATAGGGTACATCATTTAGGCAAGCCTTGTCAGCCCACTAGACGCAAAATGACTAAAGGAAAAATTATGTTTCATCGTCTACTTCAGTGTCAATAAACCTTATATTAAACTTGCTTTTTCATTCAAACTACAAAATAGGCTATATAAGGCCTCAAAAACTTTTTGAAAACTAAAAAGAAAATCACAAAAACATGAACTAAATTGCATTTAACGTAGTAGTGTCAGAAATGACAATAACTTCTTTTGCAGGGAGGGTCTTTTTCATCTTTTTCGCAGCATCGCGAAAAATGTCATAACAAGCAATGAGTGGTTCATCATCCAAGATAACTGCTATAAGAGCTTCTTCATCAACCGATGAGAGAATTCGCTTCATTAGCTCCTTCACCTCGACACGGAGGGTGTCAAACTTGTCTTCCATTTTGGTGAAAATCGTCTTCATGCATTTCGGAGACGGAGTGGACTGCGAACATCCGCCCTTGACATACTTAGTGGGAGTACTTCCAGACATCTTACTTAATTGAAATAGTCTTAGCTTACTTAGCTATGCCTTACTTAGCTATTGAAAGAATTCACTGCTGGGCTTCCTTTATATAGGGGAGTGTCGATTCATCCTGACATAGTGGGCCCACTCTACCTAATAAATGAAACGTATTCATCCCGTTTCATCTTCACACAATCCACTTTGCCCAGTAAAACCCACTTTGCCTAGTAAATGCGATTAATCCCCATTCATCTTCACACATCCCTCTTTGACTAAAAAATGGAAACAATACAATTCATCTGCACACAGCTGCCTAATAAATGTTTCAAACCTTTCCGTTGCCCAATGTCCCTTCACATCTGTAGCCTAGGAATATTGCCTTTCACATCTTGTTTGCTGAGCCTCATTATGAGAAAGCTCGTTTGGCTCATGAGAACTCTATGCTCGAGAGAATCGTTTCCTGTGGGACATAGTTGAATAACATCAGCTTGTTGGTGTTCATGAAGTTCATTGGCGGCCCACATGGGGCCTTTGAACTTGTAGGATGCAAGTCCAAACACCGGTAACGAAAGCTTCAGGGAAGAATCAACCGATCCATTGAACTTCCCAAGTTTTGGAGCACAGACCTGTGACTGAAAATGGCTTACACCTGCCACAAGAATCAAATACCACATTTAAACATTGAAGCACCTATTTACATCCAAAAAAAGAAAAAGAACACTGAAACAGCTGAGTTGATGTTGATGAGGAAGAAGAAAATTTACTTTGGTGAGTTGTAGACAAAGAATGGAACGTTAGAAAGCAAGCTTCCAAGTCCCGCAGAGTTGGACCCATAGGTATTCTATATATCAGGTACCTAAATTAAAATCCAATACACGAGATTGTATAAATAAGTCATGCTGCAAAGCAAGTGCAATCTCAATCCATCTTTTATGGTATGAACAAGATAACATTTTTATTGTACTCGATTTAGAAGAGCTCACCATGCCACAGAAACCCAACTAGAAGGTAGTATATCACAGCTGTTGTATGTGTTTAAGTCAGGGCATCGAGATGAAAGAGACAAAATCTGTTAAAAGCAGAGGGAAAAAGTTAAAGACAAAATGAGATGCGGCAGAAATTATTCAAAGCATATTAGGTGAATGAATATACATGCCTTGTTTATCAATGGCTCCCAGAAGTGGGGGACTTCCCTTTCCAAAAATTGGTATACCAACAAGCTAGGTAAATTAGAAACCTCTGCATCATCATTATCTTTCAGTGATAGTCTATTCAAGTCCACTTGGCTCCTTGAGTTGGTTTGAATGTTCTTTGGATGCCCATCCAAATCGTCACTGCTACTCTCCCTGGAGGACTCAGCATCACTTTCCTTACCAGGCCGCTTGAGAGATTTAATAAGCATTAGGAACAAGCATCATTATGCAATTTTCTGTCAGACAAGAAGAAAAGTTCGATGAATAATCTTTGTTATATTAATGAACAAGGTCCTCAACATCCCAATTCAACTTATTTGATTCAACAATTCAAGATCCCATTCCATTCCAACCCTCCCTGATCCCCATGACTTTCCCAACGAAACATCAGAGGACAAGTTAGATTGGTGGAGACTCAGCCTCTGGCTGTGACTGCAGGGAGTGTCTGATCTTCAAATTGAAAAAGGAAGAACAAACGGCGAAAAAGCCCCCTAAAACCCTTCGTTATAAAGGGCAATAATAAGGAGAACGAAGATTTGTTCGACATCAAAACGATTCATAATGAGGCCAATTACGACTTAAAAAGCCGAGTGGGATGCTAATGCAAACTTGCATCACACATGCTACTAAAATGAAAAACCTCTAAGTCAATTAATACAACAAAACTAGTAACTCTAAAAAATGCTTCATGTAGACAATCATCAAAAATCTGATCATGAAGCAAAAAACAAAGATGGCTAAGTAACAGATTAACAGTGATGTTATTCACATTTGCCAAAAAAGAATCAAATATATTGGATAAGGCCTTCCAACCTAAATTAGCTTAAAAACTTCTTGATGAATAACAGTTGTATTCGAGAAACAAGATAAAGGAATAGAGGGAAGTAGCGAACAAAGGAAATTAAAAACAAAAGAAAATTCACATTTGTGAACAATGATTAAAATAAAATATTAAAACATGCATCAAATGTACTAATCGCCAACAAAAGTGCATAAGTAAATATTAATGTTACCTAATAAAAGACAAGATTCAACTTTCCAATTGAGAATTTGACAACGATCAAAATATTTATTTTGCAAAATCGAAATATATAAAGTTATAATAAGAAATGTTATTAATCTCGAGTTAATAGGAATATATGGTAAGGACCACACAGAATAAAAAAGAGTTGTATGACTTAATATGTGTACATAGTTACACTAAGACTCTCCATCAATGTCCATTGAAAGCAGTAGTTAGGATGCTTATTTGAATGCGGAAGCCGTATCTCAATTCATCGAGCAAATATGACATATTTTTAAGGAAAATGCTAACTGCTCATCAATTCCCTATCTATTACATAATGCACTTCCAAACAAAAGCTCACTTTAATAATAAGTTCACAACATTATTAAAATGAAATAAATAAACCAATGATATAAAAAAGGCACTTACATTTCCATTACTTCTTTGTTTTGTGGTTTCAAACATCTCATTTGATACACATATGATCTTATGCACAATGTTTCTATAGGAGCAAGGTGCATTAGACTCGAGATCAATCTAGAACGTCTAAGGCGTGAGGAACGCCACATACCAAATTGAATTGAGACACAGACATTATATTCTTATATTCATAAATATATTATTTTGACCCGAAAAAATATGTAATCATCAGCTAAGTTCTATCTCCTTTTTTTTTCGTTTTTTATTTTCAAAATAAAAAAAAAAACTAATAAATCTAGTACCATAGGTAAGGTGTGACTAAATGCGCTTATGCACCTCACTTAACTTGCCTCAACTTAATAGTACAATTATTTAAATATTATTGAACTATTAGAGTACAATAATTTAACTATTATAGTACTGATAGAATTAAAGAAACAGAATGTTTCTCATTTTTTTCAGTGATTCGATGCGACACTTTATGGATTGCACATAATTAATAATTGTAGAAATATTAACTGAAGCATATTGCAAGCTTTAATGTACTTGGCTTACTACATGGAAGTGTCAACTTTTCCTCGTATAACTACCAGCCAATGGACATCAAATGAGTAAGCATTTCAAGGATGCCTCATATAACTAGAGAAAGAATCACTACTGGATTTACGTAGTGAAGGAATACAACTATCTACAAAAGTAAGATAAATAAAGAGATTGAGATCATATCCTGGGGATCCATTTTGTGATTCTACAAGGACGCGTCCATATTAGAAAGTTGATGTTGCCAAACCAATTGATTTGGTACTATAGCTCATTCTTCTTTTAAGAATAAAAACTCAAGTAATGTTGGTTTGGGAGTACAACTATGAACTAAGTATTGCTTATTTCTTTGAACAAAGACAAACAATCTCTAAACTCATGTGTCATATTTTGTTCACTCAGTAACTAATTATTAGATCATGGATTTCAAGTAAAATCCTATTGAACAAGGTCTAGGATTCTGCTATTCATGAGATTTTGATGAAGTTCTCAAAGACACAATCTTTGAAAAACTTTTTTCCATTTTTTTTTAGTATTGAATAGGAAAGACTTAAAAAAATGAAAAAAAAAAATTGTTGTCCAGCATAATGACAGCACAAAAATCCTATAAATGAATCCAAAGCAGTCGACTTCCACAGCCACGAAAGCAACTTTATTGTAACGACCCGAAAATTTGCCTTGTGCCACGTGTCAAGTCAAGGTCGTATGTGGGACCCACTCGTCGAAATGCGTATGTCCGAATCTCGGGTGATCGCACTGCATACATCGCACTACCAACAACTGCAGGAGATTTTTCGATTGTTAAGGGCACAGGTTACACCGTCGTCGTCTACGTCACCAACGCTAGTTATTCAGGCTGTGCGTGTTTTACGATTCACAACCCACCTGGAAAAACTTTCAATTCGGTAGGACTGCAGTGACCGAGGTGACACATGTTCAGGTCGAGATAGTATCTCCTATCTTTGGAGACACCGGCCGAGGATACGCCGAGCACGCCGATCGATACGGGTGTTAGGGCTACAGCTGAGGCGAGGCATGCTCGCGAATTTCAGCAACATCACCCGAAAAAGTTTCACGGTATTGGGGCCGTCACATTTATGGTTATCCATGCAGATACTTTGCAAGCAAGGTTTTCTTTTCAATTTCTTTTCTTCTCTAGATCTATAATCCAATGTTGTTAACCAAAAAAAAAGGTAGAGAAGGAGATAGCAAAAACATTCACGAAAATGGCAAGAGGATAGAACACATTGAGCATGCATGAGCCCAATACTCATCCAGTTGTACTTATCATACACTTGAAGAGAATAAATTAGATAAATTCATGAAGAATAGGTAGAAAAAGTTGAGCATTCACTATACTTAGATTAAGGCAAAAACCATAAAGGGAATATTGGATCATAATTAGTATATAGGAGCATTATAAGGGCTGCAAGGGTTGTTCGGTTGTGAAAAGTAGACTTCGCCCAATCTTAGGTGATGGCGATTATATCTCACAGCTTTTTCGACGCTTGTTTTGTTCAGATTGAGTTGTTGATATGAGGACCCAAGAGAAATGTCTGCTAAAGGATTGGCAATACTCAGATTTAAAGGGAATAACAATTATAAAATAAGGCATGTTATCAACAACAGTTATAAAAACCCAGACAACAAATGCATCAAAGTAGAGCTCATTTCATTTCCAATTTACAATTAAGAAGTCTGGCAAATTTAACATCATGGACATTGCAGTTGCCATTATAAATCGTAGATTGTATATTACCAAAGAATTTCTTCCTCATTCACATGATGTATGCTAATAGAAGTGTGTGTCTATATATACGTATGTATGTATATATATATATATATATATATATATATATTTCATACAAATAAGAGAAGGACCTTATAAAGTTTAAATAAAAAAAACTTAAATTTGAAGAACAAGAGTCGATGAGAGCAACGAATTGAGGGTTGGAGTACTCACCTCAATAAACCCTAGAGTCGATGAGAAGTCGATAGAATGGTTTTGAGTTTTAATTAGCGAATTTGAGGGCGATTGAGGACTCACAAAATGCTTGTAGCGGAGATTGAGAGGATTTCCTCTTGAGTCTGACGATCACGGGCTTAGGGTTCGAAGGATCGGCCTTGTAGGGAATCGATGATGACCGAAGAACGATGAACATCGGTGTTCTAGTTAACAATGGCTGCTGTGAAGAGAGGGATTACGGCAAGGGTTTTGAGAAATTGAGCAGTGTGGGGAGGCGATGAAGGTTGGGGCAAAAATGAGAGAGATGTCTCAAACGTGTGGGCCCATTCCGTCTCTATTTTAATCAATGATTCTCATCAACTCATGCATCTCGAGGCATGATGGGCGGCTAAAAAGTACCCGAATTTGTGAAGTTTTGGCGAGGAATTTGGCTTCATTTTTTAGCAATGGACTTTAAATTTCGTCTCTGTAGGGGTGGCAAAAAAATGGGTCTGGACGGGTACGGATCCGAACACTCCCCTTAATAACAATTAAAAATAGTGTCTGAACCCGTACCCGTTTTTTAAACGGACATTTTTTGTGTCCGGACCCATATGTTTTTAAAACACACAAGACCCATTTTTTATCCTGACCCATTTTTTCAATTTTCCGCGACTCTATAATTTGAGAGAAGAAATTAATGGGTACCTTTGAGGGTGAGGGAGTTCGCGGACAAGATAAGGGAGGTCGTGGGTGGTCGGGGACGAGACGAGGGAGGACGTGGGAGGTCGGGGATGAGATGGGGGAGGTCGCGGCCGAGATTGGGGAAAGTATGAGATGGAGACGTGAACAAGATAGGGGAGACTTTGGGAGAGGACAACAGATGTTAGGATTAAAGTGAGTTCACATTTTTGTTATAAATTGACGATGCTCATCGAGATACTACATCAGATATCATTAATTTCTCAAATTTAAAGTTGAAGCCCATGACATACTTAGATTTCACCTATGTCATTGAAGCCCATAAAAGCCTATGCAAGTATGCAACCACGGTAACTCAAATTAAAATGTATGTAATGTGTTTTCTTAAAAATAAATCTAGTAATGTTTAGTGTTTTAGAAAATAAATTACACTATACAAAGATATTTACATTTGTTGACATTCAATGATGCATATCACAATGTTTTGAAAATTCAAGACATTATTATTATTATGATTATTATTATTATTATTATTATTATTATTATTATTATTATTATTATTATTATTATTATTATTATTATTATTATTATTATTATTATTATTAGTCAATCTCAATTAATTTGGGACTAAGGCTATGTTGTTGTTTGTTGTTGTAAGCTACTTCTGTAAGGGGTTCAATCAATAAAAAGTATAATTGATCTTTTTCGTTTGATTCTTGTGGTTGATTAATCATTGGCAAATAATGTCTTCTTTTTCTTTTTTCAAAAAAAAATATAGAATGTCTTGTCCAATACTACTTCCAAACCTTCAAGTTCTTTAAGATACAATCAAAAAGAATAATTAAACTTTTGTTGCTATATTGAATGTTTTTTGTACTATATTTTCAAATTTTTTTGTAGTGTATTATTATTATTATTATTATAACCATTAATATTTTTTAATTTTTAATAATAATAATAATATTATTATTAATATTATTATTATTACTATTAGTAATATTATAATTAATAATATTAATATTAATATTTATATTTATATTTATATTTATTCTATTATTATTATTATATCATGGCATCTGGATGAAGGTGGAAAGACTAGTAGCGTAGACGAATACCTCATCTTAGTCATCTTCGTGCTCGCACAATAATCAATTATGATGTTCATCTTATATTCGCTCATCGAAGATCGACATTAGTGATATTGATAGCATATTTTTCAAATTCGGGTCTGCACATACTTAGTACGTACATCAAGAAATGTTTTGGAGAAGCCAAGGATGCGCCTTCAAGAGGCGAGAGTACTTTTATATGACCCACCACGCCTTTAGGCAAGATCTACGCTCGTTTGAGTCCTCTATAGGCACGCCTTAGGCAAACCTTGACAAAGCTTTCGGCACAACAATGCCGAGGCCTAGCCACGCCTTGGGCCCTCCCCATGTACGCCTTGATTACTTTAATTCAATCTAATAAATCTACTTGGACTCATGAGTCCAGACTCATAGGGAGGTTTTTTAAATTTTTGTAAAAATTTAAAGGGTATTAAAGGAATTTTACTAGTGATTATGGTTGCTTCATTAATTGCTCGATGATGTATTTGAAATATAAAAAGTTTTGAGTCCGAACTCATGAGTCCAAATAGTACTACCCAATTCAATATCATTTCCACGTATGCACGGATCTCGAGAATAAATTTAATCACATTTCTACGTATGTATGGGTCTTCAAAATTAAAGAGCACGTAGGCACGAATCTAGATAATTAATGAATCTGGAGAATTAAAAAGCATGTAAGTACCAATCTCCAGAATTATAGGATCTCGAAAATTAAATAGCATTTATGCATAGATATTGACAAATATAGAGAGAGAGAGAAATAATTAAAGCGGAGAGAGATAATTAAAGAGAGAGAAAGAGATAGTAATGAGAGAAAGAAAGAGATAAAAGAGAGAGAGAATTAATGCTACAAGTAGAGAGAGAGTACAGAGAGAGAGAGAGTGCTCATTTAATGTTGTGAGAGAGAGAGAGTCGCCCTATCTTATTTAATGTTGTGTGCATGTCTGATTTTGTAGGTAGATGACCATTTTGTCTTTCATTATTTAATGTGACCCACTCTTCATTTAAATTATTTTGAGGCCCTCAAGAATGTTAAAAATTATAAAAACCACTTTGAGTATGGACTTTTTTGGGTCCAAACAATTTTTTTGTTGTTAATTAATCAAGGGTGTCACTAATTTGAATTATTAGGTGCATTAGTACCAAGAGGCCCTCCAACTTAGAAAAAACTGTCCAACATTCATGTATTTTTCTAATTAAGTTATTGCTTACCTTTTAATCTTCTTTAATCATATCAGGGCACTGTCTTTTAGTGATTGTGCAGGTGTGCCCTGACATCCTATCCACTGAACAATTATCTAAAAATTTATAGAAAAAAAATTAAATAATTCAATTTTAATTAAGCATGGATGAAGAAGAAAAAGATAGGACAATTGTTGTTGTCATTGATCAAATTAAAAGACAATTGCAAATGCGCAAGTAGAAAACTCAACGGTTTGTAAATTATATAAAAAAAAAAAAAAGAATTTGAGGGCAAAAAGCCTTTGGGAAGTATTTATAAAAACTTTAAAGGATTTATTAATATAATCAAATAAATAAAAATTGATACATTAATTTAGTTGAATGGAACATGAACTCTTAATTAATTTTTCCTTACAGTTTTTATTAGGTCTCGATTTTCACTTTGCATAGTTCTTGATAAAGCAATTAGTTAACTTTGGTTAAGGAAAAATAGGTACAAACTACAAAGTGACTAATTAAACAGTCTTTTCTTTCTCCTGGTAAATTTACCTTTTTTGACTATATAAAAGATACAATTTAATAAATGGTGCTTTAATATTAAATGAAGCATTTACTATTCGCGCCTAAATGACACTTACTTTGATAGAAAAAACTTTAAGTCCGGCTATACGCTCCCCCACCTTTTCATTAGGGCACTCAAAATTCGAGTGCACCCCAAATTTAAATTTCAATTTATGATGGCAACCCAACATTTTTATCAAAATACCCCTTCATCCAAATCGAAGCACTCAACTCCGAAACCTTGGTCGAGGCATCTATTTTAGGTTCGTCAACGTGTGGCCGAGACTTATTTTCTAAGTTCGGCGTTGTCCAACTGAACTTTTTTCATAGAATTTGGTTGACAACCACGACCTAAAGGTTTGGCGGGTTCCGACCGACTCTCCGATTAAAGGTTCGGTAGGTTTTGACCGACTCTCCAACTAGAAGTTCGGTGGGCTTTGACTGACTCTCCAACTAGATATTTAGATCTGCGAGGCCAAGCCACTTGATGATGCCCTAAAAATCATAAGAGTGTATGGAGGGATTATAGTGTGATGCACAAAACAAGAGAAAAGGGTGGTACGGTGCATTAATCGAAGAGATGGGCATAAAGGCCATTTTGAAGTAGAATTGACCTTTTTTAAGTTTGACTTTTTCGCTGGGGTGCCAAAACTTTTGAAGTTAGTCGGTGTAATGACATATGCCTAGCAACTTCGTGATTTTCATTCAAAAACAAAGAAACAAATAAATAAATAAATAATGACGGAGCAATTAGAGATCGTGGTTAAAAAAAATTTATTTCTTAATTACCCATGAATCAATAGTGTGCTAAGTCAATAATGAATGGAGTATTAGTTATTTATTTAATTTTTATAGATATACAAGTGTGTTGAATATGTGTTGACCGAAATATAGTCCAACATCGATTAAGTGCAACTTTATAAAGAAGTACATAAGTGATTATCTCATCCAAATTAGCACTGGGGCCTTTTGCGATAAAATCCCACACCTAATAATTGAAGGTAATGCGTCAACGATCGCGCTATGATCTAGGACCACAAATCGTGCGGATCCCGAGACAAACGTCAGTGACCTCCATGACCACAAACTGCAGGATAGACTCAGAGTTGGAGCCTCCGGAGAGAGCACTCTGATGCCGAAGTCAAAGAAATAAATCAAGAAGATGGAGGAGTTAGGATTCAGATTTTGAGCATACCTTTCCTCCAATTTGTTGTGCATTTATAGCCCTAGGGTTTACTCAAACGAGATATTGCCAAACTTGATTTTTCTATTTTGGTAAGATTTGGTAAATCCTGAATTTCCCTTTTTGGTGGGATTTTTCGCTAATTTGATTTCATCATTGATTCTTCGATATCTCGCGGATCTACGAAATTTCAGCTACTTACAAGTTTACCTCTAGATATGTCTACGTGAATCTTAAGGTAGATTTCATGCTATCCCACACCATATGCCCCCTATTCCTACGGGAGAAATGTAGTTTGTTGCCTGTAAGTTTTGTTTTGAAGCTATCTGGTCATTCATCGACAAGCTTAAGTTGCGACATTTTTTTTGGACCTATTTTAGTCGCATGCTCATGTTTCGACATGGTCATATTTTTTTCTTGACCGATTTCGGTCATTATTTTAGCGCTCTTATTTCGACATGCTCATGTTTCGACATGACCATGGTTTTTTTGGACTAATTCTGGTCATGATTTTGGTGCTCATGTTTCGACATGCTCATGTTTTGAACGGGTCTTCTTTTTCGGACTTATTTTGGTCGTTCATTGACATGCTCATGTTTCGACATGGTCATGTTTTGTTTTGACCAATTCGATAATTGTTTCGGTGCTCATGTTTCGACATGGTTATTGGTTTTTTGGACCAGTTTTAGTCATGATTTTATTGCTCATGTTTCAACATGGTCATGTTTTTTTCGGGCCTATTTTGTTCATTCTTCAACATGCTCATGTTTTGACATGGTCATGGTTTTGTTGGACCAATTCTGGTCATGGTTTTGGTACTCATGTTTCGACATAGTAATGTTGTTTTTTACCCATTTTGGTCATTCTTCAACATGCTCATGTTTCGACATGGTCATGTTTTTTTGGAACCAATTCTGATCATGGTTTTAGTTCTTATGTTTCAATATGGTCATGATTTTCTTGGACCAATTCTGGTCATGGTTTTGGTATTCTTGTTTCGACATGGTCATTTTTTTGGAGACATGCTGATGTTTTGAAATGGTCATGGTTTTTTTTGACCAATTCTGGTCATGATTTTGGTGCTCATATTTCGACATGGTCATGATTTTTTTGGACCAATTATGGTCATAGTTTACATACATTGGAGATATTCCAAGATCGCGGTATAGTCTTTCCATGTAATTTCTCCAACGTGTATGCGTCAAGCGCAACCTTTATCTTAACTCCATAATGTGTTTCCCATTTCGGAGACAACTTTCCAACTGCTTGAGGTTGAGAAACCTCTAGCTTTCTCATGACATAGATGCTAGGGAGGAAATGTTTGTGTTTAACTTTGGAGTTGTAGAACTTTGTAGCTCTCCTGGCACTTTCTTGCATTCGTAAGGTTACAGTTTGGTGAATTTCCTCAAGCAAATCTAATCCACCGCGAAGGGCGCCATTTTTGTGCTTCTCGTTGAAGTACATAATCAGTAAGAAGACCCTCTTACATCTATTAGGATTACTGCTTCAACTCCAAAAGCTAAATAAAACGGGGTTCCCTTATAGATGAGTTTACAGTTGTCCTGTACGCCCACAAAGTGTTGTGGAGCTCATCGACCCATAGCCTTTTTGCTCTTTACAATTTTTTTCCAGGCCATCGAGGATAATTTTATTTGTTACCTCTGTTCGGTCATTAGTCTGAGGGTGTCTAACTGAAGTGAATTGTTGCTCAATGTGAAACTCCCTACAGTAATCCCGAAATTTTGAGCTATCAAACTGCTTTCCATTGTCAATAATCAAAACTCGTGGTATCCCATACCTAGTTATTACTGATTCCTAAAAACATTTGATAATTTTTTTGTCAGTAATTGTCGCAAGGGCCTCTGCTTTAACCCATTTTGTGAAATAATCGATAACGACGACAAGAAACTTCCTTTGTCCTGAGGCTGGAGGAAAAGAGTCGAGTATATCCATTCTCCATATTGCAAACAAGAGAGGTGATTCGATGGTGGACAACTCTTCTCCTAGATAGTGGTGGAGTGAGGCATGCTTCTGATATTGTTCACACTTTTTGATGAAATCTATTACTTCTTTCTGCATGTTTGGCCAATATATACATTCGTGAACCTCCCTTAGAGTATAATGTGTTTTTGAAGGTCAAAGGTAACGGAGATAAGGAAGTGCGAATGACATTTTGTACAATACCCCATCTATCATAGTGTATGTTGCAGGTTTAGACATGAGTCTCTTTGCTTCACTCTGATCTTCTAGCAAGAAACTTTCTTCTATATATTTCTTTATCGGATCGAACCATGAAGGTTCCTCTGTGAAATTTGCTACATTATGAAGTTCAATGCTTGGTTCTCCCAATATTTCAAAATAAATCGTCTCACTTTTGTTCCCTTCATATATAGCCAACTTCGTAAATGAATCACCTTTCGAGTTTTCTGATCTTGGTATGTGATGAACGCAACATTTTTTGAAGCTTGACATCATTAACTTTACTACGTCCAAGTAGCATTTCAGCTTTTTATCCTTGGCCTCATATTCTCCTATGGTATGTATGAGTACTAACCGAGAATCACTGAATATGTTCAACTTGTTAACATGTAAAGCACCTGCAAGGCTTGAACTTGCAACCATCGGTTCATACTCAGACTGATTGTTCATTGTAGATAACGCAAATTTTATTGCGTACTTGATGGTGAAGCCTTCAGGTGCTTCTAGTAGTAATCCTACACCACCTCCTGTGGCATTCGAAGCTCCATCTATGTATAGGCTCCAACACTTCTTATTTCGAACTTTTGGGGCTTCAAGGTTCTCATCTTGATAAGCACATTCCACAATGAACTTTGCTAATGCCTGCCTTTTGATTGCAAGTCGGGGCATGTAATTGATATCGAACTCGCCAAGTTGAACTGCCCAATTAAACAAACGACCATTACTATCAGGGTTGTGAAGAGTTTTCTTCAAAGGTACATTGGTGAGAACTGTGATTGGATGAGCTTAAAAGTATAGATGTAACTTTTTAACGGTTGTAACAATAGCCAAGGAAAATTTCTCCACGACAGAATACCTCTTCTCTGCCCCTTGCAAGATCAAACTAACGTAGTACACAAGCTTTTGTACCTCGTTGTCCTCTCAGACTAAGCTGAGCTAACTGCCACATCAAAGACTGCTAAGTATAAAAATAAAGGTTCTTCCCTTAACGGCTTAGATAGCAAGGGTGGGCTTACCAAGTACCGTTTCAAATCTTTGAATGACTTCTGGGACTCATTATTCCATGCAAAGTGTTTAGGATTCTTTGATAAATCAAAAAATGGTGCAGATCAATGCGTCGATCGTGATAGGAAGCCTCCAGAGCAGCTAAGCATCCCGTCAACCTTTGAACATCTTTGACTATTTGGTGGACACATATCCATTATTGCTCGGATTTTTTCAGGGTTTACTTCTATTCATCTTTTAGAGACCATTAGCCTTAAGAACTTTCTAGAAGTGACACCAAAAGCGCATTTGACTGGATTGAGCTTCATCTGATACTTTCTCAACGCTTGGAAGGCTTTGTCAAGTCCTGAACATGCTCCTCAATATGTAGGATTTCCATAAGCATATCATCTCCATAATCATTCCTATTATTGGTTTAAAGATGGAGTTTACGAGTCTTTGGTATGTAGCGCCTGCATTCTTCAACCAGAATGGCATCATAAGATAGCAATAAAGGTCACGTTTAGTGATGAAAGAGACCTTAGGCATATCGATTTCTTCTATGTGAATTTGATTGTATCCGTTGAAAGCGTCCATGAATGTCAACAGTCCGTAAACTGCTATTGCATCTATCAAAATGTGAATTCTTGGAAGTGGGAAGGAGTCTTTTGGACATGCATCATTCGAGTTTGTAAAATCTATGCACATTATCCACTTGTTATTTGACTTTTTAACCATCACTGGATTTTCTATCCATTTTGGGTACATAATTTCCTCAATTATTTGTGCGTTCAACAGTTTGTTGACTTCCTCATCGATTACTTTTTGCCTTTCAATAGCGAAAAACCTTTTCTTTTGCTTTATTGGTTTCCTTGTTGCATCAACATTAAGGTGATGTGTGATGACCTTTGGGTTTATCCCTAGCATGTCTAGCGGGGACCATGCAAAAATGTCTCAATTTCCCTTCAAGAATTGGGTAAGACTTTTCGAGACATGTGGTTTGTGATCATATCTGATGTAAGTAACCTTTTTAGTGTCTTCATCGCTTAGTACCACTGGCATTAACTTCTCAACAGGTTTTGGTCTCGACTTGCATTCACCAAGGTCCATTGATTCCACTTGCAACACTTGTTTATCGATTCTACTCGCCCTAGTAGTTTGATAGTACAAGTATGTGCCATCTTTTGATCAACCTTTATCACACCTACTCCGCCTGGCATAGGGAATTTTTACTTAAGATGGTATGACGAAGGAATTGCTTGAAAGATGTTCAATCCTATCCTACCAAGGATGATATTATATGCAGATGGGACTTTTACAATAATAAAATTGATCATGTGAATAACTTGCCGTGGCGAATCTTCTAAAGTCAATGGAAGTGAAATCGAACTTTCTACCATCGCTCCTGCCCCATTAAAACCATAAAAATGTGTCATGATGGGGGTTAATTGGCTATCTTCGTAGCCCATTCTCTTGAAAGCTTCGTAATATAGCACGTCAATTGAAGACCCAATGTCTACCAAAGTTCTTCGAACTACAAAGTTTTCCACCATTAGTTTCATGACCAGAGAGTCATCAAGTGAAAACTTCACACCTTCCAAATCTTCATTAGTGAAGATGATGTCTAAATCTATATGCGCCTTCTTGGGCAGGACTCGACAATAAGGCATTTTTTAAGCATATGCCTTCTTGGAGGAAGAGGTATTGCCTCCAATTCCTGGTCCACACGATATGACATTAATGACTCGTTGTTTGATTTTCTATATCTTCTCTTCTTCTTTCTTTTCAATTTTTTCCTCGCGGCGCATCGATTTAGAATCACTTATGCGCTTGTTATCTTCACCTTTGACAAACTTATCCAAATGACTTTTACGTAGCCGAAACTCGATCTCATCTTTCAATTGCCTACAATCTTCTGTGTCATGACCATGATCTTTGGGAAAGCGACAATAATCTTTTATCTCTGTCAGCTGCATTAGATCGCATAGGTTTCGGCTACCGAATGTATGACTCAGATTGGATTTCATATAGTATTTGCCCTCTTGAGGAATTTAAGGGGGTATATTCATGAGATCTGAACTAACGTTTCCTCTTTGGAGTGAAAAATGACTTTTGCTTTGGTCGTTTGTTTGGTTATTTGATCATGTGCTTCCACACACTACGCCTTTTACTTTCGCGTTCGGGTTGAACTACCTCCTCGACCACCATATATTTTTCAACCTTTTTTGTAGCTCTGCCATAGTTTTCGATGGATTTTTGGCTAGAGAAACCTTAAGGTGTTCATTAGTCATTCCATTAGTAAGGGCCACCACTACCACTGATTAGTCCAAGTTCGGGGCTTTTAAGGCTTCATTCGTAAAATGGGTTATGTAATCTCTGAGGGATTTGCCATTCATTTGTCATATTGCCATTAAAGACGCTGAACTTATGGCATGAGACTTGTTCCCTATGAATTGATTGATAAATCATTCTCTCAACTGCCTGAACAAACTTATCGACGCTGTGGGTGATTGGCAGTACCAATTCTGAGTTGGTCCCTTTAATGTTTAAGGGAAAGCCTTGCACTTGATCGCATCTGGAACGCCATTAAGGAATAGGACAGCATCAAAATTGAGAACATGCACAGTTGGGTCTTCTGTACCATCATATTTATCGATGCTTTACATTTTGAATCCTTTTGGCAAGGGTTCCTCCATTATCTCCTGAACGAAAGGAGGCAGACCTGCCTCATAAATGATCTACTCATTTGATTTTTTTGTTGGGAGAACCAACTCCTTTATTGTGACAACTTTAATTCGTTCTTGTAACATTCGTTCCACCTCTCGTTCAATCCTTGCATCAATTTCTTGTGGATTGTGGCCAATTTTGGATCTTGCCGAAACTGTTCGGCCATGTCTTCCTCCGCTAAGCGCTTTGAATCGATCTTGTAAATAGTTGAGTTGTTCTCGTAACTCATTCACTTCATTGTTGTCTTTAGGGTTCGGACCATTTCTTTTCCTTTCCCCACTCATGAGGTTCCAACTCATTTCTAAGATCAGCATGTCGAGCATGTTGATCTCTTTATGATGGAGAATAACTTACAGATTTGCGCAAACAATCTTCTTGGATTTTAGGGAGATCATGCACAGAAACGAGTTCTGTACATTGAGGAGTTCATGCTTCAGAGTTTCTTGTTCTCACCACCATGATTGATGCTCCTTTTTCTAGTGCCAGATAATGCATCAACAACCACACAACGATCTGGAACCAGGAACCGCATGAACCACGAGATAAACGTCACCCGAAGTTGGGGGCTTCCTAGGAGAGCACTCCGAGGAAAGCACTTTGATGTTGAAGTCAGAGCAAGAAATCAAGAAGATAGAGGAGTTAGGATTGGATTTTAAGCATACATTTTTCTTTAATCTGTTGTGTATTTATAGCCCTAGGGTTTACCCTTTGTTGGTTTCCAATCGGGATATTGCCAGATTTGATTTTTTTATTTTGGTAAGATTTGATAAATCCTGACTTTCTTTTTTTGTGGGATTTTTCACTAATTTGATTTTATCATTGATTCTTTGATATCTTGCGGATTTACGAAATTCCAGTTACTCACAACTTTACCTCTTGATGGATCTGCGCGAATCTCGATGTAGGTTTTATGTTGTCTCATACTAGAAGGTGATTAAGTGAGGAAAAATATCGAAGTTGGCGGAGATCAACGGGCTCATGCATGCATATGTGGCACGGTCGAGAGAATTTAACAAATATAAATGTATATAGATATATCTATCAAATATATAAAAGAGCCAATCTTCAAATTTTGAGTCGTAAGGAAAATGACTATTTTGCCTTTGCATTATTGCCCTCTCCAAGTCGATGTGTCTCTACTAGTTGATCAACAGCTCTTGCCCTCCAGTGTTTTCTTCTTCTCCAAGTCGATTACCAACTCAAACTCTCGCCTTCTTTATTCTTGCGTTCTTTTCATCTCCAAGTCGACCTCTTCATCTCCAATTCCTTTTTCTTCTTGAGTTGCAATGCAGACTGTAGAGAAGAAATTTGAGTTGTGTGCAGACCGTATAGAAGAGTTATGTGCGATTCCGAATTTGAGAAATTTGACTTGCGGTTTAACAAATTTGAGTTGCAGACCATAGAAAGAGTTGCGTGCAATTGCGATTTTTTCTATTTCATATTTAAGTAAGCGCGTGAATTCTTTGAATCTATCTTCCTTCTCTACGCAATTTACTTCTCTTAATGGGGTCATGGGGTTTTGATGCCCAATGTGATTTATTTACAATATACATGAAGTTATCAGCCCTCATTTTCTCCAACTTGTCTTGAATCTCCTACAATATGTTTTTTTCTTGTTACCTCCTGATCTTAAAGGTGCATGAATTGTTATCATAATCTTGTACTAATTTATTTGTCTAAATAATAAAATAAATAATATTATCACATTAGATATGGGGTTACAATATTACTTAAGATTACCAAGTTATTGCTAACAAATATTAAGATATAAAATGGATATATGTCCATTGAATGTCATGGGAGAAGATGAAATCTTGCACTATAATTGATTCATACATTGTAAGTGATTCATGCACATTGTTATCATAAGTTTCTTTTAGAATGAAAATTTTATCCTATTTCTAAGTATTAAAAAATGGAACCCCAACCAATGTTTTGCAGCCTTATTTGTTTCAACTACCTTAAGATAACGAGTTTGATTTCCTAAAAAAAGTTTAAGTTCCTCTAATCAATCTTTCATTACACATTAATAAAGTGCGATATATATTTACTTCATCCATTCTGTATTGCATTTGTCTTTATTAGTGCTTGTTATTGCAATTAGATTTGCCCTATAGATATAGAGATTGCTACTTCTTAGTTCTTACATTGAGATAGTTTGACTTAATAGTGCTTTAAAGTTGTTTGATAGAAATCATCATTGTAGTATTACCACGAGATTTGGGGGTTACCCATTAATGGATATGTTGAATCATCGTTCTTGGTTACTGATTTTGTTGAAAGGTTTGAAAGGATTGTTGGGGGAGAAAAATCAATCAGGATTCTTGAATTGTTTAAGAGAAGTGGGGGTCGGTGCATATATTTAAATTAAGAATACTGGTAACCAATGTTTAATAGGGTGCTCTAAAAAAGTTTGATGAAATACCTATGAGAACAAGTTTAATTAAAACACAAGGTCGTTGAGTTGATAGGCTTCTTGGTCTATAAATTAAACATTATGTATCTACCATTTATTTTATCTATTTGATCTTCAACTTTTAATTATATTGATTTATTCTTCAAAAACTAACTATCTCTTGTAGTTTCCTATTGATCATTTCTGTTTGATCAATCAAAAAAATTGGTCATCTAAGATGTAGTACTGAGATATTCAGGTAATAAAATGGTTAACACAAAAAATACAAGAGCTTGTCCTTGAGGTTCATTGATTCGTTCCCTTACCACTATACTACTTGGAATGATGGTTTTTGAGGACCATGTCACTATCTAAACAATGAGAATGTAATTCATTAGGTTGAAAGAATGCTAAATGGTGGTTCCGTTAAATAAAGTTGGTATGTATATTGTGAAAATCTTGATTTCTATGATCAATTTGGCTTCAGTAGGAAATAATGAGAACTTTTAGGGGGACCGTGATGGGGCATGTGCCCTAGGTCAATCCATTAACTGTCTTTATGAATACTTTTAGTTAATAAAATAGAGGATTTCATTTGTTGTTTATTATAATTAATTTGCATATTTACATTATAATAAGATCCATGGGTATTTACATAAATATCCTAAATGTCCCTAGTCGATCATTATACTGGGAACTATAATGAATTAAGACTAGTGTGAGTCTTGATTGATGATCATATGATGATTATACGTATAGGGATACGAATCAAGATCACGAGTACTTGTTAGGGAACAAAGTACTGGACCGACCCGCTATGAGAACATCACATGGATTAAGTCATAGTTGTTTCTCATGATAGGTATATTTTTCAGTCCTCTTACTTGAGATTGCTAGAGACTTCAACATTAGGAACACAATAATTTGACACAATCAAACGTTGTCTTTAACCGGACGATTATAAAGGTTGTGATTGGTTACTGTGTGAGCAATGTGATGAAGTTGTGTAATCGAGATAGAATTTGTCCCTCTCATATAAAGATAGATATCTAGTGGATCCCTCGATGTGTTAGAGTGTTAAAAGGCCTAGTCTAAGTGAATTGATATTGATCAATGTCACTTGGATGTTTTCGATCTACCTAGAGATCGAGACTAGTACGATTGAACATGTTGGATGACATTTCCATGCCTTATGTTTGATCAAAAGGATATCGTGTGACAAAAGGATGTTATATACACTATTGATTAGGTTGTATCGATTTGATATTCGTACAACTTGGGTAGTCATAATGTCTTGCTAGAGACTGCTTATGACTTGTATACCAAAATGTGTTTTGGTACACTGTGCAACGTTGTATGAGCCTATTGGGTCGCACACTAAGAATGGTTTTGCGAGATTTTAAGATGGTTCAGAAAAATGAATTTTATATGATAAAATTCATGACGGAAACGTCCTTGTGGTGTATTACACTTATACTTCTTTAAGTAAGGGTATATGTGTAATTTACTTAACCGTCTATATACAAGGGTTGTATAAATAGACGCTTTAAGTTAGAACACAAGTACGAAAGAAAAAAGGCCGAAACTCTATTTTCGTTTTAGAAACGACTTAGGGTTTTTGGTATGCTCGGATCTTTTTGGAGAGAAACAAAAAGGTTTGGTATTCTCTCAAGCTAGCACTTCAAATCTCGGCCGCCGTTCGTGTGTGGATCTTGATAGAGATGCGTTAAATCGTTAGCGCGCTTAGAGATCGATCAACCTTCGAAAGGTATATTGCGATTGAGGTATGATTAAGTTTTTCATGGTTTAAACGTTTTTAATGGAATTAGATTCGGATCCTGTTGGGGTTTTTGTCAAAACTGTTTTGTAATCTCCGCTGCGTATGAACCCCAAAACCCAACAGTGGTATCAGAGCCTTCGAGTTTGATTCCATTAAACTCATTGCATGTTTTCTTCTTATATATACATGATATATGATTGAAAGCATGTTAATAGTTGATGTATATGTGATATACATAAGTTTTACGTGAGATTTATTATCATGTTTTGTGTATATGATACATATATTCGTGATTTAATTGAAATTAGTTTCGTACATGCTAGTAACCATGTTAGGTTAATTTGAATAATTTTAATGAATTGAGTTTCGTGTTCTATGATCCATGACACCATTAGGTTCGATTGGGATAGTAGTTCATGATTCAATTACATGTTTGTGATTATTTGGATGAAGACCAAATAAAATTGCAAATAATTAATTTTCGAAATTATTTATTTATAAATAATTAATTTTCGAAATTATTTATTTATTTTGTTATATCTATTTTGTTATGAAGTTTCTATTTGATAAAGATAGATAACAAATTAGAATAGGAGATAAATATCAAGAATCTTGTTATTGGTGATATACTAGGATTCAAATATCTTAAATCCAAAATAAATAATTAATTTTCGAAATTATTTATTTATCTTGTTATATCTATTTTGTTATGAAGTTTCTATTTGATAAAGATAGATAACAAATTAGATTATGAGATATAAGCAAAATCGGTTTCGTTATCCCTATTGGATAGGAGATAAATATGGAGAAGTTTGTTATTGGTGATATGCTAGGATTCAAATATCTAAAGTCCTAATTGGATTAGGATAAGATGATTAGTTAGATGTGGGTCCCAGGGTTAATTAAAAATGTTTTAATTGACTTAATTTTGGATAAATTAAGGGGTAAATTTAGTATAGTAAAATCAGCGAAAAATATGATTTTCTATAGCAAATTTCAATTTTCAAAATTGAGATTCGTCTTCTAAAAAAAAAAAACTGGCGCCGCTTTGTACCCTGTCTGTCTGTACAATGGACCGCCGTCTAACTAACTAATCCTAGCGCACACATAAATTCTTTTATTAGTGAACAATATAAAAAATCTCCAAATTTTTAGTGATTTAAGAAATCAATAAAATATATGATATTTCATTGTTTACATAAAATCACTAAAACTGAATAAAATCCTTCTATTAAATTTTAAGTCTCACGCCATCCATTTTAAACACTTGTCAAGGCCTCGATCACACTAATACGATTTTTCAGCCATATACTGGTGTATTGTGTTATCTTGGTGAGACAAGTTGGGTAAGAGTTACCTAAATGTTTAAAATGGTCCGACTTAATAAAGCCATCAAAATAGTTTTGAGCTTTAGGCAAATGATGAGATAAAAACATGCTAAGACATAAGATGTCCCATATCTCATAAAAGGATCTAAAAATTACATAAGATGTAATTGGTAATTGTTACCTACCTAAATAATCTAGTTATGTGTTTCATGCCATAGCTGTCATAGAATTAGGTGAAATATGGATTTTAGTCCCCTAAATAAACAAGTGTGTTTTAGGAGAGGTTGTTAATTTAGTGGGAGTCTATTCCTCTATGCTAAAATAAACTTTGCATAATCTTTATTGTAGATCAATGGCCTCTTCAAGTAACAATAATCCCCTGTCACTGCGATCCATCCTTGAGAAGGATAAGCTATCTGGGACTAACTTTCTTGATTGGTTCGAAACTTGAGAATCGTTCTCAAGCATGAACGCAAGTTGTATGTCCCGGATGCTCCAATCCCGAGGACCCACCACCAATGCTACGAAAGTCATGAAGGATGTGCATAATAAGCATATCAACGATTCTACGATGTTGCATGTATTATGCTGGCAACTATGGTTCCTGAACTTCAGAAGGACATGGAACTAATGGAAGCCTACGACATGGCTATAAAGCTGAAGGAAATGTTCCAACAGCAAGCTAGGCAAGAAAGGTTCGAGACAGTCAAAAAACCTACATTCTTGCAAGATGACTGAGGGTGCGTCAGTTAGTCCTCATGTTCTGAAGATGAAGGGCTATGTTGACCAGCTTGATAGACTCGGATTTCCCATAAGCCAAGAGTTGGCTACGGATTTGATCCTAAATTCATTACCGGAAAGTTACTCACAATTTGTGATGAACTACAATATGAAGGAGAAATCAATTTCGAGTTGCATTTGATGATCAAAACTACTGAACAAAATATCAATAGTAATGTGTTGATGGTCCAAAAGGGAAAGGGAATGAAGAAGAAAGGCAAAGGCAAGGCTAAATTTGTCAAGGCAGTTGCTGCACCTATCGCAAAGCCTGTGGAACAAGTCAAGCCCCAGCCTGTTCCTGCTTCAAAACACCCAAAAGAAAAAGAAGGAAATTGTCATTTATGTCATGCACCTGGACATTGGTTCAGAAATTGCAAACTCTATCTGGAAGATCTAAGGAAGAAAAAGGGTAGTGCGACTACCACTACAGGTATTTATGTTATTGAAATTAATTTATCTACTAGTGATTCCTGGGTATTAGATACCGGATGTGGATCTCACATTTGTATAAATGTGCGGGGACTCACCGTAAGTAGAAAGTTGAAGAAAGGAGAAGTCATCCTCCGCGTAGGGAATGGAGCAAGAGTTCTTTGCCTACATTTGTTGGATCATATGACTTAGTTTTATCTAGTGGACTTATTTTAACTTTAAATAATTGTTATTTTGTGCTCACTTGAGCGAAAACATCATTTACTGTTTCATGTTTGGATATGGATGGTTTTGATTTTATTATTGCAAATAATAGATGTTCCATTTCTCGTAAAGGCATATTTTATGCAAATGCTGATTTGTATGATGGTCTTTATATTCTAAGCATGAAAAAGTCCACTTGATACTCCGATCTTTAACATAAATACAAAGAGATTCAAGTCAAATGATTTGAATCAAACCTATCTTTGGCATTGTCGTCTCGGGCACATAAATGAGAAACGCATAACGAAGCTCCATAAAGATGGACTTCTAGATTCATTTGATTTAGAAACATATGAAACGTGCGTATCTTGTTTACTTGGGCAAGATGACTAAAAGTCCCTTTCTTGGACACGGTGAAAGGGCAAGTGATTTATTGGGTCTAATACATACGATGTATGCGGTCCTATAAACACAATGGCTAGAGGAGGTTATCGGTACTTCATTACATTTACTTGATGATTTCAAAGAGATATGGTTATGTATATCTTATGAAACATAAAGTGAATCATTTGAGATGTTTCGAACGTTTCAAAATGAAGTGCGAGAATCAACTTGGTAAAACTATCAAAACACTTCGATCGATCGAGGTGGTGAGTATTTAAGCCAAGAATTTGATGATCATCTTAGAAATTGTGGGATTGTCTCCCAATTGACTCCACCAAAGAACTCCATAATGGAATGGAGTTTCGAAAGGAGAAATCGAACCTTAATAGATATGGTTCGATCTATGCTTTGAGTCATGCGAGATCTTCCATTATCCTTTTGGGGTTATGCATTACAAACTGCAGCTTTCACTCTAAATCGAGTTCCTTCTAAAGCGGTTGATAAAACACCATATGAGATATGGTACGGGAAGAGACCTAGTTTGTCTTTTCTTAAGATTTGGGGTTTTGAGGCTTACGTAAAGCGATAAGTCTCAGAAAAACTAGCACCTAAATCTGATAAGTGTTTATTTGTGGGGTATCCTAAGGAAACAAAAGGATATTACTTTTATAATCTCGTTGAGAATAAAGTGTTTATTGCTCGGTATGGTGCCTTTATGGAAAAATAGTTTATTTCAAAAGACACTAGTGGGAGAGAAATAAATCTTGAAGAAGTTCAAGAATCACGAGATAAACATTGAACCGCTACTTGGAAGTTCAACAACATTCGAAACCCGTTGAACCTCATGCAAGTGACACAAGGCCCACATAAATCTGGTAGGGTAAGACATGAGCCGAGAGAGATTCGGATTTCTCATTAGTGATAGTCGTGATGTGTTGATTATGGATCAAAATGAGCCCACCACTTATCGGAGGCTATGTCTGGACCGGACTCGGATAAATGGCTAAGTGCCATGAATTCCAAGATGCAATCCATGTATGATAACCAAGTTTGGAACTTGGTTGATTTACCTGAAGGTGGTAAGACCATTGGATGTAAATGGGTTTTCAAGAAGAAAACTGACATGGATGGCAATGTTCATACTTTTAAAGTAAGACTTGTAGCAAAAGGTTTCAGGCAGACTCAAGGTGTTGATTATGATGAAACTTTTTCGCCAGTAGCCATGCTTAAATCCATAAGAATTTTAATTGCCATTGCTGCATATTATGACTATGAAATATGGAAAAAGGATGTAAAAACAGCATTTCTTAATGGAAAGCTGCTTAAAGACGTGTATATGACACAACCTGAAGGTTTTGTACATCCTGAGAATTCTAGGAAGGTATGCAAGCTTCAAAGATCCATTTATGGATTAAAGCAAGCTTCTCGGAGTTGGAATCTTCGTTTTGATGAAGCAATCAAGGATTTTGGTTTCATTAAGAACGAAGATGAGCCTTGTGTATACAAGAAGGTCGGTGGGAGTGTAGTTGTTTTTACTCGGTACTTTGTATGTCGATGATATATTACTCATTGGAAATGACATCCCAACATTGCAGAATGTCAAGTCTTGGTTAGGGAAGTGTTTCTCAATGAAAGACTTAGGAGATGCAACCTATATCCTAGGGATAAGGATCTATAGGGATAGATCTAAGAGGCTAATCGGTCTAAGTCGAGTGCTTACATAGACAAGGTGCTTGAATAGGTTCAGTTTGCAAGACTCTAAAAGAGGATTGTTGCCAATGTCTCATGGCATAAGTCTCGGCAAGAATCAATTTCCTAGGACAAATGATGAGCGAGACCGTATGAATAAGATTCCATATGCATCGGCTATTGGATCTATCATGTATGCCATGTTATGCACTCGACCTGATGTATCATATGCTTTGAGCACTACAAGCAGATATCGATCGATCCTAGTGAGAGTCACTGATAGCAAGAAAGAACATCCTTAAGTACTTAAGAAGGACTAAGGAAGTGTTCTTGGTCTATGGAGGTTTTGAAAATGATCTAGTTGTAAATGGTTACACGATGCAAGTTTTCAAACGATATAGATGATTTTAGATCGCGATCTGGATATGTGTTTACTTTGAATGGGGGTGCGATAAGATGGAAAAGTTCGAAGCAAGAGATCGTGGCGGATTCTACAACGAAGCTAAGTATATTGCGTGTCCGATGCAACAAAAGGAGCGTTTGGATCAAAAAGTTCATTTCGAACTAGGTGTGGTTCCAAGTATTGCTAACCCCGTTTGTTTGTATTGTGACAATAACGGGGCAATAGCACAGCCAAGGAACCTAGATCACACCACAGATCCAAACATATACTCAGGCGTTTTCATCTCATCAGAGAAATTATTGAGAGGGGAGACGTAAAGATTTGCAGAGTACCTACTGAAGACAACGTTACGGATCCATTGACAAAAGCTCTTCCACAAGCAAAACATGATGGTCATGTTAGATCATTAGGCATTAGATGCATGTATGATTGGCCCTAGTGCAAGTGGGAGATGATGGGGCATGTGCCCTAGGTCAATCCATTAACTGTCTTTATGAATACTTTTAGTTAATAAAATAGAGGATTTCATTTGATGTTTATTATAATTAATTTGCATGTTTACATTATAATAAGATCCATGGGTATTTACATAAATATCCTAAATGTCCCTAGTCGATCATTATACTGGGAACTATAATGAATTAAGACTAGTGTGAGTCTTGATTGATGATCATATGATGATTATACGTATAAGGATACGAATCAAGATCACGAGTACTTGTTAGGGAACAAAGTCTTGGACCGACCAGCTATGAGAACATCACATGGATTAAGTCATAGTTGTTTCTCATGATAGGTATATTTTTCAGGTCATCGACTTGAGATTGCCGAGACTTCAACATTAGGAACACAAGATTTGACACAATCAAACGTTGTCTTTAACCTGGACGATTATAAAGGTTGTGATTGGTTACTTGTGTGAGCAATGTGATGAAGTTGTGTAATCGAGATAGAATTTGTCCGTCTCATATAAAGAGAGATATCTAGTGGATCCCTCGATGTGTTAGACTCATTAAAAGGCCTAGTCTAAGTGAATTGATATTGATCAATGTCACTTGGATGTTTTCGATCTACCTAGAGATCGAGACTAGTACGATTGAACATGTTGGATGACAATTCCATGCCTTATGTTTGATCAAAAGGATATCGTGTGACAAAAGGATGTTATATACACTATTGATTAGGTTGTATCGATTTGATATTCGTACAACTTGGGTAGTCATAATGTCTTGCTAGAGATCGCTTATGACTTGTATACCAAAATGTGTTTTGGTACACCGCCAACGTTGTATGAGCCTATTGGGTCGCACACTAAGAATGGTTTTGCGAGATTTTAAGATGGTTCGAAAAATGAATTTTATATGATAAAATTCATGACGAAACGTCCTTGTGGTGTGTATTACACTTATACTTCTTTAAGTAAGGGTATATGTGTAATTTACTTAACCGTCTATATACAAGGGTTGTATAAATAGACGCTTTAAGTTAGAACACAGGTACGAAGAAAAAAGGCCGAAACTCTATTTTCGTTTTAGAAACGACTTAGGGTTTTTGGTATGCTCTGGATCTTTTTGGAGAGAAACAAAAAGGTTTGGTATTCTCTCGAAGCTAGCACTTCAAATCTCGGTCGCCGTTCGTGTGTGGACTGCTGATAGAGGGCGTTCGTCGTTGGCAGCGCCTTAGAGATCGATCAACCTTCTGAAAGGTATATTGCGATTGAGGTATGATTAAGTTTTTCATGGTTTAAACGTTTTTAATGGAATTAGATTCGGATCCTGTTGGGGTTTTTGTCAAAACTATTTTGTAATCTCCGCTGCGTATGAACCCCAAAACCCAACAGACCGTGCACTTAAATTTGAGTTAGGACTGTGTCTTTCTTGAAAAGGTGTCATTTTATTGTCCTAATAGAAATTTTGTTATCCTTATTTCCAGATGTTTCTCAACTTAAATTTATGATATTTATTGGTTCCTCCAATAAATATTGAATAATTCCCCATGTCAATTTATGGTTGTTTATTGGTGTCGAGTAGCAGATGTATTTCTCAACTCGAATTTGTTGTCCTTAATTTCCCATGTCATCACTTTGTCTTCACATGATATTCTTTATTTTGCTTATTTGGGGAGACAAGAAAATGATCATGCATTATAATTCTTAAAATTTGGTCATGGAGTGCATGTAAGAGTTGTATCCCAATGTTTGTTTGTGTATCACTCTCAACAATCAAGTTTTGTGAGACCCAATACTTAATCTACTAGAAAGATCTTTTCTTGAGAGAAATGTTTTGTTTGGTAGAAGTCCAATCCGGTGCCTGTGTAGTATTAAGTCACAAGCTTCAATTATTTATGGTTTCTTTCTGCTCATAAATGTCCACGCCAGATTCAAATGGACAATCAATTTTAAAATTTAAGGAGTAACTTTTTTAGAGTCTCACGGACCTAAATAAATTTTAATTTTTAGTTTTGATATAATGGATGAAGTGGGTGCGTGACATTACAATAATATAGTGTGATTACATACTAGGTTTTAATGGATTGCAGTACAATTGCTTAATATAGGTTTCTTGCTAGAATTTAGCCTTGAATATAATATATTGTCTCGATTGAGGTTGCATTTCACAGTTATCTACACAGACTTTTTTGAGCCCACGAACATATAGAATTAAGAAAATTTGTATTTACATTTATCAATGTATGAAAGTCACAAAGAAAACAAAAAACACTAGCTGATCTGAATCAGATTCAAGAGTCTAGCCAAATAAGCTAGGCAAAATATATTTGGCTAGCACTAAACAGAACAAATGGGTGTAAAGAACTACGGATATATAGAATGCCCATAAGGATATTGGTTTGATTACCATTGTAGAATTGACTATGTGCTTTGCTTTATCCATCAATGGCTTGCTACGCACATTTACGCTCGTGTTTGATTTATTTGTATTCAAATATTAGTCGTGCATAGGCATAGCACACGCATAATTATTCTGAAAATATAAATTCTAGGTTCTATTAATAGTATATCAAAGCTAATTATAGGCTATGTGTTTTCAATTTTCTTGATCATGTATGCTTTCATATACACATATAGGGTAGTTTCAACTTATGTATATGATCATGTGTGCTTTCTTTCTACTATTAGGTTTCGCTGAATTGGCCTAATTGTGACATTCATGAGTTATGCCGGTTGGAGAAAGGTTGTATTTTTAGCTTAGTCTTCAAAACCCTTTTACCACCGTCTCTATCTATAATCATACAAAGTTTGACTATTTATATGTTATTCTTTTAAAATATCAATGGCTTGTGGATGTATTTATAGGTACCAAAATGTAACTAATGCATACATGTTGCTTCAACCGAGCTAAAAAAGTATTCTCAATGTCCATCTTCGCAGTAGCAGTGCAAATGTTTGTGAAAAAATAATTATATGTCTCCATTTATCAAACTGACTTTTGCAGGAGTACAAGTCAATGTACAAAACTAATTACCAGATATTTCCAAGTTTATTTGATAATGTCAGAACTTCTACAAATATTAGGAAGTATGAACAAGCTTGAAAAAATCTTGATAATGCTTTTAAAGTTTAAATTTTTCTTGTTGTAAATTGTTTATGTTTATCATTTTGGGTTTTCGGGGTGAGAGTAGGTTGTAATTTGATTCTAAAATAGTTATAAGATCTTTATGAGATGGTTGTGAGAGTATTGAATGAGTTTTGTCGTTGTTTTGATGTAAATATGGCTCATGGAGAGGTAAAGATTTGTATTGGGATTTAAAATTTTGAACTTGAGAATTTGATTTGATAAGATCAATAAATTTCATTTTTGATATTATTGTGAACTGCGGGAAGATGTGAGTCCTTTTAGGCTTTCTTTCTAAGCTGCTTTATCAAGTTTTGGATTTTCGGCAGCCTTATTTATAAAGGAAACTCTGTCAAGACTTTTTATAGATTTTAGAAGTCTAAGGAAATGATTTTCTAATTTGTCACATTCAAAAAGTTGAGAATTAATTCTAATTTATGGATGAAATATTTATTTGGAGAGTTGAATTTGATTTAATGGATTAGAAGCCTAAATAGGGTAATTAGGTTAAGTCAGAGCTTAATGAAGCAGGACCTGACGGTTTAACTATCATTATTTGGGGGTATACGCTTGAGTTCTTATGTTATTGTGCATTGCATTGATTATTTTGTTCTTTAGAAGCTTTGAGGTTATTGCAGAGTCATAGATTTGAAATATCAGCTACAAAGCAAACCTGGGGCAGCAAGTAGGTGAGAGGCAACTGAAACTATTGTCTCAATTTCTTCATATTCTTGGGAAAAGTGCATGATTGTCCAAATCAAGCGTGAAACTAATTGGGAGCTTTTCTTGGTCTTGATAGCATAACTTTGTACAAAATTTAAAGACCTCCCATTAGCAATTGTGATGGCATTGTTCAATATTTTATATGTTTTGTTGGTCTATCACTCAAAGTGTTTGTACAAATACTTCGAATCATGCATTTTCATTTTATTTATTTATACTATTGTTATTGGATTGTTAAGAAATCGTTAAAAATGATCTTTTGTACTTCCAAACTAGGATGTGGGGTAATATCCTACACTGGGACCTTTGAACTTCAAAAATCAAATGAATTTTAAAAGATTATAGACTTGGAATCCGTTGTTATGTTTCTGGATTTTTGAATGTAAATTGAGCGCAATGGAAGAATTTGATCCATATAGCTGACCCCAAATAATCTGGGATTGAGGCTATATTGTTGTTATATTGTTTGTGGCTTGTTTTATGCTTTAAATAAACATGCATATGATTCTTTTCTTCATGTTTTCTTCTTTTTTTTCCTTTGGCATGTAAAGTCTAGGAGTCTGGGATTTAATCCTTTTGAAGTTTATCTCTTCCTTAAAAATATAGACCAACATAATTGTTTGCTGGTTTTGAACTTCGTCGCAACTAAACCCTTCTCTGCTTGTTCTTAAATGTCTATTCATACATTCCTTCGTCGCAGGTTGCAGATTTAGTTGTGCATATTGTGCTTGTTGCAGATTCAATAATCATGATGGAGCAGGAAATCATGGAAGCTGTAAAGGATAACTCAACCATTATTATTTGTGGAGAAATCGGGTGTGATAAAACTACTCAAGTTTCATAGGTGAGTTTCTTTGAAAATTTTCATATGTTCATACCTTAATGCTAAGCCATCAAGATTTATTTTAGCTTCACTTTTGATATGTAGTTCTTGTATGAGGATGGTTATGGCTCGTGATTTCAATGCTACAAAGGGAATTATTTGTATTACCCACCCTCGTGAATGGCATTTGAACTTAGTCTTCATTAATGGAAGGAAGTGGGTACTTGACAAGGCTCATGAGAGGAGCATGAACACTGACATACTTAAAAAATTCCTTCTCGTACTATATAAAACTTCGACATGTAAGATTGAGAATATGACATTTCTACTTCTTAGTTTGAATTAAAAAGAGTTTGTTTTCCACTCAACTTTACTAAGTTTATTTTGGGATTATGATCCCATGTTCCATCTATAGGATTTGTACATACAATAACGAATAAATAGGCTATCAAAGGTAGTGATTGCATTAGAAAATGAGATTTCTCCACTAAAACTTGTCCTGATGAGTGTCACTATATTCCGGTATTACGGTTTCTCAAGCATAAATGGATGATGTTAATATAGACAAGGTAAAAAATGATACATCACCTTTACAATTTAAATAGACATGGTTAATCGCTTATTCATACTCCTAACATATATCTTTATACATAAAGGATGGTAATATCAATTATGAAGAGTTTGTTGCAATGATGACAAGAGGTACAAAAGATCGTGATGTAAAGGAAAAATGAGAACTTAAAGATGCCCATGATAGATAACACATGATAGATACACTTCGTATGTACAAATAAAAAAAAAACACTTCATTAAAACAAATTATTGAGTGTGCCTACCACAAGTGTAATTATTTCTTCTAAACTATGTCTTGCATTAACCATCATATAACGAATTTTTTGTAGGACAACCATATACATGCAACCATACCCATCTATTTGGCTCATGGTTTTGAGTACCTCACAGAAGGCAAGGTCTACAACATTTCGAACTTCAAAGTAGAAAGAAAAAATTGCACAAGGTTGTAAGCCACGAATACGTCATACACTTAACAGGCAATACCTCTGTACAAGAACACACGAGCTGCGTACAAATTCGAAACCACAAATTTGAAATAGTTCAATTCAAAGAATATACAAAACGGCGAGACAATTTTGTTCAATCATTAGGCTAGAAAAAAATCAATCAATAGCTAAAATACATGAATTCCACTTTTTTATATAACTTTCAATGTTACTAATTATTTTGTTCTTTACAGATGTACTAGGACGTCTTGGTCAAATAGGCGAGCTTGTAGATCAAGAAGTTAAAGGAAAACAAAAAAAGGTCAAAAAACTTGTTTTATGTATTTAAATCAACAAGTATATATATTTTTTGTCGAAATTATTTTTAAGAAAAAAATGATCCATTGTGTTTGACAATTCAATCTTATATTTCGTCTACATAAACAAAGAATTGAACGCAACATTTTGGTGGTCAAAAAGCTCGAAACAAGTAGTAAGTTTATCAATTGCAAATCATCCGACTCATTGGTAATTATAATTACCTCGAATAATGTCAAAAGTTATAAAGGTAATTGATGCAAGTTTATTTGTTAAAATACATGTGCAAAGTCACTTAATTTCTACATACGTTGTATCTTTAATGCTCAATTTATTTATACTTTTCGATCCACGCAAATATTAAAACTTTTATCAACAGGTGAACTAACTTTCCTCAACGAATGCTACAAAGATTTACACAAGTCCAGATATTGAAGAAATCGCATCAGTCATGAAAGGGTATGGATTTTTTTAAAACCATATGCATTGTTTGCTAATGCGTAAATTACATTGCATGGCATATTCTTTTCCTTATTTTTTTCAATTGCAGAGAACCATTGAGTAAAGAAGTTCAATTGATTCGAGAAGAAAATAAAAATTTTAATATCAAGGCAGAAACTATGACTGTAGAGGAAGTCAAACGCCAAAGATTGAAAGCTACGGTAAGACATTATTAATTATAATCAAAATAATATTATATGACTATGTTCATGTTATTAAATTAATTGTTAATTTTTTACGCAGGAATTGTACATTGTTTGCAAAGTGAAAAAATCACATTGATCAATTCAAGTGGTTCTTGGCATTATGATACTTGTCATTCACATTACGTCAAATTAGAAAAATTGGGGTCAAAATATTATTGTAATAGGTGCAAAGGATTTGTTACAACGCCATATCAGGGGTACGTTAAAAGTACATTATACAAGTGTATGTCAATTTTATAAATTACGTATATCTCTTTAAAGCTCATCTTTCAAACTTATCTGCATTAAATTATAACTATATATTATTACTTTTCAATTTCCTATATAAGATTCTTTGTTGTTGTATTATATAAATATATCTTGTCAAAACTCTAATTGATGACCATTGTATTTGTTTTTAGGTTCAAAGTGTAAGTGCGCACCGAAAACAATTTGGGGTCCACAACTTTTGTTCTATTCGATAGCATAGTGAAAAATATTATAGGTAAAGACAATGGGGAAAGAATCTTGAATGGAACATCTTCTGTACCTTTTTTTTAATTCAAAAAATAAAACTATTTAATGCGCATGTAATATTCTATATAATCTATATTTTATTCTTTTTATGCTCATTTTATTCTTTTTTTTGTTTGCTTATATTGCCAGACATACGGAAAGAATGTGATCCCAATAGAACTTTCCCGAATTGTAGGAAGAAGTTTTACTTTTAAGCTAAAACCTATTAATTACAATTTAGCCAATGGAAATAAGAATTTCACCATTTCAACTATATGTGATGAAGAAAATGGAGATGACTTTTGTGATAACGAGGTATTTCTTTTATTTTACAGTAACTTACCATATTACATTTGGAATCTAATTTAATTTCACATGTTCTCGTATTTTTGAAAATAATATGGGAAGTTGCCAAATGACATTTCAACTCATAAATACGAAGTCAACAACCACTAAGAAGTCAACGTAAAGAGAAAAAGTATTGATAATGATTTGGGAATGGATAAGCATCCAAGAAGATATTGTTATGTTGAGTAAGTTACTCAAACTCACATATTATTAATTAGTTACTAATAATATTTATAAAAAAACTAACATAATGTATTTTTTATGATGTGACGACGAAGAGGAACAATAGTCAACATTATAATGGATATTCTACAAAATACAAAAGAGACTTTTTATTTTAAATTTTAAGTAATACTTTTAATTTTTAGCAATAAGCATTTGATGTTTTCGTTATCATTTTTGAGTTTATTTAGCATTGTATATTTAGATTTATTATTTTAGATTTTATATTACATAGTTTGTTCAAACTCATTGATAAGTCGGTATTTATATAATTTTAGTAGTTTATTTTAGTATATTTAATGTGAAAAGTCTTTAAAATATGTATTTAATTATATTTATTGGTCATTTTCAGGTGAAACGGAGTGCGCGGTTGGTCTCGGGGCGGAAAAATACTCAAAATGGAGTATTCCACGCATTGATCAGATGCTGGAAGATTTATACATTGATTCCTCCACTATTCTTATAAAAGATCTAGCGGTGCTTTCGGATGCATTTGAGATTATAGAAGTGCGGTGGAGGGGTGCGGTGGGCTGATGGCTGCCCTTATTAGGAATCATTGCTAGACCCACTCTCAAAAATAGATATTGAAAATTTGAAACAAAACATTTTTTTCTGATCCGGATGAATAAATACATCTTTTTTCTAGATAATTATGGGTGTAGATTCTGTAGTTTTTTTTTCTCGCCCATTCCAATCTTAAGTTGGATTAATTTCTTTTTTATGTGTTTTTGGTAAAAGCTCTATTAATTTCATAATACTCATCCATCCATTTATATAGGTCGTTTATACCAATTCTACTTTCCAAAAGGGTAGTGCTTTCTGGACTCATGAATCCGAACTCAAAAAGTTATTTTTTTCAAAGTCATCCTCAAACAATTAATAAAGCAAATACAATAACTTGTAAAATTCTTTTGATACTCCTTAAATATTTGTAAAAACTTCAAAAACCCTCCTATGAGTCCAGACTCATAAGTCTAAGTAGATTTATTGTTTCCAAAATTACAAATCGTTTTGCTTTTTTCACACTTTAAATACACATTTCGCCTCTTTTTTCACACACAACATTTAATGCCTTTAATGCACTTCTTTCTTTGTTTTAAAGGGGGAAAATGAAAAGTAAACACTACATTAATATCACTTTGATTAATATGCTAAAGCCAAAAAGACATATATAAATAGGAGGAAGTAGTTAATCGGACATGCAACTAGCTCAATCTCGTAACTCAAAAAAGATTAACGTATTTGAAATTGAATGACATAATAAGGAAATTAATTACAATAGTTTTCTTTTTTAAGATTTTTACTCTTGGGTGCTACAGAGCATATTGTGCCTCATAAAAGGGACAAACCTCCCAAGTCTCAACCTTTTTTTAATTTAGAAGATTCAAACTTAGACCTCACTTTAAGGAGAGCCGAGTTCACTACAAGAATATGGTGGAATAGCAACAACAAATAGCAACAGGGTAGCTCTGTTGCTAAACAATAACAAATCAACAACAAATTTACATCAGATAAGTCATTTGACCGAGCTGACCTCGAAGCAACTATTGAACGACAAATCTGTGACAAAAGTGTAGTGATAGAATGTTATTTGTCAAAGATTTATCGCTAAATATTTCCCGCCATATGTTCCCGCTCTATGGTCGTCGCTAATCTGTTTCTAATTTCAACGACAGATTAGCAACAAACCTCGATATATGCATCAGAACATGTGACCTTTGATCTAGGGACAAAAAACTATCAACAACAAATATGCTACAAATCAGTGACAACATATTAGTCTGTCGTTGATTTGTTGCAGTTTGAAATTCTAAAAAAAAAACTTGCAAACATTCTTCCCCATTTGTCCAAAACATGCTCGAACCCTTTTATCAAAACCCTTGGGCTCGAACCCTCTGAGCAAACCCTTCTGCTCAAACCCTCTGCCCTAACCCTTCTGCTCAAACCTTGTGTCTAACCCATATTTTCAAATGGTCCATCGATCTCCCTTCTTCTATCCACTTTCTCTCTATATTGTTGTTGTGTTTTGGGGGTAGAAAAGCAGGAGGAGTGCGACTATCACAAGAGAGTGACAACACTTGTAAAAGCATTTTCATGAAGGGGAAGTGGAAAGTGGGTTCGGGATGAGTCGACTTGGCCATAACCATTAATCATTTTAGGAGGGGGGATTTCATGAAGGGGATTTCGATTTTGGTTTTCGTGAAGGGGGATTTCGTGAAATCATGGCCGCACAAACATCAGCTTCTTCGATTTTATGTCTCCTGCTAAAAGAGTTTTTGTTGAAATGCCAAGTGGAGAATTTAGGTAAATTGTTTCTAACTCAAATTCCTCTAGTTTCATTCCATTTTATGGTGTTTCAATCAGATTGAAGAAATTGCACAAAGGTAGTGTTGATTGCATTTACTAGAGCTTAAGTTGTATGTTTGTTGAGCAATGGATTATGAGTGCAAAGGCATTGCAAGCAGAGAGAGTTTGATACACAAATGCATGCATGTTTTTATTGCTAGCTCCAAATCAGTCTATGATCGATCCAAGGAAATGCTATTTGATTGTAAATTTGTCATATAAATAGATAAATTAATAAATTTGTACATTGTTGAACTTATTGTTTGGCTGTGCATTTCAACGAAAAATGATATCTTATTGAGTTATTACTCATTCTTATATTGTTTATTAATTGTGATTTTTATTTACTGGGTATGTAGCTATATTTGAAATCTTGAGACTATATATATTAGGAATTGATGAATATTTGGATTAATTTTTAAAATAAAGAAAAATATAATAATTTATATACTTAATTAATAAGAATTGGAGATTTGATGAGTTAATGTCGCAACTTATGCCGCCTCCGCCGATGATGAAGAGTTTATGTCGCAACTTATGCTGCCTCTGGACCACCGCCACGACAGGTGATGTCGTGATTGATTTGATGTTCTACCTTTTTTTGGTTGAAAACGATGTAGTTTGTTTCAAACTTTAGTGGGTGTATTTTGTAGGAAACTTATGTTGTTCTATTTCATTTTTTTCGTAGTAATGTTGCCACCCATATAGAGAATGAATTGGTCCTGATAGTGAGCATTTTTAAAGTTCTAACTTTAATTACTTGTGAGTTTTTGGTGGTTCAGCTAATTAACGTTGCAAACTTTGAGATATGCGACATATTTTTTTTGAATATGTGGAAGATTGAGAGTCCAAGATTATGGGAATGGGTGTTAATACCAGATGATGCTGTGAACTTTCTTTACATAATTAGCTTAGGTTCAATTTTCAAGTTTTACATGATTTAGCTTAAAACTAAGTACCTTATTTTTGTGATTGGAATACATGAATGATTATGGATTGTTTGGCAGCTATATTGTAAATGTAATGAAAGTAGATCACCTCAAGGTTCACTCAAATGAATGCCACTTATGTGTAAGGTAAATTATATTTCCCTTCGTTTTTTCTATGTTGAAGTTCTAGATTTATTTGATTCATTATATCTCCACTGAGTCACGTATCCATCTGTGATCTTTATGTTCACTCAAACCTTTCCCTGATATGCTACTTATTGAGAGCTTTCAATAATGGGGTAGGACCATAATATATTCTTTTTTATGGTTGTAATTTAAAAGGGTAAATATGTGTCTCTTTTTCACTGTTATCAACTTTTTGTGCCTTTTGGGGTTGATCAACCAAGTAGTGTCTCTCTCTATTTTATAGTAATACTGATATGGGGTTTCCTTGATTTTGATGTTTTTTGTGTATTCACCTAGTTTTTATAGATTTTAGTTTTGGACGTGCACTATAATTAACCATATAGGTTTATGTGGTTGATGAGTTGTTTCCATGTAGGTTGGATTGATTTGAAGTTGGTGGGACATCTACTTTGGATGCCATGCCGTTGGATTCTCTGTGAGATCTCCATGAACATGTTCATTAATGGTGTAGTGATGGATAAAATTACCTTTATTGGTGGTGATAGAGGGAAGATATGGGTTAAGTGGTGGGAGAGCATATCAGAGAAAACTTTGAATATCCAACATCATTATTACCTTTTTGAGATCAAGGTGAGAAATACTTACTTTTAATATTGTTTAAGTCTTTCAATCCAAATTATTGAATTACTTTACTCTTAGCTTGTTTTGGCAATTGTAGTTTGGTATAGAGATTGAATTGAGTGTGTTTTGTTGCTACCCTTTTGAGATCAAGGTGAAACAAAAAACTTACTTTTAGATTGTTTAAGTCTATCAATCCAAATAAGTGATTTACTTTACTCTTAACTTGTTTTGTCTATTTTAGTTTGGTGTAGAGATTGAATTGAGTGTATTTTGTTGCTACCCATTTGAGATCGAGGTGAGAAAAAATCTTACTTCTTAGATTCACAGGCAACTTTTACTAGATATAATGGGAGGACTATATTTGAGAGGCCACTTACAAATGGTGTGGCTTATGCTGTTAGTGTTCTTCATTCTGAGAGGGAACACTTTGAGATGCAACAAGGGTGGACAATTAAGAGGATGAGAGGGAACACTTTGAGATGCAACAAGGGTGGACAATTAAGAGGATGGATACAATTAAGCATACTTCACTTGTGTATAATAGTCTTCAATAACAGCTTAAGCTCTCGCCAGATAGGTAGTTCTCAAGCTCTATTATTATCATGTCCAGACTCCAAAATCACTTGTGACTCTTACATGTTGAAACATAGATCACTTGTGTATAATCCTTTTCAAGATCAGCTTGGCTTATGAATCCTAAATCACTTGTGAATCTTGCATGTTGAAACATAAATCACTTTTTCTGCTCCTGTTTGCTAAACTTACAATACTTTTAAATCTTTGAAGTTGCTTTATAGTTTGAATATCAATTTGAGTTTTTGAAGTTACTTTATAGTTTGAATATGGATTTAAACTTTCGACCTTACTTTTAAAAAATGTAAATTGAGGCATGCTTCATTTATCAACCAAGGGTTTCAATTTGTATTTGCGGCATGTCATACGTGACCTCACTAGTCACTTGTTTGTCTATTTCTCAGATTTTTTGTTCAAAGAGTAAGTCAAAAGTAAGTTGGTTTCAATTTGGGGAATCATAGATGTAATGGGAAGCATGTCGAATGCAAGCTTCATATAGAACTCAAGGGAGTTCAAAAAAATGTTAGTTTTGCCTTGTAGGATTGTTTCAAGTTGTACAATTTTCAAATTTCAATGCTTAGGCATTACAAAACGATGTTGTCCTTACAGTATAATATTTTTTCTAGTTTTATTCTTATCATTAAAACTTCAAAGTATTTAATGAATATGTTTTGCCAGTGTTTTTTTTTTCTTTATTCTTGCTTTGTTTCCTTCATGGTGTTGGATGTTTATGTTTATGGATGGTAGGATTGTTAGTTTTGACCACATGCAGTATGTAATATTGTTTGGGGATTACATGATTTCTTGAATAATTAGATGATGAATCGATATAACTTTTTGGCCTCAATAGCAAGGACTCTAAAAGACTCTTCACCAATTAGTTGAACAATGTATCTATGTTGAGATTCAACTCTAGTTTTTTTTAAATAGCCTACGTCTCAAGTTTCTTTAAGAAGAGTATTCATAGTCTTCAATTAATTTCAATAAAATTTGATGTGATGTTGTTTTAATTTGTGTTGGAATATGTTAGTTGCTTGTCTATTTGTCGAATAATGTTGATGTTCCTTTTAATTTTCAGGATTTAGATGTGATACACTCTGCTAGCTAAAGAATTTGTGTAGTGTCTGTCTATCTATCGGTGAAAGAATGCTATCTGAGTGTTTTGTACACATTGTATATATGTAAATTTGTGTAGCTTGTGTAGTTGTTTGTTGATTTGTTGAATAATGTTGATCTACTACTTTATAGTATAATAGTAATTATTAAATGTTAAAATCTCATTCTTTTGTAGACATTGTTTGTGAAATTTTGATGGTATACAAATATCTTTCCAAATAAAGTAATTTTTGTAGCTTTTTAATTGTTTTGGCGATTTTACTGCAGGTTATCGTCTTTTTTACTATTTATTGTTTTAAAAACAAAAATTTTAAAAAAATTACTATTTAAATATTAGTGACGTTGTCGCTAATTTGTTGCAAGGCGTCTGTGCTGACTGGACACCAGTCAGTGATAGACTTGCGACAAACACGTCTGTGCTTTGAAACAGACGTGTTTTTGTTGTTGTTCAGCGACATATAGTTGTCACGATTCTGTCGCTGAACAGCAACATAATTCAAAATCAGTCGCTGACCTACACCAATGGCAAAGACTTCAACAACATACTACATCTGTCTCGTATTTGTTGCAGAGTCGTTTAGCAACAAAATCGTATCAATTTAGCAGCAGACTAGTCTGTTGCAGAATTGGTGCTTTCTTGTAGTGGTTCCTTACCGCTTAGACCAATCGGTTGTTGATAGAGGCTCTACTTTTTTTATTCGTGAGCATCATAGACTTACCTAATCCAAAATTTATGATAATCCTTAAAAAGCCCTAAAATTACACCTTCCCTGGGAACCGTTAAATGCACCTTGAATGATGTACTTTTTGCTTTTCAAAACACATCTCACGACTCACAAGACGGAGGTCGACATTGCATAATTGCAGCGACGACTGTCTGCGTTGCCACTGTTCACAATCCTAAGTTCCTATTAGTCTAATTAACAAAGAGCTGAAGACGTCCTTCCAAGGGAAGTTTTTATAAAAGTACTAATGTTTTTAGTTTAAATCCGAAAAATAGGGTGGTGTTTTTTTTTTTCCCAGAATAGGCAATAGCGCCTTTTCAAAAGGCGCTATCAAAGTGGGTAAATTTGGTTGCTGACGTGGACGGTCCCCTATGGGGCCGGGTTACACGGATAGCGCCTTTTGAAAAAAGCGCTATCCGTGTAACCCTTGCTTGACGTGGACGGTCCCACGTGGACATCGATGTGTCGAATATCGCCTTGCTATGGGTTGTACGGGTTGTCGCCTCGCAATACGCGCACTACGTGTAACCGGTCCACGTGGACATCGGCCAGTTTCGGTCGGCGCCTATGGGTTGTGCAGGTTGTCCGCCTCGCAATACGCGCACTACGTGTAACCCGGTCCACGTGGACATCGGTCGTTTCGGTCGGCGCCTATGGGTTGTCCACCTCGCAATACGCGCACTACGTGTAACCCGGTCCACGTGGACATCGGCCGTTTCGGTCGGCGCCTATGGGTTGTACGGGTTGTCCGCCTCGCAATACGCGCACTACGTGTATACAAATATAAACTCATTTGGTTGTAATTGTCGAGATCGCTCGACTACGACGACGACGACGGCCAGCGGCGAGGGACGGAGCGGCCGAGTACAACGCAGCCAGCAGCAACGTCCGCGGGGACGTCGCGGACCAGCGGCAGCGGCGGTGGCGGAAAGATCGGCGAGTCCATTTGGTGATGTGGCGGTGAGGTGGCGGTGACGTGGCGGCAGGCGTGTACAGATATCGCCTTTTCAAAAGGCGCTATCTGTACACGTGGCCGCCACGTAACCGCCACCTCACCGCCATGACTTCCTACTGATAACGCCTTCTCAAAAGGCGTTATCAGATGTTGGTGAGTTGGCGGCCACGTGTAAAGATAGCGCCTTGTCTTCCATATGTAATGCGCTCCAACCGGATTCAATCACGTGGACAAAAAGCCTAAGTAGTGGTGCACTACTGATGCTACCCACAGGTGTGGTCCACCTGATTATCTCCACCTCACTAACAAGTAACTAGTCCCTGTCCACATGCCTAACTCAAAACCATTTTTTGTCCACTTGACATGTAGTAGTCAAGAGGAATGCTAGGATGACCCAATGAATGGCATCCGTGATGGACAGTCCGTGAAGATGTTCGTCCATTCACGCCTGATGTTTGTTCGCACACATCTCAATGTATAAATGGATTGACACATTTATCAGGTGTACATCCCGGTGCCACTCATCGAGTCATCCTAGCGTTTGCCCATAATCAAATTACCCAAAACCTCTACAAAGTTTTCAGAGCCTTATATGTTGGTTTTCCCCAAAAATACAACACAAGAAACAAAGAAAGCAAGAAAGCAAAGAAAGAAAAGCCGAGAAAGAAAGAAAAATAGAGGAGTTGAAAGCCCGGCAAGAATGGGCGTTTTTAGTTTCCAAACAAGCTTCTTGTGCTTGCCCTTGATTTTCCTTCTCTTCGTCTTCTTCTACCCTCTCTTCACCACCCAAGTAGTCCATCGTCGCGACGTCCTTCACCAGACCTTCTCTTCTTCTTCTTCTTCTTCTTCTTCTTCTTCTTCTTTTGTTATCTTGAAAGAGAAGTATTACTCTACCCATGTTGAACAAGAGACCCACAAAAACAATTCAATTGGTGGCCGCCATGATGATGATGATATATCAGATGATGCTAATACTACTAATTCTTCAGCTCTGATGATCCATAATTTGTCTGACAATGTTAGTGATGGTGGTGATGGCGCCTCTGTTTCAGCTGATCACATAATCTTCATCAGAGTGAGTTTATGTAATTTATATATGTTGATTAATTGATCAAAAACCCATCTCAATTAATTAAGTCTTCTATTTTTAACTTAAGCGGAGTCACACCCACTGCCTGCTTCGTAAACCTTGTTTTATGGCAAGTAATGCCTCACCCATCTCACCGAAATACTTTATTTGGCTCTAAATTTTGTTAACTTGATTGGATTATTTTGCACGACAAGACGAGTTTGGACAGAACTGAAGAGGGTCTAGCGCGTGCCCGAGCGGCCATTCTTGAAGCTGTCAAGCAGCGCAACCACTCGTCCGTTGAAGATGAGTTCGTCCCAAGTGGCTCAATTTACAGGAACCCATACGCTTTTTACCAGTTAAGTTCATCAATACACTTAATTAATTGGATTATTGATCTTTCTTTACTCATCTTTGAATTTAAATTGACTTCTTTTTCAGTTTTTGATTCTCTTCTCCGTTTCTTTATGGTTCTTTTGTGTTGGCATCTCTTTATTTATGACAACTTTGTTTGTTCCACCAATCGACGAGACGTTCTTTTCACGAGGAATGAGTGGGTGTGTGTAATTCCATCGAACGGTCTTCTTCAGTTTTTCTATGTAGAAAATTCAACAACTTTTCTTGTGTTTGACAAGTCATGTGACGGAATTGATCATCAAACTATAGGAATTGATTTGGTCCATCAATTCAATGGTTATGATTTATATATAGGGGGTGGTGTTGTTAAATTGATGGTACACCAGTAACTTGTTAGTCTGAGGGGTAATAAATTCATTTTTTCTTATCTAAGGAGGTCTCATTTTCAAGTTTAAAGTATTGTAAATTAAATAAACTCGATAGTGAGGGTTGCCACTATAAGGCCTTATAGTGTCGGATGCTTACCATTGGAAACTAAATAATCCATATCACCTTTGCACCCAAGGTCTAGAGATAGGGTGAGACTATGCAAATTTGGGCACTCACCAAACTCCTAAATCTCTCGTAGGCTTTGTTTGACAATGTTAACTGATAGCTGATAATCTAGCTGACAACCGAAAAGTTAGTAGCTGACAGCTGACAGCTGATAATCTTGTTAATCCATTAAAATCGTTTGGAAAAACTAGCTGACATGATAGATGAATAATGCAAAATGACATAAAAGTACATTTTTATTTATATAAATTAAATACATTGTCAACATATATATATTATTTGTATAATATATAATATGTTTGTATATATTATTTCTTCATAAATCAATGTACGGCTACTCCTATTGTTTTTTATTATTATTTATTGTTGGAAACCCATATGTAAATAAACTACATGACAAGTATTGTTAAATGGAACAACTCACGTCCTAACAAAAATCGTACACATGAATTTTATAAAGATAATAAAGCAATGTGTTGACACAACAATGTGGACATATGAGTGTTGGGTAGGAGAGTTTGATAAGTGACAAATAGCTTAAGAGCCCAATAGCTTAATCATGTTCAGCTATTATTTAGGCGATGAGGACAAAACTGAAAAAAGAAAAATAAACTAACCGTTTTAAATCTTAAACGCTACTCATACCAGTGTTTAAGATTATAACATTTCAACTAGGTTATTTTTATAATAAGCTAGTTTGCAACCATAGAGAGTCAAATGTCGCCGCCTCTGAGGCTCTGATTGACCTTTTTCGGCTTTCCAATTAAGAGCTCTTCTTCCTTTGCTTGTGCACTTCGGGTATCAGAGAACTAAACGTCACCTTGGTTCTCATTTCCCGTTTACCATCGATGTAAGCACAATTAATTCACTAGTCAAATTTTCAAATCTGATTAGTTTTGAACCTTTTGGTTTCCGGGTTCAACGTGTTGAATGCAATGAGAAGTTGAATAATTAAACAACTCCTTGGAGTACGCATTACTAGTCGACCTTGAACACTTTAAGGACTAGTTTATTTCAAGAATTAGTGAAACCTTCTACACTCCTATGCTTCCCTAAACCAAGTCATATATTAGGTAATCCTTCGTTTGGCTTCACCCTCATTATGTTAGGTTACATTTGTTGTTGGATAGCTATGCCCTTCCACATTTGTCTTCCTCTCCTTATTTTGCCCCATTTTCATCAGCTCCTCCTCTCAAGCGATCAAACTCTTATTCTACAACAAATATTCGAGAACAGAGCGTTGCCGGAGAAGCCCACGCTGATCAAATCTCAGTCGTGGAATCAAATCAAATTTGTCAACGACCCCTCCCCTTCATTCACTGATGAAATCTTCGGCGATCTTCATTTCAAAGAAACCCAACATACGCATGTAAATTGTAATTCAATGAAAAAATTGAATCTACAAAACAACATAGTAGTACAATCACATATATCCCCGATTTGAAAGCTTTGACCCAAAAATTATGCCCAACAAAAGCTACAAGAAAGAACGCGAAGAAGCCCGCCATGGTTATAGCCGCGGATGATGAATCAGTGAGTTTAAGTTGTAAAGTGGTAAAAATAAATGGATGACTCTTCAAGATAGGGCTATGAAGATGGAGATCGGGCCAGATGAAGAAGATGGAATGGTGAAGACGATGAAGATGGGTAGAGATAGGCGATGAAGACGGTGGAGATTGGGTCGATGAAGATGTGCCAAACATATAAAATAAGAAGATGAGGGGTAATGCCTTAATCTTTAGCCACTTAAGCTGGCTTACCTAAAGACAAGGAGACCCTATCATTAGGTAAGCATAAGTTTAAGTGCATTACAAAAATGTACCGGATTAGCCATGAGTTTTCCTTTCGCTAATTCGGTACGTCCCGTCCCTAAAACCATTTAGCAACTATACCCCTGTCGCTAATTCCTTTATCGCTATTTTTATTTGGCAACATGTGTCAAGAATAGTGATGGGTACCGTCGCAAGACCCGTTGCCTTTTTGGAAACGTGGCTCTGGTCAACACACTTTGGGCCCATGTCACCACCTTTAGTGACATGAACCCATCGTTAAAAGCCGTCGGAATTATGACATGTGGCTAGTTAGACAGCCACACAAGCCAGAATTAGCGACGGGAGGCTGTCGCTTTACTCCTCCTTAATTTATTTTAAATTTTTTAAAAAAATGTTTTTTCTTTATTTGTGATTTTCAAAATAGTAAAAATATTTATTTTATTAAAATTAATAATAAAAATAATAATCTTAATTTAAAACATTTTAATTATAAAATAAACAGATTTATAATTTCATGAGAATTAATTTTAAAATGAATCGTTTTACAAATAATACTTTTGTATTTTTATTAAAATTAATATTAAAATAAATATTCATTTTTAAAACCTTATAAAATATTATTAATTATAAAAATAACAGATTTTCTATACTATTAAAATTAATCTTAAAATGATAATATTTATATTAAAACAATATAATACAATATTTAAATTACAAATAAAAGTTTTTATTTTTTATTTGGTGGAAGAAACAATTCGTTTGAAGTAACAATTACGCAAATAAATATAAACAAACTAAACTAAATAATTGAAGTAAATAAAGAACCAAATAAAATAAATATGACAACAGAAGTTACAAGTATAAAATATATAAAACAAGATAAAAGTTACGTGTGATTACAAAATCTGAAATGCTAAGTGTATACATCAAAGAGAATACATCAAAGAGAGCTCAATCGTCAATATCGTGGTCGGTCTTTAAGTCATCATGAACATCTCCTAGAGGCGCGAATGAAATCACAAGTCTGTCCATGAGAGCCTGCTCCATGCGACCTAACCGTCCCTGCATCTCGCGCAACTGGTCACGGTCTTGGGTCTTGTCTTGGATAATGCGTAAAAGATTTGTCTGCATCTCCTTAATGTCCCTCCTCAATAGCTCAATGGCTCATTATTAATAGAAATAGGTCGAGAAGATTCTGCTCCAGCATGTCGACGCCTCGACCCTGATAGTGTCCACCCTAATCCATATGTTCGTCCTTTGTCGTCACGCTTCACTAAGGACAAATACAACTCAGTCTCATCAATCAGCGTGTCAGGCTGTATGCACAGCTACACCCGTACCGGGTCCCCCTGTCTCCGTTCTCTGATTCTTGCTCGGTTGCTCTGATTTCTTTTTGAATTCTGGGGTGGATCGCATCTTCTTGTAGTGCTCAAAAATCTCGGTAGATATATGACCCGACTTTTTACTTTGGAACACATCTTGCTAATGAAGTCAGCGTACCGAATGACGATCTGCCTATCGCACGCCTCTCTGACAGCTCCGTCATCCGATGGATCCAAATCGAATGAAAGCTATGTGCAAAAATATTAAAATTTAAATATTGCTAAAATATTTAAAATTCTTGTCTATATATTATAAGTAAAAGAAACAAACTTAACTTAAAGATTTTTTACCTTCCATTGATTCCAATATGCGTCTCGCATGTGCTCAGGAACAAACTCTCATAATTACCTTTCATCAATGCTTGTTCATCAGCCGTATGAGCATTGGCAACTAAGCTAGAAGATAACATCGATATTAGTTGTTGACATTGATCATTATTTAAATTCGGAAAAAATGTTGCAGGTTCAAAATTCTTTTTGGAATCAGTTTCTACACATACTTGATTAACTGCAGTTGTATTGGATGCTTTGGCCTTTGATTTATAACTTGGTGGGTATCCATGCAGTCTGTATCAACAATCAATTGTGTGACCGAGCATACTGCAATGCTTATACATTAGTTGCAATTTTCTGTATTGAACTTTGCTGCCATATTCAAAATCTTGCCCCCTTTTGAAATTTTCACTACGAGCAAATATTGCAGTAGATTCCAATCTAGTGTTGACACTAGAAGATGCAATATCTTGTTGATGTTCTTCTTGCGCCCCCAGTGCAAAAACTCTATTAATGGCAGGAATTGGTTCCATTAGTAGTATTTGGGCTCGAACTTGTGCGTAGCTATCATCCAAGCCCATGAGAAAATTCATGACATATTCTTCTTCAGAATATGTTTTCAGTTCCTTTATGCCACTACAAGTGCATTTGCCACAAGAACACATTGGCCTGAAATTGTTCAACTCTTCCCATAGAGATTTGAGTATAGTAAAGTAGATACTCACTGAGCTTTGATTCTGATGAAGGCTTAACAAATCCTGCAGCAGTTGAAAGACTCTTGGTCCGTTGCGTTGTTGAATTCTTTCCCATAAATCAGACAAGATTTCAGCAGCAGATTCGGAAAAAATAATACTCCTAGATGTTTTTTGAATCAGAATTCAAGATCCAGGATATAACTACATTGTTATTCCTTTCCCAAGCATTGAGAAGAGTTTGATCACGACCATTTGGTTTTGAAATTAAACCGTTGATAAAACCCAATTTATTTTTGACGGAAAGTGCTATCAGCATAGCACGACTCCAAGATATGTAATTCTCACCCGTCAATGGTTAAGATACCGGTACAAGGCCTGGCCCATCAAAGTGATGCAAGTAATACGAACTCCCAACATCTTCCATAACAGATCGAACGTACAGTGGGTTGGGACGCAACATTCCTTATCGTTGACATGGTTAGAGATGAACTAAGGAGTGAGATTAGAAAAAGAGAAGAGACGAGAAACAACGTTTGCAACGTGCGTGGTCTCTGATACCATATTAGAGATGAAGAAAGAAACGTATTTGATTTTCTTATTCTTATCTACATATGTAATGGTACATAAAATATACAAAGAGTCCTTGAGAATCAAGGAATATAATCCTCATAAATCAAGGAATTCAAATATAGAAACAAGTATCACAGAATGATCAATTGCCTACTCTTGTGGAACATAATTACCTTAACATCCTAATAGAGATAGAGTTAATATAGGGGGAAAAATAAATTGAATTCTTTCTTATAAAAAATATCTATAGCCTATGGGCCTCAGAGTTTCTTTTCTTGAACAATTATATGGTGGCATCAAAGCTACAACTTTTTGCTACACCATTGTTGAGTTCGCTTAGACATATAAAAAGACGTGTTACAATATTGTAGTAAAAGGATGTCATGCATGGTGTGCACATTGATTTTCTTATGAAGACACATCCATGCAAAAATCAAGTCACAATCAAAGTGCTTGTAAAGAGGGCGTGCAAAACGTAGTTACAAAAGTATTTTTTCACTGCCCATAATTTTGCCACTATGAAACATCTACATTGGCCTTGAGAATTAAACAATTCAAATTGATTAGTGCTTTAATTTCATATCTAAGTGTGAGTTAATTTTTGTTTAATTGATTACTGCTTTAATTTCAATCAAGTCCTTTAGATTAGTTTCATTTGGATTGTGCTCTAATAAAAATTTCACAATTTACACATTCTTTTGTTATGGAATTGAAATGTACATGCATCCAATGTTGGAGAAAGTATGTTAGAATTTGCGATATTGTAGTACATGATATTCCTTAAATTTGTTGAGGATTTATATCATGGGGATACGATGTTGGGGTAGTGTCAAGAATTTAAGAGCTAAAACTACACTATTATTTGTTTAAAAATAAATAAATAAAAACTACTGTGTATTATTCTTATAACTTCTTATTGCAGCCTGTCCTGGGCTTAGCATCAATCTTAATATGTTGCGGTACGACTCCTTTGTTATATACTTGTGACAATAATCTAGCTAGTTGGTACTACCCTTTTTGTTTTTTGTGTTTGAAGCCAGCTGCCCATTCTCGTCCAAATGTGTCATTCATAATTCATAATTAATTGTGAGACATAACTTTTCAAATTTTTTTTTTTTTTTTGTTACAAACTTTTCAATTTTTTAGTATAGTACATTTTAACATATATATATATATATATTTGAGTTGTCGTACTTCACAGAAGTCATATAGAGATGGAGAAGAGATTTAAGGTTTGGACATACAAAGAAGGTGAGCCACCTCTAGCACACGATGGTCCCGTGAACAACATTTACTCCACGGAGGGTCAGTTCATTGATGAAATGGACAGCAAGAAGAATCGATTTGGGGCCCGCCACCCTGATGAAGCTCATGCATTCTTCCTCCCCTTCAGCGTCACCAATGTTGTTCGATTCGTCAACAAACCTATCAAGTCCTTTAATCGTGGGCACCTCCAGCGCTTCGTCACCGACTACATTACTGTTATTTCCAACAAATATCCTTACTGGAACAGAAGCAATGGTGCCGACCATTTCATGGTCTCCTGCCATGACTGGGTCTGTATAGTTCAATTATATATATATGAACATTATTTTTTAAGGGTGCCCTCCTAACCCCATGGAATTAGTCGGGCCTTAATGAGGAGGGGATGAGGTGATTCGGTATGCGTAGTTCGGGCACATTCGCCAATACCGAATGAACTTGTCCATGTAACAAATTAGTCATATTTTAGTATCCCTTCTTATGTTCATGTATATTTGATGCAGGCACCAAGCGCCTCTGCTGCTGATCCAGAGTTCTTCAAGGACTTCATAAGAGTTCTATGCAATGCCAACATTTCCGAAGGCTTTCAGCCCGGAAGAGATGTGTCCTTGCCCGAAATCTACCTGCCCTTCGGCCGACTGGGGCCACCAAAACTTGCTCAAAGGCCTTCAAAACGCAACATCTTGGCATTTTTCGCCGGAGGAGCTCATGGGAACATAAGGAAAATTCTATTCAAGCATTGGAAAAACAAGGACGACGAAGTTCAAGTTTATGAGTACCTCCCCAAAGGCCTCAATTACACTCTACTCATGGGCCGGAGCAAGTTCTGCTTGTGCCCAAGTGGATGGGAGGTTGCGAGTCCTAGAATTGCTGAGGCTATTTATGCAGGGTGTGTTCCAGTTATCATCTCGGATTCTTATGTGTTACCCTTTAGCGACGTGCTCAATTGGAGCAAGTTTTCGGTAGAAATTCCAGTCTCAAAGATACCGGAGATCAAGACGATACTAAAAAGTATATCGATGCGAAGGTACTTAAAGATGCAGAGCAGAGTAATTAGAGTTCAAAGGCATTTTGTGTTGAATAGGCCTGCTCAAAGATTTGATGTCATTCACATGGTGCTCCACTCTGTGTGGCTAAGAAGGCTCAACCTAAGGTTGTTATCTTGAGTTACATAGGCCTCTTTGAATTTTGATGAATGAATTCAATTGTGTGTATGTATCATAGTTTAAGGTCTCATTAATTCTTTGTACAATTTGTTCCACTCTTTTTGCACTAAAATAAAGAGAGATGGAAGGATGTTCTTGTCAAATGCACAATAAAGAATGATAATCTAATATGGCAGTATGGTTGTTCTTATTTGTTTGGGTTTGAAGTGCATTATTGAATATCTATAACGTTGGGTCTGCCCGAGTCTTTATCGTGGGTCCACATGTCTCAATTAACAACCTTGCACTCACATATGTACGTGGTTTTACTCCAAAAGACCTCATTACTACTTGGGAGAGAACCGCAACTCAATTAACAATGCAGGACAATATTTCAGTCCACATATCTCAATTAACAATCTCCATCTTGCACCGAAATCCATCCAATTAAGGTGTCGCATAATTGATCTGTCATTGCTACATCTCGAGGAGAGAAAACTTGAGGAACCTGCGACTACCAGCATACATGCCTAGTCCCAAACCGAGCCATCGGTTCCAATACTACTTGTTGGGCCCACTCGCGCTTTTAATTATTCGTGAGTTTGTAGATCTCTCTAGTACGGATACTGCTCCACTTTAACCACCTTGCATTCACAAGTAGAGGCAAAGCCATGTTTTTTTGAAGCCTCGGCTAAAACTAATATATATTTCTTTGGTGTTTAACAATTGAAAAATGTTTTGGTACGTCAATTACGACATGCGAGTCAAACACACACTCGTTCAACTGCTCTTAATTCTTAGGCGTGTATGCATTGCTTGATTCTCGAGCGCGCATGCATCCCGAAGTATATCGAAGGGCAGACGAATGCGTGTCGACCCGTCTGTCCCTGCTGGGGTACACTAACACTTCCCTTAACAATTATTATTATGCATGTTTATACACTCCAATCGTCAACTTCTTTTTAGTACATACAATCATCAACTTAATATTATTTAATCACGATTTATATGGTTAAAAAACACTACTCGACTTTAAAACCGCAAATCATTTATATAAATATTAATCACTTTAAGATCACTAATGACAACAATTAGAATAGATCAAACCAAATTTTAAATAAAATGTAATTTTTAGTTAATAATTCATAACAATAAAACATTAAAACATGTATGAGGTACCTTTTTTTATTGACGTGTGTTTTTCATTAGTGTGTTGTTTTCAAGAAGTTGAAGGACTTATTGCTATACTAAACAATTAGAATAGATCAAGTTTCCATAAAAAAATATAATAGATCAAACGATTCAAACAACTCGGATGGAATCAAAGGAATCGAGAAGTGGGCTCATATTTTTGTTTTTTGTTTTGTTGGTGGTGGGTTGGGCTATAAATGTGTGTTAGTTAGGCTAATTGCTACTAAATTCTTTTTATTTTTTTATTTTTTCATGGCTGCCTAGGTTGGATCCTGTTCATAAGTATGAGGTTTTACTTCAAAAAGCCTCAGTATTACTTTACAGAGAACCACAACTTAAGTACTTCCTTAAGAAGTCACAATTAACTAATATGGTATAGTATTTCGGTCCAAACATCCAACATTTAACGGGGCATAAATTAAGTTGGTGAGGGGACACTCCGCAATGAGATGTTGAAGTAAGTGCGCGTGCAATTAATTTAACAAGGCGGCTGAATTAGGTGTTGTCTTTGTTTTTATAAAAAAAATTAATTTAACAAGGAGGTGAGGTCCACAGAGTATACATGGCGCTCTATTATTTTCAAAATCATCGTACATGTTAAGAATGTTCTGGGCCTACTGGGCTTTATTGTACATGCATGCATAAAAACAGTGGCTTACATGGGGTCCCTTTTCATCAACCACTACTTCCAATTAAAGCAGTCGCTCAATTTTTCCCCATTTTTTGGGCAAAAAGTATATATTGTTATGGAATATGGATGACCATGCATGTACACCAACATATTGTGTGTAGTCATGTAACTTGTATGTATCACTTACTTGTCATGTATTGTCATGTAACTTGTAATCCTCTCCAATGTACACCAACTCTTTCATGTATTGTCTATGTTGCTTGTGATGTGTTGTATGACATGTGGTGTATGTGTTGCTTGTACACATTGTATGAAGTACATTTATCATCATCACCAAATGGCCTATATAAAGGGTGCCAACCTCATTGTAAAAACACACCATGTTGAATGAAAACTTCTCATTCCAACTATTTCATTTCTTCTCTTCACATTTGTAGTAGTAGTTTGTAGTAGTAGAAGTTCTTAGTCTTCTATTTCCTTCTCTAGTTCTTAACAAGTTCCAATTCAATTTACAACACGTTATCAGCACGAGCTTGCTCTAGCATTAAGGAGATCTTGAAGTTCAAGAAGGCTTGTTAAGGAGACAAAGCTAGGAAGGTATAACTTTTGTTATTTAAGTTCAATTTATTTATATATTATCATGGTTGCTTCCTTTTATTACATGCATCACTTCTATATGCATACTTTATTCATATACTATACATTATAATGTCACCGATTGTGAAAGTATGCTCTGTAGTCGCGTCTTGTACGATCTTCTACATCAGAAATCAAAAGTCAATATGTGACATAACTAGTTTTCTCTTAAAACTACAAACGATTAGTTATTGTTTTATTCTTGATTTTATAATACAAATCATGCTATAAGTTTGAGTTGATAGTGGGTAAGCCTTGTCCCCGGTAAAGCTAAACATTGAAAGGGAGACGGGTTATCCCGTTCGAGGAGGCATGACATTTAAGCGAGACTTTGTCTCGCCACCCACTGGAGGTTGTCCCACCAACTCATACAAATAGTACATTTGATTATTAATGAATCAAGTTGTGAACATATATTTAATCATATGCTATGTTTTTTTTTACATAAAAGAAAAGAGAAAATTATTTTATATTATATTTACTTTCAAAATATTAATCAACCATAGTTTGAATTTGTTACCTTATTATAATTCTTGTCATGATAATTAGATATTACAAATTATGAATAAAGCTTGTATCCATGCAAGGTTGTATGTTGTACACAATCATTCACCAATTTCTCTTTAGAGATTTGAAAAGTGAATATTTCACTTTATATATATTTTCACCTTATAGAGTTATATATATATACATACCAAAAGGGTAATGCTCCAAAAAGCTCAAAATGAATTTGGGTCTCATCTTTACAAAATTTAATCGATCAAATATTAATTATAATTCCACAATTTTAATTACCTCATGTTGAGGCTATGTGGAAATATATTGATGAGACAATAAAAAGAAGGTCACGTGGCCCGCCTCGATTTATTCTTTACAACAAATATCGAGTGCGCACGTCAATCCAATAAATATTAAGGATTGACTTCTTGTCTCATGGTAGCGAGTAAAATAATGAGATATTATAAATATAATATCGCTCAAGTCCAATTAGTTCGAACTTCAAATTAAGAAGCATATGTTGCATATAATGATCATGATCGCAATAATAAATTTATGGACGTGGAAAAGGTGAAAATATCAGGTAAAGGTCGTATTGACAATTCCACCAAAAATTGGAATAAAAGTGGTGCACCACTACAAAGGGCAAATAATTATTGACAATGAGCGCTCATAATTGTGACATTTTTTGGTCATATATGAAAGGCTATTTTGCCTAAATATTGTCATATATATGCCCGAATATTTTTGTGACCTTTACCATGCCTTCAAAATCAAAGGCAAAATATTATGAATTTTATCATTGAAATATGACTCTTTTTCTGATTTGCCAAACATTATTTGTCCAGATGGATCAACAAATCATGTGTTCAAGTCATGAATCAAATAAGAAGCGATATATGTCTTCGATTGTGCTACAACGCATACAATCCTTAAAAACATATAATATTTCTCCAATTTGAACTTAAAGAAATTTAATGTTCAAACAATATCTGGCATCTCCAATTTGATTAATGGCTCTGGAAGAGCAAATATTATGTTGCTGAGGGAACAACAATTCATGTTGACAATGCCTTATACTACGAAAATCCGAAGAAATTTACTCGACTTTAAAGATATTCGACAAAATGGATATCACGTTGAAACCATGAACGAAAATAATAAAGAATTTCTCTATTTCACATTGGTTTCAAATGGGAAAAAAGAAGTGTTAGAAAAACTCCCAACTTTATCCTCTGGATTATATTTTACTCATATAAGGCATGTCGAAACGCAATGTCGTCTTAGAAAAGAAAATTAATGATCCAAAGACATTCATTTTATGGCATGACCGAAGCTTGGTCATCCAGGATCATCAATGATGCGAAGAATAATTAATAATTCGCATGGACATCCTTTAAGGAGTCACAAAATATTTTCAATTTGGTGATTATAATTGTGCTAGTTGTTCTCAAGGTAAATTGATAGTTAAACCATCCCCAGTAAAATTGTTGTGGAATCCCAGGTTTCTTAGAACGCATTCGGGAGACATATGTGGACCTATTCATCCTCACTTGTGGACCATTTAGATATTTCATGGTTTTGATAGATGCATCAACTAGGTGGTCACATGTTTGTTTGCTTTCGACCCGATGTTGCATTTGCTAGACTTTTAGCACAAATCATTAAGTTAAGAGCACAATTCACGACAACCCAATCAAGACTATCCGTCTTGATAATGCCGAGGAATTTCATTCTTAAGCATTTAAAAATTATTGCATGTCTATAGGAATTACCATTGAACATTATGTTCCACACGTGCATACCCAGAATGGTTTAGCAGAATCTCTGATCAAACGCATTCAATTAATTGCCAGACCTTTAATCATGAGAACTAAGTTATCAAATTCGGTTTGGGGACATGCGATCCTTCATGCAAGCATCTATCATTCGTTATAGGCCTCTCTTTGCATACCATGAACATTCCCTCATGCAACTCATTTTAGGTCAACAACCAAATATTTCACACTTGAGAATTTTTGGTTGTGTAGTGTATGTTCCTATACCACCTCCCGATAGAACTAAGATGGGTCCACAACGAAAACTTGGGATTTATGTTGGATTTAACTCATCGTCCATTATAAGATACCTTGAGCCCTTAACGAGGGGATTTCTTAACTTGCACGTTTTGCTTGATTGTCACTTTGATGAAGCAATTTTCCCACCATTAGGGGGAGATAAGAAGTCAATTCAAAAGGAATGACGCGAAATTGCTTGGAATGCATCAACTTTATCACATTATGATCCACGAACAAATCAGTGTGAACTTGAAGTTCAAAAGATCATTCATTTGCAACAAATCGCAAATCAATTACCTAGATGCATTTAATGATGCAAAACAAGTGACAAAATCACATATTCCAGCTGTAAATGCTCCTGCAAGAATTGATGTCTATGTGCAACAAAATGCACAAGAACCAACGAAACGCTTAAAGCGTGGAAGACCGGTTGGTTCAAAGGATACAATTCCTCGAAAGAGGAAAACGGGAGTAAAAATAAATACAAATCAAAATACTCTTGAGAAAGCACAAGAATCATTTGATAAGGGTTTGTCAGAACAAGTTGATTCTGATGAGGAACAACTTCCTCTAGAAAAAGAGGAAAAAGATGAAAATAATGAGATCTCAATAAATTATTTAAACTCTGGTAAGATTTGGGATCGAAATGAAATTGTTCATGATGATATATTTGCTTTCAATGTGTCCTTTGAAATATGTGAAAATGATGATGATCCAGAACCACGATCAGTGGACGAATGTCAAAAAGACCTGATTGGCAAAAATGGCAAGATGCTATCCAAGCAGAGCTAAACTCGTTAAGGAAACGAGAGGTTTTTGGACCAATTGTCCAAACGCCAGATGGCGTAAAACCTGTTGGATATAAATGTGTATTTGTACGAAAGAGAAACGAAAAAAATGAGGTTACAAGGTACAAAGCAAGACTTGTAGCTCAAGGTTTCTCACAAAGACCTGGCATCGATTATGAGGAAACATATTCTCCTGTTATAGATGCAATCACATTTCGGTTCTTGATAAGCCTTGCAGTCTCTTAAGGGCTTGATATGCATTTAATGGATGTCGTTACGGCATATATCATGTACGGATCCTAGACGAGTGAGATATATATGAAAATCCACGATGGATTTGTAATATCCGATGAAATAAAATCAAAACCTCATAACATGCATTCTATAAAATTACAAAGGTCTTTGTACGGATTGAAACAATCCGGACGAATGTGTACAAACGCCTCGGTGATTATTTACTTGAAAGAAGGATATGTAAATAATCCGCTTTGCCCATGTGTCTTCATTAAAAAATCATCAACATGATTTGTGATTATTGTTTGTATATGTTGATGATTTAAATATAGTGGGAAACCACGACGACATCGTTAGAACATCCAGAATACTTGAAAAGGAATTCGAGATGAAAGAACTTGGAAAAACAAGACTTTGTCTTGGTTTGCAAATTGAACATTTTTCAAGTGGAGTATTTGTCCATCAATCAAATTATATTGAAAAAATATTAAAAAGATTTTATATGGATAAGGCGCATCCATTGAGCTCTCCAATGGTTGTCAGATCACTTGAAGTGGATAAGGATCCATTTCGACCTCATGAAAGTGATGAAGAGCTACTTGGTCCGGAGGTACCATATTTAAGTGCAATCGGTGCACTTATGTATCTTGCAAATTGTACAAGACTGACATTGCTTTTCTTTGTCAACCTACTTGCAAGATACAACTCATCACCAACTCGAAGACATTGGAATGGTGTTAAACATATTTTCCGATATCTTCGAGGAACAAGTGACATGGGTTTATTCTACTCGAGAGGGGTAAAATTGAATCTCCAGGTTATGCGATCTTTGGATTTTTATCGATCCCCACAAGGCCCGTTCTCGAACGGGATATGTATTCACATGTGGTAATACTGTTGTATCATGGAAGTCAGTAAAGCAAACTATGGTTGCTACTTCTTCCAACCATTCTGAAGTACTTGCAATTCATGAAGCAAGTCGTGAATGTGTATGGTTGAGAAATATGATTGAACATATTTAAGAATCATGTGGATTGCCTTCAATAAAAGATTCTCCAACCATATTATATGAAGATAACGCAGCATGTATTGCACAATTAAGTGAAAGATTCATAAAAGGGGAAATAACAAAACATATTTCACCAAAATTCTTTTATGCGCATGAGCTTCAGAAGAATGGTGAAATTGATGTCAAGCAAATCCGATCGAGTGATAATCTTGCTGATCTATTCACAAAAGCCTTACCAACTACGACATTTAAAAGACTTACATATGGTATTGGCTTGCTTAAACTTAAAGACATTGCAAGTAAAGAAAGCTGAAAAAGTTTCACCCATGTTCACATGAGGGGGAGTTATTGATTAATGTATTGCACTCTTTTCCCTTAGCTATGGTTTTATCCCATTGGGTTTTCCTAGCAAGGTTTTTAATGAGGCAATCTTAACAATATTATGCCGTCTTAATATTTATGAGAATATTGTACTCTTTTTCTTTTACTATATTTTTTCCCACGGGGTTTTTCTTAGTAAAAGTTTTAACGAGCACAATCTCTAAGCAAGTGTCATCCAGGGGAGTGTTATGGAATATGGATGACCATGCATGTACACCAACATATTGTGTAGTCATGTAACTTGTATGTATCACTTAATAGTACCTCCACTTGTCTATGTATTGTCATGTAACTTGTAATCCTCTCCAATGTACACCAACTCTTTCATGTATTGTCTATGTTGCTTGTGATGTGTTGTATGACATGGGGTGTATGTGTTGCTTGTACACATTGTATGAAGTACATTTATCATCATCACCAAATGGCCTATATAAAGGGTGCCAACCTCATTGTAAAAACACACCATGTTGAATGAAAACTTCTCATTCCAACTATTTCATTTCTTCTCTTCACATTTGTAGTAGTAGTTTGTAGTAGTAGAAGTTCTTAGTCTTCTATTTCCTTCTCTAGTTCTTAACAAGTTCCAATTCAATTTACAACATATATATATATATATATTTGTATTATTAGGGCACGTTTGATCTCTAAACTTTGAAGAAGAGTGCACATTTGATACTTTAAGTGTTGTTCACATGTTAAACGAAAGTGTTACGTGACCGATTATTAAACCAAACCAATCCAAAAAATCTATAATTAACCCCAAATTAAAACCCTGTGCCCTAGCTCCATTAACCTCACATAATCTATTCATGAGTCGGGCCTAGGCCCAACCCACCACCTATATACGAACCTAAACATTGGCTCAACCCCAGCTCATATAAAAAATATAAAATCCAAGCTCGGCTCAAAGGCCCATATATATATTATTATTAAGAATAAAAATATATAAAATCAGTATGAGAATGCACTAGGGTCATCAATGGTGTGATTGGTCCTTTTTTTATTAATGGCAGCAAGGCATGTACTGGAAGACAACCTTCTACGTCGGCGTTGTTGCTACGCATTTGTGTTTCCACATAATTTCTTGAGTTTGCCTTTGTGTCAATACTGTTTTGTATGCTATGTATCTTTTTTATTTCCTCCACCATATCAACCGATCGTATCCTACACCACAACCTCACAGTCATCTTCTATTTTGTATGCTATGTATCTATTTTTGTTTTGATTAAGAGATGACTTTGTTGTACCGTTCCTTGATTTTTTGTTTGAGTTAAGATATTTTAGTGCTTATATTCGTATTTTACATGATATGTATCTTTCTTTGTTTTGATTAAGAGATGATTTTGTTGTACGATCACTTCTATGACATGCTAATGATTATTAATTTTTATATTTGAGACATGACTTTGCCTCCTACTACAAAACTTGTGCATTTTTCTCTCAAACTTTTTCTATTACTTTTCTTGAACTAAGTGCATCATCCTCTAGTTGGCCTTTCTTTGATTCCTAAATATGGCTTGTAGCTATAATACACTCTGGTTGGCCATTAAAATCTACACCTTATAGGACTTATGAAAAAAATAAAAAATTAGCTCAACCTTTATGAACATATTATTAGTAATATGATCTATGATTTTGTGCGTCTCTAACCTACTAAGTATGATTTTTTTTATATCAAACTTGTGATAGGTGAGCTAATGGATAAAAGTTGGATGCAACTTAGAAACATATATTGGCCTGAATATATCAAAGGAATAAGAGATTTTATAACTATAGCACGTGGCGTATTGGATAAAGCATCTAGGACACGATGCCCATGTAGGTCATGCAATAATAGATATTATGAACATATTGATATAGTTGAAAAGCATTTAAAGAAAAATGGGATGGATAAAAATTATACTCAATGAGTGCATCATGGAGAAAGTTATACCACAATGAATAATGATCATGCATTTGAAAGTGACAGTGATGATGAGGAAGAAGTTAATGGGGTGGAAGACTTGTTAGAAGATATGAATGTCGATTTTCCTGAAGATGCAAATGCCTCATCTTTTGAAACATTCGAGAGTCAAACTTCTGGCTTCCCACAATTCCGAGAACCTACAATTGATCATGCGACTAATGAAGAATCAAACAAGTTTGAGAAATTGTTTCAAGAAGCACAAAAACCCATTTACTCAGGTTGTGAGAAATTCTCCAAGTTAGATATTGTGATAAAACTTCTTCATTTGAAAACAATAAACTTATGGAGTAACAAATCGTTTGACATGCTTCTTGTGTTGATGAAAGATTTATTACCTATTGTAAACACTATCCCAAAGTCTCATTACGAGGCTCGAACATTTCTTCGGGATTTGGGATTAGGTTACATCCCTATTCATGCATGTGTAAATGATTGTGTTTTGTTTTGGAAGGAAAATGCAAACAAATGTAGTTGTCCAAATTGTGGTGAATCAAGGTATAAACCAGTTGAAGGAAATAAAAAGCAAATTCCTCAAAAGGTACTTAGGTACTTTCCATTAAAACCGAGACTTCAACGGTTATTTATGTCAAGAAAGATCGCGAATGATATGATTTGGCACAATAGAAATCGCGTGGACGATAAAAGTATTTTGGAGCATCCGTCTGATTCATTAGCTTGGCAAGAATTTAACAAAGAATATGAGTGGTTTTCTAACGATCCACGAAATGTTCGGCTTGGTATTGCAAGTGATGGGTTCAACCCTTTTGGTGGAATGGGCAATCCTTATAGCATGTGGCCCGTAATGCTTATCCCCTACAATTTGCCACCTTGGAAATGCATGAAAGAAAATTTTCTTTTTATGTCTCTCCTTATTCCAGGACCAAAGTCACCAGGAAGAGATATCGATGTTTATTTGCGTCCTCTAGGAGATGAATTGAGAGATTTATGGGAAAACGGGGTCAATGCTTATGATGTTGTGTCCAAGAAATACTTTAGATTACATGCAGCTGTATTATGGACAATCAATGACTTCCCAACATATGGCATGTTGTCTGGTTGGAGTACGAAAGGATATCTGGCGTGTCCGAATTGTAATAAAGGCACATGTTTGATGTACTTGAAGCATAATAGAAAGGTATGTTATATGGGTCATCGTCGTTTCCTACCAAGCAATCATTCTTGGCGAACACGACATAAAAAACATTTTGATGGTAATAATGAGAAAAGGCTTAAGCCAAAGGAATTGTCTGGCGCCGAGATATTGTCACAACTTGAATTTGTGAAAGATACACAATTTGGGAAGGGTCCTCAGAAAAATAATGGTCCACGTCGTGCTATAGAGTTAAATTGGACAAAGAAAAGCATTTTCTTTGAATTGCCGTATTGGGGTACACTTAAGCTTCGACATAATCTTGATGTTATGCATATAGAAAAAAATATTTGTGATAGCATACTCGGGACATTAATGAATATTGATGGAAAAACTAAAGACTCGGCAAAAGCTCGATTGGATTTAGAGGCGATGAGAATAAAGAAGGAATTACATTTAGTTAAAAAAGCGAGAAATTTATCATTCCTCCTGCATTGTATACATTTTCAAATGAAGAAAAAAAGAAGTTTTGTCATTGGTTGAAGTCGGTAAAGTTTCCAGATAGGTATGCATCAAATATTTCTAGATGTACGAACATCAATGAGTCCAAGATTTCAGGATTAAAAAGTCATGATTGTCATGTACTTCTCCAACAACTTATTCCTATTGCAGTACGTGGGTATTTGGACACAAATGTGGCTCCAACACTAATTGAGCTAGGATTTTTCTTCAAAGAGTTATGTTCTAAGACTCTTAATTTACAAAATTTGGAAAGGCTTGAAAAAGATATAGTGATGATATTATGCAAGCTCGAAAGAATATTCCCACCAATTTTTTTTGATATTATGGTCCACCTAGCTATCCATTTATCACGTGAAGCAATACTTGGCGGACCTGTTCAATATAGATGGATGTATCCCATTGAAAGGTAATAACTTAAGTCTTATCATCAATTAGCTAATTTTATTATATATATATATATATATATATATTTATTTGTGTAATTTAAGCAATGGATTTTAAATTCAATATGAAACATATTTTTGCACACTCTAAAGAAATATGTACGAAATAAGGCAAGACCTGAAGGTTCCATTGCTGAAGCTTACATCGATAGTGAATGCTTGACATTTTGTTCAATGTATCTTCAAGGAGTTGAGACAAGATTTAATCGTGAAGATCGAAATCATGATGGATGTGACAGACAAAAAAAAATCTACTTATTTTCTCAACAAAGTTCAGAGAGTTAGGTTCAACAAAATATGACTCACTCGAAAGAAGTGAACTTAATAGGATTCGGTATTATGTGTTGAACAATTGTCCCGAAGTCATGCCATACTTTGAGTAAGTTTGATCCATGTGTATTTTTGCTAAAGTTATGTTTGCTTTTCTATTCTTATTGCAGTGAAATCTTGTTATGATATTTATTTATATTTTAATTATAGTAAGCACATTGAAGAACTTAGAGAAGGAAATCCCAATAATGTTGATCAGATGCAAGAAACGTTGTTTCCCAAGTGGTTTGAAGAACACGTAAGTATTTAGACCTATATAATATTTGTAAAATATTTATTGTTATAGCTCATTAACATACTTGTTAATATTATTAGATTAAATTATTGCGCCACCAAAAAGCAACTGAAGCAAGTGATGATCTATATTCATTGGCGTGTGGTCCTGATCCACGAATCAAGCGGTACACTGGGTGTGTAATTAATGGAATTAGATTTCATACAAAGGAACGAGAGAAGTGTCTTCGAACACAAAATAGTGGAGTAGTTGTTCCTGGAATTCATCAATCCAATGAAGTTCATTTTTATGGTGTATTGAAAGACATCATTGAAGTCAGTTATTGTCTCGGCAATCGAGTTTTATTGTTCAAGTGTGATTGGTGGGATGTTGGAAATAACAAGACAGGAATACGCAAAGATAAATATTTCACTAGTGTTAATACAAATAAGACATGGTACGAGAATGATCCTTATGTGTTAGCTTCTCAGGCCAGACAAGTCTTTTACTTAAATGACACTAAGTTATGTAATAGTTGGCGAATTGTGCGCGAAATAAAGCCTAGAAATGTCTTTGATGTCGTGGAAGTAGAAGAGGAACGACGATCAAATAGTGAGGTGTTTCAAGAAGAGGTTCAAGATACGACTAGTGTTGGCATTTTTGATGAAATGGATGCATTGCAATTGATGAGAAATGATATGATTCCAACTGAAGTTGATGTAAGCACTAGCAGAAGAGATGATGTTTCATCGGTAGCTATCATTATTGATAATGAGAGTGATGAAGATGTTGAAGTAATGGACTATTCTAGTGATGAGAATGAATTCATGTCAAATGATGATGACAGTGATTTAGAATGAATGTGCACGGTGTGTTTCATTTTTCTTGATTGTTTTTCTTTTAACCCCTATCAATGTTAGCATTAAATAAATGGTCTATATATATATAATAAAATATGCTTTTAAATTGGTGATTTTTGTTGATTGCAATTACTTCTTATGTCAAACTTAGTAAAGTTATCATAACACTTAATATTATGCTATGATTTCTTTGAAAGTTTTTTTGTATAGCTATGGCTCCCTGAAGTCAACAAGGAACAAATCGCACTTCTCGCAATTCTAGTAATGTCAATTCAGGTAATATAATGATTTATACTTCTTGTTGTTGCTTTATACTTGTTGAAATTGTAAGTATAAACTAACTTATTTTTCATGAGAATTTATATGCAGGAGGTAATGTTGTTCCATCTCAAACAGCAAGTGCTAGTAATTCACATGTCTTCGATCAAATATCATCACAAGTTGTTACCGATACTACTGCTACACTTAGTAACACCGGTTAGATTCTTATCACAATGGGCTTTTAATTGCATATGTAAACTAATTATCAAGCTAGCTTTTGCATTTTCAATTGTGTTTATATGATATTTTCTTTTCTTACTTAGGTGGACAAATTAAAAAAGGGCGTGGGAAAGCAAAAAATGTAGCTCTTGACCAATATTTAGCAAAAAGCAATGGGATCAAGCCAAAAGTTAATATTCCTGATGGAAAATTAAAACCAGTGGGAGCATGGGTCATAAAATTCACGACAGAGTTGGGGATAATTTGTCGAACATATGCACCAATTCGAGTTGCACAGTGGAAGAAAGTGGAACAGAAAGATAAAGAACACATTTACAACCTCATTCATGTAAGTAATTATTTTTGTTGAACTTAGTCTTAATATATGTCTTATCTACACCTTATATTATATTTTTAATGTCAGGATAAATTTGAAATAGACTTGAATTGCTCTCAAATTTTGTTTGCTGTGAATAAAATGTTGAGCCGTCGATTCAAGGTTACAAACATGAGCTCCATAAATACTATCAGACGTTTAATAGTCATGATGAGGCTTATGAAAAGCCATTCAATGACGTGAGTGCTGAAGATTGGGAACTTTGTTGTCAAGAGTTTGCATCAACAAAATTCAAGGTATCCTTTCATGAGTTTTTTTTAGTATCATTCAAAGAAATTTTTTATATTGTCTTCTTATAGAATGTGTTTTGTATAGAAATCAAGTGAAGCAAACACTAACAACCGTGGAAAAGCTGAAATTAATCATTGCTCGGGATCTAAGTCTTTTGCCCGTTATCAACATGAATTGGTATTTCTATAATATTTTTTTTAACATAGTTTTGAATATTTGTTGAAATACTATTTATTCGTTGTTGTAAAAAATGCTTCAGGAGGATGATGGTGAATCAGTTGGACCTACTGAGTTTTGGAAGAAGACCCACTACACGGAGAAAGGTTGGAAAACACCAATGGCACAACAACTTTATGTAAGTTTTTTTTTTGTTTTATTTATTTTTATCAATTGACCTCTCATTATTTAATTTATTTATAAGATTTAGTGCATATAGTTGTAACTTAATATATGTTGATACATCAAATATTGAACTTCTTTTTTCACTGGCCTAATTTTTTTTTTTTTTTTTAATGAATGCGTATCCTTTTATTAGTATAATGCTACACTTGAAAATATGATCTTTGCCTATAAATTGATTAACCTGCCATCATGCAAGGAACCATCATAAGCGACCACTGCCAAACTATGTAAATAATCAATAAAGATTGCTATATTGAACCACAAGAATTCTTGTTTCACACCTTTAAACAAAAATATAGATCAGTAAGTATACAACAGTCTTACTTTCTTACTTATATGATACTCCATTCATGCAAAAAGCAAGCAATCATATAATATATTGCTTAATTGATAAATGAACATGTTTCGAGATGTCTAAAAAATGAAAATGTGCATGAAGTTTGGCTTCTACCTCAGAATGGTAAAATACTTTCCGGAAATGTAATTGTAGTATATAACATCATATTAATTAATTATATAGTATCTCATTCAAGGAACAATCAACAATTTATATAGAAACATGAATTAGGCAGAAGTATGCAACTTTTTATAATAAGAAAGCAATACCACAACCTCCATGCTACGTACAAAAGAACTTTAGAATTCTTGTTGATGTTAATGCACGTGTTATTTTGATTAAAGTTGTACATTTCATTATGTTGTAGGAGGAAATGACAGAAATTCAATCTCGACCATCACCAATGACTGAAGATGAAATATATAAAGAAGTGATGGACAAAAGGTCAGGCTATGCTCGCGGGCGTGGGTACGAAGAAATTGGCTCGTCATCCTCAATAGCAAAACGAATAAGAGTAGAAGAACTTCAAGAAGCAAGGGAAAAAGCTACTAACGCAGAAAAAAGAGCTAGTGAGTTGGCTCAACATGTCGAGACTCAAAAAATAGAGCTGACTGAGACAAGGTCGGAGCTGCACACTACACAATCATAATTACTTAATACTCAAGCAGCTATGGAAGTTTTAAAGAGAAAGCAAGATGAAATGGAGGCAATTTTTCAATCAGCTATGGAGAAATACAACACATCTTCATGGTAAGACTATTAATTTAATTAATGATATATATTTAAAGTTTTTCAAATTAGATAAGATTTATTGTGGGTGCATGTTTATATGCTTGTTCTTTTGTTAAATATGACATTCTATTGTTTGATACCACATTATATCTTTTGTTAAACAATACAAATTTGGCAATTGGTTCACTTCAGTGTGTGCTAGTTTATTAATTATACTCGTCCCTCAACATTATATCTTTAACATTAATGTCTTCTTTTTGTTATTAATTTCAGATTTACACATAATTTTACCGGTGCATGGGTGCTTCAAATTATATTTAAATTTGGTGCAAGATGTTTGCTTGTCGGGACTACGAGGAGTTTAATTGGTTTTCGTACTAGTTTTATTTTAATAGAATTATTATTTTTAAATAGGTTTAGAATTAGAGACATGGATGATTCATAGTTTCTCTTAGTTAGTTAGTTTGTTTGTTTGTTAAATGACTTTGCTTTATGATTTTTTTATATAGTACAATGTCATTCAAGTATTTAGTTTATTCTTTTTAAATTGCACGTGAACATCGTAAATTTTATTTAAATGATGACAATCTTTGTTTGTCGTTATTATAAACTTTTACAACTAAATATATCAATTTGAGTAACCAATTATATTTAGTTGGTAAAAGTTCTTCCAACAAAAATTGTTTGGTTACTGATATAAACTTTTGCAACAAAATAAATTCTGTCCATTAACAAATTAATAACAAAATATTACTTGTTACTATTAATATCTTTTACAACCAAATACTTCTTGTTGTGATTGTAATTGTTTTTTGCAACTAATGAATTTTTGTCACAATTACTCAAAAGTAGGGATTACGACTAAGCAAGTATAGTCACTAATAATATTTACATTTGCAAGCAATTTAGATAAAAAACATTAATGTCAAACTGTTATTGGTCACTAAAACTACAACATATTAGCAACAAAAAATAGAATTCACGACTATTTTAATATTGTTGAAAAATGTAAAAATTAGATGATTTAAATATTTTTAATTATATTAGTAACTATATATTAGTCACAAGTTATTGGTCGCTATTAGTATTATTTGCAACGACTTACATTATTTGGTAACAAAATAGTATCTGTGTCATAGGTATTTGTGACTAACGAGTGACCAATTTATTTGGTTAGTAAAACGTTTCTACAACCATAAATGTAGTTGTAGTAACCAAAATATTAGTTGCAAAATATGTATTTTGTTGTAGTTGATGAGGATCAATTACTAATGGGTATGGGATTTTTTTCTTCACAAACGTTATCACTTCACTTCCTCGCTTACATATACGGTTGGTAAAATGTGTCTGAACCCATTTGTCCAATTTTGTCTGTACCTGATGTAAATGGGTCTAGATTTTCTCAACAAAAAAATACGAGTCTAGAAAATTTTTTGTGTCCATGTTAAGAAACGGGTTCGAGTCCAATCAAGATTCTAAAAATAAAAATGGGTATCCATTTAGCGATTAATACATAAGGATATAATAATAATAATTCCTAGTTATATTATAAGTTAAACAAACCCCAGTGTGCAACTCTTAGAGCATCTCCCATGGTAAATGTGGATTGAGACCATTGGTGTCACCTCATAGATCGGGGAGAATATCTATCATATGTGGCATCCACTTTTACTTGATAGATATTCAACCTCAAAAATGGTCTCCAATAGGCAATGCTGATTGAGAATTTTTTTTTACGTATTTATTTTATTTTTATATGGAATGAGACCTTTGTTTTGTTTTTATTTTAATTTTTTTATAACAAAAAATGATGATGTGACAATGAAGAGAATGTCTACCATAATATTTAGAAGTGGACATTGGTGTAGACACCATCTACTTTGATTCCCTACTACATTAGCTATATATTCATAATCCATGGTCGCATTGGAGAGCTCTAGGGTTGAATGTCCATCGCGTCCTAAGTGGATCCATTTTCATTCAATTGACATGTGTCGAGCATGTACAATGAATTACCCACCTATTCTTTATACTTTTATTTTGTAGTAGTGATAAGTGAGATCGTTTCGATAGGGATTTAACAGTTTCCTAAGAATTTTAAGAGGTTTTATTAATTAATTAACTACTAATTAAGTTAAAAGCATTAATTAAGAACATGCAATAAACTAAATTATAGCAACTGATTAACTTTAAGATTAACTCAATTTAAACAAACCTAAACCAAGGATAAGAAACACCACCAATTGCATCTAACTAAATATCAACACAAACCATAAACATATTCATAAACATAGTTCAATCACGATTTTGTTAGGGCCCATTGCATTAAGCCCTGACTTATCCTAACAACCCTAGGTGGACTCCTAATTCATTTTGTTGTTTATAATCCTAAAATTCATACCAAGGCCTTAAATTAAATCTTAGTTCTCCATTTCTTTAAGTGGAGCGAATTAGGAAATCATACGGACTGATTTCTAAATTTTATAAAAATTTCAGCAGTGTCTCCTTTAAAAGTGGACTGCTGGCACGTAAGACCTGATAAACATCAACTGTGGGAGAAAGCCTAGAAGGACTCACATCTCCCAAACAATTCATAATATAATATCAAAATAAATTTTAAGACTAATTTCAAGTCATTTTCTCCAGTTTTAAAATCTAAATCCTAATACAATTCCAAACTACTCTATAGAACCTATTACATCACAAACAACCTCATAAACAGTCATATAACATCCCAAACTAATCAACCATGACATATTCAGTCTTCCAAGTCATTTAGATCAGTCTCAAAGGTGTAACATATCCCACACTCAACCCAAGAACCCAAACAATATATAACAAGAATATTGAACTTTAAAACCAAAACCAAAGTTCTCCAAGCTTTTTCGTCCTTTTCACTTTTCACGGTAGCCTTGACATCATAAAAAACAACTCAAGGATATTAGGCAAGTAAAATTATATAGTGACCTGTACTCATGTAAATGTTAGTTCGATACATGGAGTCATTTAATGTATTCACACACACATACACACACACATATAAACACAATGTGTATCCCTCCATTCTTGTTCGAAGTTCACAAATAGAGTGCAAAATCCAAAAATGAACCTAAAATAATAATGAGAGTTCAATGCATGCTTCCGGAATCAACTCTACTCCGTCATGCACTTCCATGTACAAGACGCCTCATCGTAGGCCCCACCCACGAGTAGAGGTTTAGCTCTTCAGGTACTTCCATGTATAAGGCACCTTACCATGAGCCCTTCCTATGGATAGAGGCTTAATAAGTCATTCCGATGACATGAATGCTTGACCTATTAAGAATTCAAAATACAATGCATAATAAATTTCGAATGTAGATACAAAGATAAATCATTAAAAAGAGAGGTCACTATAGGGTTTACTTACCTCTCACACGTATTCACTACTTTTTAACGAGTTCCCAACGCTCGTTGACTCATTTCTTAAAGTCACTTAGCCTTTTTTCACAACTTATCTTTTCTACCAGTCATCTTGTCTCTGAATCCCTAAATTTCATGCACTTATGACCTACAAGTCCATTCTAACACTTTTAAGGTCCTTGTACCAATTTCCAAGTTAAGTCGGCGTTTTAAGTCTTTTAAAACCTCGAAAACTCTTATAAGTCCCAAAAACCTCTTTCAAGTCTTATTTTTGTAATTGAATCCCCAATCACAATTAAAAATCACTTTATTAACTCTAAAATCAATTTATAAAATTTTTGGAACCAAATTTGATAATTTAAAGACAATAAAAAAATTTCATGCTTAACGAGGTAAAATCCCGACTTAGATTGCCTAAAAAAATCCTAAATTCTCCACTTTAACACAATAAACTAGTTTATTCTCGATTTTACATAAAACTCCATTTTTCAATCTCCATCGTCTCTTTTAATCCATTAAAGAACAAGAACAACAACTCAAACTCCATCTCAAATAAATTGAAACATCAAATTCTCTTACTCACAACCATCAATTGAACATTAACTCAACCCAAAAACACACTCACCTTTACAGTTAATGACAGAGAGAGAGAGAGAGAGAGAGAAAGAGAGAGCTTGGCCAAGCAACATTGATGGTGTAAGAGAGACATACGAGAGTGATTGATTGAAACAGAGAGGCATGAAATCGTTGAGGCAGAGTCGAAATGGAGAAGATGAAGATGTCGACTTGGGGTTTCTTAATTAAGCCTTTCTTTGTTCACATTGTGATTTGAGGGCGACTATTTCCACCCATTTATGGGCTTTTAGCACTTATACTTTGATTCACCAAAATATGTGCTAAATTCACCCATAAATTTAGTCCTTAGTTTCTTAAAACACCCTCATTAATGCAATCTCCCACCATCGAACCATTTGCTTTGCTCACCCATTTTCAACCTCTCATTTCTGTCCATTCATCATGTGGCGATTTAGCACCCCATCTCTTCCCAGATTTCTCATCTCTTCGTAGATCTCCCCCCAATCGTTGGTGGTGCCCGAGCTATAAGCCTTTTAATCTCTTCACGCTACCAGTTAGATCCAACTCGGACCACGAGCAAGGAACCCGATTGGCTATAACAGGACTTCAAAGCTCACCTTTCAATTGGATCAAACTCATATGCTTCCATTTTTCCCAGTCACACATGACTTGTATGAATGATGAACAAAAAAGAGATGTGCAACATAAACTCGTATCTTAGCCAGACAAATAATATCTACATGTCTTTCGAACTTTTTTCAAACTAAGATTTTGGTTCCATCATATGCCAAAATGAGTAATTGTTACGCCCCAAGCCAAACAAATAAAATTCAATAAAAAATTATGAAAGAATATATAATTCATTGGAAAAGATGATAGCGTGACTTACTGAGTTTGGATAGTTTTATTCTTGTAGTCATCGGATTTTCGTCGAAAATTTACCTGGTAAGGTAATTTCATGAGGAATGAAGCAAGAATTAAAGAGTTGAAGTTCGAATTAGGTAGATGGTATGTAGATTATATATTAAGGTTAAAATTATCAATACCAATAAGGATTTTTCGGTCCAAAGTTTTATTTTTATTTTAAGGTGTTGAAAGCACATAAATGTGTGGTAATAATCACCCTCTTGTGATTTTTAACTTTAAGTTGGTCAAATGACTTTTATACCCTTCACTACTTATCCATTACCTCACAAAACTAATGCCGTCATGGGTCATTTCCTCAATTTTTTATTTTCATTTATTTCCTTACTTTTTACCCTTTTTTTACTCATTAAAACCCAGAAAAATACCACAAATTCTTCCAAAATTAAGGAATAAGCCCAACACACTATGTTACACACGTACAACATGTCTCGACCTCGATTCAACCACATTTAATGCTGAATACGATATAATACACACACTAGGCACAACAACACACAAAAACAAAATTTGCCTTACTCCGGTCCAAAATGTATGGGTGCCACCTCAGATACCTAAATACAATTAAAATATAAAATCACTTAATTAGTCGCCTAATAAAGTTTTTAAAATTATTTGATTTTACAACTCTTCCCAAATAATTTAGGATTTTGTCCTTGAAATTTAAACTTATCTTCCCAAAAAAGATAAGAAAAATAACATCTCGTATACAACTCCCGATCCCATATTAACTTTGAAACTTCTTAAAAGTTTCACTTGACGAGATCAAATGAAATTTCCTTGGTCCTTGATAAGTCAATAATTAATGTTTTATAGTACATTTTAAAACGATTTTAGATGTAAAATATTATATTACACGAGGTTTTCTCATATTTTTGTTATTTTTGGTAATAAATAGAATATATGAAGAAATGAAGTAAAAAGAGAAAATTATGAAGGAAATAATCAAGTGGAAAGATTATGAAAAATATCATCAACAAGGAATCAAGTAAGAACTTGATTTCAACACCAACGATCTCCCAACGATACTTATGTACACGAATCGCCACTCAGATCGCTGAAAATAAAGACTTCAATTTCAAGGATTTATCTAGCGATTCCACTTAACCCTGAATCACTAAGGAATCGCTAGAACATATTTCGAGGATTTTAGATAACAATGAATAGCTTGAGTTGGTTTGGGATGTTTACTACCTAAAATAATATAAATATGACCCTAGGGGGCTATGAAATTAGTTGCCCTTGAGTGCTTAGATCAATATTTCATTGCTCTAGGAGTCATTCTTTATTATTTTAGTTTATTGCTTTATTGTCCATTACTTTTGGAGAAGATTTGAAGATTTAAAGCATTTATTCTAAAGGTATTTATCTGTCTTTTATTTATATAATTGTGATGTTATTTATGTTTATGAGTGAGTAGTTTATCAATCTAAACAAAGTATGAATGTGAGTTAGATCCATTTTGCAATGTAGTTATGATGAGATGATTACGTGCATAATGCTTTACACCAATCGTATTCTTTGATTCATTGATTTAAAATGTTATTATCTAATAATTTTAATCATGATCTTTGTAATGCATGCATAGTCTAGAATGTGTATTGTAATATTTGGATTCATTATGTAATTTAAATTAGTAACTAGGATTGTTTGAAAGGTATTATCGTTAAGATGACCTAAGTGAATTTGAGATCTAAATCTAATGTTGAAGTGGCTTTCCAAAGGTGTTAGATTTTGTAGTTTGAAATTTTCATAAAGTGTAATGCGGTTTTATTGCGTGAAGTTAACATATTTATGTATTCAAAAGGGTTAGCTCTATAAAATTAGAATATGGCTTTTCCACTGGTATAAGGATAACTAATGATTGGATAAAGAATGTTTACTTACTTATGATTATTATAGTTTAATGATCTATGATACTTTATAAAGTATGCTCGTAACTATATGATTGAAGTAACATGTAGGGATGCAAAACTGATTGATGTTTCATTGTTCTGGATGTTTGTTTAGATATTTATTTATCATTAAATTGAATTTATTTGATTGATGAATGAATTCAGATTGTTTTAGTTAAGTTAATATAATTAGTTAATTATTATTATATTATAGACTAAATTAGTAAGTTTTATTACCATTTTAATTAATTAATTAAATTAAAGTAAAAATAATAAAAACCATTAAAAGTCTTTTTTCTCGAGAATTTTGATAAATCCATTTGGAGACAATTTTCACTTACCACTACTAAAAAATATAAATAGTTTAATATAGGAGGAAAATTTATTGTATACACTCGACAAGTGTTAATTCTTGGCACCATTGTCGGGGATTTAAACATAATTTCTTAGTAGTTTTAGACGTTGTATGGTTCATCCACTTCGTCGTTCTAATTCCAAAGGATCCTTATACCCATTTGATCCTGAGGTATATAAGACATTTAATCATAACTTAAGACAACAACAACATAGAGAACACCAACCTACCACAATGGAAGCAATTAATAACTTTAATATTAATAACAATAATGATAATATAGAATGTACTTTTAGACAAGCTAATCAAAATATCACTGCTTATGAACCAATGTGTATTGCCATCCTGATGGATTTCTCGAATTTAAACTTAAATATGGATTCATTAATGCTCTACCTAAGTTCTATGGTAAGGACAATGGAGTCCCATAAAAATTTATAATAGAATACCAACACGAAGTTAATGGAATGAGACCTAAAGACTGCACATTAGAATTAGTCAAACTTAAAGCTTTTCCTTTTGTATTGAAAGATCAAGCACAAGATTGGTTGTTTTATCTTCATAGAGACTTGATAACCACATGGGGCTCAAATTTTAGAAGCTTTCCTAGATCAATATATGCTTTCAAGAAAAATTAGTACTTATAGAAGACAAATCGCAGTCGTGAAAATGAAAAATGATTAAAATTTTAACGAATTTTGCGATAGATTCCAAAGACCAATTTTATCTTGTCCACAACATGAATACACTTAAAGAGCTTTATTAGAATACTTCTATGAATGACTAAATCATTTTGAATAAAGACTATTAGATACCATATGTGGTGGATCATTATTCGATGTTACACTTACTCTAGCAAAAGAAGCTATAAATAAAATGGCCAAACAATCAAAATAATATGGTGAAAAGTCCAATACATCAAGAAAGAAGTTTATGAAGTTAAACAAGTAATAAATTTGACGAAAAAGTTGATGAACTATCTAATATGCTTAAACTACCATTAAAAGATAGATCAAATCAAACTATGTGGATTTTGTAATGAAGTTACATCTTACGGATGCACATCCTACTTTACAAGAAGATAACAATGAAGAAGTCAACGTGGTTATGTACCAATATTTTGGTCCTCCTAGAAACCAATATAATAACAACACTTATTACACTGGAAAACCAAATTCGAATCTTAGCTACGGTTCACAAAATCAAAGCTATACCACTAATAGACCGAGAGTACCTACATAACCTACACAACGTACACCAATGCAATAACCTCAACAAACTATTCAACCTGCACAGCCGAATTTAGAACAAATATTACATAACTTTATGACCCAATGTCACCAAAAACTTACGCAAATTCCCCAAAATCAATTTAAAACTGATACGTCTATTAACGAGCTGAAAAGTCAATAAATCAAATTACCCTACAAATTAACAAGTTAAGTAATCAAACTAAAGTAACTACTCAAACCATAAACATTACTAATCATGCACAAGTTAATGATTTGGTTTGTGTAAACGAAAAACAAACGCATACGCAAGAAAACATACCAAAAAAGGTAAAAAGAAAATCAAAGTACCTAAGACAATAGAACAAGAAGAAGAAGAGAAGTTGGAAAATGTCATTCCCACTAGGGAATGGATGACCGAACAATTAAAAGACACCCTTTTTCCCGAAAGGCTATACTTATAGTATTTAGCCAAAGTTAAAGCCTGTGAAAAATCTCTACAAAATTATAAATTAATTAACCAAGGCAAAGTAAACAATATTGTGAATCAAATGAAGATATGCATTTTAATTCTACCGTTCCACAATGATTAGCAAATGATAGGGAGGAAGAAACTAAAGAATACATATCTGAATCATTGAAGAAATTAGGAATTAATGACACTTAAACAAAGTCAAATAATGAATTCTTTGACTGAATGACAAATTTTTAGAAAAATCTAATGAATATTTTGGACAAAAGATTTCATCTTTAAGGAGAATGCCTGATGTGCGTGGCGCAAGTATAACAACTCACTTGTAGTAATAGTGCAACCAACTTACGTTGACTACAAATATCGTCTTCGGGGAAAGGTTTTTGCACTCAACACGTACTTAACTAAAATTACTCTATTGCTAAGGAAATCCTTTTTGTTGGTTTTATAACTAAACTAAACTAATCTATACTAATAAATCAATGCAAATTACTTTTACTCTTATATTAAGAATTTTTTTTCACAACTTCACCTAGGTAATGAAATACTATGCTTTTCAACTCACTTTATTATCTTTATTAGGTGTGTGCAACGCCTAATTAGAATAGACAAATTTTCTTCAAATCTACTTTAACCCAATGTTGTGACGAAAAAGATTCTAATGTGCAAACTAGAACTCCACCTATCGATGTGAATAACGTAAGCACCACATTGCTTTAATTTTCCAAGTTTTTAGATTCATAACCAATTAAGTTTACTATCTGTGTCTCCTTTATCAGCAACTATCACTCGATATTGCATATTTTACGATTGTACTATACATATCTTGCTTAAAATCTTCAATTTCCATGATAACATCTAAAACCTAATATCAACAAATACGTGATCAAGATATTTGTAGCATTACGCTCAAAATCAATGCAAATTCTAACTATTACACTTTTTATCTTTACTATCTATTCATGTTAAAATTTATATAATAGGATCCATTGAATCCCTAAGTTAATAAACTACTTACACTTCATTGAAACAAACATGCACATAGTGGTATTCATTGAAATCAGATATATAATGAAATAAATTTCTATTAAATCAATAAAAACAATACCTGAATTACCACACATAAGTCTTCAATGTCTTTTCTCTATAAATATCCTTAATACTCAAGAATAAAGTAAACCTACACTAAACTATGTTAATGGTGGCTAATCTATGATAATTGGTGTGTTTACCATGTATTCCTATCTATTTATACACCCTAATCAAGTTTCAAAAGAATTAGAAACCTTATTTAATAATTTAACACGAAATAGGACTCTACTTTCTATTTTCTTCTCTTCTCGGTGCTGTCACTAAACTCTTAGTGTTGTGTGTACACTCTCACATCGCCGCCACTGTGCCGAACATCCTGTGTGCAATTTCTCTCTTTAATGGTCCTAACGCTGTCGCTATATCTTCATGGTGTGGTCCCTTGACCCCACAGCGCCGCCACTGTGCCGGTCATCCTTAATCTTTTTTCTTTACTTACTTTTCTCTCCTATGCAGTGCATTTTCTTCCAATGTTGTGGCTTGAACTCCAACTGTTCCAACACTATGTGCCACGGCGCCATACCTCCTTTGGTGTGTTTTTGCTCAGTTTCTTCTCGAATTCACTCTTTTCCTTCCTTTATGCCTTATGATAATGGAATATATGAAGGAATGAAGTAAAAAGAGAAAATTATGAAGGGATTGATCAAATGGAAAGAGTATGTAAAGGATCATCAACAAGTACAGGAAAAAGTTAGAATTCAAGTCCAGCGATTCTTAACCAATTCCTATATATACAGGAATCACTACTCAGATCGATGGAACACTGAAACCAAATTTTAAAGGATTCTCCAATCGATTCCACTTAAACCCTAAACTTTTGACGAATCACTGCGTTCGATTTCGAAGATTTTAGACAATAATGAGAAGTTAGAGTTAGTTTGGGATATGTACTACCTAGAATACTATAAATATGACCCTAAGTCTACGAAATCAGTTTCCCTTGAGTACTTAGATCAATATTTCATTGCTCTAGGAGCCATATTTTACTATTTTAGTTTATTGCTTTATTGTTCATTACTTTTGGAGAAGATTTGAAGATTTAAAGTATTTCTTCTAGAGGTATTTAGCTATGTCTTTTATTGTGATGTCCCAAAACCCAATAGACCTACCCTAGAGGCAATTTAGTAATTTCGCAAACCTTAGACCAATTGGTCCCACTATATAATCTAATTATAAACCCTAGACTTTTTTTGTTTGAAAACAAAAACGTAGAGATCAAAGAAGAGCTCTAATGGTGGCGTAGATGGAGAAGATACTGAAATCATGATTGGACTACTTTTGAAGGGATTTGAACAAATATGGTGAGTCTTTAAAGATCTCATAGTTTTATTAAAAAAGATTAATGTTAAATAACCTCGCAGAAAGGGGCAGCGCCGCGGCATCGCCGACGAGGGTGGTGGTGGTGGTTCGCTGCCGCTGTTACCAGTGAAGAGCAGCGACCGCCACTGCCGCCGGAGGGGCCTCCACTAGAAGGCCCCATAAAAGATACGTGAGGAGGGGGTGGCCATGTGGCCACCCAACCAACCGTCACAATAGGGGAGGGATGGAGGGGATGATGTCTCCCCCCTCCACCCTAGCGCATGGGTAGGACTGCCTAACGCACAACCAGGGGCCAAATTGGCCCCTACTTCCAACTAAAAAGGGGCCAAGTTGGCCCTTGGACAAAAAAAAATATAATATATAAAAAAATAATATATATACATATATGTAATAAAGTAAAACAAAATAAGATAAAAACAAATAGAAAAAAGACAAACGAATGGCAAAATATCCCCTACCATCAAACATGACGCATTACAGCGTCTCTCGGTAGAAAAGTTGGGCGAGTCCCATCCCTCGACCCTCGCACCAGGCTACGATGAACCCATGGGACCCATACAAGTGGACCCTAAAGTAAATGTAGAAATAAATTGGAATTAATATACGATTTGTCGATGATGTGAATGTGTCTTTAGTTGTTTAGATTCGCAAGGGAGTTCACATTGGACCCCGAAAGCACGAGGATTGAGAATAGGATTTGCGACAAGTCGAGGTAAGTGGGGAGCTTGCTCACTTATCAAATATGACATGATATTAGTTATGTTAGGACATACGTTTTAATTAGAGACTTGGGAAATGGGTTGCATCATGCTATTGGCTTGGATCTACGTATATATGAAATGTGGTGCATTTTTCCCCCTCTTATGATATTCATTGCCCTAGGATGTTTATCGAGTCCCCACCGATGGCATTATTATCAAGTAATATCTAATGCCCCAGGATGTTTGTGGTGCCACCGAGGGCTTTACTATTTATTGCCTTAGGATGTTTGTGGAGTTTGCCACTGAGGGCTTTACTTGTCTAATTGAATTCATAAGTGTATCAATTAAGGACATGAGTTGGAGTTGTTTTTTCTTGTACATTGTGATAGAGGTACATGCATTGGTGGCGGCTTTAGATGAACCTACTATTGGGTTGATGAGACTAACGAGATGGCACATAAGGCCTGTGTGTCGTCTAGTGGTTGCTATCACCTCGAGGGTAGGTGAATCGGTCACCGGATTCTTGCCAATAACTAGCATGCGTTGAATGCGACTTTGAATTTATATTATTACTATTTCCTATAGTATCTCTTTTTGTGAAATTTATGCATGATAATGAGTTTTGACTTGAATATGCTTTTATCTATCTTGTTGACTTGATTTATGAATGCTTTATAAATCCATGCAATGTCTTGTTTTAAACACTCCTTTATTCAATTTAAATTCATGCTAGTCTTGTTTGCTTATTAAGTATTACTTGCGTATTTGATGGTTGAGCGAGTTTTCAACATTATTGAGCTCCGTTGTCCCTTTTAGCTCACCCCACTTACATCTCATGACCATACACGTCGGCGTTAGATCGAGACAAGGGAGATGTGATATCTTGAAGCCATCTCTTTTGGTTTGAGCCTTGTATTGCTATATTATATAATTTGTTTTTGAAACTATTGTACTTGGGTTGTAGTAAAATTGGTATTTCGGGTATATTGAACCTCACACTCCTCTAGTTTGAATTTCTTCTTAGTGTATAAATGACTTCATGAAAATTTATGAGTTGAGGACCCACATATGATTTCATGGTTAGTCCTATGGATTTTGTTTACTTTATTCTACACTTTTGGCCCATATGAACTTGTTGCATTATTCCGCAGTTGTTTTAGGCGTGCCATGTTGAATTCTCGAGCCCGATTATGGTATTGGGCCTGGGAGGCGGTCTGAGCAGGGTGACTCGACCCTAGGTTAGGTGAGGGTCATCAAAGTTGGTATTAGAGAATAGGTATGAGAACATAGTGAAAAAGGTTAGGATATTGAAACCTAAGTTTGTAGAGCCTTTGAAATTGAAAGGTTAAGTTTAAGTCAGACGAATCAATGGTATGGGACATTGAATTAAAGTCGACTTAACATACATAAATGGTAAAATCCTAGGATGTGATGGGATAGAAAAAATTTGACAAAAGATTAACTATGACGTTTATTTGTTACCTTGTATATATAATATATCGTTAGATATATAGTGAATTGTCTTTCCCCATTAGTTTTATTATCTTTGACGATTTTCACGAACGAATGAGGAACTTGAGTTCTACAAAACTGTGAGGGAACGACAATGAACGGTGCAAAGAATTCAATGTGAACTTTTTAGGAGATTCCATACGCGCTTTAGGATGTCTGCGATGAATGTTGCGATGATTAATAAGGTTTGATTGGAAACCATGTGGTGTGATGCGCATATACTTAATGGTAGTGTAGCAAATAAATGGTTTAAACAAGAATCATGAAACTTGAAGGGGCAGTGAGTCGCGTGAGTCGCCACCCTACATATGTAAATAGAAGTAGCGACGTGGTCGCACTTCGAGAAGTAACTATGACTCTTGAAATTCTAATAAAACAGTTTAAAATTCAAGGTACCTTGTTTAAAAAAAAGTTATTGATTCTAGCAAGGATGCCAATGAATCTTGGTTTTAAACCATCAAATTAAATTAATTTGGTTAACAAGCTGAACTTGAAAACTTAATTCGAGATAAGAAGGACACATGTAATCTTAAACGTTACACTTGATTATAGATGCAAATCAATGGATTATGATTTGACTAGAAGATCATTACTATGATTTGACTTTTGTTGTTACACGTGACCTATTTTCCTTGAAAAATAAGTTTTACGACTATATTGGACCCTGATTTTTTTGAATTGTTGTTTATCGATTTTCAAGGAAGTACTCTACTTGTTTTACAAAATTTGAATGCATAACCAAGTGTAAAAGGGAATGAATTATTTTTCTTGGTGTTTTAAAAATGAAGTGAATAAATTCCTATGTATTTCAAAGATTTCTTGTCGTAACTTTACTTTGGTATTTACAAAATGAGTTTAACTTTGATTCAACAAGCATGGCTCAAATTTCTTGAATGATTGGTCTTATGAAAGTTTAGACCCGGTTCGGGTTGTATGAAAAGTTTTAATTTATTTGAAAGTTTTGACTAAATAAAAATGCAAAGTATAGGTTTGGACCTAAGTTATTATCTTATGGTGGAAATAAAAACATTCGTGTGGTTATGATGTACTTTTAAGTTGCATTGAACAAATTGATTTGCAAAGATAATTACAGTCACTCAAAACATAATGATGGATTTAGATTTTTCCTATGAAAATAAGTTTAACTCGATTTTTGAAATAAGGTTTTTGATGAAAACACAAGATTTTGGAAAAATTCTGATTCAAAGTTTATTTCGTGATAATTGAATCATGTTTCTCGAGTTTTAATCAATCATGTACAAAAGAAAGTTCAATTCAAACTAGCTATCAATGAGGTGAATATCGAAATTGAGGATCCCAAGTTGAGGGATGCATTTAACAAGATTGTCATGTGTGAGGATCGTGTTGCCAAGTAGAGATTTGTAAATGTTCAAAGGACTCAAGACATGAGGTTAAAATAATATAAATCAAAGGTAACTGACTCAAAGATAAATTGTTCTTATTTATCTAGAAATGATTTGACTCATAAAATTGGGGATACCAAAATTCGATAAATCATTTTCGAAATGAATGTGAGGTATGCGATGATGTTACCATAATTGAGAAACTAAGGAGTGCCTCAAAACTAAATTCTTTATATGACTCAAAATTTGTACAGTTTGAAGGATGTATATTAATGTTAATGATATCGTAATAAACCCAATGATGAGTTGATTCTTAAAATTAAGGATCCTAAGATAGGATCGACCTGTGTGGAAAAAAATAAGTTAATAGGTGGTATGAGAATTTATGAACTCAAGAGAGAAAACACTAACTACAATAGCTTTTCATAGCTGTATGACTTGCAAAAGTGGAGTACCTTATCCAAAAATTTGAAAACTCCAAATTGAAGCGGTGACGTCACGAGAAATCATGATAATCACTTATAGAAAGTAACTCAAAATTTCTCGTTAAGAGAGAACATCACTTTATAAGCTGAACTACCAGATTAAACAATTTTTAGAAGGATAAATGATCAAAACAATGATAAGTTGATGATTAAAATTGGGGATTCTAGGCTAGGATCGACTCCCAATAAAGTTCATACAATGTAACATGAATAATGCGATAACTAGGAAGGATGAGAAGATATCCTAAGCTAGTTAGCAAAAAAGTATCTCTAGGTGAAGATAAGATGTCCTAAATTTGACACCATTAAGAATTGTTAAATAAAATGGTGCTAATACTTGAGAGCCTAAGGGCTTGGTGTAAGTTCCAGAGTGAAAATCCTAACTGAATGGTGTAAGAAAATTTGAAAAGCAACCTAGATGAGTAAGTGATATGTTTTGCACAAACAATCAAATGTTGAGGGTATCAACAAGTGGTGAGATGCACGAACGATCGAGGTTGACACCTTAACAAGTTACAAAAGTATAAGTATTCTATATGACATGAAAGTCTTGCCTAAGAATAAGGTAAATATGAGTTGTATAGAGGAAGTTTACACCAATTAAGTTTGCTTAATTATGAATTTCGAATGAATGGATGTATGTTGTAGGATATTTGACGAATCAAGGGACGTGAACCTTATTCACGTTGGAAGTTAAATCATTGGAAAAATGATAATGACAATATAAAAGTCTAAAACCTTAATTGTTCGTGTTAGTGAAGTAAAAAAAAGAAAAGAAAAAGTGCAATAGTAGTAATGCACACGAGTAACAAATTGAAACATTGAGGGTGAATTATGAACTTAAAATAATTAGATCATAGAGAGATTACAAGTCCTTAATAACGAAACTGGAGGTATTGTTATGTATTCTCAAGAAATGACATGAAAGTTAAACCGCCCTTGATTTCTCAGTGAGAGAAGTTCTAAACAAACTATAATAGCTAAAAGTTAGCTTAGGAGGATGATAAGAGACACTTGTGCACTAAATGTGAACATTTACTATACCAAAAGAATTGAAAACGATCACCCTAGATTGTGAATGTCGATCGGTACAAAGACACAATGCAAGAAGCCTCGTGAAGACTGAATGGTTGTGATAAGAGACCTTGGCAAAAAAAATTGATGTAGTAAAGTGCATACAAATGAGTATTGAAAGCTGCTTAGAGATAAAGACGATGATGATTGTTCCACAACTTACCAAGGGTGGAAGCTTGCTGTGTAGGTAAATAACTCAATTTGTCAAAAAATTAGAAGGGGGATCGCCGGTCAATAGTTGACTAGAATTATGAATCGAAAAAAATGAATGTTGATAAACGAGTAATAACAATGATGTTAATGTGTAATTCCAAAAAAGAATACTATGACTGCTCATTTGTAGCCTCCACAGATAAGTTGCAAAGACATGATGAGTTGTTCATTGATATATGTAACTGAGATGGTGATAGAAATGGTGTGCTAGTGTTCATATTATAGCATATAGCTATCCTTGTTCCTACTATTAATTGGCAGTATGGATTTGTTGCCAGATAGGCATATATATTTTACGACATAGATGACACCAAATCACATCTCAGTAAGGTTCTTTCTACTTGCGGGTTGGACGACTTAGGTGCATATTATGACTTCGGTGAAGATTATAAAGGAATACCCAGAAATGCGTGATGATACAAAGACTTGACTTGGCAGGTAGCTAAGGTATAATGACTCTGTTGGGACTTATACGAGACAGACCTTATGAAATTTGGTATGTGGGACGAAAATAATACTATTGGAAAGTTAGAATCAAGAGTAAGATTTTATTTCATGCGTAGTATAAGCAGATTTCACAGGTGCAAGTTTGTATCAGTTAAAAAATTGGGTTGTAAAAGAAATCATTACAAATAAACACGTTGGGCTACATATGTACTTTACTTTTACTTTAGAGGACAAAAGTTCTATAAAATTGGGGATGTTATGACGACCCAAAACCCAATAGACCTACCTTAGAGGCAATTTAGTAATTTGCAAACCTTACACCAATAGGTCCCACTATATAATCAAATTGTAAACCCTAGCCCATTTTTGTTTGAAAACAAACACATAGAGAGCAAATGAGAGCTCTAATGGTGGCATAGATGGAGAAGATACTCAAATCATGATTGGACTACATTTGAAGGGATCTGAACAAACATAGTGAGTCTTTAAAGATTTCATATATTAAAAAAATAGTGTTAAATAACCCAACGAAAAAGGACGGCTCCACCAAAGCATAACTGATGAGGGTGGTGACGATTCGTTGCCGCTGTCACCAGCGAAGAGCGGCAGCCACTGCCGCCACCGGATAGGCCTCCACTAGGAGGCCCCATAAAAGATACATGAGGAGGGGTGGCCATATGGAAACCCCACCAACCGTCACAACAGGGGAGGGATGGAGTGGATGACGTCTCCCCCTCCACCCTAGCGCATGGGCAGGACTGTCGAACGCACAACTACGGGCTTAATTGGCCCCTGGTTCAAACTAAAAAGGGGCCAAGTTTGCCCATGGAAAAAAATTATATATATAATATATAAAAAATAATATATGTAATAAAGTAAAACAAAACAAGATAAAAACAAAATACAAAACAGACAAAAAATGGCGAAATATCCCATACCATCAAACATTATGTGCTACCGTGTCTCCGAGGAAAAAGTTGGGCGGGTCCCATCCCTCAACCCTCTCACCGGGCGACGGTGAACCTGCAGGACCCATACTAGTGGACCCCAAAATAAATGTAGAAATAAATTGGAATTAATATACGACTTGTCAATGATGTGAATGTGTCTTAAATTGTTTAGATTCGCAAGGTAGTTCACATTGGACCTCGAGGGCACGAGGATCGAGAATAAGATTCGTGGCAAGTCAAGATAAGTGGGGTCCTTGCTCAATTATCAAATATTGCATGATATTAGTTATGTTAGGACATACGTTTTTAAATAAAGACTTGGGAAATGGGTTGCATCAGCTATTGGCTTGGATCTACGTATCTATGGAATGTGAGTGCATTTTTTCCCCTCTTATGGTATTCATTGCCTTAGGATATTTGTGGAGTCCCCACCGAGGGCATCATTAGTAAGTAATATCTAATGCCCCAAGATGTTTGTGTTGCCACAAAGGGCTTTCCTATTTATTGCCACATGATATTTGTGGAGTTTTCCACTGAGGGCTTTACTTGTCTAATTGAATTCATAAGTGTATTAATTAAGGACATGAGTTGGAGTTGCTTTCTCTTAAACTTGTGATAGAGGGATGTGCATCGGTGACGACTTTGGATGAACTTACTATTGGGTTAATGAGACTAACGAGATGGCACATAAGGCCTGTGTGTCGTCAAGTGGTTGCCATCACCTCGAGGGTAGGTGAATCGGTCACCGAATTCTTGCCAATAACTAGTATGCATTGAATGAGACCACAAATTTATATTATTACTATTTCCTATAATATCTCTCTTTGTGAACCTTATGCATGATAACGAGTTTTGACTTGAATATGCTATTATCTATCTTCTTGATTTGATTTTTGAATGTTTTATAAATCCATACGATGTCTTGTTTTAAATGCTCCTTTATTCAATTTAAATTCATGCTAGTCTTGCATGCTTATCAAGTATTACTTCCGTACTTGATGGTTGAGCGGGTTTTCCACATTACAGAGCTCTTTCGTCCTTTTAGCTCACCCCACTTACATCTCTAGACCACACATATCAGTTCTAGATCAAGACAAGGGAAATGCGATAACTTGAAGCATTCTCTTTTGATGTGAGCCTTGTATTGCTATATTATATAGTTTGTTTTTGAAACTATTGTACTTGGGTTGTAGTAAAACTAGTATGCTGAGTAGATTGAACCTCAAATTCCTCTAGTTTGAGTTTCTTCTTAGTGAATGAATGATTTCAAGACAATTTACGAATTGAGGACCCTCATATAATTTCATGGTTAGTCATATAGATCTTGTTTACTTTATTCCGCAGGTTGTTTTAGGCGTACCAAGCTGCATTCTCGAGCCCGATTTGAGTATTGGGCCTGGGAGGCGGTCTGAGCCGGGTGACTCGACCCTAGGTCAGGTTAGGGTCATCATATTTATTTAAATTATTGCAATATTATTTATGAATATGAGTGAGTAGTTCAACAATCTTAACAAAGTCCGAGTGTGAACTAAATCCATTTTGCAATGTAGTTATGTTGAGATGTTATGTGCTTAATGCTTTAAACCAATCGTATTCTTTGATTCATTGTTTTATTAGATTATTTTTTGAGGATTTTAATTGTGAACGTTGTACTGAATGCATAAAATAAAATGTGTATTGTGATATTTTGATTCATTATCTAGTTTAAAGTAGTAACTAGGATTGTTTCAAATGTGTTTCCGTTTAGATGTCCTAGGTGAATTTGAGATCTAAGTCTAATGTTGAAGTGGCTTTTTGAAGGTGTTAGATTTAGCAGCTCAAAGTTTTCATAAAGTGTAATGCGGTTTTATTGTGTGAAGTTAGTGACTTTGTGTATTCAAAGGGGTTAGCTCAATAAAATTAAAATGTGGCTTTTCCACTAATATAAGGAGAACTAATGTGTAATGAACTGTTACCTTAAGCTGGTGGTTAATGTTAATTTAAATCTTAATTAACCTGAGTTAGGCTCGTGGTTAAGTCCATCGTACCTTGATTAGCGTGTGCATGAGTTTGAATGATGGTTTATGTTTGTTTGGAAAGTTTAATGAATTTTATAGGTTGTAGTATTAAAGAAAATTTATATACAAGCCTATAATGCAAAATACATAAATAAATAATAAATAACCGGTATACTAAGTGCGACGAGGGGATCGTGAAATAAATGTGCACACCCAAGAATACTCGTAGGCATGTCCGCTGAATTTATTGGCGAGAAAATACACGAGGTATATATATTTATATATATTTGGAATATCAATTTATATAGATTAAAAACTATGAGTTTGCTTTGAATTATATGGATCGTTGGATCATCTCGAGATGAGTAGAACTGTTGATGGTGTCAACATGTGTGTCATTTTAGGAGTGTCATGTTAGCACTTCAATAACTCGATCAGCCTCAAGGTAGCATGATGCGTATCTCGAGAAAAATCCATATATTTAAACTAAAAACCTTCATGGTTATCTTCAATAATCAATTGAGATAGAAAGTGAGAAAGAGCAGTTGAGGGTTTGGTGTTTTGATCTTGAGGGAATTAATCAAGGAGCTGTTTCTTCGTGAATTAAAGAGCTTAAACAACTAGAAATCTAGAGATCATCATTTTGGTAAGTTTGGTTTTGATATTTTTGAAGTTCAATTTGACAATAGGTGATGATATCTATGTGAATTATTGTGTTTAATCATTGGAAATGGTTTGTTACCTCACTAGAGTCCCTCCCTGATGTATTTTGGGAGTGTGTATTGTTGTTGTGTGTATTTGTGGATGGAATAGTGGCTGCTGCCCTATGTACTATCGAGACAATACAGGGTGGAGCGCGCGCTACCTTCATCAGTTAAGATGAACTCAACTGATAGAGCGCACTCCACCAAGTGAGGGAGCGCGCTCCCACCCTGAAAAATAACAATTATGCTGAGTTTTAGTTAGAATTTCTTGAGCTTTTAGGGACTGGATTAGGGGTTCTAAATAAAAGGTATTAGACCTATATTGATCACAAATGGTTTGTAATAGGTGTTGGATCCCCGAAAAAGCGTGAGTGCCCAAAAGTTAGGGAATTTCTTAACAGAAACCTAAACCAAGGTAAGTATGGATTCACTTATTTATCAATATTGTCTGGCTATCTTAGTATATGTAGTTCATGTAGTTTATGGACTGATTGGGGAGACTATGTCCACTATGATGGTTTTAATAAATCAAAAATAGTGTTTAATATGATTCACGAAAGTAAGTTCCCGGAACTGAGACTAGGTTATATAGGAGATGGGTTACCTTCCCGGCCTATGTGTAACTTCCTACTTAGTTAGATAGGTTGCATGAAATACATACTTACTAGAGGGTTTAGGATTGAACCATTGGACATTAATGGATTGAGTAAGCAGCGCATCGACCAATATGTTGGTCTAGCAATCATATTAATAGTGTCGACGGGTAATAGACCCTAATTTTATAAATAAAATAGGAATCACAGTGTAATAGTCATTAACGAACGAACATGCATCTGTTATGTATTGAAATATATGTTTTTCATAATCCCTTTTGTTAACATTGGTGCACGTTGTTATTGCATAATGTTCATGATTATTACATGGAATGTTGATGGCTTTATGAATCCTTACTTAATAAGCAAGTTGGAACGCTCACCCCAAATTTAATATTTCAGGTTCGCAACCTAGCGCTTCAACGAAGGGAAAGGAGAAAATTTAGGAGTTTTATTATCTTCTCTTGATGTAATGAGCCTTCATGTATACTTATACACTGTTTGAGTTATTTTGTTGTATATAAACAGGGTTGGGAGGTTTATAAATGAGGTTTTAGGTTTAGATAAACTCTGTATTTATGTATATCGTTTAATTATCGAAAAAGTTTTAAATTTCCACTATGTATATTTTGTATTTTTTATTCGATATCGATATATAAGTTGAGTTTATCAGGTACAAAAGGATAGGCTGTTGGCTCTAGTTAAGTCTAGTTGGGTTACCAGGGCTTAATTAGGGTTTCAAGCTGAGTATCGCCCCAATTGAGATATGGGATGCTACATAATGGCTTGCTAAGGCTTGTTTATTTATGATTAGAGTTTAATGTTCTATGATATTTAATAAAGTATGCTCATGACTATTATGACGACCCTTTCCCTAATATAAGACACCACCTGGCCTAATCCCGTTATTCTGCCCTAAACTCAGCCACGTAGAACCTAACCATGTATTAGTCAGCCTTTTGATCATATTATTCTCGTTATTCATGTTCAAAATAAGCATTACTCAATTTATCATTATTCGTGATCTCAACCTTAATTAAAACTCTTACAACTTATATATTACTCAGTGGAAGTCTTAACACTTTAGCAAAAACAAAGTAATTAAAACCCTAAGTTTATGGAAATCGAGAAACAACGATCACATATATAAATATAACAAAATGACAATGACAGTGTAATATCATTTTTCTGGTCGAGGAACTATCACTCATCCCAAATATATACAACCCAAGAGTATGTAAAAGACATAAAGTAAGTCATACAAAAATATAAAAATCGACAAAATCTGAAGTAGCAACACTTTAACGGCTTATAGGTTATAGCCGATCTTCTCCTTGCCCGACCTGGTACTTGATGGATATGCATCATCCGTCATAAAATGGATGGTGAGTACAGTAATGTAGAAATTAAATCTGAGAAACATTTATCCACATTTCCAAATATGAAAGAAAGTATATGAAAGCATAACAATAACAAAAGAAAGATGAAATAGGAATATGCAATATGATACTTCAGCTTAACAAAGTGAGACTGACTTTAGGCTAAACAGTAATGATCTAAGCCCAGTCAACTGTACGTTACATTACATTTTTCTTAATGCACTATCTTGGGGCGTGAGCTCTTCCACAATTGCCCAAATATATATATACTTGTCAACCACCCTGGGTCCCATTTCCTCGTGTCCTGCACAAGTTAATGGTTAGTGCAGACATCCCCAAAGTCCAGTGACTCGGTGTGCCTCTCATTTCCATCATATAAGGATCCTAGATACAAGAACTAATTTTATTTGTCAATAAAAGACTCGGACTAGGAATTCCAAGACTTGATTAATTGCTTATGTAAAACACATAGGAATATGATTACAATACCCCAATTCATCTACCTAATAGAATGCTATTTTGCCGTGATTAATGTACATGACAACAAAGAATGACATCGCACAAGAATATGAGTCAATGAATACAATTCAACACCAATAATATCATGATAACAAAACTCATATAATGAGATAAAAACAAACGCCATGGCATTAAGAGTACAATCGATAAAATAGTCCAAAAGACTGTAAATGAGAAGCACAATAGGAAATGAAATAAAGAGAAATATCTCAATCAGTTTACTTACAAAGTCACGCAAATTTCTTAGCTTAACCAGACGTCCAACACGCTAAAACACATACCTGAACTCCCAAGACTCTCCTCTAAGTCCCTAAGGTTAATTAGGGTATTTTAGAACTTGTCCAAGCTATTAAAGTAGGTTTAAGTTTATTAGAAAAGTTTCCAAATTTTAATTAAAAAATTTATCATTTTTCAGGGTTTGACGCTGTGGTGGCACCGTGTGTACAAGGTTATGGCGTCACCCTTGTACTTGACTAGGGGACACATCGCTGTGGTGGCGCCATGTGCTCAGATGCACAGCGCCATGATGGTGTCGTGTCATCTATCCCCTTATTTTCCAAGCAACCTTACTTTGCGGCTTGGCGCCGTATATAGAAAGGGTACGACGTCACCACGACCTCAGGCTTGGCCTACCTTTTGTGGTGTCTATATTCGAATTCCAATGCTTACAACCCCATGTACACTTTAATTGAACTAAATTAAACTTGAAAACATTCCCAATTACCCAGAATTTAAAGCCTCTATCACTTGAAACCCAAAATTTATAATTTTGATGAAATTTAAGTGGAGGTTGATATCGAGTGAAGTAATTGTGAGTACTTCTCTAACTTATGCAATCACCCCTAATTCTCTAAATTTTCACAGTAAACTTGTTGAATTATCACTCCAAATCTTCACTCTCTACCTTTGCATGAAATGAAATTGATTTGCATGAAAATCCCACTAAATTTGTTTATAAAGTGGTAAGATCCATTTGTGGCCATTGATCTTGTGTGTATACCCATCTCTATGAAAATCCAATAGCTCATAAGTTGGTCCTACAACCCACCAATTCAGCCATTGTAACACACATACTGGCCCAAATTACATAGTGATGGTGACAGCATGTATTTCGAGGCATATCAGTGCTTATTGTTTTATATTCTTAACTTAGGCTTCGTTTACATAAATTCAACTATAGGAACATTAGAACAATTATTATAAAAATACTTAACTAAATTAGGACTTACCACATCACTCTCTACCCAGGTCCCACACCGACACACATCTCGAGGCGCGTACTAACTCGCGTCTCAGCGCCTATATACATGTAGAAGTGACTTAATAAGTTTACACATATACATTATAATAGGAATACACTACAAAAACTAAAATATGCCTTAGCCACGTGCCTCAGTCAAGGCACGTATCTTGATGCGGGTACCACGTTAAGGGTCGATCATTCTGATTATGGAATGAACTATGATAAAGAATTTGGGCCATGAAAATCTTCCCATCTAATGGAAATTTTTTCGTCGAAATTGAAATTTAGGTGAGGATTATACCTGACTAAAAAAGGTACGTGAATCTATCTTGCATATAGTCTTCCCGCTCCCAAGTGAGTTTCGAGTCACCACAGAAATGCCACTTGATGAGTACCTTCAAGATAGACTTGCCCCTCAACTACTGTACTTTTTGGTCTAGGATTTGTACATGCTGCTCCTCATATGAGACATTCTCACTCAGGTCAATTAGACTCAAGTCAACTATCGTTCATACACCTGCCTTCAATTTAGCTAGTCGAAGCATAGAAATATGAAAGATCAAAAGAATGCCTGACATCTACGAAGGTAACTCAAGCTTATATGCAACTTTATTGACCCGTTTCTTAATCTCAAAAGGCTCGATGAATCTCGATGCTAACTTGCCTTTTAACCAAAATCTGTAAAGATCATTCCGAGGGGAAACACTTAAATACACTAAGGCTCCCTCGATGCATGTTAGATCGCTTCTATACTTGTCTACATACTTTTTCTGCCTATCCTGGGTACCTTTAAGACTTTAACGAATCTATCGTACCTTCTCCGTATGATCAACAACAATCTCAGGCTCCACTAACTCCTGATCCTCTTACTCAGCTCAAGACGATGACAAGCAACACAGTCTGCCATATAAAGCCTTATATGGTTCCATCTCAATGCTGGCATGATAACTGTTGTTTTATGTAAACTCACACAATATTAGGTACTCCTCCCAAGATCCGCCAAACTCCTATACACAAGCCCGCAACATATCCTTGAGAACCTGAATTAACCTTTCAGTCTGCCTATCAATCTTAGGGTGAAAAGCTGAGCTAAACTGTAGGCGCATATCATACTACTCTTGCATACTCTGCCACATCCTGAATGTATACATAACATCTATATCTGACGTAATAGTCAATAGTAACCCATGCAGCCTGATATCTCTCTATCTCTCTCGAACAATACACTAAACTGGTCAATTGTCTTATGAGCTGCGATTGGTAGTAATGAAGTAGATTTCATCAATATGTCTACAATCACCTAGTTAGAATCGTGTCTTATGGAATTCCTCAACAGTCCTCTAACAAAGTCTATGGCTATGTTTTCCTACTTCCATTGTGGAATGGGAAGTGACTGTAATAACCTTCTAGGTCTACGATGCTCAGCTTTCACCTACAGGCAAATCTTACAGTTCCTGATGAACTCTGACATGTCCACCTTCATCCAAAGCCATCAGAACTGTCTATTCATTTCATGATACATTGTGGTCCTGCTTGGATGAATGGTGAATCGAGAATGGTGTAAATCCTGAAGAATCTCATCCCTCTACTCTACCGGTGATAATATCCACAATTTCCTCTGTATCTTCGATAGTAGTTCGTCTTCTCTATCCAATCAGAACAATCAGGACTCGAGGTTAACTCGCTAAACCTCACGTACATAATGTTGACCCTTTGATCCTCTAACACTCTTTGTGTAGACACGATCTGTAGTCTCATCTGTAAATAAATCATCACTTGAGTGTCGGTAGGAACATCTAACTGACTCGCTATCGCTACTACCTCGAGTAACCCATACATGCATCATATGAAATCTGACAATCTCGGCATCTCCAATTAGTTTCCTACTCAGTGCATCTACAACTACATTAGCTTTTTTGGATGGCACTCAAAGGAAAATTCGTAGTCCTTCAAAAACTCCAACCATCAGCGCTGTCTCATATTCAACTCTTTCTATGTGAAGAGATATTTCAGACTCTTGTAATTAGTGTATAGTGTGAATCCCTCTCCATAGAGATGATATCTCTATATCTTCAATGCAAAAACCACTGCTGCCAACTCTAAATCATGTGTGGGATAGTTTTTCTCATGTGTCTTCAGCTATCTGAAAGCATAAACTAATGTACCTCTTTCCTGCATCAATACACAACCTATACCTATATGAGAAACATCTTTATATACCAAGAATCCATGTCCAGCCTCTGGAAATACCAATATTGGCGTGGTGGTCAATAACCTCTTCAGCTGAGCAAATACTTGCTCGCACTCCTGAAACCAATCAAATACAACGTTCTTATGTGTCAATAAGGTAATCAGTGAAGTGATTTTTCTAGAAACTTGACCTCTAAAAGCCAAACTTCACATTTGCTGAACTTGTCGTAGAGTCTATGCTCCTTAAAGTCTGCAAGTTCTCCTTGATGTGTTGCTCGTAATCCTCTCAAGTGCTCGAATATATCAATATATCTTCGATGAAAGCTATCACTAAGCAGCCAAGAAACAGTCTCATTACCTGATGCATTAAATCCATAAACATGGCGAGGACGTTGGTCAGCCCAAATGGCATAACCGTGAACTGATAGTGTCTGTATCTAGTACTAAATGTTGTCTTGGACCTATCCTCATCCCTGACCATAAGTTGATGATACCTTGATCATAAATCTATCTTAAAGAAAAAATTTGCTCCTCACAATTGACTAAACATATCATCAATGCGCGACAGTGGATACTTGTTTCTAACTGTGACTTTGTTCAGCTATTTGTAGTCAATACATAGCCTCAAAGTACCATCCTACTTTTTCATAAAAAGGATAGGTGCTCCCCATGGCGACATGGAAGGGGTGATGCATTCTTAATGTCTTAAATCTTGGAGCTGACTCCTTAACTCCTCCAACTCTCTAGGAGCCATATGGTGCGACGGTATAGAAATAGGCTTATTACTTGGTACCAACTCAATAATGACATCTCTCTCTCACTCTCTCTCTCTCTCTCCCGACGGTGGTAAACCAGGTAAGTCATCCGATAACATGTATAGAAACTCACAATCTATGAGAATTTCAAAATCCTAGGTCCTTGATTCTCTGATATGATATACAACGGTACTAAAGTATCCATCTCTCAACTAGTTGCAAGTTAACCTCTCGTGACCTTGGCTCTCAGTGTACTACCTTTGTAGGTGAAAATCGAACACCCTAAGATCTTAAATAACACTATCTTACTGGAATAATCCATATGATCGTGATACGCTACTAGCCAATCCATCCCTAATGTTGCGTCGAAGTCTATAAACTCGAGAACCTTAAAATCTGCAAGGAGCACTACCTTATCTATCTCTACAAGACATCCCTCAATAAGACTATTTGGGTAAAAACTATTCTTGGTCATGCTACTCAATTTCAAATGTATGCTAACCCTAACCAGAGTCAACCCTAGGATGCCCATCATGCGACCATCAATAAACGATATAGTAGAACCTGAGTCAAATAGTACATATAAATCTCTACTGTAAAGAGAAACTGTACCTTTAATGAGACCTTATGTGGCGTCAACATCTAGATTAGATAGACCATTGCCGGATGCGGGCAATCCCTCAACATACGACCAACTTGTCCACATCTGAGACAAGTAATCGGCTTATGCTGATCCTATGCCTGAACATGTGCCTGTCCCTGTGACTATCTTTGTTCACGTCTAGGACCATCTCAGTTTCTGCCTCAACCTCGGCCTTTTTCACCCTGCTACTACTGTCGTGGCACTAGTGGAGCTGGATGAGCTGGCATAGTGGGAGCTAGTAATGTTGGTCTGATCGGAAGTGGAAAGGGAGGCATACTCACTAAACTCTGAGCTGGAGTAGGGTACAATGCATAGGGCACAACCGGTGTGTAAGGTGTGGCTGCCCCAATCCCTAAGAACCTCTATCCTATCTCCTCTGTCCCTTACCCCTCAAACTTCTCCTCTTATACCCTTGGGCCTGATCTGTCGACAATACTGGACCCAAAACTGTCCTATATGCTACTTTACTTAGATAATATGTCTCATCAGAAATGCACACTTTAATATCTCACTTAGTGTCCTGGCTCCTGTATTAACCACATGATACCCAATGTATGGGCTCAGCCCATCATCGAAATGGTATACATCCTTTGAGTCATCTCTCACTAAATCCCTAGCAAACTGTCTCAAGTAGCCTTATCTATCTCTATAGCTCATCGTAAACTCATCGACCCCTTGTCTCATGTTCATGAACTCCTTCCTCAACCTCTACATCATTGCATGTGAGAAGTACTGATAATAAAATTTTTCTTGAATGAATCCCAAGTCTCAAAATCTCCATCAGTTTTTGTTGTCGTACGCCACCACACATTAACGTCTCTATGCAGTGTGTGCGATGAGATCTCAGCTCAAAATCTATCTTAAATCTTCAATATCTTATAAAGGTTCTCCTAAAACAACTCTCAATTCTATATTTTCTCAAAATATCACTGTCTATCAAAGTATGTTGGTTTCAGTTTAATGAAGTCCTTCACCAGCTGAACCTCGACAGACATGTTGGAAGATGTGGACGTATAGGATGGTACTATCTCTATTGTCTCAGCTGCCAATACTGTCATAACAGAATACTCTGTACTACCAGAGTTGATGGATTCGTACTAGGAAGCTCTAGCACTGGTAACGTAGGTGTAGTAGTAGTAGTGGGGGTCCGTGTCTGTGCTGGTGGAGAAAAATGAGCTATCATCATCATGATAAAGTCGGTCAACTACTGTCCCTGAGCCGATACTCGGTCAGATAGCCTCTATAGATCGTCCACAAAAGTATAAGGCTAACTGCTACTGGCACCCGCATCTCCACTCTCGCGTAGATAAGCTATCGGTGTTTGCAAATTGATAGCGAATGCAAATAAGCTACTATATAAAGAACATATATATATATATATATGCATATCAAAATTAACATGTACATATAAGAATCCCCAGCTCACTTTTGCTCACTTCCCAACTAATGGTTTCTAGGCAAAGATCGTCTAGTTTCCACACATAAGGTTAGTGTTTTATTCAAGTTTGTGTGTTACTTATTGAGAATGTTGTTTGTGATACCAATTTTGACGACCCCTTCCCTAATCTAGAGCACCGCCTAGCCTAATCTTGTCATTAAGCCCTAAACTCAGCCACATAGGACCTAACCACGTATTAGTCAGCCTTTTGATCATATTCTCCTTGTTATTCATGTTCAAAATAAGCATTACTCAATTTAATATTATTCTTGATTTCAGCATTAATTAAAATCTTCACCACTTATATATTACTCAACAAAGTCTTAATAGTTTAGCGAAAACAAAATAATTAAAATCCTAAGTGTGTGGAAATCAACAAATAATGATCACATGTATAAAAATAACTTTTGGTCGATAATAGTGTAACAACATGTGTCTAGTTGGGGAACTACTACTTAACCCAAATATATACAACCTAAGTGTAGGTAAAAGACATAGAGTAAGTCATACAACAAAAACATCAAAAACCTACAAAATCTGAATTAGCAGCACTCCAACAACTCAGAGGTAATCACCGATCTTCTCATTGCCTGGCTTTCTACTCGACATATCTGCACCCAACATCATAAAAAGGACGGTGAGTACACTAATGTAGTAAGTAAAACTTAGATACATTTATCCACATTTCCAAATATGAAATAAAAGATTTGAAAGCATAACAACAACAAAAAAGAATGCCAAATAGGAATATGTTATAAGATACTTCAGTTAAACAAAGTGAGACTGACACTAGGCTAAACAATAATGATCTATTCTCGATTGACCGAGAGTTACATAACATCAGTCTTAATCCACTATCTAGGGGTGTGAGGTGTCTCACAAGTGCCCAAATATTTATATACTTGTCAACCACCCTGGGTCCCATTTCCCAGTGCGCTGCATAAGTTAGTGGTGAGTACCGACATCCCCGAAGTCTAGTGACCTCGTGTGTTGCTCATCTTCATCATATAAGCATCCTAGATGTAGGAACTACTTTCATTTGTCAATAAAAGACTCGGACTTGGGATTCCAAGACTTGATTAATTGCTTAAGTAAAGCACAAATGAATAGGATTACAATACCACAAATTATCTACCTAATAACATGCTATTTTAACATGCATGACAACAAAGAATGACATCGCATAAGAATATGAGTCAATGAATACCATTCAACACCAATAATTCCATGATAACAAAACTCATATAATGAGATAAACACAAAACTCATGGCATTAAGAGTACAATAGATTTCCTAGCTTAATTGGCCTCTCGACACCCAAAAACGCGTATCTGAACTCCTGAGACTCTCTTCTAAGTCCCTAAGGTTGATTACGGTGTTTTAAGACTTGTCGAAGCTATTAAAGTAGGTTTAAGTTGATTAGAAAATTCTCCAAACTTTAATCAGAAATTTTATCAATTTTTAGGGTTTGACACTGTGGTGGCGCCGTGTGTACAAGGTCATGGCACGATCATGGCATCCCCCTTATACTAGACCAGGGGCATGACGGTGTGGTGGTGCTGTATGTTCAGATGCACGCGACACCACAACGGTGCCGTCTTATCTGTCCTCTTATTTTCACAGCAACCCTGACGTTGTGGCCTGGTATTGTGTGTACAAAGGGCACAGAGCTGCCATGCCATTAAGCTTGGCCTACCCCTTGTGGAGTCTATCTTCGAATTCCAATGCTTATAACCCCACGTACACTTCAATTGAATTAAATTAAACTTGAAAACATTCCCAGTTACCTAAAATTCAAAGCCTCTAGGACTTGAAACCTATGACTTACAATTTTGATGAGATTTACAAAGTTGAGGTGGAAATTAATTTACCTAGTTGTGAAGACTTCTAACAATCACCCCCAATTCTCTAAAATTTCTTAGCAAATTGTTGAATTATTACTCCAGATCTTCACTCTCTCCCTTTGCATGAAAATCCCACTAAGTTTGTTTATATAGTGGTGAGATCCATTTATGGCCTTTGGTCTTGTGTGTATACCCATATCTAGGAAAATCTAATAGCTCATAACATGGTCCTACAACCTATTAACTCAGCCATGCTAACGCACATATTGACCCAAATTACATTATGATGGTGACAACATGCATCCGGAGGCATATCAATGCTTATTGTTTTATTTTCTTAACTTAGGCTTCATTTACATAAATTCAACTATAGGTACATTAGACTAATTATTTTAATCATATTTAACTAAACTAGGACTTACCACATCACTCTATACCTCAGTCCCATACTGACACGCATTTCGAGGTGCGTCCCCAATCGCGTCTCGACACCTATATACAAGTAGAAGTGACTTAATAAGTCTACACGTATACATTACATTTGGAATACACAACAACAAAGCTAAAATATACCTCGGCTACGTGCCTCGGTCATTGCATGCATCTCGATGCATATCCTATGTCATGGGTTGATGATCCTGATTATGAAATGAACTAGGATTACGAATTTGGGCCTTGAAAACTATATGATTGAAGTAACATGTTTGAATGTAAAACAAATTGATGTTTCATTGTTCTTGATATTTGTTTAGAAATTTATTTATTTATTATTGAATTGATTTGATTATTGGTAAATTTGAATTGTGTTACTTAAGTTAGCTTAAGTAGTTTAGTTAATTATTATAATATTATAGATTGAATTAGTGATTTTTAATTTCTATTTTAATTAAATTAATTAAATTAAAGTAAAACAATAGTAAAAACCATTAAAAGACCTTTTTCCCAAAGAAGTTTTATAAATCCCGGTGGAGATGATCCAACTTATCCGTACTACAAATAATAAGGATAAACGAAAAACTTAATGTACATTCTCGACACGTGTCATATAAGTGTACAATAATTAGATACGTGTTAATTTTTGGCACCGTTGCCGGGGATTAAACATAATTTCTTAGGACTTTTAGACGTTATATGGTCTATCCACTTTGTCGTTCTAATTCCATGAGATCCTTACATCCATTTGATCCTCAGGTAGATAAGACTTCTAATCGTAATTTAAGACAATAATAACAACGTAGAGAACACAAAACTACCACAATGGAAACCTATAATAACCTTGATTTTAATAATAATAACGATAGAGAACTTACTTTTAGGCAAGCTAATCAAAATATCGCTACTTATGAACCAATGTGTATTGCCTATCCTGAGGATTTTCAGAATTTGAACTTAAATATGGATTAATGCTCTATCTAACTTCTATGGTAAAAATAGTGAAGACCCACAAAAATTTATAAGGGAATACCGACACAAAGTCAATGGGATGAAACCTAAAGATTGCACGTTAGAACAAATCAAACTTAAAGCTTTACCTTTTGTATTAAAACATCAAGCACAAGATTGGTTGTTTTATCTTCCTCGATATTTGATAACCATATGGGCTTAAATGTTAGAAGCTTTCCTAGATAATTATATGCTTGCAAAAAAAATTAGTACTTATAAAAGATAAATCACAGTCGTGAAAATGAAAGATGATTAAAATTTTAATGAGTTTTAGGAAAGATTTCAAAGATTAATTTCATCTTGTCCACAACATGGATACATCTAAAGAGATTTATTTGAATACTTCTATGAAGGAATAAATCATTTTGAAATAAGTCTATTAGATACCGTATGTGGTGGATCATTATTTGATGTTACACTAATTTTAGTAAAAGAAACTATTAATAAGATGGCCTGAAAATTTAAACAATATGGTGAAAAGACCGACACATCAAAAAATAAACTTTATGAGGTTAATAATAAGATAAGTAATAAGTTTGATGAAAATGTTGACGAATTATCTAACATGGTTAAACTACACTAAAAGATAGATCAAATCAAGTGAAACCATGTGGATTTTGTGATGAAGTTACACATCCTACGGATGCGTGTCCTACTTTACTAGAAGATAATAATGAAGAAGTCAACACGGTTATGAACTAATATTATGGTCCTCCTAGAAATAAATATAATAACAACAATTATTACATGAGAAAACCAAATTCAAATCTTAGCTACAGTCTACAACAGGATCGAAAAACCCTAATAGGATCAAAAAATAAGTTCCATTAAACTTGATCTATAAAAGTAAACAATACTTTAATATATGATTTCCTTCTCTGATTGATCGATCTCTTAGACGTTCAAGCGTGCGTCCACTATCAGAAATCCACATATGAACAGTGACCATAATTTAGAGTGCTAGCCTTTAGAGTGATTGAAAACATTTTTCCTTTCTCTCCTAAAATCTATAGAACTCGAAAATAGTAAAAATGAAAATGTTATTTTATTTTAGGGTTTCAACCTCTATTTATATGTGTAGATAAGCCCACTTAAAATCATATTCATAATACAACTATTATATTTAGGCAGTTTAAGTAATTACACATACGCCTCTATAAATGAGTTATCATATATCAAATTGTATGGGTTTTTTATGTCATATATTTTATCATATAAAATTCATTACTTTGGACCAATTGAAATTGGGCAAAGCTATTCTTTGTGTGCGACCCAATAGGTTCATGCAATGTTGGCAGCGAACCAAAACCATTTTAGTACACAAGTCATAAGCAGTCTCTAGCAAGACATTATGACTACCCAAGTAGCATGAATATCAAAATCGATACAACCTAATGAATAACATATATCATATCCCTTTGTCGTGCGATATCATTTGATTAACATAAGGCATGTAAAGTCACCCTTAATGTTCAATTGTACTAGTCTCAATCTTTAGGTAAACTGAAAACATCCAAGTGACATTGATCATATCAATTCACATGGACTTAGCCATTATCAGTCTATCATATCGAGGGATCCACTAATATCTCTCTATATATGAGAGTGACAAATTCTATCTTGATTACACACCTTCATATATTATTCATATTGTAACCAATCACAATATTTATAATCGTCTAGTTAAAGACAATGTTTGTTGTGTCAAATTACCATGCTTCTAATATTGAAGTCTATGGTAATCACAAGTTGAAGGACTAAATGATATGCCTATCATGAGTAACACCTATGACTTAATCCATGTGGTGTTCTCAAAGAGGGTCGGTCCAGTACCTTATTATCTAACAAGTACTCATGATCTCGATTCGTATCTCTATACACATGATCATCACATGACCATCAATCAAGATTCACACTAGTCTTAATTCATCACAGTTCCACGTATAATGACCGATCATGGACATTTAAGATATTTTAACAAATACCTATATATCTTATTTAAATGTAAACATGCAATCACTTGTAATAAAACAGTGAATGAAAACCTCTATTTTATTAACTATAATTATAAGATAAATAATGTTCATAGATTGCCTCAGGGCACATGCCCTAAAAAAATTACGGTCCTCTTAGAAATCAATATAATAACAACAATTATTACATTGAAAAAACAAATTCAAATCTTAGCTACGATCCACAAAATCAAAACTATAACACTTATAGACCAAGAGCACCAACACAACCTACACCAATGCAATAACGTCAACAAACTATATAACCTACACAACCAAATTTAGAACAAATATTACATAATTTTATGACTAAAGTCATCAAAACTTCACGCAAATTTCTCAAAATCAAATAAAATCGATACATCTATTAATGAACTGAAAATCAATTAAATCAAATGACTCTACAAATTAACAAGTTAAGTGATCAAACTAAAGTATCTACTCAAACTACGAACATTACTAATCAAGCACAAGTTAATGCTTTATTTTGTGAAAAAGAAACAAATATGCAAGAAAAGACACCAAAAAGAAGTAAAATAAAAATAAAAATACCAAAGACAATATAACAAGAAAAAGAAGAGATGATGACCAATGTCATTCCCACTAAGGAATGGATGGCTGGTAAATTGAAATACACTACTTTTCTCGAAAGGCTATACTTATGGTATTTAGCCAAATTTGAAGCCTAATAAAAATCTCTACAAAAGTTTGAATTAGTTAACTAAGACAAAGTAAATAATATTTGTGAATCGAATGAAGATATTCATTCTAATTCTACCATTCCACAATGATTAGCAAATGCTAGGGAGGAAGAAACTAAAGAAGACATATCTGAATCAGTTAAAAAAATAGAAAGTAATGAAATTTTAATGGAGTCAAATCATGAATTCTTTGAATATAAAGAAAAATCTTTAGAAGAATCCAATGAAAATTTAGGACAAAAAATGTCATCCTTAAAGAAGAAAATGCCCAAGAAATGTTTCGACCATGAATGTTTATCATACCCATCACAATAGAAAATTCTTCTATTAAATATGCTATGTGTGATCTCGGAGCATCAATTAATGTTATGTCACTTAAAGTTTATGAATCATTGATAATAGGACCGTTAACTAATACTCTTATTAATCTTACTTTAGCAGACAATACAATTATAGAATCGTATGGATTATTGAAGGCATCTTAGTATAAGTACATGATTTAGTATTTCCAGCTGACTTCTATGTCTTAGAAAGTGGAGATTCAATATCACCTAGTCCTTTACCTATACTATTAGGTAGACTTTTGAAGATAATATTGTTAAATTCAAAATTAATAATGAACATAACTATGACACCTATGAAGAATATGATGAATTAGCCGATAATGAAATAGATAATAATGAGTTTTTAGACTTAAACTATTATGATACTTTTAATGCAGAAATTTGTGCAATTAATGCATTAACAATGGAAACTACAAAAGAGATTCCAAAGAAAGAACATGTTGAAGCACTTTAAAATAAAAGCAAGTAAGTCATGTATATAGAGTTAAGCATCGGAGAATGGCAAAAGCATTAACAAAACGGGAGTTTCAAAGTCAAAGTACAATAAGAAAAAGAAAAAAACATGATTTAAGCCCTGTAAAACATAATGATCTTAAAGGTATACAATTGCACATTAAAATCAAATGGGCACGGAGATGAAAATAAGACAATATTCATTGTCTGAGGAAGACTAGTGGACTACTCACCTGCAAAAATAAATCGATATTATGGTTTATCAGAATTCCATAGGAGACAAGCCAACAAGCACAAAAAATATGAGTATGGGTTTAGACACAGATTTCCCTCCAAGACCACTAGGAATGGTTTGGAAGCAATTCCCCGGGAATGGCTTTCTTTTTGACAAAGATGGGAACCCAAAACACATACTAACTAAAAAATTTAGGAAAACCACCAAAGCTTGGAACTTTTTATTAAATGCTAGCCTACAACCTACTTTGCAACACTATAAGATAGTGAACTATAGGGCGACTCTTCTATACCACATACTTCAAGGGATCAGCGATATTGATGTTGGCATAATAATTTATGATTCAATTAGAAATGCCATGACTACCAAGAAAAATGAAGGATTTATTTTTTCCTTAATGATAACAGAGTTTTGCAAGCAAGACTAAAGGGCTAGATATTTACCCTTATAAGAACATCATCAACAAAGTCATTGAAAGCACCAAGAACGTGTCAGGATACATGGATTCGGAGGAAGAAGAGGAAAGGAATGAAAAACTAAAGAGATAAACCATGGAGAGAAGGAGAATACGGGCAGAGAACAGAAGAAATTTTGAAGAGATGCTGACTACCGCGTATAATGATAGAACAAACTAGAGTCCAGAGCCACCTACATAGGACTTTCCAAGAATGTATAGAATGAGACGAAGATAGCCATGATGGTGTCGATCTTGCGGGAACTGATGAGAACTCTTAGACATCAAAAGTTAATGTTTCAAAACTAACACGAGATTGTAGGATCATCTATGGGTCCGAGAGACGCATGACTAGGAGGATGCAAGAAGGTGGAGTTAACATTCAAATCCCATCTGCCCAACAAAGAATGCAGAAGCAACGAGTCCTTGTAGAAGATAATTCAATGGTGGGAGTGGATTACATATTATATAATCCTTTATATGAGCTTCCAATCTCAACAACAAGACCAAGGGATGGTGGTGACAATGCAACATCTGGACGGTAGTTCTGATGTTTTATTATTCTTTGTGTTATCTTTCTCTGAGTGTTATTGTGAGAGGTCTATGTTTGTAATCCCATGATTTATTTCGAATGATGTGATGTGTTATTAAAATACATTTTCTTTGGTATGTTTACATTTTATACATTGGTTTGATATATTTAATTTAAATCCTATTATATTTGGAATGTTTCAATTTATGATGTTTTTGATTACTTATGAAATTCATTCTTTTGCTAGTTAGGTATTTTTTTAAGAGTGCGGCTATGTGCACCCTGGCTGTTTCTCAGGGCACCCTAATGATCATGGCATCCAATCAATTTCTCAAGGCACCCCGTCAAGTTTCCCAAATTGCCATTTTGTTCAAAAATGAGCACCCCGAGTTGTTTCTCAAGGCACCCCGACTGTCTTAGTCCCATAAGTTCGAGAAACAACGTGCAGTCTCGGTTGCACATGTTCGAGACTATTATGCAAGTCTCAGTACCCAATGACCATGACTAGTACCACAGAGTACATACATATGGTTTTAGTTGCTTTAGCCCTAGACTCATGCAAGAGTGTAGGCTAGATACAATCGAGACATTATGTAGTCTCTCGGTCCTGTGTGGCCGATCACTTCGCGTCCCCTGTACAGTTTGAAATATGAAAAAAATAAAAAAAATAGAGAAAAAACTTTATCTTGTTCAACGTCTGCCTCTCACTCCTTTTCTTCACCCGTTATACATTAATAATGATGCAAACATACCGAATCTAACAAACCATACAATACAAATTGACATTATTGTCACTTTTGAAATTGGTCAATTGAGTTCATTCTACTCCACGTATGTGCATAGCTAAGGACTGCACTTATGAAAAAACTGGAGGATTGAAGGTGGGGTGTGCGGGAAAGAGAATTTTTTCGATCGTGAGTGAAATGTTGGGTTTGAGAGGACATTTTTGACATTTCCTTCCAAAACCAATTTTTTTTAAAAATTATTGCTGGGTGCCTTGATCATTATGTGGGGTGCACATAGCCTGACTCTTTTTTAATTTATTCGTTTATGCTTCACAAGGTATTTTTATTTTGTTGGAAACCCGACATTATTTTTAAACGTTGAGGACAAGGTTTGGGATGGGTTTGAGGGTATTAGGTGAAGTGAATTATGAAGATGCAAAATATGGAAGAAACGAGAGGTAGAATCTATTTGAATGTTGAACATTTTGAATTGTTTAGAGTTTTCCATAATATAGGTAGTATTTTTCCATTTCATTTTACTTTATTTCGTTAGGAATATGGAATTTGATATAATCTGGATTTAAATAGAAGTGATATATTTTTATTACCCATGAAAATATAAATCTTATGATAAAAATGAATTGCTATACTCTATTTGACTTAACCTATATTGTAGATGCACTAGAGGAGTTTTAAAGTGATTAATTGCTTTGTGTTAGACATTATAATGAGTAGAATATCAAAACGATACTGCAAGATAAACAAGATAAATTTCTAAAAATCTTGTTATATAAAGGTTATTGATCAAATATTATATATATATATGTTGAAAGAGTTTATGCCTTAATTGAAGAGAAAAATAGGAAATCAGCTAATAAATTTTACTTGGTTGGAAAGAATACTTTCCTGACTAAAGTGAAAGTGAGAAGAGTTAAAAAGAGTTTTAAAAGAAAAAGAAGAGACCCATAGTTTCCAAATGAAATGGAGAAAGAAATCTAGTGGTGGGAAAATGAGAGGAAAAATTCCTATAAAGAAAAGAATAATGGATTCTAAAGGAAATGGAGCAGGGAACCGTTGGAATACAATAAAAATTAAAAAAGAAAATGAATATATAATTGAAGAAGAAAGAAAGAGAGATATAAGAAAAAAAATGGAAGTAAGTTTATGAAAAATCTTCAAATAAAAGATTTAGCTCGAGTGTTTATAGCTATGTTAAGTGAAGTATATATTTTTACTCCAACAATTGAATATGAAATGATGATAATTGGTGAATAAATACTCCTATTGACTTTGATTGTGGTGATATTTTAAATATTATTAAAAAATAAGATTGATTTAGTGATTTTTGTATCTTGAGATTCTATATTAGTTATCATAAGCTTGATGCTTGTCATTTGAGATTGAAAAATCCTATATAGTGGCTTGACCTTGGTGATTGGTTTAACTTTGAATCTTGAGGTGTACTGCACAATTAGAGGTTGAGTTGCCAAATAATGGGGTTTTTCTGTAAATCTTTCTATTATATCATGATTCTTATTTTAAAGAGGTTAATCTAATTCTATTTATAAATCATTTTTATTTAGGAATAAGAATATATAATTATGAAATCAAAATAAACGAAGAAAAGAGAATATGATTGAGAGGATTCCTTTACTCGGGACGATAAAATGCTGAGTTTAGGGGTATTTGATAAGTCGATAATTAGACATGTTTTATAGTGCATTTTACGACGATTTTAGATATAAAAGACTACATTTCATGAGGTTTTCTCTTGTTTTTGTTATTTCATACGATAAATGGAATACATGAAGAAATGAAGTAAAAATAGAAGATTATGAAGGAATTGATCAACTGGAAAGAGTATACAAAGAATCATCAACAAGTGAAGGAGAAAATTGGAATTCAAGTCCAGCGATTCCTGATCGATTCATATATGCATTGGAATCGCTACTCAGATCGGTGGAACAACGAGACCAATTTTCCAAAGATTCTCCCAACGATTCTGCTTAAACCTTGAACCGCTGAGGAATCGCTGGGTTTGACCTCAAAGATTTTAGATAACAACGTGACGTTTGAGTTAGTTTGGGATATATACTACCTAGAATACTATAATTACAACCTTAGGGCTACGAAATTTGTTGCCCTTGAGTACTTATATCAATATTTCATTGCTCCAGGAGCCATAGTTTATTGTTTTAGTTTTTTTCTTTGTAACGACCCAAATTAATTAACTAGGATTAGCGCTAATCTAGGGGATGAACGACCGTAATTCAGGCCTTATGTGGACAAATCGGTTGACTTAGACACGAGAATTGAGGAAATATTCTATTTATGGATGATGATTGCTTATGTGCGGTGTTTAAAATCATTATATTATTATATTGCATCACATATGTGCGTTGCCATGGGGCGAGTTGGTGTGATGGGTATCAACCTCATGATGCATGTCGATGATGGCATCATGTAGGCATTGTATGGGAAGGCTAGACTAGGTTAAGTTAGTGTCATATAGGGTATAATTGTACCTTAGCCTAAGTAGTCCATTTCGTCATACAAACTATGGCGCGCCTCGAGATGCATGTTCGGATGCGGGGCACTAAGTGCCAGATAGTACGGGATTGGTGGGAGCACAAATTATTAATGAATGTGCCTAAGAACACCAATTATAAGTGTTAATGGGTCTATGTGATTATTTTGATTAAGGATAAATAAAGTCCTATAATTTGGATGGATTAATCCACGACCCTGGATCTTAATCTAGATGATCCTAGATTGAAAAAACTAGGTAAGACGTGTCACTGATTTGTGTCACTAGAGAGTGGGATAGTTTGAAAGAAGGCCTTAGGATTATCCTCAAGATACACATAGCACATTAGATAGAAAAAACTAGGCATAATGTGTCATTAATTTGAGTATCTTGGAGAGGCTTGGAAAAGATTCAAGGAGATGTTGCGGAGATGTCTAGGACATGGATACATGAAATGGGCACAAATTCATAATTTTTATTATGAAATGAACCACAGTAAGAGAACACTAGTAGATGTTGTAGCAGGTGGTTCTCTACTAAGCAAGGACGAGGATGGGGCATTAGATTTTTTAGATATTATGTCTCAAAACTCTACAACAAGTAACCGCTCCACAGTGAAGAAACCATCAGGTGTATATGTGATTGATTTGTAAGCTGCGATCATAGCACAACCATCCAACCTGAGCAATCAAATGGTGAAGCTTCAAATGGGGCAACAAAGTTCGCAAGTGCAATCGATACAATAACCCATTAATCACCAAGCCATGGTGACTAACCAAATGGACATGCATCAAGGAATTGAGTGTGAAAACGCAAACTTCATGAACAACCAAGGCTATGTAAACAACTTCAGGACGGGAGGAGTGGCTCCTCAAAGTTTTTATCAATGATACAACAAAAATAACCCTAACTTTACTTATGGAAATCCGAATAATGCACCGAAATTACCTACATGCTTCGATCAACAAGTCCAACAAGCGAAACTAGGGCTGAGCGAAAAGATGACTTCATTGAAGTCAATTGAGCAACTCTTGCACACCATGGATTTGAGCAATAGGGAACACCATGTGAAACACAAGAAAGATATGGTAAATGTGACTCAAGATATGAAGAGAATGGATGATGAGAGGTCACAATCCATCAAGAACTTAGAGGGACAGATTGGTCAGTTAGCCATTACCTTAAATTCAAGGAAGGAAGAATAGTTTTCGAGTAGCACTATCACAAATCCCAAGGAGAATGTTAGTGCTATTCATATGATGAGCACTACGACAACGAAGGAGCCAAGAAAATAGCAAGTGATGTAAAAGCCAAAAAGAGTCAACCCTTTATCTATGAGGAAGGATGAAGTGATGCATAAGAATGAAACGAAAGTGAGGCAAGATGAACTCGAAGGATTCAGGCAGCAAAGAATCAATGCCTTAAAAAATCACAAGAAGGTGAAGAAATAATAAAGAGCTAAGTAACAAGATGAAGGACCTTCTGAAGAAGCACCGAAAGGAAATAGTATCAAGGGGTTCCAAGGAAACGAAAACCAAAGTTCAAGTTCATAATGAGACTTCAACCAATTAAAAAAAGAGATTATATAGACATGCATACTAATAAGCATTGATGAGCACCAGTTTAGAAATGTCTTATGTTATACGGGAGCCTTAGTCAATGTCATGCCAATAATGCACATGTTGCATGCCAATTTGAAGATCAGTTGTCCCGATACAACAAATTTGCATGTAGTTGATGAAAACTTGATACTAACTATCGGGAGGGTATTGAATGTATATGTGAAAGTGGGTAGATTAACATTCATTGCGGACTTTGAGGTTAAGGGTCATAATATGGATGATGATGTGTCTATGATACTTGGGCGGTTATTCTTGAACACTGCTAATGCAAACTTGTAGACAAGGAAGAAAAAATCACAATGAATATCAAGGAGGATGATGATGCTGAGAAGATTATCTATGTTGATAGGCAATAAGTACATCTAAATAGGAATGATAATATTATCTCCGATCTACAAATGGAGTATCTCGATTTAAACATGGGCTAAATGAGCGAAAAGGCGTCGGACCAATGAAGTTAAGCTAAGTGTTACTAGGAGTCACTCCAGGGGTTTTTAAATTTCAAGTTTTTGAACTGCAGTTAGTTATCTAGTTAGTTTAGTTAGTACAATTCATAAGATATGGTATTCTTACTTTTAGATATTTGTGCAAAATGTGTAGAAGTCTCAACATATATGGAAGATGCATAAAGTATTAATGAGTCATAGGGGAGTTATTATATGTTTGTGTTTTAATGTTTCCATGTTTCAAGCTTATTTTTATATCTTGAGGATAAGGCTTGGTTTATGTTTGGGGGCATCAACATAACACAATGGGAAGTGGTAAGAAAATGATGAAGTAAGGATAAACTCTGCAAGTATGATCATTTAAATTTTATTTTTGACGCGGTTAAAAATGAAAGCATGGTAGTGTATTATTTCCCTATTAACTTATTATTTAAACATGTATAGGTAGTATCGATTAGGTTATGTATAGTAATATGTAATGAATAAGTAATTCATTTTAATGTTCATGCCTTTACTTGGGGATGAGTAAGATAAAAATATCTTCTTGATATGAAACTCAAGAGAGTGTATTTTTAAATATTTGAAGAACATATGAAATCTAGCAACAATGATATAATTTCATGATTAGAAACCTAGATTTAGGGAAGAACATGAACTTCAAATAAAATCAAGGAGAATAATAGAACACTTCTTGTGGAAAAGGTTAGATCTCTAAGGAATTCTATAATAAGTGCGAATCTTACATGATAATAAAAAGCAAATAAGGACTTAGTGCTAAGAGGGTAAGAAATAAGCATGATTTTTAATGAAAAAGATGGAGTTAACTTGCTTGATGAAGTAAAAGTGAGAAGTGCTAACAAGAGTTTTAAAAATAGCAATAAAAAAGAGAATCCCACAAGTTCTATAGGAAACGGAGCAGAGAACTTGAGGGTTAGAAAAAGTGAGGAAAAATAGAATCCGTATGAAAATGAGCAGGGACCGTTCAGTAAGAAAATATAAGGAGAAGAAGAAAAGAAAAGAGAGATATAAATAATGAAAAGAAGGTGAAAGTTAGAATATAACTCTTCAAATAAAAGATTTAGCTCGAGTACTAGTAGCTTAATTGAGTTAATTTTTTTCCAACTATATTAAGTCCTATATACTCTTGAAGTGCTAATGTTTACCAAAAATTAGTTTGATCTATGCTTATTTATGAATTCCTGAGCTTTATGAGAAATGAAGAGATTGTACACTTGCTAGTTGAGTGTCGAGGCGAAACAAACTTGTGAGTAGTTATGCTTTTGGTTATGATTTACTTTGGTGTTTTAAAAGTGAATTTATGTGTTGTTAAAGCTATATGTTTTGAAATATAAGTTTTTGAAAAGAAAAACTATTGAGTGGTTATTCACTTGAACTTAGTTGAATTAAATGATATTCCATAAATGATGTAAAATGAATATGAACTAGAGTGATATGAGTAGTTAGAATACTTAGTAAAATACACTTTTGCTCGGAACATGCAAAATCTTAAGTTTTGGGGTATTTGATAAGTGATTATTTAGACTTATATATAGGTTTAATTTTAATAGTATATTTAGTATAAATATCCCAAAATGAGACCAAATTGAGAGGATTTATGTATTTTCAGGTATACTAGGCATAAAGGAGGTAAATGGATGAACTCGCAAAAAAATGGAGCTAAAGTACACAAAAGATGGCTTGATGCAGTGGCTTAAATGTGTGGCACTGTGGGAGATGAAGGCACATCATGAGAGACCAAGGAAGAGAAGAAAAACTGGCAAGGATGGTCGGCGCAGTGGCGACGCTATGGAGAAAAGGGACAGCGTCGGGGACAGAAAGTCAGGGCGCTAAGACCATAAAATGGGGGATTTGCACACAAAGTGATTAAAGCTATCATGGCGCCATGATTTTGTACAAACAATGCCATACCACTTATAAACATTAGCGAGACTGAAGAAAATAAAAAGTTAGAGTTCTATTTTATGTTAAATTGTCTAATAAGGTTTCTAATTGTTTTAAAATGTTTCTTAGGAGTATAAATATGTATAAGAATTTGGTAAGCACACCAATTACCATAGATTAGCAACCATTAGCAATAGAATTGCATAGGTTTACTTTATTCTTGAGTATTGAGAAGATTTGTGAAAGGAAGACATGGAAGGCTCACATGTGGCGATTCAGGTATTGTTTTTATTGATTTAATTGAAGTATTTGATTATATCTATAATTTCAATTAATACCACTATGTGCATCTTTATTTCAATAAAGTATGAGTAGTTCATGAACTTAGGGATCAATAAATCTTATGGTATGAATTCTATGCTATAAATATGAATAGATTGTAATAAAATAAAAAATGCAATGGTTATAATTTGTATTGATTCTTAGCGTAATGCTACAAATATCTTGATCACGTGTTTGTTGATATTAGGTTTTAGAAGTTATCATGACCATTAAAGCTTTTAAGTTGGATATGGACGAGACAATCGTAAAATATTCAACATCGATAGATAGTTGTTGATTAGGGAGGCACAAATAGTAAACTTAATTAGTTATGAATCTAAAGATTTGGATCATTTAAGCAATGTGAAGCTTACGTTATTCACACCAATATGTGGAGCTCTAGTTTGCACATTAGAATCTTTTTCGTCACGACAGCGAACTGAAGTGGATTTGAAATAAATATGTCTATTTTAATTAGGCATCGCACACAAATAATAAAGATGAGAAAGTGAGTTGAAAAGTATAGTATTTCATTACCTAGGTGAAGTTGTGAACTAAGATATTCTTAATATAAGAGTTAAACTAATTTACATTGTTTTTTTAGATTCGAGTAGTTTAGTTATAAAACCAATTAAAAATGATTTTCTTAGCAGTTTAGTAATTTTGACGACATAGATGCTAAGTGCATACACTTTTCTATGAGGACGATATTTGTAATCAACGTAAGTTAGTCACACTATTACTACAATCGAGCCATTACATTTGCGGTCACGATTGGTGGGATTGTTGAGACACAAGGTAGGAGAGACCTTAGGTTGCATAGAAGGATATAATAGGGGGTCCAATGGAAATTAGGAGTGATTGTACTTTAGATGGGCAAATTTGGCTTGCTGAGGTGATGGTAGATGGTTTAGGGTTATTTGGTGATAGGTAACTTGGTTAAGGTAGCCTAGGCACGATATGGGGCTGAAAGGTAGGTTGCGGAGGTGTCGAGGAGCGTGATGGATCATGATCACCTTAGCGACACGCACCTTTATCTTTGTGCAATAATACGTCCCTGTAATGGGTACGGAGTGTTCAAGGGATCATAGAGTGGTATTGTCAAGGTGTGAGGCATGGTCACACAAGGATATGTTATGTGAACTAGAATTTTATTGAGATCTAAGTTTGTGAGGACAAAATTTTCCTAGGTGGGAAGAATTGTAATGAACAAAATTAATGAAGCTATAATTAGCGCTAATCTTGAGGATTAACGATTGTAATTTTGAGCCTTACGTGCACAATTCGGTTAAGTCGGACATGAGAATTAAGGAAGTGTGTTATTTATGGATGATGGTTGTTTATGTGTGGTGTTTACAATCATTATATTATTATATTGCATCGAATGTGTATACGTTGCTATCGAGCAATTGGTATGACGTGTATTGACCTCGAGATGTGTGTCGATGAGGGCATCATGTAGGAGTTGTATGGGAAGGCTAGACTAGGTTAAGTTAATGTCATAGGGGGTATAATTGAACCTTAGCCTAAGTAGTTCATTTTGTAATGCAAACTATAGTACGTCTCGAGATGCATGCTGGGGTGCAGGCAGCAGGCCAATGTATGCCTAGTAGTAGGGGATTGGTGGGAACACAAATTATCAACAAATGTTCCTAGGAACATAAATCATAAGTGTTAATGGGCCTATGTGAATTAATTTGATCAATGAAAAATAATGTACTAGATTTTGGATGGATTAATCTAAGACCCTAGATTTTCATCTAGATGATCATAGATTAAAGAAACTAGGCAAGATGTGTCACTGCTTTGCATTACTAAAGAGCTGGACAATTTGAAAAAAGGCTTTATGATAGTCCTTGAGATACACATAACACATTAGATTACAACGCAACATATAAATATTTAACTTAAGTGGAGTTCCTCGTAAATCCATTATATGATTTTTTTGTAACACAAAATAATTTCTTGAGGGGAATCAGATTGGAATCAGAGAAACTATATGCTAGGAGAGATCTATTGAGACATCAAACCCAAGGTAATCCACCCCATCCTCTTTAACTCATCAAAATAAGCTCCAAAAGCTTGTGTTTTGGTGAAAACAAATTTGTTCATTAGATTTTTGTTTTTAGGAGTTCTCATATGCTTTCTAAGTTAATTACAATAACCAAATAGTGCTTTAAAATTGTTTTTGGTTAAGATTGAAGAATAAGACAAATTGAAAGGAAAGCTTGGATCTATGGAAATTTGTGTGAATTGATGTTAATGTCTGCCGTTATTGGTAAATTAAGATTTTCTTGAATGGAGAAAAGGTCGAAAACATTGGTGTAGCTTATTTGGGTATTAGGGACAGAATTCTCGAACTGAGAATTTTGTTACCCAACCCAGATTGCGCACTACCTAGGCTGGATAGCGTGCTATCAAGTTTGGGTGCTCAACTGTTATTTAAAATGAAGAACAATAGCGCGCTAAGTGCCTCTTTAGTGCGCTACACATACCTAGTGTGCTAGGCAGGCCCCCTAGCGCGCTACTAATAGTAGAAGACCCAATTTATAAGGCTGTTAGGAAAAATTGATCTAATACACTTCTAATCAACTAGTAAACATACTAAAACCATTAATCGAACTTCAGGGGACTAGGGGGACCGTAGCTCGTGCCGGTGAGTTAGGCGAGATTGGATTCGAGAGTTTAACAATGTTGGAGTTCGAATTAAGGTGCGTAAAACCCATTGGAAAGCTTCACAGAATTCATGGTGTGGTTTTATTGATATCACATTACATGTACGACTGCTAGTGGGCACATATGAGTTTACACTTTGAATTCAGTTCCTTATATAGAAGTTGTGGCCCAATCACTTGCACATATTTGCTTGTTTTAGCACTTGTATTGACAGCAGTAGAATGTATCTAAAACTATCGGGAAAAATTTAAGGTGTTCCCTTTCCTAGAAATAATGTCTGGAATGAGTTCACCCATTAATCGTAGTTGGGTTCACCCAATAATGTCTGGAAGGAGCTCACCCATTAATCGTGGTTCCTATTCCATTTTATCAATGTATTGACTCGTTTAGATTGGGGTTTTTGAAATCACATCCAAAAGAGGGGTGAATTGGGTGTACCGAGAGGTTATCGCTTTTAAAACCTTTCAATGGACAATGATGCTCTATGCACACACAATTAACAATTATAGATGCAATGCAATGGTGAAAAGGGTAGAAGAGATGGAAAAGAGACACAAGATTTATAGTGGTTCGATCCAACCGATCTACATCCACTACCTAACCTCTCCGATTACGGTTTTTAAATCTCCACTTATATTAAAGATAAGTGTTACAACCTAAGTGTACAAGCCTAGAATGCCTGATCAAAAATTATGAATTCCCACCTAGCCTCAACTAGGGTTTTTGCTTAGCTTTAACTAGGGCTCCATTGACTTAGATCCCACTAAGTCTTACAATTAGCCAATTACAAGAAATAGATGAATTAAAAGAAATTTGACTTTACAAAGTAAAGCATCAATAAGTTCAACTACTCGCAAACCACCTTGAGCTTTACAACTCTAATGCATGCAAGTATGAATATGAATGAAATATAGAAATATATCACAAAATTTGCACCAATCTCAAACACAAAACCGATTAAATTAATTCGATGAGAATGAAAATGATTTCAAATATGATGAACAAATAGTTTAATAAAAAAAGTTTAAGACCTAACTCTTGTTCAAATCAGTCCTAAGGTTTAGAAAACAAAGTTTAAGTGCAAAACCCAAGACAAATGTGTTCAAGAACACAACGAATGATTTTCACATACCAATCACAATAAAAGATGTAGTTTAAGCACAAAAGAACAAGGAAATCAAACTTTCTTACAACCCCAAATAATAATGATTGAAATCAGTTTTGGAGAAGTGGTTGCAAGCCTTAGAACACCTCGGTAATGCTAGCTTCGAAATGATTCAATAGCCTCGAAAGATTCGAAGTGGTTAAGCACAAAAACCTAGAGTATTTGATGTAAAAAAAACTTGGACACAAGTGAGTTTTTAAGCTTGAGAGGATAATAGAATGTTCTAAATGGGTTTTGAGTGGTTTCCAAGACTATGTAACATTTTATGGTCGTTATCTCGTTCCAAGGGCCTAAAACCAGTCATTGATTAAAAATAAAGCAAAAGGTGTAAGCTTTTTAAAAAAGCTATCAGGAGACTAGTTCACGGGCTAGGTGACATCATTAGCGCAGTAACTGCACGTATCGCGCTAATGGTCGCTAACCAGTAGGGACTATAGACTAATTAATTTCTGGTCTCAAGTTAGCAACTTCCTAACACACCTATGGCTCAATTAAACCTCTGTGAATACAATACACATGTTTAGTTTGAGTCATTGAACCCATTTGGAATGCCCAGATGATTTAACAAATCCCGAAAATCAAAAGTCCCGATTTGATGAAACATGTATGGGCTTTTCTGCAAATATTTTTCTTATTATTCAAAAACCATTCAAAATGAAATTGGTGCATTCAAAACCAATCACAATAGTTTTCCAAATCCAATGCATGTTTAAAAACATGTATTCACAATTTAAAAACATTTCAAGATGTAAAGTTTAGATAGTGTAAAAATCGAAACTTGAAACTTTGAAAAAACGTGTAAAAAATGATATGCATGTATCTAATGCATTTGGCTTGCGTAATTGGACTTATATACCTTGCATGATGTGTACAATTCATAGCATGAGCTTTCTGGTCCTTGTATCCTTGTGTGAGCTGAATCTTGAATTAAACTGGCTACATTTGACTTGTACTTGTGAGACTTATTCTTCCTTTTAAACTTGTGATTCTTGGCGAAGTTTGATATTCTGAAAACACTTAGCAAACTTGTTAGAATCCTTTCACTTTTTTTGTTGCCATTCAAATTCCGGGTGGAGTATAGTGACTAATCACTTAGTCCAATAATCTCCCTCTTTTTTATGATAACAAATAACATGAACTTGACAAAAAAATGATAAAGATTAAGTGCATATCAAGTCATATCAAGTTCGTAATCTCAAGTTCAAACTATGAATTTCTACCCCTTTTGATAACATCAAAAAGTTGGCACGGAGCTCCCCTCATAACATGCATCAATGGAAGTACAAAAAAAGGAGAATGAAAGCAATCATCTACAAGAAAGATAACATAGCAAAGAATAATATAACTCAGAGATACACATAATAAACATCCATGTCTTTAAGTACTAAAAGAATAATGAGTACAAAGTTGTGGCACATGCATAAGAAACTAAAAGTATCGGACTAAACATGTATGGATGTACATAAAAAATGACTAACATATTACCCAACGACTGGGGGACAACGAGAAGAAGACCTGGGAGTGGTATGGGTAGTTGCACATTGAGTGCATTGGGTAGACATGAGTAGAGGAACAAAAATGAAATCTAGGGCACAAAGGGGTATCTAGGGTTACCAACGGGGACAAATGTGAAATCAAGAAAAATTGAACCAAAAAGGAGAGAATATTACCCGAGAAGCCCTGTAAGTTCAGTAGAGATCGAGAAGGGATGAAGGAGACTCGATTGGAGGAAATTAAGACGAGAAAATGAGGTTTTCGTTCATGTCTAGAGAGTTTATAACGTACTGGCCTGAGTAGTATTAGTGCGCTAGGTGTGGGGTGACAGGTGCTAAACATGTCAATAAAATAATTATTCATAAACCAACTATTTTGTAGATAGTGGTAAATGATCGATCCTACAGAGATTGATATCTTTCTAAGGTCAATAGAAAAGAAAAACGAAAAGCAGAGGTTTTGAGAGAAGGAACAAATTAACTAATCTAAATAATAATAAAATAAATAAAGCAATGAATATTATTTAAAAATCAATTAATGAAAAATACGTCGGTCAAGACATACAAGTTTGGTTCAATAAAATATTGGATTTTGTCATCAATCTATGTAAAATATGCAAATCAAAAGTATCCTAGTGTGCTATAGACCTAGTAACGTACGCTGTTCCTCGCACTTCATAATCTCGATAGCCAAGGTACTATTTTGACTATTTCCCTAGCCAATCATATAACCATATACTCAAGAGCATTACGTTTAACACAATGACCGCAATGTGTTTTGTGAAGGCACTACATCTATACAACTGGATCACTAGTGCATCCGATTTAGCCTAGATCCCTAAGGTATTCAACCAGTCCCAAAAGAGGCGAATCAATTGCTATGGTCAATTTCCACTAGTATGGTCTTATTGCATAAGGACGAATGCTTACGACTCACTAGCAAAAGAATCATGGTATAAATCTAAATTTAACCCTAATTATTCAATAAATAACAATGGGAATAAAAGAACAATGACAAGCTATTAAATTGAAATAAATAAATATCATAAACCCATAAATAAGAGTAGTCAAACCTCCATCGCAGTCTTGCCTAGGCCATGAGATTAGTGTCTTATGGTTGAAAAATACCAATGAAAAGCCAAGAAGAAGAAGAATAAAAGTCGGGAGGGTTAAGAAAATAGAGAAGTCGAGAGTTCCCCCTCAATTCGGTACTTTATGTTCCTATATATATATCTCCCTCCACTATCTATATCTATATGTATATATACATATATATATATATATATATATATATATATATATATATTCTGTTTATATGATGAGATATTTCCTAATAGAACCAAAAATAGATTCTTCCAAATCTCTCCTTACATCATGCAAGCAAGCACGTACACCACATGTGTGTCTAGCTGTTGGATCTTCATCATCTCACCATGGCACGTTTCTCGAGGCTGATCTCGTGGACTTTTCATGCATGCACATCAACCTCCATACATTATGCTACACTGGACTGCCACCTTATTAATTGATCAACGCATCAATCACGCTACCCCCGTTCCATGTTCGCCACATCATCACCCTTGTTCCTCACATATGGGCCCCACTAAATTCGTATCGGGGTGCATGCTAGCATGGTTTTCGATATAGAATGGATCTGAGCATATTAGTACTCGATTTTGCGTAGTTGTTCACCCCGATTCAACCACACACTCTAATAACCCTGAAAATAATAAATGAGGACAATTAGACTAATATTCTGGAGACTTTACAATAAAAAATATATAAATAACCTATATATAATTAAATAATTAATGGCTTATAAAATACCCTCAAACTTAGGACTTTGCATGTCCCGAGCAAAGGTGTAAATGTCAAAATAAAAGTAAACTAGACTCCTAATATAGATATGCACTAACTAAACTAATCCTATATTCGATTCCTAATTCATGGAGTTCCTTTGGTTTACATAGTCGCCAAGTTAACAAGTTACTCAAGAAATCTGAGAGTTATGATATGTCAAGAACCGTAACCCAAACAAAATTAAGATCACACTTTAAAGACATAGACTCGATCAAGACAAAGGCCATCAACTACTCATGAGTTTTCTTGGTCTGTATATTCAACCACGGAAGTTTACAATCTTCGTAAATATAGCGTATCAACATTTAGAAGGTACCATAAGCGAGAAATGTAACCACACTCTCTACTATGGCTAGGATATGGTACCCATGAAATGATACAAAGGATATCCAAAACATTGGATAACTAAAACTTAGACTATGAAATGATTCCCTGAGAACATGAATGTGACCTACACTGCACTTTCAATTCATTTTCCTTTTAATATGTGCAGTCCTTATCTTTTTCCAACCACCTGTCTCCCTGCTCCATTTCCTATGGATGCTATTTTAAGTGGGACTCTCTAATCATGACTTTCCCCTTATTTTGCGCATATAAACAATTTTTTTCTTCTCCAATTTTTTTCTCCTTATGTCTCTTTCTAAAGATTTCAAGTGTAAGACTAGTTTCTAATTTGGTAAAGGGATGTATCATACTCTATTTATGAGTTTAACATTAGGTATGAAAAAACTAAAGGTTTGGTTGGCTCAAAATGGGTTAACTAGGGAAATTCCTTTAGGTATGCAAGGCTAAGGGTTTTTATTCAAAAATGGCCTAAATCATTTCCCCAAAAGTGTTTTAGTAATAGGAATTCAACCTAGAGTAGGTTAACTCCTTGTTCTAGCACCCTATAAACCCGACTTGCACAGTTTTGACTATCTGCCCCCTTTAGTATTTGGCATAAGGCTTGATATCATAAAAATGCTGGGCTGCGGGCAAAGTGAGTGTTTATCTTAACTTTCCCTAAGTTTCAAGTCAAAGAGGCAACCATAGTTTACTCTTCCACAACCAAAGCATGAAACAAAGTTTCGGGTGACTCTAAACAATAAAAAATGGAAACTATACTAAATACATGCATGAAAGTGTATCAACTCCTAATGAAATTAGAAAGAGAAATATGAAGAGAAAAGAAATGGAAGAAATAATGGAATAAGAGATACAAAACACCACCATTACCATCCTTCAACCATATATAACCATATATAATTGAAAAGCTTAAACGATCTCACTTGTGGTCTTGCGCAAAAAAACCCATCCAACTCAATCCACAAATCCTAAAGTATCCCCAAACTTATTTTGTACCTTGAACTTATTCTGAACCTTGCCCTGAAGGTTCAAAACAAGTCAAGGAATCTATGTAACAAAAAGAAAAAAAAAGTGGTGAAAAAGAACATGGATAAATAAATAAGAAGATGATACAGAGGCATGCATAATAAAAGTCATGAAAAACTAGTAAATGAACAAAATCTCTCATGTCTAGGTTACTAAGGAAACTATGAAAGAAAATCATCATAATAAAAGCAAGAACTAATAAGCATAGGACTTAACGTAAATAATTCCCACCAAATCTTGTGAGCCCAAAGTTTTTCAACTAAGGTTGAAATTAACAAGATGGTGGAATGAAGTCTAGGGTTTTGGGTCTACTCAAAGGCTCGCCAATAATGTTGCGACTTAAGTTGGTTTATGTCCCAACAATGTCTCAAAACACCTAAAATCCTTGTAATATGTTAATACCCTAAAAATGCTCAAATTATGCCCAAAAAATGTAATCCAAAGCTAAACCTAGCAATACTTGGGGGGTGCTCCAGTGCTTCTGGTGCTAATCTAACATTCATCACACCTGCGAAAATCCAAGAAACCAGGTTAGGGTTTTATTGAACATAAGAGAAATAAGAATTAAATTAAAACTAAAATAAATGCAAGAAATAAAATAAAAAAAATAAAGCTGGGCTACTTCCTAACAAGCGCTTTTATTTTACATCTTTAGCTAGACTTGGCGTGATTTATCACGTGATGTCCTCTCCATTCGAGATATCAACAACGAATGACATCTATTGCTTTGGGCAATGCAACATGCACGCCCTCCTTTACACTTGGTAGCTCATTCGGAACTTCTAACATAAAAGACTCTATCGCATCATGATCGTCTAAGAAAAAGGTGTCGGCAGTATGAAAAATCTACGAATGCTCCTTTACTTCCACCCCTTGTAAGGTTTAACAAATATGCACGGGAGGGTGGGTGGTTTCACCAAAACCAGATGTTAGTCTTCCTTGCTCTCTTTCTGCGGCTCCTCTAGACTTTCTGAAATGTCTTTAGTTTTCATCTCATTTTTCCTCCTCTTCATCTTGTGCAATGATAATTTTTGGCTCAGTTTCAAAGACTTCAAGTCCTTCCACTATTTTGCTCCAATATTCCTCCACCTGTGTATCCTTATTCACCTCAACACCTTTTAATGCATCAACACTCACATTCTCCTCTGGGTAAAAAATTGATTGTTTACTACACAACTCTTTCTCATCAATTATATTATGAAGTGTGGTATTGATTTGAAGATGTTGACTTTCCAAATTTTGCAACACTGGATTCACATTCTGAAATTGCTGAAGCTTTTCATAAAGACGTTGAACATCTATTAATTGCTTCTTCATATCTTCCAATGAGGTGCTTTGCTAAAGTTGTTGGTTCTCTTCATGACACTATTGATGAACTTGTTGATTGTTGGTTCCCTTCATGACACTATTGATGAACTTGTTGAAAAGGTAGTTCTCTGAAGATCAAGTTATTCATCATGTCTTGTATAGACCCCTCTTCATGTTGTGGAATCTGTGGACTTGACATGAGCTCAAAGAAGTCGGGTTGTAGCGATGCATAGCTAGAATAGTGATGATTCTCATACTTTGGATAGTAAAGATTATCATATGTGGAATGAGAATAATCTTCACAAAATTTGCAAACCTCGACCTATTGCATAAAATAATATTTGTAGAAAATTGATGTCCATTATGTGATATACCTACCCCATTCACATTTTAGTAATGTAAGTCTTCGAATCGACCATAATTGGAGGAATAGGAGGCCATCGCGGAGTTGCCTGCATACATATTAAAACAAGGAACTAGATAGACAAAAATAAATAAATAAATAAAAGAAAATCAAAAAAGAAAGAAAAAAAAACAATCCCCGACAACGGCGCTAAAAATTGACTTGCTCCGACGCGTCAATAAAATAATTATTCCTAAACCAACTATTTTGTAGATAATGGTAAAGGGTCGATCTTACAGAGATTGGTATATTTCTTAGGTCAAAAAGAAAAGAATAGAGAAAAATAGGGGTTTTGAGAGAAGGAACAATTTAACTAATTTAAATAACAATAAAATAAATAAAGCAATGAAAATTATTTTAAAATCAATTAATGAAAAATACATAGGTCAAGACATACAAGTTTGGTTCGATAAAATATTGGACTTGGTCATCAATCTATGTAAAGTATGCAAATACAAAGTATCCTAGTGTAGTTATAGACCCGGTAACGTACGCAGTTCCTCGCACTTCCTAATCTTGATAGCCAAGGAACTAGTATCACTATTTTCCTAGTCAATCGTATAACCCTATACTGAAGCGCATTGGGTTTAACACGATAACCGCAATGTGTTTTGTGAAGACACTATACATAGACAACTAGATCACTAGTGCGTCCGATTTAGTTTAGATCCCTAAGGTATTCAGCCGGTCTCAAAAGGGGCAAATCAATTTGTATGGTCAATTGCCACTAGTGTGGTCTTATTGCATAAGGACGGATGCTTACAACTAACTGACAAAAAAATCAAGGTTTAAATCTAAATTTAATCCAATTATTCAATCAATAACAAAGGGATTAAAATAATAATAAAAACGTAATTAAATTTAAATAAATAAATCTCATAAACCCATGTAGTCGAACCTCCCTCGTAGTCTTGCCTAGGCCATGAGGTTAGTGTCTTATGGCTGAAAAATACCAAAGAAAAGCCAAGAAGAAGAAGAATAAAAGTTTAGAGGGATGAGAAAATAGAGAAGTCGAAAGTTCTTCCTCAATTCAGTACTATCTATTCCTATATATATCTCCCTCCACTATCTATATCTATATGTATATGTACATATATATGTTTAGATATTCTGTTTATATGATGAAATATTTCCTAATAGAAGTAAAAATAGATTCTTTCAAATCTCTCCTTGAATCATGCAAGTAAGCACGTACACCACATATGTGTCTAGCTGTTAGATCTTCATCATCTCACCATGGCACGCTTCTCGAGGCCGATCTCATGGACTCTTCATGCATGCACATCAACCTCTATACATCATGTTACATTAATTGGATTGTTACCTTATTAATTGATCAACGTATCAATCACGCTATCCCCATTCCATGTTCGCTACGTCATCACCCTTGGTCCTTACGTGTGGGCCCCACTAAATCCGTCTCAGGATGCACGCTAGCGCAATTTTTGAAGTAGAATTGATCCGAGCATATGCATACTCAATTTTGCGTATTTTTTGCCCTGGATTCAACCGCATACTCCAATAGCCCTGAAAATAGTAAATGAGAACAATTAGACTAATATTTTGGAGACTTAACAATAAAAATATATAAATAGCCTATATATAATTACGTAATTAATGACTTATAATGGGGGTTACCGCACTAATGAGAAGAAAAACTGACCTGGACACGTATTCTTAGCATGCTATGCAGATTTTGTAGCTGCGCGCTAATAGCTCGACCTAGCGCGTTAGTCAGAACAGACTTAGGGCGCTAACTAGAAAAACTTAGCATGCTAATTGCTCTCTTGAATTTTGAGTCAAACAATTTAGATTTTTGAAGGACAACTCGTATTTATCTCATACTCCATGGACACCTCATTAACAACATATAAAGAGGTTTGAATGAGCTTAATCATGCTTATATGTTCAGATTCACGAATCATGCCTAAATCTCACCAAATCTTTAAAAATTGGTCTCTAGGCAATGACTTGGTAAAAATATAAGCTAGTTGGTTCTTAGTGGACATATGAATCAGTTTAACATCCCATTTTGCGCATGATCAAGAAAGAAAATGGTGTCTAATCTCAATGTGTTCGATACGAGAGTGTAACACTGAAGTTTTTGATATGTCGATTGCAATTGTGTTATGACAAAAGATTTTAGCACAACCTACTTGGATTTGATAATCCTCAAGTTGTTGCTTCATGTACAAGACTTGAGCACAATAACTTTCGACAACCACATATTCGGCTTCGGCGGTGGACAAAGCAACGGAGTTTTGCTTTTTGCTAAACCATGATATTAAAGAATTTCCTAGCAAATTACAAAATCTAAAAGTGCTTTTCCTATCTACTAGACTCCCCGCATAATCAAAATCAACAAAGCTTCTAAGTTCAAAACTTTTGGCTTTGTTGAACCATAATCCCACGTCTTGTGTGCCACTTAAGTGATGAAATATATGCTTGACACATTTTAAATGTGATTCCTGAGGCTCTGATTGGAACATAGTATAGTGACACACACTAAACATAATATTAGGTCTACTTGCGGTTAAGTAAAGAAGACTACCAAAACATGCCATGATATAGCTTAGGATATATAGGCTTTCCTAATTGGTCTTTGTCCATTTTGACGGTGAAACTACTAGGAGTGCACATGCCTTCAAATTATCAAATTTGAGTTTTTTAAGCATGTCCCTCGCATACTTCACTTGATTGATGAAAATCCCATGCTTGGATTGCTTAATTTGCAAACCCAAGAACTATGTTAGTTCACCCATCATGCTCATTTCAAATTTATTGATCATTAAAGATGAAAATTCATCACTTAAACGTGTATTAGAAGAACCAAAGATTATATCATCAACATAGATTTGAACAAGGTGCATATCACGTTTTTTGATCAAAATGAACAAGGTGGGATCCAATGTTCCTTTCCTAAACCTTTTTCGAGAAGAAATGCACTTTTAAAGACAATAAACATGACTTGGATACGCATGGTCTTCAAATCCCAAAGGTTGTTCCACATATACCTCTTCATTGATGAAGCCATTCAAAAATGCATTTTTAACTTCGATTCAGTTTAGTAAGAACCCATTGTAGCAACCATAAGCAAGCAACATTCGAATTGCTTCTAGTCTTACTACCGGTGCAAAGGCTTATTCAAAATCAATGCCTTCCTTTTGATTATGGCCTTATGCAACCAACCTAGACTTGTTTCTCACTATCTCACCCTTTTCATTCTTTTTATTTATAAAGACCCATTTGGTGCCTATAATGGTATGGTCTTCAGGTCTATGCCACTAGTGTCTATACTTTTTTTCTTACAAATTATCCTTGTTCATCTTGCATGGCCATGATCCAAAATTCATCACCTAAGGCTTCATCTATCTTTGTGGGCTCCATTTGTGATACAAATGCAATATGCCCCTCATCCTTGTTTAGTCAAGATCTAGTGGTTATGCATTTGTTTGGATAACCTAAGATTTGTTGAGAAGGATGTCCTAAAAGAAGTCTTGAGTTCTTAGGTACACTTGGTTTGATTTTCGTTCTCACTGCTATTTCTTTACCATTGGATTCTTGAGCTTGAATGATACCATCTTCATCATCAAGTCTCATTTTCTCAAAGGTGTGCAATATTTGCACTTTAGGATCTATCTCATTTAACTTAACATGGATTGACTCCTCTATGGTCTTGGTTGATCTATTGAACACTCTATATGCCTTACTATGCATGGAATATCCTAGAAAAGTGCATACATTTGCATTAAGGTCAAACTTGTCTAAATGATCCTAATCATTTAAGACATAGAAAATGCAACCAAACACCTTAAAGTAACTAATGTTAGGATTTCGTTTTTTCCATAGTTAATAAGGAATCTTTTTCACTTGGTTTCAGACATTCACCCTATTCAAAGCATAGCATGCCATGTTAATGGCTTCGGCCTTAAAGTGCTTACCTAGGTTGTACTCATTTAGCATGATCCTACACATTTCTTGAAGAGTTCTATTTTTCCTTTCAACCTCACAATTTTTTATGGTGTTCTAAAACAGGATAATTAGTGTGTATACCTTTATCTAGCACAAAACTCCTCTAAGTTCCTATTGACAAACTCACCACCCTATCACTCATAATGATAGTAATTTTGTAACCCTACTCATTTTCAACTAATGCATAAAATTTGACGAACACCTCAAAGACCTCAAGCTTATGTGCTAGAAAGTGCACCCATGTATATCTAGTGAAATCATCAACAATAACAAAACAATATGACTTGTCCCCTAGACTTTGTGCGTTTGCGTAGGTCTGAACAAATCCATGTGGATTAGTTCTAAGGCTCTAGTTACATCACTAACTACTTTTATCTTGAATGATGATTTCACTTATTTGCCAAGAAAAAAAGTTCACACTCCTTGCCTTCTTTGTATATGCATTTAGGAAGTCTTTTAGCTAAATCATGCTTGGTCAATTTTGACAAATTCTCCATACTAGAGTGTCCTAGTCTATGGTGCCACAACCATGCATCACATTCATTAAGAGCACTCAAACAAGAAATATTTTGCATATACATCTTATCAAAGTCAATGACATAGACATTCTTATCTCTATATTCAATGAACAAGATTTCATGCTTCTCATTCCTAACAATGCATTTTGATGATTCAAACATGACATGAAAACCTTTGTCACATAATTGACTAATGCTAAGCAAATTATATTTCAAACCATCAATAAGGTAAACATTTAAGATGAATAGAGAATTGTTACCCATGGTGCCAAAGCATATGACCTTTCATTTGTTATCATCTCCAAATGCAACCTTTCAGCCATCATGTCCTTTAGCTTAATGAATTGAATTGCATCTCCAGTAATGTGCCTTGAGATCTCACTATCCAAGTACTACGGGGTGCTCTTCCTTGCATCCTACACAATGTGAAAGACACTACATTTCGGTACATAAACAATCTTAATTACTCATGCTAGTCTACCCATGTTGGACTTTTTAAAGACACATTTCTCAACCTCATGAGATCTATTGCACTTAGAGCAATTATTAGAATCATCTAACAATTTCTTGTAGCTTAATAGATTTGCTCCATAGCCAATGCATCTTTTATTAAATGCACATCATTGCGATCCCAACATCATATCAAACATGTCTATACCATTTGTAAACTTAGTCACCGTATTGGTCAAGTCTTCTACCTCCTTAACTAAGGCATCACTTTCCTTTAGGAGTTCACTCAAGTCACTTTGGAGGTCACTAATAGTCTCATTTTAGTCTTTTTGAACTCTTTTCTCAACTATTTCCTAAGCTCATCAATACTAGGGAAATTATCCAAGTCATCAACATCAAAAAAATTTAAAGCATCGAAATTTACCTTACTTTGTGCCATGACACAAAGTATAGCCTTCTCATTTTCTGACTCGAAGTAGGAGCTTGATGAAGATGAGTCATCCCATGTTGCCTTGAAGCTCTTCTTGGCTTTCCTATTGTCCATAACTTTCTTGGACTTGCAATAGGCCTTTATGTGGTCCAATTTGCCACACACGAAGCAAATGGTCTCACTTGATTTTCGTCATTTGCTTCCACCCTTGAGTTTCTTCTTGTACTTGTCACACTTGTACATCTTTTTGTTGAGCTTTCTTGAAAGCATGGCTACTTCCTTCTCAAGATCATTTTCATCTCTAGATTTCTCATCTTCAATGATCTCAATCGATGGAGTCAGTGGGCTATTTTCCTTCAAATCAATTTCCTTTTTAGAGTTCTTGGTACCACCACTAAGTGCTTCCAATCTAGCTCGGTCCTTTAGTTCAAACTCATGGATCGTCAACTCTCTACATAATGCATCGAAAGTGTAATCTCCAAGATTTTGCACCAATTTGATGGCATAATTCCTTGCATCCCATTCTTTAGGTAAGCCTCTAAGGAACTTGTATAACAAAGTCTCTTGATCATAGTTTTTTCTAAGATTCTCGATCTCATTCAAGAGCTTAATGAACTTAGTGATGGTGGTAGCTCTGTCTTCATCGAAGCCAATTTGGAAAGTTTCATAGTGCTCCTCAAGAATCCTCAATTTAATCTTTTTCACTTGAATTGTATCCTTATAGTGTACTTTAAGCTTCTCCTATACTTCTTTGGTCGCTTGACATGCACTAACCCAGCTGAACTCATTCTCACTTAGTGCACAAAATGAATTATTCATAGCTTGATCATTTGAGAGCTCAATCCTTGTTTCCTCAAGTGTTGTAGTCCTTTGTGATTTTGTCCGGTAAATTGTAGCCATTTTGGATTAAATCCCATAAATGCCTACTTTGTGCTCTTATGTAGAACTTTAACCTCTCTTTCTAATAAGCATAGTTTGTTCCAACAAAGTACGGAGGCATACTCGATGAGTTACCTTCCCGAAGGCGAGCCGGATCTAGAGTTTGAATCTTTGCATAAAAATACTCAAAGATACATGAATAACACTTTGACCACAAACCCACTCTGATACTAATTGAAATCACACCTAATAGGGGGATGAATTGGGTGTATCAAGAGGTTATTACCTTTTAAAACCTTTCAATGGAAAATGATGCTCTACACACACACAATCAACAATTATGGATGCAATGCAATGGTGAAGGAGGTAGAAGAGATGAAAAAGAGGCACAAGATTCATAGTGGTTCGATCCAACTTATCTACATCAAATACCTAACCTCCACAATTAGGATTTTCAAACCCCCAATTATATTAATGACTAGTGTTACAACCTAAGCGTACAAGCCTAGAATGCCTAATCACAAATCATGAATTCCTACCTAACCTTAATTAGGGTTAATGCCTAGCCTCAACTACGTCTGCCCTTGAATTAGATCTGACTAAGTCTTACAATTAGCTAATTGAAAGAAATAGATGAATACAAAGAAATTCGACTTTACAAAGTAAAGCGACAATAAGTTCAACTACTCACAAGCCACCTAGAGCTTAACAACTCTAATGCATGCAAGTATGAATATGAATGAGATATAGAAATATATCACTGATTTTGCACCAATTTCAAACACTAAATTGAGTAAACCAATTCGATGAGAATGAAAATGGTTTCACATTCGATGAACAAGTAGTTTGATAAAAATCAAGTTTTAGACCTACCTCTTGTTCAAATCAGTCATAGGGTTTAGAAAACAAAGTTTAAGTGCAAAACCCAAGATAAATGTGTTTATGAACACAACGAATGATTTCTACACACCAATCACAATAAAGAATGTAGTTTAAGAACAAAAGAACTAGGAAATCAAACTTTGTTACAACCCCGAATTAGAGTGATCAGTCTTAAAGAATTGGTTGCAAGGCTTAGAACACCTCGGTAACGCTAGCTTCAAGGATGATTCAACAACCTCAAAAGATCCCAAGTGGTTTAGTATAAAAATCTAGAGTATTCGTTATGAAAAACATGAACACATGTGAGTTTTTGAGCTTGAGAGGGTAATAGAATGTTCAAAGTGGTTTTTGAATGGTTTCCAATCCTATTCAACAGTTTATGGCTGTTATCTCGATCCATGGGTCCAAAATCAATCATTGATTCGAAATAAAGTAAAAAGTGTAAGATTTTTAAAAATGCTGTCAGGAGACTGGTTAGTGCACTAGGTAACATCATTAGCGAGCTAATTGCAGGTAGGGCGCTAATGCATGCCATTAGCGCGCTAACTAATAGAGACAAGAGACTAATTAATTTATGATCTCAAGTTAGCAACTCCCTAACACACCTACGACTCAACTAAAGCTCTGTGAATGCATTACACATATTTAGTATGAGTCCGTTTGGACTGCTTGGATGATTTCACAAACCTTAAAAATAAAAAATTTTAGTTTCATGAACATGTAGGGGTTTTTCTACAAATATTTTGTTTACTACTCAAAAACCATTCGAAATGAAGTTGGTGCATTAAAAACCAATCACAAAAGTTTTTCCAAATCTAATGCATGTTTAAAAACATGTTTTTACATTGGAAAAACATCTCAAGTTGTAAAGTTTAGTTAGTGTGAAAATCGAAATTTGAAACTTTGGAAAAATGTGTAAAATATGATATGCATGTATCTAATGCATTTGAATTTCGTAATTGGACTTATATACCTTACATGATCTGTACAATTTATAGTATGAGATTTTTGGTACTTGTATCCTTGTGTGAGCCGAATGCCGAATCTTGAATTTGACCGGCTACATTTGACTTGAACTTTTGAGACTCATTCTTCTTTTTGAACTTGCGATTCCGAGCCAAGTTTGATATTCCAAAAATATTTAGCAATCTTGTTAGAATCTTTTCACTTTGTTTGGTGCCATCGAAATCCCTGGAGGAGTATAAGTGATTAACCACTTAGTCCAACGGTTTTCTCGTGTTACTCATTTATTCATTCACCACTGTTTTATTTCTAAGTCGGCTTAATTTTTATGTGCTATTATATTACTCACTTCTATTTTTGCATGCCGAATGCCAACTACATTCATTTGATTATGACTTTCTATTGCCGGATGTATTACTTACATGTCTTGTACTTTTATTAGTTTTAGTTAGGAATATTGTGTGGAATTCTCTTAGGATTTTACTCATTGGACTCTTTATTGTATTTATTGGGTGACTGAGTGTAGATCCTTCGACGAGCAAGGGCAAGGGGTTTTGGGCGACTACTTTTGAGACAGTGACATCAGTTCATGTTTGATACTTTATATATATATTTACATTTTTTATTGGATTTTGGGGACTGTAGAACACTAAATACATTTATATGGATTCTTGTTGTACTATTCGCCTCAATTATATACATGGTATCCTTTAGAAGGGTTTTTCACTACTTAGGATTGTTAAATATGCATAAATTTCTCACAAATAAAGACTTTCGTTGTAAAATGAATTAATGTTTCATATTACGAAAACCACAATAAATGGTGCAAGAAAATAAGACAGTTCAGGTTGTCATCGATAAGTGTGCCTACTTAGCGGGGCTCAGTGACGTGTTTGGTGACGTGGCAGTGCCCAGTTCGCCTAAGGATTTGAGACCACCATAACTTTATTGTTCATTGCTTCTGGAGAAGATTCGAAGATTTAAATTTTTTATTCCAAAGGTATTTATCTATGTCTTTTATTTACATTATTGCGATGCTATTTATGAATATGAGTGAGTAGTTTATTAATCTAAACAAACTCCGAACATGAACTAGATCTATTTTGCAATGGAGTTATGATGAGATGATTATGTGCTTAATGCTTCAAACCAATCATATTCTTTGATTCATTGATTTAATAGATTATTATTTGCGGATTTTAACTATGAACTTTTGTATTGCATGCATAGTCTACAATGTGCATTGTGATATTTAGATTCATTATCTAGTTTAAAGTAGTAACTAGGATTGTTTGAAAGATGTTATCATATAGATGTCTTAGGTGAATTTGAGATCTATATCTAATGTTGAAGTGGTTTTTCAAAGGTGTTAGATTTAGTAGATGGAAGTTTTCATAAGTGTAAGGTGGTTTTATTGCGTGAAGTTAATGTCTTTGGGTATTCAAAAAGGTTAGCTCAATAAAATTAGAACATGGTTTTTCTATAAATATAAGGAGAACTAATGGCTTGCTAAAAGTTGTTTACTTACTTATGATTAGAGTTTAATGATCTATGATACTTTATAAATTATGCTCATAGCTATATAATTGAAGTAACATGTTTGGATGGAAAACATATTGACGTTTCATTGTTCTGGATTTTTGTTAAGATATTTATTTACTATTGAATTGAACTGATTTGAATATTAGTGAATTCAAATTCTGTTATTTAAGTTTTTTTAATTAGTTTAGTTAATTATTATAATATTTTAGATTGGATTAATGATTATCAATTCTCATTTTAATTAAATTAAAGTAAAATAATAATAAAAACCATTAAAAAACCTTTTTGCTAGAGAAGTTTCATAAATCTTTGTGGAGACGATCTAACTTATCACTACTACAAATAATAAATATCATAGAGCCTGCAGTCCACTCCCGCCACTATAGTACTCTCTTGAAAGACTCTTTCATTGGAAATCTTAGTTGGGTAGATTGTATTGGAATTTTGGTTCCTCTGCATCGCATTCTCCTAGCAAAAACGTGCATGTTTCTCGCAATTTCATGCTGGTTCTGAAATGTGAACTCTTGATTTCTCAGAGGTCACATTTGGTTTCGCAAGATTGAACCCATCATGGCCATTTTTCGTTTCATCAGCATACTTGCCAGTGAAATGTTCAGCAGGTGGCTATGGGCTCTGGTTCATCCTTTCATTATATGCAACAAATTGCATTTCTTCCAAGAATTGTCTATTTTTCGCTCGTATTTTTCTTCTCTCTATGTTCTCTCTTCTAAGTATATCATTTCTCTCTCGCTCATCCTCGAAATCTACATATCATGGGACTTGTTTAATGTTCTTTATGTAATCATCGGTGATGGTCCTGTCAGGAAGAACATCCAACCCAAGACCAATCATGTAAACTAGGTCTTCTTTGTAGAATTTTGTGACCATAAAAAGAAAAGGTAAACGTTCATTCTTGTTTTTGGTCATGACATTCCTAAGCGAATTGTATAAGACCTTGCCAACATCAATGTACATATCCCATTAACGATTTGGTACAACAACGCTGCCTTGTTATTTACAACCTCATAGTACTACAAACTCGACTTGAGACTCGCATTGATGAAATAAGTCCATGCTTAGGTGGCTTTCCTAAAATTTTTAGTTCGAATGTGATTTAGATACCCATCCTTATTCAAAATGAATCCATCCCTCAGAATTGATTCAAATCTACTCCTTATGGTTTCATGGGGAAATTTATGTATGAATCCATATTTAGGTTTTGGTTATTCATTATTTTTTTTTCTATGAAATTCTAGTAAACCGTAGTACTGTTTTATTCTTTCAGTGAATAGTGACAAGTCAATAATTAGACATATTTTAGAGTACATTTTTAAATGATTTTAGACACAAAAGACTATATTACACGAGGTTTTCTCTATTTTTTATATTTCAGATGATGATTGGAATATTTGAAGAAATGGATGAAAAAAGAAAGAAAACGAAGGATTTGACCGAGTGAAAAGATTGCACGAAGATTCACCGAGGAATCAATGAAAAACTGAATTTCATACCAATCAATTTTCTAGCCATTCCTATACATTCAGAATTGCTACATAGATTGGTGGAAACAAAGACTTCAATTTCATGGATTTCCCCAGCGATTCTGCTTAACCCTAAATTGCTAAGGAATCACTGTTACGCTTTCGAGAATTTTAGATTACAACAAGGATTTTAAGTCGGTTTAGGAAATGTATTACCTAATATACTATAAATATAAACCTTATATTTCAAAGAGCTTTTGATAGTTTAAAATTTTTTGCTTTATTTTGAAGCCATTCTTTATTGTTTCTATTTGCTTTTGAAGAAAATTGAATATTCAAGTTATCATTAAGGTAATTTTAATTATGTCTTTTAACTCTGAATGGTGTTATTTATTATCATAAGTGAATAGTTTGTTAATCATAATAAAACTGCAAACATGAACTAGATCCGCTTTGTAATGTAGTCATGATGAGATGAATGTATGCTTAATGCTTTTAATCAATCATATTCTTTGATTCACTATTTTATAGATTGTTATTTATGGATTGCAATATTGAATCTAAGTGTTACGTGCATGATGACCAATGTATATTATGATGTTTTGATTCATTATCTATTTTAAAGTAGTAACTAAGATTGTTTGAAAGGTATGACCGTTTAGTTGTCCTAGTTGAATTTGAGATCTAAATCTAATGTTGAAGTGGCTTTCCAAAGGTGTTATACCCTATTTGACTTAACTTAAGTTTTGTATACATTAGAGAGGTTTAGAGGGGATTAATTGCTTTGTATTAAACATTATAGTGGGTAGAAGATCAAGATAAAAGTGCAAGATAAACAAGATCAATTTCCAATAATCTTGTTATACAAAAGTTATTAGTAAAGTATTATACATATCGAAAAGAGTTTATGCAACAATTGAGGATAAAAATAGGAAATTACCCAATAAACTTTACTTCATTTGAAAGAATACTAATGGTAGGAAAAATGAGAGAAATATTCCTTTATAAAATAAATTAAAATAATGGTATCCAAAGGAAATGGAGCAAGGAATCATAGGAATACAATATGAAAAAAAGAATATATTCATATGAAAAAAGAAAGAGTGATATCGAAAAATAGAAAGATGTTTATGATAAAACTCTCTAAATAAAAGAATTAGCACAAGTGCTTATAGGTAAGTTAAGTGAAGTATATCTTTTCATTCCAACAAATTAATATGAAATGATGATTATTGGTAAATAAAAGTTCCTATCGACTATGATTGCATTGATAGTTTAAATATTGCTTGAAAATGAAATTGATTTGGTGATTCTTGTATCTTGAGGTTATATATTAGTTATCGTAAGCTTGATGCTTGTCAGTGGAGATTGAGAAAACCTATGTAGTACCTTAACCTTGATGATTGATTTAACTTTGAATTCTGAGGTATATTACAGAATTAGGAGGTTGATTTGTCATATAAAGGGTATTGTACTTTAATTCATTCAATTCTATCATTAGTCTTATTTTTATGAAGGTAATATTTTTTTTTTAATTTTAAAGATCATTTTTGTATAATAATAGGACTATATACTTATGAAATCAAAATGAGGAAGAAAAGAGAATTTGATTAAGAGTATTCTTTTGCTCGGGACAACAAAGTGCTTAGTTTGGAGGTATTTGACAAGTCAATAATTGGACATATTTTATAGTACATTTAAGAATGATTTTAAATATAAGACTATATTACTCAAGAATTTCTCTTGTTTTTTATATTTCATGCGATAATTGGAATATTTGAATAAATGGATTAAAAAGGAAAGAAAATGAAGGAATTGACCGAGTATTGCACAAATATTCACCAAGGAATCAAGGAAAAACTAGATTTTATACCCATCGATTTTCTAGCGATTCCTATACACTCTGAATCGCTACGCAGATCGGTGGAAACATAGACTTCAATTCTATAGATTTCCCCAACAATTCCATTAAAACCTGAATCGTTGAGGAATAGTTGGTTATGATTTTGTAGATTTTAAAGTACAACAATGGTTTTTAGTAAGTTTAGGATATGTATTACCTAATATACTATAAATATAAACCTAGTAATACAAAGTTAAGGGCCTTTTGATAGTTTTACACTTTTTGCTTTAGTTTGGAAGCCATTTTTATTGTTTCTATTTGCTTTTAAAGAAGATTGAAGATTCAACTTATCATTAAGGTATTTTTAATCATGTCTTTTAATTATGTTGTTATGGTTTTTTTATTGTCATGAGTGAGTACTTTGTTAATCTAAACAAAACACCAAACTTGAACTAGATCCGTTTTGCAATGTAGTCATGATGAGATGAATGTATGCTTAATGCTTTAAACCAATCTTATTCTTTGATTCACTATTTTTCAAGATTGTTATTTACGGATTGCAATCAAGAATCTAAATGTTATGTGCATAGTGGCCAATGTGTATTGTGATTTTTGATTCATTATCTATTTTAAAGTAGTAACTAGGATTGTTTGAAAGGTATAACGGTTTAGATGTCCTAGGTGAATTTGAGATCTAAATCTAATGTTGAAGTAGCTTTTCGAATGTGTTAGATTTAGTAGTTTGAAGTTTTCATAAAGTGTAATTTGATTTAATTGGGTAAAGTTAATGTCTTCGTGTATTCAAAGGGATTAGCTCAATAGAATTGGAACGTGGCTTTTCCTCCGCTATAAAGAGAACAAATGGCTAGCTAAAGGCTGTTTACTTATTATTAGTGTTTAATAATTTAGGATACTTTATAAAGTATGTTTATAACTATTTTATTAAAGTAGCATGTCTAGATGCAAAACAGATTGAAGTTTCATAGTTTTGGAGGTTTGTTTAGGTGTTTATTTATTATTTTGTTTCATTTAATTGAATTACTTTTAATTTAGTGACTTTTGTTGGTGTTATTTAAATTACTTTAGTTAGTTTAATAGATTTTTATATTTAAAAAGTATTAATTTAAATTCAAGTTTTTAGTAAATTAAATTAAAAATAAAAAATAATAAAGCTTCATTTCCTAAGGAATTTGCAAAATCCTTGTGGAGATTGATTCCCACTTACCATAACTATAAAATATTAAAAGTATAATAAAGGAGGAATACTTATTATACACGCTTGACACGTGTCATTTCACTGGTCTTCTTCAAACCATGGCTACCGTCTTATTTTCACTCCCATGTCCGTTTCTATAAAATTCTCGAACTAAAATCTCACAAACTATTTCTATAGAGACCTTTGAGTTGTTATCGACATTGTAATCCCTAGTGAACAATCCCCAATTCCACTCTTATTATATTCAAAATCCTAAGCTTGTACTATATTTCGTTCTTTACATTGAAGCACCTCTCTGGAATTATTTTTCTATTCTTACTAATATTGCTCTTTATCCTAGTAAGAGCCTTTGTTTATTAAATAATGTGCTGAAAATATTTTTTTGGAGTCTCCTCAACTTCTTCCTCTCTCTCCGACTCATCACAAAAATATGAAAATGGAGAAGGTTCTCTAGGTGTTCTTACTCTAGGATTATTTATAGAAATCCCTGTAGACCTAATAGATGTTGGTACAACTTTGGATTTTGTTTTGCATTTTTAAGCTAATGCTCCTTTCCTTCTCTCTTGAACTTCTACCTTGACCACTTTCGACCATTTTTTAAATCAAAAGTCACAAGTCTGAATAATAATTTAAACTTGTGGATCATAAAAAATAATGTTTGTTGGGCATAATTCGGTATAATTTAAAACTTTACTTAAAAGGAGAAACTCATTTGGTAAGCAAGCTTGAAAATCAATCGAAAATTTAAATAAAATTGACATCGAAGTTTGAACTTAATTATAAACTTAAAACTGGTTTTTGAAATCTTGCATAACAAAAACAATTGTGTGGTAAACTCTAGTTTTTTCAAAAACAAAACAAACCCCCAACTCATTTATAACTCAATTTCAGTCAATTTGCAAATACATATATTTGTAATTGATAAAAATACCTAAATTATAAAAATATTGAATTTGTAAACCAACGATCACTGTACTCGTAATGTCTAATCTACTGGAATCGATGAAATCATTTACTCATGGTAATAGAATAAATTCTAATAAATTTTTTTGAAATCAATTGAAAGTTTTGCAAAAAATCCTTCAAAGCAAAAATTCGTCAAAATAAAGAGTTAGGGTTATCGTAATTACCTTTTTGAGAATGAATCTGTTAAGATACAAGCTCTTAAACTCCTCTAAATTAGTTTTCCCATGCTCCAAGTTGAAAACCCTTAAATCCTAGTTCTGCTTTACTCTCCCAAATACGAGTTTTTTTGTTGAATGAAACTAAAATGAGGTAGGTGTCACTTAAATACACTAAGATTGAGCTTAGGAAGGCTAAATCTAGGCAAAAAATTGATTGTTTGGATGAAGGTATGCATATTTTGTTTGGTTGATTGTGTTTGGCAATTTGGGGTTTTATTTTAAAAACTATAAATCGTGCCTAGCGATTTAGGCTTTAAGTGTAAAAACTAAGGAATCACTTTCAAATGGGTAGGATTGAAGTTCTGTGATTTACCATGTGGCCAGTGATTTATGTTATAAGACTAAATTGTTGGGGCATGTGCCATGGACCAATCTACAAATTTTTTAAATTATAATTTTAGTTAATAAAATTGAGGTTTTCATTTGCTATTTCATTATAAGTGACTGCATGTTTACCTTATAGTAAGATTCATGGGTGTTTGTTAAAATATCCTAAATGTTCCTAGTCGATCATTATACTGAGAAGTATAATGAATTAAGACTAGCGTGAATCTTGATTGTTGGTCATGTGATGATAATGCGTATAAGGATACGAATTGAGATCATGAGTACTTGTTAGGGAACAAGATACTAGACTGACCCGCTATGAGAACACCATAAGAATTGAGTCATAGGTGTTACTTATGATAGGTATATCATTTAGTCCTTCGACTTGAGATTACTATAGATTTCAATATTAGGAGCATGATAATTTGACACAATCAAACTTTTTTTAAGAGAATGATTATAAAGATTGTGATTGGTTACGATGTGAATAATATGTGAATGTGTGTAATTAAGATAGAATTTGTCACTCTCGTATAGAGAGATATCAATGGATCTCTCAATGTGATAGACTGATAATAGCCAAGTCCATGTGAATTGATATGATCAATGTCACTTGCATGTTTTTAGTTTACCTAAAGATCGAGACTAGTACGATTGAACATTAAAGGTGACTTCCATACCTTATATTTAGTCAAAGGATATCGCACGACAAAAGGATATGATATATGTTATTCATTAAGTTGTATCGATTTTGATATTCATGCTACTTGGGTAGTCATAATGTCTTGCTAGAGACCGTTTATGACTTTGTACCAAAATGGTTTTGGTTCACTGCCAACGTCGCATGAACCTATTTGGTAGCATACAAAGAATGGCTTTGTGCAATTTCAATTGGTCCAAAGTAATAAATTTTATATGATAAAATCCATGACATAAAAGCCCTTACGATTTTTTATATGATAACTTATTAATAGGGGCGTATGTGTAATTTGCTTAAACTGCCTAAATATAATAATTGTATGTTTACGATTTAGAGACGGATCGAAACGGAATAAATTCCGTTTCGATCGAGACATTTAGAGACGGAAATTAGAAACGAACGAGGCAGACTTTAACGAGAAATGGAATTTTTTCAAAAATGGTACATTTTTAATTCATTCTTCGATTCCGTTTCTAATCAGAAACGGAATCAGAGACGGAAATAATAAATTCATGAATTCCGTCTCTGATTCCGTTTCTGATTAGAAACGGAATCAGAGACGGAATTTTAACATTCCGTCTCTGATCCGTCTCTGATTAGAAACGGATCAGAGACGGAATAATTAGAGACGGAATTTTCCGTCTCTGATTCCGTTTCTGATTAGCAACGGAATCAGAGACGGAAATCATTCATGACATATTCCTGGAAAATTAGAGACGGAATAGCAACGGAATGTCTGAATTCCGTTGCTAATCCGTCTCTAATTTTCCTTTTTGTTTAATTTTCAAAAATAGACATAATCCAATTGGTTCTCCAACCTATAACTTGAAATTACAACCATAGGACCTACTCCATCGCCTGCACCCCCTCCAACAACTCCTTGGGGGTGCTAACATCCCCCAAAAAAGCAAAACTTTACATTCATACATCGACAACGTATATCAACAAATATTCAAATGAGAGAACAAAAATGTAAAAATTAAAAATTGAAAAAGATTTATATATCCAAAAAAAATTGTATAGTATTACAAATGCTCCAAATTTCTAAGTATTCACAAAACCACCAATCATATTGTTCAACAACCACAAAAAAAAAACTTACAATCCTATAAATATGCACAAAAAGAATTATCAATCGAAAAGTCTTGAGATGTTCTTCAACACCACCGCACGACCAAGGGAAAAGAATTATCAATCGAAAAATACACGTATGTTCTTCACATGTTACATTACATCGCAATCAATTAATAAAATTTTATGGGAGGGGGAATCGGTACGGATCAAGAAAAGTAAAATTAGACAAATCGAGGTTGAGGAAAAATTCAAAATTATGATGTAGAAAACAAAGCTATCGAATTTGTCATCTACAAATTATTTATACATAGCATACAAAAGAATGGGTGCACATATAAACACGACACCATTCATTCCAAAAAGATGCTAAGTAGTCGAATAATCAACCTAGATAAACTTTAACATGGAGAATGAGTCTAATCCCAAGTGAAATCAATATTTAAGAGCATAACGAAAAATAGGAAATCGCAACTTCATTTCAAGCTAAAGCATCAGTTTACCTCGAAAGATCGTAGACGATTGAACATTAAAGGTGACTTCCATACCTTATATTTAGTCAAAGGATATCGCACGACAAAGGATATGATATATGTTATTCATTAAGTTGTATCGATTTTGATATTCATGCTACTTGGGGTAGTCATAATGTCTTGCTAGAGACCGTTTATGACTTTGTACCAAAATGGTTTTGGTTCAGTTCATGCCAATCACCATTTGGAGAATAAATACTAAGATGAATGGGAACACTAGAGATTTGTTTGCTACGCCCTGTCTCTCGCATGAACCTATTTGGTAGCATACAAAGAATGGCTTTGTGCAATTTCAATTGGTCCAAAGTAATAAATTTTATATGATAAAATCCATGACATAAAAGCCCTTACGATTTTTTATATGATAACTTATTAATAGGGGCGTATGTGTAATTTGCTTAAACTGCCTAAATATAATAATTGTATTATAATTAGAATTTTAAGTGAGGGCTTATCTACACATAAATAAAGGGCGAAACCCTAAAACGAAATAAGATTTTTGTTTTTGCAAATTTTAAGTTCTCTGGATTTTGGGAGAGAAAGAAAAACGTTTTCAATCTCTCTTGGGGCTAGCACTCTAAATTGTGGTCATCATTTGTGTATGGATTTTCGATAGAGGACACGTGCTTGAACATCTTGGAGATCGAACGATCATAAAAGAAAAACACAGATTAAGGTATGGTTTACTTTTTAGATCTAGTATAATGGTACCTATTTTTGATCCTGTTGGTATCGTTTTGAATTTTCCGATGTGTATGAACCCCAAAACCTAACTTGAATCGCCATCGAGTCGCCGAACTCAAATTTTCACTTAAATTTTGGGTTTTTTAACCAATTTAGCCTGCGATTCCTAGTTATTTCAACTTGCTAAGAATTTGCTAGGCTTAATATTTTATTTTTACAACTTATTTCATAATTAACATATATAATGAAAAGTCAATAATTAGAAATGTTTTATAGTACATTTAGGATGATTTTAGATGTAAAAGATTATATTACACGCGATTTTCTCTTATTTTTGTTATTTTAGGTAATAAGAGGAATATTTGAAGACATGGAGTAAGAATGGGAAGATTAGGGAGGAATTAATCAAGTGGAAAGAGTATGCAAAGAATCATCACCAAGGAATTAAGGAAACAACTTGACTTTAACACCAACGATTTTCCAGCGATTCGTATGAACATAGAATCGCCACTTAGATTGGTAGAAATAAGGATTTCAATTCTACGGATTTACCAAATGATTCCACTTAACCATGAATCGCTGACGAGACGCTGGAGCCTATTTTAAGGATTTTAGATAACAATGATTAACTTGCGTTAATTTAGGATGTTAACTACTGAAAATACTATAAATACGACCTTAGGGTTACGAAATTAGTTGTCGTTGAGTACTTAGATCAATATTTCATTGCTTTAGGAACCATTCTTTATTGTTTTAGTTTATCGCTTTATTGTTCATTGCTTTTGGAGAAGATTTGAATATTTAAACTATTTTTTAAAGTTTTGGAAACCAGAGAAACAGAGGAGTTTAACAAATTAGTGATGAACTAATAAACACACATCAAAACTAAACATAGAATTGATATCTCATTAAGACTTGAATTCTTCGTCTGCGTAGGCTTAGCCTACTTAATCAATTAATCAAATTATTAATGTGTACAACCACTATAATGATCTCTCATTCTCACAAAACTCAAGTAATGAATGATGATCCACACAATGGCGATCTTGAGTATTTATAGACTCAGTCTATCTACCCTATCTAAAAATTCACTCTTAAATATAATGCAACTCGAGAAAACCTTATCAGTCTCCAAATGTAAATCTTATTGAAATCATCCAATGTTTAACAACTAAGTCTTCGATTCTTACAAGAAGCTTGACTCGTCGTTTCCATAGAGTTCTTCAGTCCTTCATGCACTTTTCTCTCGAATTTTATAAATGTAATCCATCTTGAAGTTCTCTGCTTCCAGGATCAAACTTCTTCACTATTGTAGACTAATACTAACAGTTGCTTTGTTTCAATATCCAACCCATATTCAATTCTTACTTCGATTTCAGATCCATCCTCGTCTTCGGCTCAGACTTTGATACTATAATTTTCAATGGAATTTGCATTGTATACTTTTTCCGAGTTGTATCTTCACTCGGACATCTTGCTTAGTCAGGCTTCCATCTTCATTGCAGTATCTACCTAACTAACTTAACTTTTGTTTTGACAATATACTGCCAACAAGGATAGATCGACCCAAACACATTAAGCTAGGTCAAACAATTTCCCCTTTGGCGTACATTGATCACTAACAATAACTAGCAAGATAACCAAATTTTTTAGGAACATCATAAAATGTATTGTTATCGATGTATTTAAATTAACAAAACACAAAAGCCGTAGCCCCAAAATAATTATAGTCACCAGCCAATAAGTACAACCATGAAATGCAATTTTCAAACATAAAGTTCATGTACTTACAATCATAAAATACGAAAAACAACTTAAAGTTCTCGTGCTCACTCCCCATTTTGACTAAACAACGTTAAAAAGATTACAACTGAGTTCTAACAAGCCGCCTTAATCGGCGAAGTTCACCGTCAGCAATGTCTAGCTATTATTTCATTGGTCGCACTTGTGTTGCTATATCTTCTCTATAGACAATCGGATAGGAAATGCAATCCATGAAGTAATCAAACAGTGGTAGGTATGGTCTCATCACCACCAGAGAACTTTGTTCTTATAGAGGTTCTTCTTTAATTGGGGCAGAGTTGTCTTCAACAGCTTTTGTCTATGTCGTAGTAGCATCAGTAGGAGCAAATGGTGCAGGTTCAACAACATTAACATCAACTGGAGTAGTTGGCTCAGTGGAAGAGGTTGGAATGGCTTGATTGACTTCAATCTCATCATACTCAAGGTGAGTAGGAGGATGGGCTGACATACTTGGCTTTGGTTGCAAAACATCGTTCATTGAAGGCTCAACAATATGTATCGTGGTTGCAGTGATCGAAGGCAGCAGAATGCCCTCGAGGTTAACAACAATCAAGTCCTTAATAGGAGGAATTAATGATGTTGCTAAAGACTCAACCTATTCAGTAACATTCTCACAAGGAACTTCACTTGGTGTTACAACATCTTCACCATCAATTCCATAATTCATCTTAAAGTACTCAAGTGTACTCGTCCCAATAGTAGTAACAAAAGCAATCACACTTAGATCAAAGTGCGAATCGGTGAAATTACTTTGATCATCTCCAATATCTTGAGACTCGGCAGGTGAGGTAACTTCTTCTAGTCTATTAGGAAGTGGAGCAGATGAAGTTGAACCTTTTGGTGAAACAGATAGCAGCCTAGTCTGTCCTGCAACAGCAAGAAGAGAATCTTCTGGAATTTCTGTATTGGCTTCATATTAGGGATTGAAACATGAGCATCAATAGTGGTTTTGATAGTAGCAAGAGTTGGAGCAGGTGACGAATTCTTCTATAGGCATGAGAAGTCAATATCGATAATTTTGTTGTTACACTTCATTTGATGATTTTGTTTAACCTCCTTCACCACCTTTTCCAACTTGTCATTATTCTACTCAATGACAGAGTATTTTCCAAATAGTAAGGTAAGGAAACATGGTAGATTTAGCCTGTTCTGATTCTTCTATTAGCAAACCATGGAGTCATAGATTTCCTTCCCAATGTTGAACTTTTTCCTCAAAGCAATAGCATATAGCAGTAGCAATATTTCCTTGAACATATGGGTCTAGTGAGAAGTGGCCACTACACTTGTAATCAAGAACTTCTATAAAAGGTAAGCCTTGTAAGTTAGCTTGGTAGCAGGAATCCCAAAAGCATTGTCAAAGGGCCATGTTGTAAGAATCCCTTTAATCAACATAGAGACAACATCAACAAGCTTGAGTGTCAAACCCAGCTTGTCGGTAGATGTCTCCATTCCAGAAAGTCCTAGCATGCAATTGATTGAGGCACGACTAAATGGAATATAATATCTATCAATAAATACCTTGTCCGTAGCTGTGTCTCTAAAATTATCAGGAAGATTGTGGTAGAATTCCTTGATAATGGAGTCTTTGTAGAAAACTTCATGATTTACCAGCATAGATACTAGTTTGTACCATCAACCTATCGAAGGAAGTTTTATGAAAATGTGATACATTGATCGGTTGATCGTACTTGTATTTCCTATTCACTGTATCTTAGAATTTGTTTGCACACTCCAACAACTAAAAATGACCAAACATAGAGGAAGCAGGTACAACAAAACACTATGAAATGAACAAAATATTTGTCTGGTCAAAGGCCTTGCTCATGACTTCAGCTTCATTAAGAATCATCTCTTACGAGTCAGAGGAAAACTTGTCATTATCATCAACATTCTTCTTTCCCTTCGTAGCAGTTTTGGATTTTTTGGAAGACCCAAATTCCCTACTGATTTTCGTCGTCGGACAACCATTGATTTCACCCTTGTACACTCTGTAGCAATTTGAGGATCTGACAACGTACCAATATATAATATATTTTATGGAGCATGATAGTAGATGCCATTTTTCTCTAGCATTGGAAGATTATTCATTGTATTATAGTAACCGTGCAATGTTGCAGATGATGATTGAGACATTCTTCTAGTAACTCAAAGTAAGAAAGATAAGAAAATGATAGAGAAGAAAAGAAGGTCACAGCGAGAGACAAGAGCTTGAATTGCGAAGAATATTTTGTTGGAATAAGATAATCTCGCAAAATTAGCAAAGATAAACCCAATTTAGAACAAAAATCTCCCTTAAATCCCTCGAAAATTAATTCGTTGTGTCTAATGGAACAGAATTTACTCCCCCACAACCTAGTGTAATGGCTAGTTTGAAATCACACCAAAGAAGAGGTGAATTGGGTGAACCGAGAGGCTATCACCTTTTTAATCTTTTTAATTAACTAATGAAGCTAAACACCCACACAAGCAATAAGTAACAAATTAATGCAAGGTGAAGAAGGTAGAGGAGTAGGAAATGAGACACAAGATTTATAGTGATTTGATCCAACCGATCTACATCTACTTAACCTCCCCGGTTAGGATCTTCAAACCCCCACTTATATTACCAATAAGTGATACAACCTAAGCTTACAAGCCTAGAGTGCCTGGTGGAAAATTAGGTATTCCCTCATAGCCTAGACTAGGTCTTCGCTTGACTTATCCCACTAAGTCTCACAATAAATAGCTTATGACTAAGATTGATGAATACAATGAATATTTGCCTTACAAAGTAAAGCAATAATAAGTTCAATCCTTACAAGCCTCCTAGAGCTAAACCACTATAATGAATGAAAGTATGGACACAACTAAGATGCCATTGAATTTGATGAATATGCGCAAATCTTAGTTAAGAAACCAGCAAGTCAAACTCGATCAAAAGCAAGCACGGTTTCAAATTAAGTGAACAAGTGACGTTGTAGAAAATCAAGATTAAGTGCAACATTTTATTCAAAAACAATCCAAAGGTTCAAAAGATCAAGTTTAAGTGCAAGAACCAAGTTAAATATGTTTGACAACATTACAAATGACTCCCACATAAAACTCCAATCAAAAATATAGATTAAGAACAAATAGATTAGGAAATCAAGAGATCTTACAACCCCAAGTATGAGATCTGAAAATCTGATTTGGAGTGTAGATTGTAAGGCTCATAACACTTCTATAGTATGAAATTCAAAAGCTAATCAACGACCTTCTAAGATTCCAAGTGATTGTGACCACAAAGTTTACAAATTTGAGTGCAAAACTTGGATGTATGAATGAAGTAGACCAAAAGTTGTTCAATGTGTGTTCTTTTTTTTTGTTCTCAAGCCCTAATAAGGAGTTGGTGACCGTTATGTTGATCCAATGGTCTAAAACGATCCCTAAATTCAAATTAAAGGTGAAAATTAGACTTTTCAAAAAGTTGTCAGAACTCTGCATAGCACGTTAGGTATCTTAGATAGTGTGCTATCTGTTGGTAGTGCTCTATCCTCCTTGCCTAACGCTAGGGAATCAGAACAATTTAAATTTTGGGTTTGCAAATCAACTCCCCAATGGTCCTATGACTATTAAACCTTTGAAAACACTTCACACATGTTTAGTAAGGTCTATAAAATATATTTGGATATCCCGAATGATGAGACAAACCTCGAAAATCAAGAGTCCCGATTTCATAAAACATGTAGGGGCTTTTCTATAAATATTTTAGATGAAACTCCAAAAGCTATCCAAAAGAACATTGGTGCATTCAAAAATAGTTTCAAATGTTTGTACACCTCAAATACATGCTTTAAAACATGTTTATATGATTTTTAAATTATTTTGAAATTCATGAAATTATAAATCACAAAATTCATGACCTTAAGTACTTTGAAAACTATGATTCATGTAATGCATGATTCTAATGCTTTTGGCTTTAAAGAATGAAATTTATATACCTTACATAAGTTATAGAATTGATAGATTTGGCTTTCTAGTCCTTATATGCTTGTATGAGTCGAGTCTTGAGCTTGTCCAACTTCATTTTTGCCAATTTGTCTTGAACTTGCAAAGGCTTAACTTTAAGCTCAACTTTCCTTCACTTTGTTTGTTGTCGAGTTCCTAACAAATATTGATATTCTAAAGCACTAAAAAAACTTGTTAGAATTTTTTCACTTTGTTTATTGCCATCAAAATCCGAATGGAGTGTAAATGTTAAAACACTTAATCCAATAATCTCCCCCTTTTTGATGATAACAAACAACATGAACTTGACACCAAAATATAGATATTGCATACATATCAAGTTTATAAATTGCAAGTTCATGTGCAATAATTGATAAAAAGTTGCACAATACCAAGTTCCAAGTTCATTTGCAATAATTATCCCCCTTTTAATAACATCAAAAAGCAGGGATGGAAAATCTCCCTCCATCAATACGCATATACACATGAGGTTCGTAAATATTATGCATACATAGGTCTCCCTCTTTGATAAAAATCATGCAAGTAAGGATAAATTCAGTCATTCCCATGCACTAAGGAGAGATTAATAAATCATATCAAATACCATTCATTCATTCATAAGAAGTTACTAAGAGATTCAGAAAATTCTTGTCATGCACTTGGTACACAAAGTAGAAAAAATGACATGATGTGGTACATGCGGAAGTGAAATGGAGAGTTTACACATAATTGTCTCAAAAAGAACTCTCGCTAATAGCCTAAAGTTTTCTAATAGATACATGCTATTAGTACTCCCCATACCTATATGCTCCTATCAGCTCTAGCGGGAAGAGGTTTGATAAACTGAACGAGATGATCCATCTTCCCTCGGCTATCTAGGTGGTACCATATGTCCCTCAATACAACGAAACGATCACCTTGACGATCAAAGTGCGTATCGATCTTAGTAAATGTGCGGGTCATATATTGGTGCATATATCTAAGATAAGTAGAGAAATATGTAGCATATAGGGGCATGTCTGTCAGAGAGCCAATCCATAATATGGCTGAGGCATATAATCATGAAGGTATGGCTGAGCTGTCTATAATGGAGCCTTAAAAGGTGGTTGTGAAGCTGTAATCTTCTAATGAACCTTTCTCATCATCTTGAGCAGTGTGTTGAACATCATTTCCCTCATCTTGTTATGGAAATAGCATGTTGTAGTCAAGATATTCTCGCTCATCAAATTGTACATCCGGATCGAAGTCATGTGGAGACTCATATCCTCCGCGCTCGATCCCTGCTGAAATATCAACAAGCCATATCCATCCCCTCTCTGTTCAAATATAGTGATACTTCGTTGCATGTAGAGTAGCTGAACCAAAAACTTCTTTTATGGATAAAGGAACACCTCTTATGGTTAGATCTATGCTCACCTCATTGAAGAAATAAGTCAACAAGTGAGCATACGGCAGGTGTCGATCGACACCAGAAGAAGATGTCATGTGAGAGATGATAATGTGTGGCAGACTAACTTGGATGTCTCTTATGAGTGCCCCGAGGATGTACACGTCAAGCACAGTGACATTGTTCTTGCTTCCACTTCTTGGAAAAATCACTTTGTGCAAGACTCGATGAACTTGATGCAATAAAACCTTGAATTCCGTATCAGTGGGGCCGCTAGGATAAATAGTAATTGTTGCTTCACCTTGATGAAAGGAGTTCAAAAGTTTTAGTTTATCGAATGCCCATGAGAGAACTTTTTCATGAAGTGTGACGGTAGGGTCATGAAGAGGTAATCTAAGTATGACGTGAAGCTTATCCAAAGTGATCACAACTTTTTGTTCCCCAACACGCGATCTAATAGTAAAGTCATTACTCGTCTTCATATTAGAGTAGAACACTCAAACAAGTGGTGGATAGTACTTGACCTTATAGCCACAAAATTGCACTTAAACAATCTTTCCTAACACTTCACCTACCGTAGGTGCGCTTTGTCAAAGAATTCCAAGTCAACAACTCCCAGTTTGATGATGTTGGCATCCGTCAATTTTGAATTATTTGACTAAAGGATAAATGATGTAGATGCCTCATCATGGATTGCCTAACTACGTCTTTCGCCGCGCGGAGGATCGGCAGAGACCGTGGGAATAATGTCATTGGTACAATGGCTAGTCGAATGGGTAGCACGAAGAGTACTCGATAGAGTCGTGAACTGATATGAAGAATATGAATCTAAATCACTCCCTGATGATTGTTCGATTTTTTGGCGTTTGGTAGGACGCATAGGAGTTAATTCGGTAGTCAAACGGGCCGACCTCTTCCTTGGAGGCATTTTATCAAACACTTGATATGCAAGACTCAAGTAGTTATTTATGCCAAAAGTAGTGGATGAAAGAGTGTAACGATAAGGGAGTAGTGTATTTCTCACCTTAATAGTTTAAAATCACATCTAAACAACAAGAAGAATCGATTTTTAAGTAAATATGGTAAGGGGTGTCCAAAATAGTGAGCCACTAAAGGAGAGAGAGTGCTCTAAGACATTTTAAAAAACTTACCCTTGCACTAGATAGCGTGCTGTCTGATTGACCTAGTGCGCTATTCGTTCTGGGTTTTTAACTGGACTTAGGCATTGGAAAACGTGCTATTTGGGATAACTAGCATGCTATCTGAGATAGCTAATCAATTTTTACTCCGAACCGCCACTATCAAGGCAACATACACATCGTAGGCACCTTGAGATGCGTGCTTATCATGATGGACAGTCCTAAGACTCACTCTATAGATCGAATTCACTAATGATGCCTAATTCTTGCCTAATTTTTTAAAATTGATCCCTAGGCAAAGGTTTGGTGAAAATATCCACAAGTTGGTCTTTGGTAGATACATGAATCAATTTAACGTCTCCTTTTTCCACATGATTATGAAGAAAACGATGTCTAATTTCAATGTGCTTTGTGCGCGATTGTAACACTGGATTCTTTGAAATATTGACTGCACTTGTATTATCACAAAAAATTTCGGCATAACCAACATGAACTTGATAATCCTCGAGTTGTTGCTTCATATATAGCACTTGAGCACACCAGTTATTCTGTTTACTTTGTATTGTGAACCTGTTCTATTCACTTCATTATCGAGTTGTAAATCCTCAAGGGGACTTGAGTGTTCCACTAAGGGGAGCCTCACACACAAGAGGAGTCATGTCTATACAAGGTCCATAGAGTGATGTATGAAAGAGTGCTAGGAGGTGCTCAGTAAGGGAGTCACGAGGAGTCCGATAGTTTGTTATTTTCATACTAGTGGATTTTACATTTGGGCGTGGCCCCGCAGACTTAGGTCTTTGACTGAACTGCGATAACACTTTTTGTGTCCAGGTTTGATTTATTTTTCCTGTTAACTTTAATTTTAAGTATTTCTATTGTTTACTATTTCCCTGTTACAACCATTTTTTTTTTCGATTGTAACCGACTTTAGTTATTTAAGTTGTTGTTAGTTGTTTGTTATTGATGAATAAAAAAAATATGGCTAAAAAAAGGGGGAGAGGCAGAACGAATTGGATTTTCCTGCAATTTGTCTCTGCTGGAAATGAAAAAGGAGGGGGGTTGCTTGCATGCATCTAGTTGGGCCGAACCGGGGCCAGCGAATCGGGCCCGGTTCAGGTTGGCCCAACCCCTATTTTAATATTAATTTTTTAAAATAAATAAAATACAATTTCAAATATAATAAACTACATAAAAATAGATAAAAAATCATGGAAAAATTCATAAAAATTAGAAAAAATATTGAAAATTGGAAAAAGAGTAGGAAATTGAATTTTGAGAAAATTTTGGAGGTTTCTCACCGGGTGTATAACTTATAAAGCGTGCCACCATTAAATATTTGGACTAAAATATTTATTTTTTTGGTCACACACTATAAACTTAATTAATTTGACCGTAAAATATTTTAAATAATATATTTGGATACCCAGGACTTAGGAGACTACATTCAAGTGTCGGGTGTGCAATTCGAGAAGTGAGCGGGACATTTTAGAGAGTTATTTGTGATTGCTTGAGGTTTGTAAAACCATTAGAATTTCGGCGTGCATTAATTTATAGAACTATTTATTTCCACTTGATACTTGTGCTATTATTTCCATCCATGTTGTACTCCCGTCCCGTGAGTGTTGTGTTGCTCGTCAATGGTGTGATGGTCCAAATTAATTAAATCGAGTGTATACTCTAATTAGGGATTAACGACATGTAACTCTAGTTGACGTGTTAAATTGGATCGACGCCTCATGCTTAAAGTCGAAGTAAAGATGTTATTTTTGTGTGATGCATGCTATTTTATTGTATTATTCATTATCGAGTTGTTCGTGTGTGCGTTAAGAGCATGGGATACCTTTGTTTGCGCATTGTGTGCGTATGGGAAGGTTAGGACTTAGGAAAATAAAAGCTAGGTTGAACTAAAGCTAGGTTGAACTACTAAAGCTACTACTAATTTTTCCTAAACAAAGATTTATATAATTTATCAAAATAAAGTCTACGTTATAAAATTAAACAAAATAAAATTAAAAAAATGCTTGGAGTGTACCTCAAGATGCGCATTGGCATGAGGCGCCAGGGAGTCGAATAGTTGGTAGCTTAGTCTACAATGGAGATAATTAAATGTGATGTCTACAAACTAAGCAATTTATTTTGATATGCCTAAAGTTATAAAAACTTACGCTAAGTGAAATAAAAATAATAACAAATCCTAAGTTGAGACATTAAATTGGGACCACTAGATCATCCTTGGGATGACTCCATCAAGAGTGTCCTAGGAAATTTAGTGGACATTAAAAGTGCATGGGTTATTTAAATCCAAACCCTTGATGTGCATCTGTATGAGTAAGTGAAAGGAGATAAAGGGCTAGAAGTGAACATAAAACAAACTATATAAACAAGTGTATTCTTGAACACATGCAAAACAAAGCCTTGGATTCATCTCGAGAGAAGAATTAAGGGATGAAATTTTGGTGGAATTGGTGAGATTAAAAGCTCAAAATGTAGGTGATTCAACCTAGAAAAGCAAGAATCAGGGAAGTTAAACCCTAGGTAACAAATTCATCATTTTTTACTTGGTTTTCCTTGCTTTCAATGCATCAAAATTGGAGTTTTATTTGTTAAAAACAAGATTTCTACGAATTTATTGCACTAAATTGTGTAAGGACACCATTAAGTATGTTAACAATCTAATTTTTGAGTTTTTGTTGGTGTTGAGTTTTTCCCAAAAAAATGCAACAAATTTTAAGTTTTGTCAATAAATTGTTTTTGTTGATGATTTAGTTGTTGTGGTTTAGTTGTTTAGTTATTGTTGAAAAAAAAAAAGAGATCTTAAAAGGCAGAGACGAATTGCACAATTTGTCGCTATTGAAGACAATGGCCGGGGGGCCGCACGCAGGCTGTGTGCGCGTGCGTGTGAGAGTTGGGCTGGGCCGACCCAAGCCCAACCTAGTTAGGCCGAACCGGGCCTAGTGAACCAAGTCGGGTTCAGGTTGGCCCAACCCCATATTTTAATATTAAAATCTTTTTGAATAAATAAGTTAAATACATTTTGAAATACAATAAATTATAGAAAAATAAGAAAAATAGATAAAAATTATGGAAAAATTCACGAAAATTGGAAAAAAATATAAAAAAGTTGAAAAGAGTAGGAAATTAAATATTTGAGAAAATTTAGGGGGTTTGGCACCAGGCGCGTAACACGTATAGCGTGTCGCTATTAAATATTTAGACTAAAAATAGTTTTTTTTGGTCACACATTATAAACTCAATTAATTTGACCCTAAAATATTTAAAATAATATATTTAGACACCAGGGACTTAGGAGACTACATTCGGGTGTCAGGTGCGCACTTCGAGGCATGAGCGAGACTCTTTTGAGGGTTATTTGCAATCGCTTGAGGTTTGTAAAACCATTAGAATTTTGGCTTGCATTCGTTTATATCACTGTTTATATCCACTAGATATTTGTGTTATTATTTCCATCCATGTTGTACTCTCTTTCGGTGAATGTCGTGTTGCTCTTCGATGTGGTCGGGCATGGCATATTCTCGCACTTGGGGCTCACTACCCTATAGTTTACTTTAGTGTGCATATGTTGGCAACCGCGGTCGAGGTTACTCCCGCAAATGTTGTGGACGGTTCAGAAGGATTGGCGGTGAGTTTACTTTCATCGTCAACCCCTTATCGAGAGGGATTGGACAGTATTTTGACTACCGACTGCCAGATAATTCTCATTCGACTGGTGGAGCTGGTGTAAGTCACTTGTCAGTAGGACCCATTCAATTTAACAACTTCGACCCCCGATTCGGCGTGATGTGATCCACAGTCATGTTTCTTTGCTTAAGTTGCGACTTATCTTCATGCAATTTGCTTCTTTCATGTCCTTTAAATTACTAGCATAAATTGTATCTATTTTATTGAATCTCTTGAATGTTGGCCGAACTTCTCTGGATTATGCTTACTGAAATTTCCCCATTTATTTTGCTATATGGCAACGACAATGGTTTTGAATTTTATATCTGCAGTAGAGCAGGGGAAAGGAGATACTCGTCGACTATCTCTGAGGCAACAAGTCCCCGTAAGATTTTGGGTTGGCTGTTGTATACATTTATTTATTGTTTTATGGGTTTAAGGAAAGACTTATGTACCCATTACTTGCATATTAACTTATTTTGCATATTTTGTCACTACTTACATTATAGACATGGTATCCTTGTTAGGTTTTCACCCTGTAGGTTGTTTGTTGACGCATAAATCTTCTAAATTTATTATACGCGTGTTTTAAGACTTTAGCTAAAATTAATCAACTGATATTAACTTATCAAGTTGTAGTAAACATCTAACTTTTAAATTTTTGAACTAAATGACTTAATAACTCGAAGATCACTGAGTTAGGCTAACTAAAGTTTCGGATAAAGGATAAGCTCACGGGTTATCATTGATAAGCACGCAGTGACATGGCGTCTAAGTGATGTGTCCAATGACGTGGCGGTGCTCGATTTGCATTGGAATTTAAGGTCGTCACACAATATCTATGGAGTTTGAAGATAAGATTATCAAATTCAAGATTAATAATGAACATAACTATGACACTTATGAAGAATATGATAAATTATTTGATAATGAAATATAATATAATGAATTTTTGGACATAAACTATTATGATAATCTTAACGCTGAAATTTATGCAATTAATGCAGTAACAATGGAAACTAATAAAGCGATTTCAAGGAAAGAATCAGTTGAAGACACTTTAAAAGCAAAGAAAGTAACTCAAGAATAGAGGGTTAAACAACCAGAGAATAAAAAAATCATTAATAAGGTTGAAGTTTCTAGATCCTAGTACAATAAGAAAAAGAAAAAGTCGGACATGAATACTATAAAGTTTAAAGATCTTGGAGGCATAGACATACATATTAAAGTCAAATGGGCTTGGTACTACAGAGCTCAGTGTGATACGAACTTTAATGCAAATCTCATGCCAATACATTTCATTCTACACATTTAATTGGAGTTGAATTCACTTGCTTCTAAATGTTTCTCTTTATCGGATGAAACTTCAATTCAACCAATATGAGTGGTCACGGATGTACCAATTTAAGTGGAAAAGAACACCTTAACCATGGACTTCTTGGTAACACCTTACTTTATGAATGAAGATCCTCCTTTAATATTAGGACGACCTTCTTAGCAACTACTCATGCTATTAAGGATATTCTGAACAAAATAACTACTCTGATAATTAATGGCTGAGGACTCACATTCTGGAATGGTAGTAGAGTGGAAAACCCTAAATTCAAGTTTAGAGATCCAAACTAATTCTGGAGGGTTAAGTCAAGCCAACAACGATAAACAAAAGCCCTCTATGGGAGACAACCCATATTTTATGTTTATTTCATGTTTATTTAATTTATTAGGAATTTAGTTTAGTTTAGTATGTTGTTTTTTTTTTCTCATTTTTTGACTCTTGTATTGGGAATATTTTAAGGATTTCAACCCCGAAATGATTTCAATTGAGAGGGAGCGATCGAATTGTTTTTGCTCGTATATCATTTATGCAAGTCACATTATTTACTTTCTTATATATTTATTTATTTAATTATTTATTTAATAAAATAATTTAGTTAGTCATATGTCTCACTAAAAATTTCAAACTTTTAGTCAATTCTACATTGATATGAGTTTTTATGAATGATGAATAAGTTGATTAAAAGAAAAATTGCAAAAAAAAAAAAACAATTAAATAAGCCTAGCGATTCCCAGTGATTCAGATTAACATTAGGAATCGCTAGCTAAATCGATAGCGGTACACAAGGAAATCAAAGCACGATTTGGAGTCTAACATTTCCTCCTGATTCTAATTAAATAGGAATCAATGGTTAAATTGGTAGGTCTTAAAATTTTCCAGCAGCTTATTTATTTTTAATTAATCCAGCGATTCCCTACAAGGCACGATTTTTGGTTTTTAAAACAAAAAACCCCCAAATCGCCACACACATTCTACACCTTTCATACTTGCAAACCATTGCACCTCTTCGTAAAATTAAAATTTCTCGCCTAGATTTAACTTTCTAAGCTCAATCTTATATTATTAAAGTGATTCCCACCTCCACCTATCTCAATCGAAAAAAAATCTCGACTTTAGGGTATTGAGCCGAACTAGGGCTTTTAAATTTTTTTGACTTAGAGCTTGGAGGGAAGATTTAGAGGAGTTCAAGAGCTTCAGTCTTGAGAGATTCACTCTCAAGAAGGTAATTACATCAACCCTAGCTTTTTACTTTAATAAATTTCTGATTCGGGGATTTTTGCAAATTTTTTAATATTTTTCAAAATTGTTTTGTTGGAAATTGATCAATTGTCTTACACAAATGATTTTATTGATTTCAATTTATTAAGAATAGTGATCAGATTGATCTTTGGTTTACAAATTTAGAACTTTAGAATTTTTTTCTATATTTACATATATTTGCAAATGGTTTACAAATGCGAGTTTGAAATGAGTATGGGGATTTAGTTATGGTTTTATTTCAATTTGAGTTGCTATGATTTTCACAAGACTTACAAATTGTCACCAAATTACTTCAAGTTATTTAGAAAAATAAATTTCAAGTTTACATTTTACTTATCATTTCGAAGCAATTTTATTTTACATTTACAACGAATTTCAAACTAGCTTTCCAAATAGATTTCTAGTTTTTAAATAAAGTCTTGAATTTCACCAAACTATTTTCGACATCGTTGTTTCTATCATTTACATGTTTCTTAAGTTTTTGAACTTTTGATTTTTGAAATTCAAAACAATGGCTGGAGGAGGAAAATGTAGAATTTCTCGAAAAGAGAAGAGAAAGGCACAACTTGTAAAGAAACCCAAACAAAAATCCAAAGCTCCACCCAAACCAACTAGGCAAACAAGGATTTCATTTAATAACCCTCGAACTAGAACACCTCAAAAGACTTCTCCACCCTTAAGTTTTTAATATGATTCAGAGAGAGGGGAAGAGATTGAGGAGACACCACCATTTCTTTCCATGACTGTAAATGTATAAATGCCAAAGCCATTGATAAGATGGATAGCGACATTAAGAAGAATAGAAAGATTATGCCTAAGAAGGATTTCAACATTAAAAACAAAGTTAAGTACGTGCCTAGAATCCAAAACGTACTAAGGGATAAGAACTGGGGATTATTTACTAGGGATTATTATGCTGATAACAACGCATGGTCTTCAGTTGAAATATGATGTGCCATATTAGTGAAAGAATTCTATGCAAACAAGCATGGAGATGAGAATAAAACAGTAGCCATAGTCCGAGGAAGACCAATAGACTATTGACTAGAGAGATTAATCAGTATTATGGTTTACCGAAATTTCATTTAGGAAAAAATAATGAGTATCTCAAACTTGAATACATGAATAGACATGGATTTCCCCAACAGACCATTAGGAATAGTTTAGAAGCTATTATGGGTGATGGTTTTCATTTTGATTAAGCAAGGTACCCAAAACACATAAAAGCCAAAACGTGGAGTTTTTTCTTGAACACGAGCCTACAGCCTAAGTTTACAACATCACGACATAATGAACTATAGGGTGGATCTTTTATATCATATAGTCCAAGGGACCAGGTACATTGACGTTGGCCGAATAATCTATGAATCGATTAGGAACGCCATGACCACCAAGAAAAATGAAGGACTGCATTTTCCCTTGATGATTATCGAGTTTCGCAAGCAAGATTGAGTTCTGATGCGAGGGTTCGAATTTGATGTATTTCGGACAAGACCATCACTGTTGATGTAATTGAAAAAAACAAGAAGGCACCGGGATACGTTAACTTAGAGGGCGAACGAGAGAGAAATGCCACACAAAGGATAAAGACCACAAAGAGAAGAATAGTACAGGAAGATAACCAAAGAAACTTAGAGGAAACTCACACTCCCGCGTATTATGAGCAGACAAACTAGACCATAGAGCCACCTACAGAGGACTTCGCTGACATAAATCCGGATGACATGGAAATGGCCATGATGTAGACAACCTTACATAATCAAATGAGAACTTTGAAACATCAAGAGTTCATTTTCGGAACCAACACGAGATTTCTCGAAGCATCTATTGATTAGAGCGACGCGTGACCAGGACGACTCAAGGCGGGGGAGCAAACATTCACGTTCCATCACTCTAGTTGAGGGTGCCAAACTAGAGATTCTTTACTTAAGATAACACAGTGGAGGGCGTAGATTACACCCTACATGATCTTGAGGCGAGCTACTAGTCCCAACAGACTAATCATGTAGATGATGCGACATCTGGACGACGGTTCTGAGATTTTTTTCTTCTCTGTGTAATATTTTCCAAAGTGTTATCCATGTGAGGTCTATGTTTGTAACACTATGATTTGAATGATGTGGTATATGTTCACACTTTGATAAATTTGCTTTGGTATTATTTCACAATCTCATACAATGAAATGGTTTGATATGTTCTATTATTCACACTTATGCTTAGATATGTTTAAATTTTCTTTACTTATTCAATTATTCTTATGTTAGTTAATTATTTAATTTATTTGTTTATGCTTCATGTGGTATTTTTTTTTTGTTGGAAACCTGACTTAGTTTTAAACATTGGGGACAAGGTTTGGAATGAGTTTGAGGGTATTAAGTGAAGTTAAGCATGAAGATGCAAAGTATGGAAGAAATAAAAGGTAGAATTTAGTTAAACATTGTGAATTTTTCAAAATTTTCCACAATACAAGTAGTATTTTCCTATTTTATTTTACTTCATTTAGTTAGGAATATGAATATTATTTGGCTTTGAAAAGGAATCAAAATGATATTTTTATTACACTTGAAAATAGAGATTTTATGATAGAAAGGAATTGTTATACCCTATTTGACTTGACCTAGATTGTGTATACACCGAAGGTGTTTAAAGGAAATTGATTAGTTGGTGTCAGACATTATAAGGGGTTGAAGATCAAAACAATAATGCAAGATTAACAAGAAAGATTTCTATGAATCTTGTTATATAAATATTATTAATCAAATTTATATTATATGTATGAAAAAAAAGTTTATGCCACAATCGAGGAGAAAAGTAGGAATTAGTGATCGTGAAACCACAAGTTGAAGGGCTCGATTATAGTAATAATGTGATCAACTAATGTTGATTATGGATATCGTCCTCAGGTAAAGGTTTATATAGACATGGTTCACTTAGTTAAGTTTACTCTATTGCTAAAAAGATATCTTTTTAGTTGGTTTTAACTAAACTAATATATTCTAGAAAACAATGTAAAATAAACATGTACTCTTATATTAAGTAGACTCTTAGTTCACAACTTTACCTAGGTAATGAATTACTATGCTTTCATATCTCACTTCATCCATCTTCATTACGTGTGTGCAATGCTCAATTAGAATAGATAGATTTCCTTAAAATTCACTTCAACCAATTGTCATGGTGGAAAAGATCCTAATGCGCGAACTTGAACTTCGCATATCTCTATGAATAACGTAAGTTCTACATAGCATTAAGTTCCAAATCTTTAGAATAATAACCACTTAATCTTATTATATATGCCTCCCTAATTAATAGCTATCTATCTATGTTATATATTTTACAGTTGTATTGTCTAAAATTGGCTTAAAAGCTCCAATGGCCATGGTAACTCCTAAAACATCTAATCAATAAACACGTGATCAAGATGTTCATATCATTATGTATAGAATCCATACAAGTTCTAACTATCGCACTTTTAATCATTATAATCCATAAGATCCATTGATCCCAAAGATAAACAACTACTCACTCACCATTGAAATCAACATGCACATCATGATATTTATTGCAATTAAAGATTAAATTATATAAGTTCAATTAAACCAAAGAAACAATACCAAATAAACACAAATGGAGTTTTATTGTCTTATCCTCTAAAACTCTTGTTAATATTCAAGAACAATGTAAACTAACATATTCTATGTTGGTGGCTCTAAAACTATTGTAACGCATGGTAATATATATGTTTACCATGTTCTAATATCTATTTATACCCTTAGGACTCGTAAGAATATAATTAGACACCTTAATTAACAATTGCAACCAAACTAGAATTCTAAAGTTTCATTTTAAGCCATGGCGCCGCCATATCTCCACCTTTTATTTGTGTTTTCTCTATTTAGTGAGCTTGGTGCCCTGTGTGTAATGTTTTGATGCCATGTGTATAGCCCCACAGGGCTGCCACTACATCAACTCTCCTACGTCTATTTCTTGGTCTTCATGCCTTCTCTACTCCTTGCACTCTCTTTCCGCTTCTTGTGGTTTCTTCCCATGGCATCAAGCCTATTGGATTTTGAGTACATATGCAGCGGAAAATTTAAAATAATTTTTGAAAAACCCCAACATGATCGAAAATAAGTTCCATTAAACTAGATCTATAAAAGTAAATCATACCTTATTCGTGATTTCTATCTCTGATTGATCGATCTCTAAGACGTTCAAGCACGCGTCCTCTTTCAGACCACAAACGAATGGTGACCACAATTTGGAGTGCTAGCCCCATAAAATACTAAAAATGGTTTTTCTTTCTCTCCCAAAATCCAAAGAACTCGAAAATAGCAAAAACAAAAATCTTATTTCGTTTTTGGGTTTCAGATTTTATTTATATGTGTAGATAAGCCATCACTTAAAAATCATATTCAAAATATAACTATAAAATTTTGGCAGTTTAACCAAATTACATATACGCCCCTATTAATAAGTTATCATATAACAAATCGTAAGGGTTTTTTATTCCATGAATTTTATCATATAAAATGCATTACTCTCGACCTATCGAAATTGCAAAGCCATTCATTGTTTGCGACCCAATAGGTTCATGGGATGCTGGCAGTGAACCAAAACCATTTTGATACTTAAGTCATAAGCGGTCCCTAGGAAGACATTATGACTACCAAGTATAATGAATATTAAAATCGATACAACCTAATGAATAACACATATGATATCCTTTTGTCGTGCGATATCCTTTGATTAAACATAAGGTGTCCTTTAATGTTCAATCGTACTAGTCTCGATCTTTAGGTAAACTAAAAACATCCAAGTGACTTTGATCATATCAATTCACATGGACTTGTCCATTATCGGTCTATCATATCGAGGGATTCACTAATATCTCTCTCTATACGAGAGTGACAAATTCTATCTTAATTACACATCTTCATATATTATTCACATTGTAACCAATCACAATCTTTATAATAGTTAAGTTAAAGACAATGTTTGATTGTGTCAAACTATCATACTCATAATATTGAATTCTATGATAATCTTCAGTCGAAAAACTGAATGATATGCCTATCATGAGTAACACTTATGACTTAATCCATGTGGTGTTCTCAGAGCGGGTCGGTCCAGTTTCTTGTTCTCTAACAAATACTCATAATCTCGATTCGTATCCATGTACACATGATCATCACATGACCATTAATCAAGATTCATACTAGTCTTAATTCATATAGTTCCTAGTATAATAACCGGCTAGGGACATTTAGGATATTTCAGCAAATACCCATGGATCTTATTATAAGGTAAACATGCAATCACTTATAACAAAATCGCAAACGAAAACCTCTATTTTATTAACTAAAATTATAAGATAAATAATATTCGTAGATTAACCTAGGGCACATGCCCCATCAAGACCTCCATGATATGGCGTCAAATGTATATTTGTGGTTTTTCTCCTTATTTCATCATGATATCCTTCCTTTGTCTTCTTTATAAACTTGTATGCCTGAAAATACTTAAATACCATCAATTAGAGCTCAATCTAGGATATTTATACCAAATATACTGCTAAACTAGTCCTATATATCTAATTAAACACTTATGAAATATCCCAAACTTATGATTTCACATGTCCCAAAAAAAAGTGTATTTCTCTAAGTACACTTACTACTACTACTTATAATACCTTATTCAATTTACATAGTTCATAGATTATCCTCTAATTCAAGTAAGTTCAAGTTAATAATCCACTCAAGAGTTTTTCTTTGCAAAAACTAATACTTTCAAAAACATTTAGCTTTAACAACACATATGATTCACTTTCGAAACTGAAAGGTAGTTCACAACCAAAACTATTACTACTCACATGTTCATTTCTCCTCAACACTCAAGTAGCAAGTGTACAATCTCATGATTACTCATTAAGCTCAAGAATTCACAAATAAGCACAGATTATACTAGTTTTGAAGACTTTAAAACTTCAAGAGTTCATAAGACTTAATATAGTTGGAAAGAAAACTTAACTTAATTAAGCTACATGTACTCGAGCTAAATCTTTTCATTTGAAGAATTTTAATCTAACGTCCACCTTTCTTTTCATAATATATATATATATCTTTGTTTTTCTCCTCCTATTTATTTAGTTGTACGGTCCCTGCTCCTTTTCCTATGGATTTCAATTTTCTATTTTGTTTTCGACCATCGAGTTCTTAGCTCCTTTTCATGTAGAACTTGTCGGACTCTCTATTTTTTATTGAAAACTCTTATTAGTACTTCTCACCTTAACTTTATCAAGAAGTTTTAAATCCAACTTTTCATTCAATGCCATGCATATCTCTTCCCTTTTTAGTACTTTTATACTCAATTTTCTATTTTTTTTCGACCATCGAGTTATTTACTTTTATACTCAAGTACGATTCATACTTATTATAGAATTTACTTAGAGATCTAAATTTTTCTACAAAAAGTGTTCTAGTATTCTTCTTGCTTCTTTTTTTTATCAATTTCATGATCTTCCCTAACTCTAGATTTTAATCATGCAGTTATATCGTTGTTTGCTACATTTCTTATTTTCTTCAAAAATTTGATAAGTTTTATATCAACAAGATACTTATATTCTAACTCATCCTTGATTAAAGGCATGAAATTTGTAAATGAATTATTTATTCATTACATATTACTATATATATAACCTAATCTATACTACATATACATGCAAATAATAAGTAAATGAAAAAGATACACTACCATGCTTTCCTCTTTAACTGCTTCAAAAATAAAATTTTATGATCATAACTGCAATATTTATCCTTATTTCATCGATTATTACCACTTCCTGTAGTTTAATGTTGATGCCCTTAAACTTAAACCAAACCTTATCCTCAAGGTTTAAAAACAAGCCTGAAACATTAAAAACACTGAACACACAAACATATATAATATAATAACATAAAAATGCATAAAAATAAAATTAAACAACTAACAAAATGACAAAATAACCCAAATGTAAGAATAATCTGGAAAAATGTATGTCGCGTCTCCCTAAGGTCTAGAGAATTCTTTAGAATCAGACTCTAGGACTATGCATCATCATGAGCATCATAATCATCTTCAGCTCCAACAAAGGATGATGTCAAAAGATGCTCCACCCTTTTTGCTCGCACCATGTCAAGATCAAACAAGTAGTTCATTGCTACCACAAAGCCAATAAACCAATCAGTTGGTTTCAACTATAATAACCCAAATTAATTAAACTAGGATTATCGTTAATCTCGAGGATTAATGGTCGTAATTTAGGTGTTGCGTGGATAACTCGGTTGACTTAGACACGAGAATCGAGGGAATATGCTATTTATGGGTGATGGTTGTTTATATATTGTGTTTAAATCATTATGTGTTTGTTGCTATTAGTGAGCTGGTGTGACGGGGAGTTACCTCAAGGTACGTGTCAAGGCGTAGGGACCAAGGAGTCGAGGGATTAGTGGGACCACTAATGTGTCCATAAGAGTTCTAAGAACACTAATCATATGTCTTTTAATGGGTCTAAGCTATTGTAATTAGATCCAATAAATGAGGCCTATAGTTTGGTTAAATTATTTTGAAACCATAAGATTGATTTAGAGATACATATTGGCACATCTAGGAACCAATAAAGTGGCAAATTGGTGTTACTAAGAGGGAATTAGTGGAGAGTAAGTGGGATACATGTCAAATGGTAGGCCATTAGATGAGTCTCGCGATATATAAACACATTTAGATCAATGGCTATCAATCAATATCACCTCATTATATAAAGATGAGTTTATTAACACATGCAAATCAAACCATTTCCATTCCTAAAGGTTGTTGGAGAAGGAGGCTTGCTTGAAAGAGAGAATGAACGGAGGATGATGGAAATTGATCAAGTTAGGTGGAGAATCAACTAGGTAATCCTATTACACTAACTACTTAGCTAACTCTTATGTTTGGATGAAAATTTGATAATTAAGGACCAGGTCATTGATTTTGATGAATTATTGATGAATTGCATGTATTATTAGCATTTCATGTGAATATATCAAACTGGTTTGAAAAAAATTAGGTTTATGGTGAATTTGGAAAAACTAGTGGATTCATGGATTTAATGATTTTGATCTAATTGGTGTTGTTCTGATTGATGTGGATGATGTTTTAGAGTCACCATGGAGTGGGGAATGGATGTGTGGGGTTTGGTTAGCGAATTAAGGAGTTGAAAATAGATTTCTCGAGTTGTGAAGTCTATCATAGAGTGAGGTTAGTGTGCTAACCAAATTTTCTACGCTTACCAATCTGGGCTTTCAACTATTTTTCAAAATGAAGAACAACAGCGTGCTAACTCCACCTAGCGCTCTAAGCAGACCTATTAGCACTCTAATGACAGATGAAAACTGAATTTAAATGGCTATTTTTGAGATTTTTGACTTAATGCATACCCAAACACCTATAAACATACTAAATATATAAAATTGGACTTCAGGGACTTAGTGGACCGTAGCTCAAGTATCGAGGAGCTAGTCGGGTCGATTTGGGAGTTCGGGGAAGTTGGAGTGTGTATTGAGGTGCGTAAACCCATTGAAATACTTCACAAAATTCATGGTTTGTTTTATTTATATCAAATTTCATATGTGAGTGTTGGTGGGCATACATGGGGTTTCACTCCTATTTCAGTTTGCGTATATGTTGGTTGTGGCTAAATCGCTTGCACGGGTTACTTGTGTTTAGTTCTCCTGTCATCAGAAGTAGAATATATATACGACTATCGGGAGGGATGTAAGATGTTCCCTTAACTTGAAATAACATTTGGAGGGAGGTTGGGGTTTAATCATTGTAAGCCTATAAGTATATACATGGTTCATGTCATATTTTATCGATTACTGCCTGGTTTAGGTTATGGTTTTCTTGTGATCATACGGTTGTTTATTTATTAATGCTTTATTTTCGAGCATGTTTAGTTAGTATATCTTATTACCTTTATTCGCTGCTGTTTTTGCTTGTCATATGCTGCCTACATTCATACCAATATGATGTACTGTTGCTAGATGTTATATTTGAATATCTCGTAGTTTATCGATTTTATTTCAAAAATATTGTATGGACTTCTCTTGGGATTTTACTCACCGTACTCGTCACTGTATTTATTGGGTGACCGAGTGCAGATCCTTCAGCGAGGAAAGGCAAGGGCAAGGAGGTATTGGCAACTAACTTTGAGATAGTGACGCCAGCTTGTGTGTGATAACAATATGTATGTATTTACTTTTCATTGGGTTTTGAGGACTGTAGAACATTGAATACATGTATATGGATCTTTTGTTGTACTAATTTCACCTTTGATATATACATGGTGTCTTTTTGCAGGGTTTTCCATTACTTAGGATTGTGAAATATTGCATAACTTACTCATTCAAAGACTTCTGCTAAAAAATTGAAATATAACTTTATAAATTGATTAACTGGCTAATTAAATCATTAATACTTATATGGAGATTGATTACCTAAACTAGTGTTAGTTGGAAAAGTGTAAGCAACCAGTTAGGTCGTGGGGAGTCAAAGGTAAGTGAGCCATGACATTGCAGGGCTTGGTGAAGTGGGATACGACATGGCGGGTCCCAAGGTTACCTCAGGATCTCATATCATATCTAGCTCTATCCTTTTGAAGATCTGCAAATAACATGAAGTTCTATTGTCCATTAAGTAAGTCTTGAATCCCTCTCTGTTTATCTTGCTCATATCTCATAAGGCTTCATGATATTGAGCCCTATCCTATTTGTATTGTCTTCTCATCTTAGCAATCCACTGACTCTGTTGCCGTGGAGTCAAGTCCTCAAATGGTGGTACTGGTACTTGTGGTGGTCGAGGTGGTGGAAAAACTTCAAGACCATCCAAGTCATGCTCTCCTATTAATGAGTCTACAAACTCGTAGCCCTCAACCAATCCCTGTAAGTGATCCTTCTCCTCTGCATATCTTTCGTTCTACAACTCTTATGCCAACTTCGTTACTACTGCTGCATGATTCTCCTGTGCCATGGCTTACAATTCGGCTTTAAGTTTATCTTTCTCAGCTGTCTCTCTCACATCGTCAGAATTTTGGTATCCAGTCAGTGTTTTCAAATTTTGCATAAACTCATCATATATTGTTGCTTGAGCCTCAATATTAAATTATTCATCCTGAATCAATTGAACTCCAGCCTTCAAGCACATTTGGGTTATTAGGATTGGAAACAACAATTTTTTGTCTCTTTCACTCAAGAATGACTCCCTTAAGTTCTTATAAACCTTCTCCCCGACATTAATCCTCCCATTCTATATAATCTCATATAAACAAGTCGCTTTGGGTTTGTTTATCTCGCCCTGCTGAGTAGTCTGGCATAATGAACAACTAGAAAATATTGTCACATTCTATAAACTTTTCTTACACTCTCCTTCTTAATGTGATTCAACACATTCTAAGCTCTCATTATCCAACATTGTTGTTCTCAGATAACTAATCCTCTCTCTATGGCTCTAAAAGGATATAAGTTATAGGGTCTCTCATATAAATCATCCAGGAAGGTATGTGGTTCTTTATTCTTGTTCAAAAATTCTAACCCATAGATGTTATTTATTGAATGTTCATTAAATGGTACCATCACTCCTCTCACCTAAACTGGATCACTTTTCTTTGTAAAATTTGAATAGTCATAGAACTCGTAGACCATTTCACTCACTCCTTTAACCTTGTTCTCTCTATAGTCTTGAGTAAAATGTTTCCAACACCATTGCCTATTAAAGTTATCTACTTTTTATCATAATTGGTGATAATTGATTATTTAGACTTATATATGGCATTAATCTAGTAGTATATCTAGTATAAATATCCTGGAATGAGCTTAATTGACAGTATTTATGTATTTTTAAATATACAAGGTATAAAGTAGACAATGGAGTAATTTCACGATGAAATGAGGATAAAATGTATAAAATTATTATTGACGTCGTGGCAAGGATGCTTGATGTCGTGGGAGATGACTAGATAGTGTAGGCAAGGCATGGAGAACTGTAGAAAAAAAAAGACAATAGTTTTGGCACAGTTGCGGCGATGTGGGATAAAAAAAGACGGCGTTGGGGTGGTTTGAGCAGGGCGCCGAGTCTACTGAAAAGGAATAATGGACACAAAGTGGCCGAAGCTGTGGTGGCGCCGTGGCTTTACACATACATCACCGAATCATTTATGGACAATGCCGAGACAAAGAAAATAGAAATTTATAGTTATATTCAGTGGAATTATCTATTAGGGTTTCTAATTCTTTTCTAAAGTATCTTAGGAGTATAAATAGGTATTAGAACGTGGTATACTCACCAATTATCACCAAGAGCAACACATTAACAAAGATTACCACCAATTATCATAGTTTAACATAGTTTTACTTTATTTTTGATTATTTAGAAGAGTTTTGGAGGAAAAGACATTCAAGACTCACATTTGGTTGTTCAATGTTGTTTTCTTGCTTTAATTGAAGTTGTTCAATTCAATCTTTGATTACAATGAATATCATTATGCACATGTTTCTTTCAATGATGTGTGAATAGTTCATTAATCTTAGAGATCAATGGATCCTATCATATGAATATTATAATATAGTAGTTTCAATGGATTATGAAGATAAAAAGTGCAATGGTTGAAATTTGCATTGATTCTACACATAGTGCTATGAACATCTTGATCACGCATTTATTGATTAGAAGTTTTAGGGGTTATCTTGGCCATTGGAGCAATTAAGCCGGATATGGACGATACAACCATAAAATACATAACATCGACAAATAGTTATTAATTAAGGAGGCACAAATAGTAAGCTTAACTGGTTATGAATCTAAAGATTTGGAACTTAAAGCAATGTGGACCTTACATTATTCACACTGATATGTGGAGTTCTAGTTTGTACATTAGAATATTTTCCGTCATGACAGTGGGTTGAAGTGTATTTGATGGAAATATGTCTATTCTAATTAAGCATTGCACACACATAATGAAGATGAAGGAAGTGAGTTGAAAACCATAGTTACTCAATACCTATGAGAAGTTGTGAACTAAGATCTTCTTAATATAAAATTACAAGTATTTACATTTTTTAAGAATAGAATAGTTAGTTATAATCAATTAAAAAGGGATTTCCTTAGCAATTGAGTAAATCTGACTAAGCATACAGATTGCAATACACTTTTTCCTAAGGACAATATCCGTAATCAACGTAAGTTGATCACATTATTACTATACTTGCGGCCATGATCAAGTTCTTGGCACCATTTTCGGGGACAAGTAGCCACTTTAATTTAGTTAGTTTACAAAATTGTTAAGTTTTAGTTTAAGTAATTTACTTTCAAGTATAAAAAAAATAAATAAAAGGTTTAACTTTCAAGTTTAACAATCTGCACTTGATCCTTTGTGTTTTCTGTTTAGGGAGAATTAGTGCATACGTACTAAAGGAGAGAAGCACTTAGTGCATTATGACTCTGAGATTGACAAAACCAACAAATGAAAAAAAAAGAAAGGAATCAAGATGGGGGAGGATAAAGCACGAAACCAACAATAGGGCCGAGGGAATAACAAACCCAAATGTGATTTGGTAGTTCAGGATAGAGTGTAGGGAAAAAGATGTCTTCGTGACTACTTCAAGCTAGACGTTTAAGAGACTTACAACGGAGTGATGAGGCTTCCAACCAACACCACCGAGTTCGAACTTAGACCGTCTCTAATCAACATGCTGCAAAATAGCTTGTTCAACGGGCTAATGAATGAAGATCCAGTTGCATATGCAAAGAATTTCTTGGAGAAGTGTGATACCGTGCACATTACCAAAGTTACGAAGGAAGTGATCAAGATGAGAGTTTTTCCATTCTCATTGAGTGGGAAATCCACATCCTGGTTCCAAGGATTGAACGTAGAGAGTATGACCTCATAGGCGGAAATCAATCTAAGATTTATAGATAAATTATTTTCCTTAATGAAAGTCAATGAAACGAAACTAGTAATCAATCAATTCAAGCAGGAAAATGGTGTGTCTCTTGGGAAAGATTCAAAGAAATACTGAGGAGATGTCTAGGACATGGATACTTGAAATGGGTAAAGCTAAAGATTTTCTACTATGGGATGAATCGCAGCACTAAAACACAGATGTCGCAACATGTGGTTCTCTACTAACCAATAATGAGGATGGAACATTAGATCTCCTAGTTCTTATGTCTTAGGACTCTATGGCTGGTACTCGTTCCACAATAAGGAAACCAGCAAGCACTTATGTGATTGAATCGTAAGGTGCAATTATTACACAACTATCAAACCTAAGCAGTCAAATGGTGAAGCTTTAAATGGGATAACAAAATCCATTAGTGCAAGCTATACAACAACCCGTTAATCCCAAAGCCATGGTGGTTAATCAAATGGACATGCAGCAAGGAGTGGAGCTTGAGGAAATCAAATTCATGAACAACCGAAGCTATGGAAACATCTTCAGGCTGAAAGGAATGGCTCCTCAAAGGTTTTATCAAGGATACAATAAGTCCAACTTCTCATATGGAAATCCTAATAGCGCACTAAAGTTATCTCTAGGCTTTGATCAACAAGTCCAACAAGCAAAACTAGGGTAAAGCGAAAAGATAACTTCATTAAAGTCAATCGAGAAATTCTTGAACATTATCAACATGAAAAACATGTAACACCATGATAAGCATGAGAAAGAAATGGAAAATGTGAAGTAAGATATGAAAAGGATGAATGATGAGAGATCATAATCCATCAAGAACCTAAAGAGATAGATTCGTCAGTTAGCCATTATTTTGAATTCAAGGAAGGAAGGAAGTTTCTTAGTAACACTATGACAAATCCGAAAGAGAATGTTAGTGCTATTCACATGATGAGCACTACGATAACGACTGAGCCAATGCAAGAACCAGTGATGTACAAAACATAAAGAGTCACCACTTTGGCTATGAGAAAATATGAAATGGTGCATAAGAATGGAACAGAAATGAGGAAAGATGAACTTGAAGGATTCAAGCAACAAATGATCAATGTCTTGAAGAATAACAAGAAGGGGGAAAAATAATGGAGAGCTAAGAAAAAAGATGAAGAACCTTCTAAAGAAGCATCGAAATGAAATAATATTAAGGTGGTTCCAAAAAAATCAGAATAAAAGTTCAAGTTCACTCCGAAACTTCAACAAATCAAGAGGAGAGATCCTGGAGACATATGACACCAGGGAGCATTAATGAGCACTGGTTTAGAAACATCTTGTGTCATACGGGAGCCTCAATCAATGTGATGCCTATAAAGGTCATTTTACAAGCCTATTTGAAGATTAATTGTCCCGATACAACAAATTTCAAGTAGTTGATGCTAACTTGGTACCAACAATTGGGAGAGTCTTGAATGTGCATCTGAAAGTGGTAGACTCATATTCATAACTGATTTTGATATTATGGATCATAATATAGATGATGATGTGTCTATGATACTTGGGTGGCCATTCTTGAACACTGCTAATGTGATCTTGCATACGAAGAAGAAAATGATTACAATGAGTATCAAGGATGATAATGATGCCAAGAAGATTGTCTTTGTTGAAGGTTCAGAAGTACATCCAAATGGGAGAGATATCGTTATCTCTGACCTACAAATGGAGTATCTTGATTTAGTCTCAGACTAAATAAGTGAAAAGACATCAGGCTAATGACGTTAAACTAAGTGCTACTTGGAGACAACCCATGGGTTTTTAATTTCAATTTCTAAATTTTAGTTAGTTATTTAGTTAGTTTAGTTAGTATAATCCAAACGTTTTAGCTTTCTAACTTTCAAAAATTTTGTGCTAAATGTGCGGAAAGACCATTTATAGGGTGACGTTTTATCAAAATGGAAAAGTCTCGACTAACTCAGTAAAGAGCGTAAGAGAGCGAAGGAGTTAAAGTTGTAAAGGTCAGGTACATAGGCAAATCATGGGTAAGTTTTTATCGAATTTTCATATATCATGGTATTTCACGCTGTCACGATGCCTTGTGTAGTAATACACAGCTGGGAGAGCGCAAATATGGAGTTACCTAAAAATATGCAAAATTATAGAGACTGACTGGTCAACAATGTGTGTGTACACACATGGCACCATAGGCATAGGGAGACAGCGCTATCAGGACACCGAGCTGTGAGCAAGAATTGCTAACAGTAACCTCGGCTCTTTCTTCGAGTTGAGGGTTTTAAACCCCTTTCAAATTATATTTTCACACTTGAAACCTATTCCATACACCCCTCTAAAACCTAATATTTAGCAACTTTAAGAGAAAAAAAATGTTCCTAGTGATTAAGAGTGAATAGAGAGAATGCTATGGCATTTTAACGAAGTAGAGATTCAAGTGAGCACTAGGGTTTTAGTTTATGAGCAAAGTGAGAGGGCTTAAATTAATATAGGCTTGGAGAAGCAATCTACGCCAGAAATTAGTCTGCCATTGAGGTATATTTACAATTTCAATCATTATGCTTTGAGAATTTTGGAAATTCTAGATGAAATTGCATGACTTGTGGGTATGATGTTATTACAAAGGAATTTTAACTCGTGTGGATTATGAGCATTAATGTGGCTTATGGTGAGCTAGTCTATATCTTTTACATTATTTGGCATTTGAATGACCCTTATTGATAAAATTTTGATTTTAGGTGATTTGAATACCCGTGTAGTGAGTTGTTGTGTTATTTGAGTTTATTGAGAAAATGCCAATAACAAGATGGCAAGCAAGTCAAGTTAGTGAAGTAAGAGCAAATGATTATGAGACGTCATCCTTAAGAAATCGAATGAGGATGACCTGAGACCTTTTAAGTCTAAGTATTGCATTAGCAAATAGGCTAAAGAGATATATAAGGTCATTGAGCATAAAGAATTCATTTGCGATAGAGGAATTAATTTACCGAATAGGTATGATAAGAAAGTACACAATTTCATTAGGCAATAAAGTTGGGAGCAATTCACTCAAGACTATAGAGAGAATAAGGTTAAAGTGAAATTGTTTATAAGTTTTATGCAATGCAAAGTTTACCATGAAGGGTGACCCAGTGAAGGTGAGAAGGGTATTTGTCCCCTTTAATGAGCGTTACATTAATGGCATCTATGAGTTATGCATATGAGTATGGTTGAAGCCTCACAGAGTTTCCCTGATGATTTATATGAGAGACCCCATAACCTATACCTCGTTAAAGCCATAGAAAGAGAGCATTGGTTGTCCAAGGACAACAAGGATGGGTAATGGGAGCTGAAAATGTGCCGAAGCACATTAAGAAGAGGAGCATAAGGAAAGTTTATAGAATGTGGCAGCACTTTCTAGTTGCTTCATTATATCTGACACCTCAATAGGGCGAGATCAACGTGGAGGAGATCATCTACAACAACCTAAAGGAATCTATTATGTATGAAAGAGACAACAAATTTTTGTTTCCAATTTTGATAAACCAAATGTGCTTGAAGGCCAGAGTAAAACTGATTTAGGAAAAAGAGTTTGATATTGAGGCCCAAGCAACTATAGATGATGAGTTTATAGTCATATTGAAATCACCGACTGTTTACCAAGAATCTGAGAATGAGAGGGAGAGAGTTGAGATGGAAAAAATTTAGGCCGAGTTGGGGCTAAAGAGCAAGAGGATCACGCAACAGCAACAACAATAACAACAACAATAAAAAGTTAGCCGAAAAGTTGGAAAACAAAGGATATATAGAGGAGGAGGATCATTAGCAAGGATTTGTTGAGTGCTACGAGTTTGTAGACCCATTTATTAGGGAGCAAGACTTGGATGGTCTTGAGGTTTTTCCACTACCACAGGCACCAGTACCACCACTGGAGGACTTGAAACCATGGCAGCAGAGGCTGTGGGTTGCTAAGATGAGGAGACAATACAGAGAGGACAGGGCTAAGTATTATGAAGCCTTGGTGAGGTATGTACAAGAGCAACTGAATGGACAACGAAACTTCATGTTATTTGTAGATCACCAGAGGGACGTAGCTAGATATTAGATGAGTAGATAGATGAGACCTACTGACACGTCTATTGGCTTTTTAGCAGCACCAAACTACATATTTTATCCTATAGTGGTGCGGAGTAGAAGGGTGGAGTGTCCTTTAACACCGTCTTTTACTGGAGCCGAGGATGATGATGATGATGATGCGCAGTCCTAGAGTTAAGTCTTAGGATTTCTTTAGACCTTGGAGAGATGAACGATACATTTATACTGATTATCTTTTAAATTTGGATATTTTGTCACTTATTTAATTGTTTACTTTGTATATTTATGTATTATTATATCTTGCGTTATTATTATATGTTTGTGTGTTTGTTTTTTTATGTTTCATGCTTATTTTTAAACCTTGGGGACAAGGTTTGCTTTAAATTTGGGGGCATTACTACACTATGAAAAGTGGTAAGAATGGATGAGATAAGAATAAACATTGCATGTATGATCGTAAATTTTTTGTTTTTGAAGCTGTTAAAGAGGAAAGCGTGGTAGTGTGTTCTTTTTTCTATTTACTTATTATTTGAATATATTTAAGTAGTATAGATTAGGTTATATACAATAATATGTAATGAATAAGTAATTCATTTGCAAAGTTCATGCCTTTAATTGAGGAAGAGTATAATACAAGTGTCTTGTTGATATGAAACTCAAGAGAGTGTTATCAATTTTTGAAGAAAATAAGAAATGTAGCAACAACGGTATGATTCAATAATTAGAAACCTACAATTTTGGAAGACCATGAACTTGAAACAAAAGCAAGAAGAATACTAGAACACCTATTGTGAAAAAATTTAGATCTCTAAGGAATTATATAATAAGTATGAATCTTACTTGAGTATAAAAGTAAATAAAGACTAAGTACCAAAAGGGGAAGAAATAGGCAACATATTTAATGAAAAAGTTGGAGTTAAAGCTTGCTTGATAAAGTGATAGTGAGAAGTGCTAACAAGAGTTTAAAAAAAATAGATAGTCCTACAAGTTTTACAGGAAAAGTGCAGAGAACTTGATGGTTGGAAAAAGTGAGAAAAAATTGAATCCATAGGAAAAAGAGCAAGGACCGTACAACTAAAAAAATATGAGGAGATGAGAAAAAGAAAATAGATATATATATATAATAGAAAAAAGCAAAACTTAGATTAAAACTCTTCAAATAAAATATTTAGCTCAGTACAAGTAACTTAAATTAGTTAAATTTTAAATTAAGTCCTATGGACTCTTGAAGTGCTAAAGTCTACAAGACTAGTATGATCGAATGATCATGAGATTGTACACTTGCTATTTGAGTGTCGAGATAAAATAAACTTGTGAGTAGTGATGGTTTTGGTTGTGAACTACTTTAGTGTTTCAAAAATGAGTTGTATGTGTTGTTAAAGTTACAAGTTTTCGAAAGTATAAGTTTTTGCAAAGAAAAGCTCTTAAGTTGATTATTAACTTGAAGTTATTCGAATTAAACGATACTCCATGAATGATGTGAAATGAATATAAACTTAAGTAGTAGTAGTAAAAACACATTCTAAAATACACTTTTGCTTAGGACGTGCAAAATCCTAAGTTTGGGGGTATTTGATAAGTGATTACTTAGACTTATATATATCATTAGTTTAGTATTATATTTAGTATAAATATATCAAAATGAGCTCCAATTGATGGTATTTATGTATTTTCAGGTATATAAGGTAAAAAGGAGATAATTGAGTAATTTCACAATGAAACGAGGATAAAATGCATAAAAGTATTACTGAAGTCGTGGAAAAGATGCTTGATGCCATGGGAGATGACTAGACAGCGTGGGCAAGGCGTGGAGAACCAATAAAAGAAAAAAAATGAGACAGCACTATCGGCGTAGTGGCAGCGCCGTAAAATAATAATGGATGGCGCTGGGGTGCTCTAAGCAGGGCGTTGAGTCTACTGAAAAGGGAAATTGGACACAAAATGGCCGACACTATGGCGGCGTCGTGGTTTACACACATAGTGCCAGATCACTTATGGACAACACCGAGACGTAGAAAATAGAAATTTAGATTTCTATTTTAGATGGAATTGTCTACTAGGATTTCTAATTGTTTTCTAAAGTTTCTTAGGAGCATAAATAGTTATTAAAATGTGCTAAACTTACCAATTATCACCGAGAGCATTCCATTAACATATATTTGCACCAATTATCATAGTTTAATCTAGTTTTACTTTGTTTTCAAGTATTAAGAAGAGTTTTGGAGGAGAAGACATTGAAGACTCATGTGTGGTTTTTTGATATTGTTTTCTTGATTTAATTGAAGTTGTTTAATTCATTCTTTGATTGCAATGAATACCTTTATATGCATGTTTATTTCAATAATGTGTGAGCAGTTCATTAATCTTAGGGATCAATAAATCCTATGGTATAAATGCTATGCTAAAGTAGTTAGAATGGATTATAAAGATAAAAAGTGTAATGTTTAGAATTTGTATTGATTTTACGCGTAATGCAACAAACATCTTGATCACATGTTTGTTGATTATAGGCTTTAGGAGTTATCATGGCCATTGGAGCTTTTAAGTCTAGATATGGATGATATAACCATAAAATACATAACATCGATAGATAGTTATTGATTAGAGATGTATGAATAGTAAACTTAATTGATTATGAATCTAAAGACTTGGAACTTAAAGCAATATGGATCTTACGTTATTCAAACCGATAGGGGAAGCTCTAGTTTGCACATTAGAAACCTTTCCGTCACGACAATGGGTTGAACACGATTTGAAGGAAATATGTCTATTCTAATTAAGCATTGCACACACGTAATGAAGATGAAAGAAGTGAGTTGACATAGTTATTCATTATCTAGGTGAAGTTGTAAACTAAGATCTTCTTAATATAAGAGTTAAAGTATTTACATTATTTTGTTACAATAGAATAGTTAGTTAAAATCAATTAAAAAGGGATTTCCTTAGCAATAAAGTAAATCTAACTAAGTATATTGAGTGCAATACACCTTTCGCTGAGGATGATATCCGTAATCAACGTAAGTTGATCACATTATTACTACAATCAAGCCGTCATACTTGCAGACATGATCACTTGGTCGGTAGGTTTATTCATCTTTCACAAAAGAACTCTTTATTCTCAATGGCCTCATATCTCTCTTTGGCCTCTTTACTAATGTAGAACTTAGACTTAAAAGTCCTCGGGCATCGTCATTTGGAGCTCTCAAGGATGATGCCTCATAGTTATTCGCTCTAACTTCACTAACTTGACTTGTTTGCCTCATTGTTTTTGGCATTTTCTCAAAAATTCACACAACACAATTGTATGGTCCTAAATTTTTAATAGTGGAATTGGTCTGTAATTAAGGGTCACCAACCCATGATGTGGCTCGAGAGTAGGTACACGATCCCAACACTCAGCAGGAACACCAAGTAATAAATTATTATGATGTGATGAATTCTTAGCACATTTTATATGTGTAGACTACTAAGTCACTCCTACTAGTATATTGAAGTCAAGACGTGAGCGGGGACACGCCTCGAGATTTGTTCCGACATGGGACTGGGGTAGAGAGTGATGCGGTAAGTTAGGATTAAGTTGTGGCTTTCATAGTTGAATTGATGAGGCCGTGATTTAATTTATATTAAATAAAACCTAAGTTAGTTAACTATAATGTAAGTCATCGATGATTCTTGAGATACGTGCAGACACATCACAAGACCAATTGAGTTATGAATTGGTGTTATCAAGGGTGAGTTAGTGGAGAGTTGGTGGAATACGAATCATGTTGTAAGCCATTAGATCAGCCTCGAGATGTGTATACACACTAAGATTAATGGCTATGAATCAATCTTATCTTATATATACAAATGGGATGAGATAAAGCATGCAAATCATTTGCACACTATAACTTATGAAAGAATGAATTTGGAGAAGGGAGATTTGGAGAAGATCAATAGAGGTGGAGAAATTCTGGTGGATTTGAAGTTATGAGTTAAGCTAAAAGTGTCCTACAAATAGGTAAGCTAGTGTACACTATTAATTTGTAAATGTTTGTTAAAAAACTTAGAATTTTACTTCAGTTTTTGTTTTTGCTTAATTTTAGAGGGTAAAGAAATCATAGCAAAATTTCAAATGATACTAGCCACAAACCTCACATTTATCGACTATAACAAGTGGAACCATTGACCTTTTCAACCCGGGTTAACGAATCTCAATAATTAATTCCACACATAGCAAACTCCTCCATATCATCATTTATACAACACTTTGGTCATAATACTCAAGAGAAATTCTGCTGAGCCTAAATTTCTTAGAAGTTTTAGATGTTTTTTATTCAATAACACTACTCGTATTTATTAGATTCTCAGTTTATAAAATACAGACTAAGTCAGATCACCCTCAACCATCCAAACATTATATCTTCCGTAAATCAATAGTTCCAATTTAATATCATGCACAAAGCAAAGAATATACGCACAGTGCGAAAATAAAACAAACTTACTTACCCATATTACAGTTTTGTACCATCTCTAGATCTTATCCTATAATTGCCTGAGCTCTCTCTCAGGCCTTTGGTTACAGCTTGCTGGTAACCCACTTAATGTGGACACTAACGAACGATATGTCAAAACTGATGACATCTGTAACATGTCGAGGTCTCCTATGTCAAACCCAACTTAATTAGGTCATCTTACTGGCCTAGATTACCTTAACCACTTGATAATCTAGCAGCCTTAGTCTCTCCATCAATAAAAAAATAATATAAATATTTCATGGTAATCAAATATAATACTTTATAAACGACAAATGATTCTTAAGTAAATTTTAAACCTCAATGTTTGTTTCGATTGATTAAATAATCCTCAAAATTTCGTAAAAATTTTTCAACAGCATCACCTCTGTTTCTAAGCCTACACCAAAAAATCTGGCCTTTAAAAATCTTCAACAAAACCTGCTCGGCTTATTGGAAATGCCGAAGGACTCACAATCCACCCCATAAAAATATAAATTGTATGATTAAATACATATTCATTCTAATATGATTTAAAAGATCAAATCCTTAAATTAACATTATCTTCGCTCCAAAATAATCTCAATACGTCCCAAAACCGTTCCAGCCATTCTAAAGGAGATCATATTCACAATTAAACCCAAAAACCCATTTATAAAATATATTATATTAAAAAGCAATACATACATAAAGAGAAAGGAACTAATCATGTCTTAGATAATCTGATAGCTTTTCCTTTCCTTTATCACTCACACCAGTCACTACTCAATTATAAAAATCCAATAATGTCAGATAAGTATATCTCACACTATCCAGTACACCTGTAATAATCAAGTGCATTGTATTCCAAGAGATTCAACAATAATAATATCTCTTGGAATTGTGATGGGTAAATTGTAATAAAGATTCATGATTTAGAGAGGTAGTCCCTCGAGAAGCCACTCCCTCGACTCTCCATGAAGTATGATCTTGGCCTGCATCACAACACTTCCTAAAAAGTGTCTACAACGATAAGTGACTCCAGTCGTAGAGCACCACAATGTTCATCCTACCACACATATAGCCGATGAACATAATGGAACCTTTAAGAGCCTCCTTCCTCTCGTGTCCGTGAATGCATAACCAACAAATATGCAGTGATAAAACAGTGCATGCAATTATATTCGAGAAATACTCATACAGTGTAAACTTAACTATGGAATCTACTTAACCTTACAAATTCAATACTGCAATTCTCTTGCGTTTCGAGTCGGTAAACAAGTACACACAAGGTTCCAACTGCAATCTTACAATTACTTTGTATGTCCGGTAAGTTTCCATAACAATTTGTAATTTTTTTCAATTAGTTGCACTTAAATTGACCCAATCACATCCCGAAACCCTCAAAATACTTTTAAAATAAATTATCCGATGCTCGGATATCATTTTTGACTTAAGACTATTGTTCCACATCAAAAACTACATTGTCTAGGCTTAAATATAATTTTTCCAATTTATTATATATTTCTTGGTCTTGCCACAACCCGAAAATCTCGAAATCACTCCAAATCTCATCTTCGGATGTCTGAATCCCAATTTTGATTCCAAATTGTGGTTCAAAATCAAGAATTAACTTAGATTAGGGTTTAAGACAATTTTAACAATTTTTTGCATTTTTGATGTCGTAACATACACTACGAGGGAAAACCCCTATATAAATCCTCAGGAAAATCCCAAAATCCTTATTTTCCATAAAAATCCTCAACTTTCATCAGTTTTTTCAAAAATCCTATTCACTTAATTTTCCCTAATTTTCAAGGATTTTATTTACTTTTTTTCAAATTTTAAACTCTTTTTTTAGGAGGGGTTTGACCCCTGAATCGGACCGATCCGACTCAGTTGAACTGGACCAGGTTCGGTCTGACCGAGGGGATCAAACCCCTTTATTTTCTTCCTCAAGAACCGTTCTTCCTCTGTTTTACAAATTCTTTTCATCTTCTTAAATTGTTTGGGGTGCCAAACCCCATTAGTGTTCGGCAGGGGTGCTCACGGCTCCCCCTTCTTCTTCCTCTGGTCTCTCTTCCCTCACGTCTTGTCTCTATTTTTTTCTCTTTTCTTTTGATCCTCGCCTCCTCTCTTATCTTACACGATCACAGCCACCAACGACAACAACACCATCAATTACCTCTCTTTCTTTTGATTATAAATACCCACACCCACAGTCTCTCAAATAAAAAAATTGAATTTGAACCATTACCTCTCATTCAGCTATCAACACTGTCATCAACAAACACTCATGGATTCTCTATTTGAACCAACCTAGTGGCTTGAGAGAGAGAGGGCTTGAGAGACAGAGAGAGAAAGAGAAAGACAATAGCAACGAAGGAGAAGGAACAATGAAGGATATAACAAAGTTGAAGACGATGGAGCTTGAAGACGATAAAAAATGCACAACCCCCTTTTATTCGATTTCAAGTTTTGATAAAAGGGGTGGTAGGGGAATCAGTGATTCGTTGTGTTCAGGATTTCTTCATCACTGGTAGGTTCCTAGATTATATGAATGACACTTTAGTTGTTCTTATTCCAAAAACCAAATTTCCTCAAACTTTGGCGGAGTTTAGACCTATCACTCTTTGTAATGTAGTATACAAGGTTATTACTAAGTTTTTGCTAACAGGCTTAAGCCAGTAATGGAATATTTGGTGGCCATAACTCAAACTAGTTTTGTTCTAGGGAGGAAGATTGTTGATAATACCATACTGGTTCAAGAAGTAATTCATTATATGAGAAGAAACACAGGCAAGAAAGGTTGGATTGCCATTAAGATTGATCTTGAAAAGGCTTATGTCATGTTTGAGATGGGACCTCATTCACAATTCTTTAAAATCAATTGGCATGAATGCTCAAATGGTTGATAGAATAATGACTTGTGTTTCGACATCCAATATGCAGATTCTGTGGAATGGGGGCTTGACTGAGAAGTTTGTTCCTTCAAAGGGGTACGACAAAGGGATTTTTTATCTCCTTATCTGTTTGTTATTTCTATGGAACAATTTTCTCATGGTATAGTTTATGGTATTGAGAGAAATGTGAGGAAAGGTATTAAATAAGGAAGAGATTCTCCAATCATTTCCCATTTAGTTTTTGTTGATGATTTATTTCTCTTTGCTAAAGCTAGTGTACAACAAGTGAATGTAATTAATGCTACTTTGGATGCCTTTGGTGGTTTCTCGGGCCAGAGGGTGAATGCGATTAAAACTAAAATTTTCTATTCAAAGAATGTTGGACATCAACTACAATATCAGATTAGTCAAGAATTTGGTTATGGGATTACACAAGATCTGGGAAGGTACTTGGGCTCTCCTATTATACATGGCTGAATAAGAAAGGATACTTATGCTTCAATTTTGGAGAAGGTTCGTAGTAAGTTGTCAGGGTGGAAGGTTGCTACTCTCTCGTTGGCAGGTCGTATTACATTGGCTAAATTTGTGTCGCAGTCTATTCCCATGTTTCAGATGCAGTCTACTAAGCTTTAGGTTCATATATGTAACGATATTGATAAGATGGTTAAGAGCTTCATCTCGGGTTCGTCGAGGGAGAAGAGGAAAGTCCATCTTGTGAATTGGGAAACTCTGTGCCATGGTAAGGATTTAGGGGGTCTTGGTTTGCGCCACACTGAAGTAAATAACTTAGCATTTATACTAAGCTTTGCTGGGAATTTCAAACCAAACCATACTCGTTATGGGTTCAAGTTATGAAGTCTAAGTACTGTAATGGAGAAATTACTAGTCTTGTTCCTTAGGGTACTAAGCCAGCGTCAGTACTGTGGAGAAGTATGTGTAGTAATTGGACTGTGTTTCGGGAAGGTCTTACAAAATGTATTAGGGATGGTACTACGATTTCCTTTTGGATGGATAGATGGATTGAAAGTTTACCTCCATTATATGTGTATGGCACTCATGAGCTTTCTGAATAGGATATGGGACAGAAGGTTTGTGATTTTGTTCTTCCATCTGGGAGTTGGGACTTTGTGAGAATTAAAAGGTCTTTACCAGCCTCTGTGTGTGATAGAATCAAGCCTATTCATGTTCCTCTTTTTTTGCGGGGGAGGATAGGATAAGCTGGATGTTTAACAAGAGAGGGGAGTTTTCTATAAAAAAGGCTTATCAGTTTGTGGTTGGTGATGATAGTACCAGTAGAGTTAGAGGCTGGAGCAATGTTTGGAAATAGGATGGTCCTCAATGGATTCGTTCATTCCTGTGGTTGGCTAGAAATGATATGTTGCTCACGGGAGGTGAATGTCTAAAGCGTTGTACAACAGCTTCAGATAAATGTCAATTGTGTGATAATCATTCCGAGACAGTTCTACATGCTATACGGGACTGTATTCATGTTAAGGGGATATGGAATCAATTTATGGAAGTTCGTCAGGATGGAACCTTTTTTACTAATTCACTAGATCAATGGATAGATAACAATCTTAACCATAAGAACAAGAATTGGCGTACTAACTTTGGAGTCTCGTGTTGGTACTTTTGGTTTTGAAGGAATGATAAACTGTTTGGTTCTACAAAAGGGATTCCATCTAATCCTATCATATATATCATAGCTATATTTGAGGAGATACAACATTCATCTTTGTTGTTAACCTCAACAAAGGACTAATTGTTCCTGGCAGCCTTCGGGTCCTGACTTTCTGAAACTAAATTGTGATGGGGTTGTTAATCTGGACTCTGACTTTGCAGCTGCTGCCAGTCTATTTCGTAATCATAAGGGACAATTTGTGGCTGGTTATCATAAGGTTCTTGGTTGTTGCTCTCCCTTGAATGCAAAGCTTTTGGGAGTTAAACTGTGTTTGGATATGACTATACAACAAGGTTACTCTAGCATTTTGTGGAATCTGAATCTCAGGAACTAGTTTCTTACCTTCATTATTCTTCATCAGCTCAGTCTTTTGTCTTATTCTCGATATTCAAAGTATTTTGAATCATGAAAGAGGTTTTTCGGTCCATCATATATTTCGTGAATGTAATATGTACGCGGACACATTAGCTAGCGATGCTCTAGTTAGTGGTTTAGATATGGTCTTCTGTATCTCTCCATGTAGTTCTGTTTTATTAGCGTATGATGCGCCTATGATGTAATATTGCCTTGTCAAGTTATATATAAGAAAAACAAAATAAAATGGGTGGAAAATGACCTATTTGCCCCTATGTATTTATCCTTAACCATATAAATCAACTACCTTTTTTGGTAATTTGACATTTTTTATTTTCATAATTATCTCTTCAATTTTTGTCCAAATTAAACCACAAAAATACCCCAATTCGATATAAAATTGGAGAATTTATGAATATTCTTTGAAACTCTAGAACAACTTGTCTTCGCACGAAAATCGAGATGCGGGACCCATGTCAGCCCGTTAAGTTCGATTAGCGTTCAAAATTTGAATTTTAAATCTATATACAATTTTCTTTTTTGCAAAATTTGAAACGAAGGTTCATGCTAATATTTTAACTATCTCGGAGTCCATCTCAACATGTATCTCGAGATAAAACCCTGCTAAACATCGAATTCACTCGGTTAACTTGAATTTTGGAAAATAACACACTATATAATACACAACACTGGGCACACATCACAAAAAGAATATAATTAAAAATCTCGATTTCACTGGTATTTAACTCTTGACTTACGACAAAGACCATAATTAGGTTCCATTAATCCCGAATTAGCTATAATTATCGATTTAAAATTTTTGGGATTTAAAAATTATCCCAACTAATAAGAATTTCGTCATCGAAACTAAAATTGAATTAAATTTACCTAGACTAAAAGAGATTCAAAAAATGCTCTCTCATGTATGTCTTTCGTTCCCATGTTACCTCCAAATCACCGTCAAACTGCCACCTACCCGAAACAAGTGGAAATTTTTTTATTTGAAAGCTTTTGGAACTTCCTATCTGCAATAAGAATAAGTTGATCTTCATATGAAATCATTACCCTATAAATCAAATTAGTTCCATTCTACTATGCAATGCGAATTAATTTCCATTCGCCTAAGCATAAACACGTGAAATACATCATGAAATCCCTTTAACTGAGGCAGTAATGCAAATCTATACGCAACCTTCCCAATCCATTTTACAGTCTCGAAAGGTCCTATAAATCAAGGTGAGAGCATTCCTTTCCGTCCAAACCTGTAATGGCCTTCGCAAGGGAGACTTTCAAATAAACCCAATCTTCTTTGCTTTATTCCATAACCGATGATAGAGATTATAATAACTATTATGCCTATCTTGAGCGCTTTCAATCTTAGACAAATCTATTGAATAACTCAGTATGATCTCGAACCATCTGTTGCCCCAACTCTGCGAAATCCTTCGATTCAACCCAACCGGTAGGATAAGAATAAAAATTCCTATATAGAACCTCTACCGGAGCGACCTTAATACTCGATTGACAATTTTTATTGTAAGAGAAGTCACACAAAAATATGTATTATTCCCATGAACCTCTAAATTCCGATACACATGCCTTGAGCTTGTCTTCTAACACCTGGATCAACCTTTCAGTTTGACCATCCACCTATGGATGAAATGCAGTACTAAAATAAAAATGAGTGCTCAACAATTCTTGTATACCTTGCCACAAACTCGATGTGTACAGAGCATCAAGATTAGAGATTATCGTCAATGACACTTTAAACAAGTTACCCACCTCTCGCTCACACAACAAGCTCAACTGTGTAACGGTATCGAAAAGTGACATAGGAAGAAATTGAGTAGACTATGTCAGTCCATCAACAATAATCCAGCCCGCATCATGTTTGCTCCGTGAAGTAGGCAGATGACTAACAAAATCCATCGCAATGTACCTCAAAGTTTATGCCTATCGGTCTTAGGCCTTATTTGGTTAGGGGTGGGGTTATCTCCTAGGAGATAACTTACAGGGAGTTGAGAATTAATATTGTTTGGTTGCCCTACTTAGCTGCAAGTTATCCTCCAACTTACACCCTAGGGTATGAGATATCTCCCCACCACCCCCTAGTAAGTTATCTCCCAGGAATTGTAGACACAATTACCCCTCATTAATAACTCATTTATTACCCATCTCCCTCTTGTTTGAAGGTTATTCACTACAAGAAATTTTAGCTTTTACTACAAATTTGACGAATCATTTGTCACGGTTTAAAATAAGCATATCCAATAGGCGTTTTAGTGACGGTACATTAATCGTAAACAAAGATTTTATACATTAACACTTATTTTTGTCACGATTTAGATTTTGCGTGATGAAAAGAAGCCTTAGAGACGAACATGTTTACATCACAAAAAGGTAAAAAAATTTCGTCACGTAAAGTGTGTTTGCTCACAATCATTATTCCGTAACAAAAGAAAACACAATTTTTTATGCACGCGCGAAACCCCCCGCAACCTCCTTCCCATTTTTTGTTTCCATTTTTTTGCGCGAAACCCCCCGAAATTGTTTCCGCCCTTCTCGTCCAACTCCTCCAACTCCTTCATCCGCCCTACAACAAACACCAATCATCCTCCTCAAGCCTCCGATCCGCCGTCGTCGTCATCCTCGTCGTCGCGCCTCCACTTCTTCGTCGTCGCGCCTCGCACTCCTCCCCCCTCTACTTCGTCGTCCTCTTCCCTGGTCGCTGGTCGTCATCCTCTTCCCTGGTCGTCATCCCCTTCCCTGGTCGTCATCCTCGCTCCTCCTCCCTGGTCGTCCCGCATCTCGCCGACGCCTCACCTCGCGCCTCTCTCCCTGGTCGGCCGGTGCCTCTGCTCCCTGGTCGCTGGTCGCCGGTGCCTCTCGCTCGCTGGTCGCTGGTCGCCTCTGCTCGTTGGTCGCTGGTCGCCTCTATTCCCTGGTTCGCTGGTCGCCTCTGCTCGCTGGTCGCTGGTCGCTGGTTCGCTGGTCTCTGGTCGCCTCTGGTCGCTGGTTGCTGGTCGCTGGTTCGCTGGTCACCTCTGCTCCCTGGTCGCTGGTCGGCGCCTCTGCTCCCTGGTTGCTGGTCGGCGCCTCTGCTCCCTGGTCGGCGCCTCTACTCCCTGGTCGCTGGTCGGCGCCTCTGCTCCCTGCTCGGCGCCGCCGCTCCCTAGTCGGCAAAAATAAAGGTAGACTTCAACCTCCATGGCCGATGCATAAAACTGGCAATGTATTTTCTCCATGAACTGCCTTTTTGAAATCACAAGTGTTTGATGCTATTGAAGCCAATCCAACTGAAATCATGCTTTTTAGATCTGTAAACAAAGAAGAATTTGATTCACAAACCCAAATTTTACTCGACTCCTTAAATTGACAAAGAAGAATTTTGCCTCAATACCAATCTCTAAATGTAGGGAAAAAATTGCTAGCTGTTACATTTCAAACTAACAAAAAGGAGATTTAAAGTAAGTAATAGCCTAGATAATCAATCACCATTTCACCAGCTCAACTTGGTTGAGAAATAGACAACACCTGCAAAGATCTCAAGAACAAATTAAATAGTATATAACATGCGGGTGTACTTTCTTAAATTGTCAATGATATCAATGACGAAACAGAGGTACAAGAAGATTAGCATAGTTACTAGTATCAGTTAAAACTTTTTAAAATTATCAATCAAACAATTGTGACGAAACGTACCCCAATTAAACGCTATTCTACACTCAACATACATTTTCTTCATCTTCAATGAAGACATGGGAATTCCGGGCTTGGATTTTTGATAATTTAAAATACTAAGGTGTAGTACAACAAAGGCGATGATTTTTGATCTCTAAATTTTTTATTAGTGTACATTTGATCGCTGAATTTTTATTGTTATTCATTAAATCCTTGAACTTTTGAGTTTTTGTGATTTTGATCCCCTAAGTTTAAATTTTCTATGTTTTTGAGGGAATTTTTTTTTTTTTTACTTTTGTTGGCCAATGTGAGTTGTTCGATTTAAGAGTATAAACTACTTTGCTTTTTTTGACTAGTCACACAACACTCTTATTACCCACATCGTTGAAATTTGATACTTTAAATGATGGAAAAACTAAATGTATATCTTTGTTCGATTTAGTAATAGATATTAATAAAAATTTAGAAACCAATACCATGAAGTATACAAAGTTTAGAGATGAAATGATGAATTTTGCTTTATTAATATTATGAGAATTAAAAATAAATTTTCTATTTAAAAGTGAATACCTGTCAAATGGCAGATGGCCTCTGATACAAGGTTGTGAATTTTCTTACATTCCTACAATGTGTGTATTTGGTATGATATTTCATATTTATTTTACCAGTAAAGCATGTCATGATCAACATTATAATGCATTAGAATAATGTATTGAGGTAATTGCTTAATCGTTGATGTTATAGTTGTTTGTAATTTCATGTTCGTACACTTGCTAGGGATGATTAATATATTCTATTGTAATAATCTTAATTTATTTGTGTTAATGTCATGTTTGATAATCCCAGTGCATAAATAATGGATAAGAGTTGGATATCTTTAGTTGATCGAAATTCTCAAGAATGTATGGATGGGTATGAACAATTTTTAGATTTCGCTTATGCCAATAACGGGAGAAAGGAAAAAATTTATTGCCCATGCAAGGAGTGTTGCAATAGATTTTTAAAGTCAAGAGAAAATGTTAAAGGACATCTTATTTTAAATGGATTCTTAAATCATTACAAAAATTGGATTTATCATGGAGAATCTAATACTCCTTCAGATTGTTATGAAGATAATGAAGAAAGACATAAATCGTTTCATGATGATATGGTTGGAATGGTACATGATGCATTTGGGATTCCTAATATTGATGATGCGAGACTGAAACTCGAGTGAATCTACACAAGTGTTTGGACCTAATGAAGAAACCAAATCCTTTTTTAACCTTATAAAAGATGCAGAACAACCATTATATCCAGGATGTGAGAAATTCACTCAACTTTCATTCATTGTACGGATGTTGAGCTTGAAAGTAATGAGTGGTTGGACAGATAAGTCGTTTACTTTGTTGCTTGAGTTGTTGATAGAAGCATTTCCTGAAGGCGTCCGATTACCTAATTCATATTACAAAGCAAACAAAATGACCACAGATTTGGATTTTACTTATAAAACATGGGATGCATGTCCTAATCATTGTATGTTGTTCAAAGATGAAAATAAGGATATTGATGAATGTGTTATTTGTCATGCATCAAGGTATAAGGAAGATGATTCTAATGACCCAAATACAAGTGAGATATTTTCCATTGAAAGATAGATTGAAAAGATTATTTATGTCATCGAAAACATCTTCACTCATGACATGGCATGCAAAAGAGCGAATTGATGATGGTGTATTGAGGCATCCTGCAGATTCTCAAGCTTGGAAGGCTTTTGATACAAAAAATTCTTCATTTGCTAGTGAAATACGAAATGTAAGACTTGGACTAGCAACAGATGGATTTAACCCATTTAGGAATATGTCGTTAGTTCATAGCACTTGGCCTGTTGTATTGATGTGTTACAATTTGCCACCTTGGTTGTGCATGAAACAACCATTTTTGATTTTATCAACACTCATTGATGGGAAATATGGACCAGGGGATAAGCTAGATGTATTCATGCAACCACTTATTGCAGAGTTGAAAGAACTATGGAACGAAGGCGTACTCACATATGATGCATCCACAAATGAAATGTTCAAACTTCATGCTGCATTGTTGTGGACCATTAGTGATTTCCCCGCTTATGCTTATCTCTCAGGGTGGAGCACCAAAGGAAAGTTTGCATGTCCTTGTTGCAATATAGAAACAAAATCTCAATGGTTGAAGTATGGTGGTAAATATTGCTTTACAGACACCGAAGATTTTTACCTATGGATCATAAGTTTCGGAGGGATAAATTTTTTGATGGGAAGTGGGAGTGGGATAACGTGCCTAACTATTTGACAGGTAGTGGGGTGTTACATCAGCTAGATAAGTATGAGATACTTACTGAGTATAGAAAAGAAGATCTTATGAAAAAAATTAAAGTAAGCAGTGTTAAAAGACGAAGAGAAGAAGATGAGGAGCCTGTCATTGTCAAGAATAAGGTGCATAGTTGGAAAAAAAAAGTATATTTTTCGAACTTCCGTATTGGGAGTATAATTTGATGCGCCACAATCTGGATGTGATGCATATTGAGAAGAATGTTTGCGACAATGTGCTTTTTACATTATTAGGTGTGGATGGAAAATCTAAAGACGGTTTGAATGCAAGACGTGATTTGCAGGAAATGGGTATTAGAAAACCTTTACATGTTCAAAAAAAGGGTTCTAATAAATTTTATATACCTCCACCATGATTTTCAATGAATAAGAAAGAAATAACTATCTTTTTAGAGAGATTGAAGAGTGTGAAAGTGCCAGATGGGTATTCTTCAAATATTTCACGCTGCGTCAATGTTAAAGAACGTGTTATTCGAGGTCTCAAAAGCCATGACAACCATATTCTCTTACAACAATTACTTCCTTTGGCTATTCGAGGAGTGTTGCCAAACGATGTTGTTGCACCGATTATTGAGTTAAGTCATTTCTTCAAGCAACTGTGGTCTAAAGTTAATAGACTTTCTGATTTAAAGGTTATTGATGAACGTATATCACTTACGTTATGTCATTTAGAAAAAATATTTCCCCCATCTTTTTTTGATGTCATGGAACACTTGCCAGTGCATTTAGCTCAAGAAGCAATGGTTGCAAGAAATGTTCAATTTCGATCAATGTATCCGATTGAGAGGTTTTTACTCACACTTAAAAAATATGTGCGGAATAGAGCTCATCCAGAAGGTTCTATTGCAAAAGGTTATTTGATGGATGAGTGTATGAATTTTTGCTCAAGATACATTGACGAAAATGTGGAGACAAAAATGAATAAAGCACTTCGAAATTATGATGGTGGAAACGACGGTGGACAACCATTTGGAAAAGAAGAAGTAGTATTGCTCGACAATATCACATGGGTCCAAGTCCATAGATGTGTGCTTGTTAATACTGATGAGGTTTTACCATTTCAAAGGTAAAGAAATATCTTAAGTTTTTTTTAATATTATTAAAGGTACTATAATAACTAATTTTATCAATTATTATGTTCAGTATGCACCTTGAGGAGCTTGCAAGAGAAATGTCAAGTGCATCAGAACGCACTATTAGAAAAAGACACAATGAAACATTCCATACATGGCTTATGAATCATGTAAGTAATATTTATTCATTTTTTGCTACTCAAATAATATGCTTTCAATGTATATTAATGCAAATATGAATCAATTTAATTTATAGGTCCACAATTTGCGAACGTCGTCAGATGGAACACTTTCAGAGGAAGTTGAAAAGCTTGCAAATGGCCCTAGTAAATATGCTCGGAGATTTAAGGGGTATATAATAAATAGTATGCGTTTTCGCATAAAAGAAATCAACAATAGAAGAGCAACCCAATATAGTGGTATATATATGGATGCAGGTACCATGAGTTATGCCAGTATTAATGATAAGAATCCACGTTGGGGCAAAGTCACTTACTATGGAGTGCTCACTGATATTTTAGAGATAGTTTACCCTACCAACCTCAAGTTTGTTTTGTTCAAAGGTGATTGGATTGACTATAAGACTGGGAGGAAAACAGATGATTATAAATTCACCTTAGTGAATTTCAATCGTCTTCTATATCGGAATAATCAAATTGGAGACGAACCTTTTATTTTGGTGGCTCAAGCGAAACAAGCTTTCTATGTGAGAGATCCTCTAGATCCTGATTGGTATGTTGTTGTCAAAGTGACAAGCAGGGATGCTTTTGATAATATTTCACAAATAGAAGATTGTGAACATCAACAGTTAGCTGGAAAGAAAAGTGGAGATGACAATAATTTCGTATGCGTGAGACATGATGTCGATGGAACTACAATAGAAGTAAACAATGTTGAAGATTGAGAAGAATGGATTGTGCATGATTATTCATAAAATTCTTATGTACCATATTATGAAAGTTAGTGAGTCATTATTTTGCTACCTTTGATTCATGCAACTCAATTTATTATTTTTTATTTTCATGATGATTTGTTCAACATTATAATTATCATCATTTCAGGTCCATGGCTCGTGGAAAGTCTTCGAAGAGAACTAAGGAGGATTATCTCAATTCAAAAAAATAAGCACAAGTTGAACAATCGCATGAAAGTGATAAAACAAGTGAAACATTGATGCATTCATCCGATGAAGGTAAAATTTTGAATTTTGATATCGAATATTTCTTATATTACAAACACTATTTCTAATTAATTCTGCATACAGAGGAACAATCAATTACAGCAACGAAAAAAGGTAGAGGTCCAGCCCGTCCAATTCGTATTTGGGGGTCTGGAAATAAGTTGAAGCTGCAATTTAATGACTTCATGCAACCTATTGAAAAACCTCAATTAAATTCTCAACGCAATTAGGCATCATGGCTAGAAATGGGTATTTAGTACCATTAACGTATGAATCATGGAATGATGTGCCTGAAGAAAATAAGAATGCCATTTGGCGTGAGGTACTTGAAGTTTACATATATGCATGTTTGGAGAAAGTTGGAATTCAACTGCCTATCAACGTCAATCAAGTAATTCATCGCCATTATTGTTTATACTTGAAGTTTACTAATTATGTTATAATTACAAATGAGACAATTAATTGATTTTTTTGATTACATATGTCGAGTTCAGATATTGGAAGCTCACATAGGCCTCATGTTCAAACATCTTCTCATGATGGATGTTCTCCTGCTCGTTGATTATTCAAAAGTGAACGATCAAAAAGGTAATAATTTAAGTTTTGCTAGCTAGAATATCTTAAGTTACCTCCATGTGACCAACTTAAGAACATCCACCTTCATGATTGTTATTTTGAACATTTACGCATCTCTAAACTTGACAATTTATTCTATCATTGAGTTGAATGACATTTGCTAGCTAAACTACTATTTCAAGAATTGTTAATGCTTTTAGTATATGTTGACCCTCTAACTTTTGATGATTTTTTGAGCTTTTTACTATTTTATGTTCTATACAAATGAAACTCATAAATTTGCACCAATAATTTAAGCACTATGCATGTTTGAATATATTTGAGTTAGATGATTATTTGATGCATGTTGAAGTTTGCACAATGTTTAAATTTTTTGTGAATCTTTAATTTAAGGGCATGTTCTGCTAAAATTTTGGTAATACATTATGGTTCACTAAAGAAGAATGTATTTGACTTGTAGAATTATTTGATGCAAGTGGAATTTTTAAGAATCTTAAATTTAAAGGGAGGTTTTGCTTTGGAATTTCGTAATACATTATGATTCATGAAGGTGATTATATTTGACTTGTAGAATTATTTGATGCATGCGAAAGTTTGCAAAATGTTTAAATTTTTTTGCTAATCTTTAAATTAAGTGAAGGTTCTGTTGAAATTTTATTACTACGTTATGATTTATTAAAGATTTTTTTATTTATATAAGTGTTTAAGTGCAATTACTTATATTTAATTTTGTTTATGGATTGATGACAAGATTGGCGATATAAATTCAATACCTTACTCTCTTTTCCATTCCATCTCTTTCACTTTTTCTTGTTTCGAGCCTAATTGAATGCCCAATTCTAGCTTAGATATAATGGTGGAAAAGTAAGAATTGAAATGTTATTTAATGTTGTCATAAGATAGACAAGACCTTAGGTAGAGTTTAGTTGAAAAATTATTCTCGTGATTGGTTTGTCATAAGATAGACAAGACCTTAGGTAGAGTTTAGTTGATTATTCAAAAGTGAACGATCAAAAAGGTAATAATTTAAGTTTTGCTAGAATATCTTAAGTTACCTCCATGTGACCAACTTAAGAGCATCCACCTTCATGATTGTTATTTTGAACATTTACTCATCTCCTAAACTTGACAATTTATTCTATCATTGAGTTGAATGACATTTGCTAGCTAAACTACTATTTCAAGAATTGTTAATGCTTTTAGTATATGTTGACCCTCTAACTTTTGATGATTTTTTGAGCTTTTTACTAGTTTATGTTCTATACAAATGAAACTCATAAATTTGCACCAATAATTTAAGCACTATGCATGTTTGAATATATTTGAGTTAGATGATTATTTGATGCATGTTGAAGTTTTCACAATGTTTAAAATTTTTTGTTAATCTTTAATTTAAGGGCATGTTCTGCTAAAATTTTGGTAATACATTATGGTTCACTAAAGAAGAATGTATTTGACTTGTATAATTATTAGATGCAAGTGGAATTTTTAAGAATCTTAAATTTAAAGGGTGGTTTTGCTGGAATTTCTGTAATACATTATGATTCATGAAGGTGATTATATTTGACTTGTAGAATTATTTGATGCATGCGGAAGTTTGCAAAATGTTTAAAATTTTTTGCTAATCTTTAATTTAAGTGAAGGTTCTGTTGAAATTTTATTACTACGTTATGATTTATTAAAGATTTTTTTATTTATGTAAGTGTTTAAGTGCAATTACTTATATTTATAACTTTGATATTTTAGATGCGCAATTGGATGAGACTTCAAAGGGTATAGATGATGAACTGCAAGAAAGCTTCACGTGAAGAAGAAATAGAAGAAGCATGGAGTGAAAACATTGAAGAAAACATGGATTTATTTTATTTTACTATGTTAGAATTAAGCCATGAAGAAACCTGTCAAAGTTTAATTTTATTTTGCTATGTTAGACTTCTAAATTAAGTATTATCATTTTTTTGGTACTTTGGATTCAAAATCACAAAAATCAAACTTTGAATAGATTGATAATGTTGGCCTTGTAATGCAAGTAAAGTAAATTCTAAATATTTTAATAGATGCAATATTTTTATATTGACAGATGCAAGATAGTTACAACAACTTTTATATAAATACTTTTTTTTTGTGACGGACCAATGTACATATAAAATATTATTATTTTTTGTCACCAGTAGAAAGTCGTAACTACATGTATTTGTGACGGACAAAGTCTTGTGACGTAAAACATTTTTATTCGTTGTTTAATGAAACGTTTGTGACGCAAATACAGTCGTAACAAAAATGTGTTTTTTATGACGTGCAATACTCCCGTAATAAATATGTCAGAGATCCGTCATAAAAGGTATTTGTCACGCTAATTTCCATGACAAAAACATTTTTGCAACGGAGTATACGCAACTTTAGTTTTTCCGTGACAATACCGTGACAAAAACTATAGGTGACGGAAAAACAACTTGTCCTTACGGAATCGAAGCCGTGACAAAAAGTATAATTTCTTGTAGTGATTTATGTCAATTCATATTCTTTATTGTTTAAAAATTTGAAACTTCACTAAAAGTTTAAAGTTGAACCGAACATAAAAATATTAACTCCAAGGAGATAACTTCCAACTAACACTATAAGTTAGCAAAAACAAACTAAACGAGGCCTTAAATTGTTGACAAATCTCACACCTCCTCATATAGTCACCCACATCAGCTTTCATCCCTAACCACCAGTACAATCACTTCATATCATGATACATTTTGGTCATGCCGGGATGAATGTTATATCGGGACTGATGATATTCTCTATCCTAAGTCTCAGCCATCGATGAAATCCAAAGTCTGCCTCTTAGTCTCAAACTCTGATCTATAGATTCAACTCAATTTGGATTATTGATGTCAAGAATAAACTCCTTAAACTTCATATATTTCGACATTAGCTTGTTGAAACCTCCGATAAAGTCATCGCGATGACCTTTTCAGACAAACCGTACTCATAAGTCAATCACCTCTTCCATTCCCAAAATACTTTATCACATTCTTTTGATCATATGAATTCAATATTTTTTTGAGTAAATTTAGTGATTGGTGCAGCAATATTAGGAAAATCTTTTAAAAATCTATAATAATAACCAGCCAAACCCAAAATTTCATCTTAGACAACCAAAACTCAAAAAGAACTAAAGATTCCTCTAGTTAAATCTCGATTCTAACCTCGGTACTAATGGTTCCGACAAGAATTTCCATTTCTTGATCAATGGCTATCCTAGCCCTAGTTAGAGGCAACTTAGATGATGTTTCAGTGTATGTAAATATTGTACAACTCGGAATATAAAAGAATATCGTCTTATGGAACAATCCAAATATACATGATAAGTTGTTAACCAATCCCTTTCCTAACAATACCTCAAACTCTATAAACTCTAATACATATAAACCAGCTGCCATCTCATGTCCAAAGATCTCAACAATAAATTTTCCATACATAATGTGAGGACACACCTTAACCCAATTACTATGTTGAAGACAATATGAATAGGGACTCGCAACGGTGTTAACCCTAACTCAATTATCGTACTAGCAGATATAAATGAAATCATAGAACCATAATCAATTAAAGAATATATAAGTTAATACCTTCAATAAGATCTTGATTTGCATCTTAACTTGGTTCAGTCACGACCTGAACATATTCCCTTATTTGTTGTTGAGGTTGTGACATACCAGTGGATGCTCCCAAAATTTGTGGACATACACTTATGTAATATCCTTTCTTTCTACATCTAAAAATTGTAACTGCACTCAAATCTCAATGCCAATCTCGGATGATGTGATCCTATTTCCCATACCCAAAAATATGTAAGTATAGGTTTACTACTTATAGAAGATTCCTGGCTAATTGCCAGTCTCTGACTCGAAGCTTGTCCCTGAGATGCTTGACCCTTGCCTCCACTATTCTGCGACTGAAATGTTTCACTCTGAGCCAAAGGGTTCATGTTTGTCCTAATCCTATCTATGTCAACTTTGAGGGTCTACTATTTGTACTTGAAAAAAGATTATGATGCATATATGATGGAACAATAGGTGTCGTCGGTGTGAATAGTTGATCTCCACTATTTCCTTTTTATTGGAAAATCGAGTCAAACCTTTTTGGAAATCTTTTCTTACCCTCGAAACCTAAGCTTTGTCCTGACTCCACAATGCCCGAATATCATCGTGATTCATGCTGAAAAGTTTGTGTTGTCTCATAGGCTCTGGCCCTATGTCAAACCTCTCGCAGAGTGTTCGGCTTAGTCACTAATATAATGGTACCAAGCTCTTCCTGCAGCCCTCAAAAAATAATAAAACTAAGCATTGTACTGAGACAATGACATGTCTCCCTGAACTAGACGAACAAACTCTAGTTTCTTTTTGCAAAATCAAAGAACTGCTCAGTGAACTCCTCAAGAAAATGAGCCCAAGTCTCAAATACGGGATGTTCGTCATACAGAGATCTCCACCAACTCTCAGCATCGGCCTACAGATAATACGAATATATCGAAGCTCTCAAATGTTCATCAGTACCCAACATGTTATGAAGCTTCTCATGATGGATAACCCAAGTCTTCATAGTCCTCTAGTCCAATTCACCATAGAAGTACATATGGTCGTACTTCCTGAACTCTCTCCTCTGCCTTTCCTTCCTTGACATTCAACTAATATTTGTTGGTTCAGCTTGAACTAGAACTGCAACAACCAGTTCAACTTCGAGATGAACTACAGAGGTAGCCTGCTCCTCTTGAGTGACTAGTGTGGCAGTAAGGAGCTCTTGAGCAACACAAACCACATGTGTCTCAACTGCCACTGTGCTCGTAAGATACTTAACAACTGTGACATTTACCTCACCAGATCCACAAGTTATGGATCCCTTTCGTCGTTGCTAGATCACTTTCCCGACTCTTGCTATACTATGTGTGGATACCATAACTATATCCATCGATATCTCGATAATATAAAACACGAATAACATAATCATTACGTTTTAAAACTTTTTAACCTCGTTCCATCCCGTTACTTCACAACTAATCACTCATTAAACCTCAATCAACAAGATTCATTTAGAATCCTATACTCTGATACCAACATTGTCATACCTCACTTTATTAAGGCATCTGACCAGCCTAGATTACCTTGACTTCTGATAATCTAGAAGCCTTAACCTATGAAATAAATAAATAATATAAATATCTTGTGATAATCAAGTATAATACTTTATCAACCATAAAGGATTCTAAAGTAAACCTCAATGTTCGTTTTGATTAATTAAATAATCCTCAAAATTTTGTAAAACTTTTTCGACAACATCTCCTCTATTTCTAAGCCTTCACCGAAAAATACGATGTTTAAAAATCTTCAACAAAACCTGCTCAGCTTGGTGGAAATGTCGTAGGACTCACAATCCACCCCATAACATTATAAATTGTATCGACTAAATATATATTCATTTTAATCTAATTTAAAAGATCGAATCATTAAAGTAACATAACCTAAGCAACAAAATAATCTCAATCCATCCTAAAATCGTTCTAGCCATTCCAAAGGAGATCACATCCACACTCGAACCCAAAAAAACCCATTTATACAATATATTATATTCAAAAAAAATACATGCATTGAGAGAAATGAACTAATCAAGTCATATGACAATCTGATAAGTTTTTCTTTCCTTAGTCGTCGCTCGCACCTGTCATTACCCAATTATAAAAATTTGATAATGTCAGATAATTGAATCACACACTATTTAGTACATTTGTAATAATCAAATGAATTGTATTATGAGAGATTAAACAAATAATAATATTGCAAGGAATCATAAATATACTAATATGTAATTTATCATGTTTCTATTGACCAACAACAATCAGACGATGTCTTCCAAAAGTAGCAGGTAAATAATAATAAAGAATCATGATTTTGAAAGGAAGTCCCTTAAGAAGCCATGCCCTCAGTTCTCCATGAAGTACAATCCAGGCCAACATCACAACCCTTCATAAACAAATGTCAACAAAAATCAGTGACTCCAGTCGTAGAGCACCACGGTGTTCATCATACTTCACATATATCCAATGAACATAATTGGACCCTTAAGAACCTCCTTCCTCTCGTGTCCGTGAATGCATGAAAAATAAATATTTAGCGATAAACTTGTGCATGCAATTATATTTAAGAAATACTCATACAATGTAAAGGTTACTATGTGATTTACTTAACATTACAAATGTGATACCGTAGTTTTCTTATGCTCCAAGCTGGTAAAATAGTCCACATTGTTTCCAATTGCAATCCTACAATTAATTAGTAAGCTCGGTAAGTTTCTGTAATAGTTATATAATTTTTTTTCCAATTATTTGCACTTAAATTGACCCAATCCCATCTCAAAACCTTTAAAATACTTCTGAAATAAATTATCTAATACCTGGATATCATTTTTTAATCAAAATTATTATTCAGCATCGAAAATTACGTTGTGTAGGCTTAAATATAGTTTTTCCAATTTCTTATATATTTATTAGTCTTGCCACAACTCGAAAACCTCAAAATCACTCCAAATCTTATCCTCCGATAACTGATTCCCAATTTTGACTCCAAATTATGGTTCACAATAAAAAATTAACCTAGATTAGGCTTTAAAATAATTTAACAATATCTTACATTTTCAATTTTGTAACACGCACTACGAGGCAAAACCTCGATATAAATCCTTGAGAAAATCCTAAAATCCTTATTTTCCTTAAAAATCCTCAATTTTCATCAATGTTTCCAAAAATCCTATTTTCTTAATATTCCTTAATTTTTAGATATTTTATTTAGTTTTTTTTGAATTTTAAAACTTTTTTTTATAAGGAGGGTTTGACCCCTTAACCGGACCGGCCTAGCTCAGTTGAACTGGACCCAGTTCGGTCTAGTTTGGGAGATTAAAATCTCCTTCATCTTCTTCCTCACGAACTGTTATGCCTCTGTTTTACATTTTTTTCTATCTTCTTGAATTGTTTGGGGTGCCCAACCCCATTGGGGTTGGACAGAGGAGCTCACTACTTCCCCCTTTTTTCTTCTACTGTTCTCTCCTCCCTCACGATTTGTCTCAATTTTTTTTTCTCTTTTCTTTGGATCCTATCCTCCTCTCTCATCTCATACAATCATGGCCCTAATGGAAACAACACCCTCAATCACCTTTCTTTCTTTTGATTACACATACACACACCCACAGTCTTTCAAATAAAAAAATTGAATTTGAACTATTACCTCACCTTCCACCATCACCACTGTCATCAACAACCACCCACGGCTCCTCTATTCTAATCAATCTAGTGGCTTGAAATAGAGAAAGAGAAAGAGAAATAGAGAGAGAGAGAGAGAGAGAGAGAGAGAGAGAGAGAGAGAAAAGAAAGAAAAAAGGGAGAGATAGTAGCAACAAAGGCAAGGAACAATAGAGAAGATGTAGAAGTTGAAAATGATGGAGCTTGAAGAAGATCAACAGTGCACACCTCCCTTTTTTTGATTTAAAGTTTTGATAAAAGGGGTAACAAATGACCTATTTGCCCCACTGTAATTATCCTTAACCAAATATCCAATACCCTTTTGGGTAATTTGACATTTTTCATTTATTTTTAAAATTATCTCTATAATTTGTGTCCAAATGAAACTCCAAAAAATACCCCAATTCGACCAAAAATTAGAGAATTTACCAATATGCTTCAAACTCTCGGACAACTTGTCTTCGCACGAAAATCGAGATGTGGACCCATGTCAGCTCGTTAAGTCCGATTAATGTTCAAAATTCGAATGTTAAATCTATATAATTTCTTTTGAAACTTTCGAAACAAAGGTTCATGTTAATATTTTAACCAACTCCGAACCCATCTTGACACGTATCTCGAGATAAAACCCTGCTAAACATCGAATTCACATGGTTAACTTGAATTTTGCAAAATAACATAATATTTAGTACACAAGACTATGCACACATCACAAAAAAATAAAATTAATTAAAAATCTCAATTTCACTAGTCTTTAACTCCTGACTCATGACCAAGACCATAATTAGGCTCAGTTAATCCCAAATAAGACATAATTATTGATTTAGAATTTTTTAGATTTGGCACCTCTTTGTGAATGGAGTCTGAGTCTGTCCCTGTATCGTTGCATCTCGGCCTCTGTCGCTTGATACATGCTGTGCCTGAGGTGCTGGTAAAGCTAATCTAATTGGAGTTGGCAAGGTAGGTACATACGAACTATGTTATATCGAGATATCAGATGTCACTGGTCCTACACACCGAGATCTTTCAATCCAACTTTTCTGTCCTTTACCTTCCTATCTCCTCCTCTCAAGATCGATACTCATATTTGATGTTACTCCTGGACCTCGCGGTGTCCGATCAGCAATCCTACCCAAATGATGTCAGGCCTTAATCCATCTCCGAAATGATAGACAACCTCAGAGTCATCTCTCACTATATCTCTGGCAAACTACCTTAAATGACCATATTTATCCCGATACTTCATCATTGACATATCGGCTCCCTGTCTCAAGTTCATAAATTATTTCCTCAATCTCTTCATCATTGATGGAGGAAAGTATTGTTGATAACAATTTTCCTTAAATGCATCCTAAGTCTTAAAATGTTCATAAGTAGATGTAGTCGTGCACCACCAAACATCGGCGTCTTTCTGCAGTTTGTACGACAAGATCTCAACCTAAAATTTATCCTTGATCTTAAGGATCTTGTGGAGCTTCTCCATAAATAACACTCACTTCTCTATCTTCTCAAAATCTCTCTACCAATCAAAATAAGCTGACTTCAATTTGATGAAGTCTTTCACTAACTGAACATTGATTGATGTACTAGAAGATGTGGGTATGGAAGATGGTATTGTCTTTACTATCTCACGTCGATATCGTCACAACAGGTAGTGTCTGTAGTACAGGTACCACTGGTGTCGTAGTAGGAAACTATGACGCTCGTAGCGTAGGCATATTAGTAGTAGTAGGGACCAATATTTGTGTTGGTGGAGCAAAACGAGCTGTCATCACAGCGATGAAATCAGCTAACTCTACCCCTGAGTTGATACTTGATCAGACAGCCTCTAAAAATCATCCGTAGATGGAATAGAAGACAGACTATTGCCGACACCTGCATCTCTGCTTTCACGTGAATCATTTATCACTATTTGCAGTTTAATAGTGAACGCAATATCAGCTACTACGTGTCATAACTTGTACATATATACATATCAAACATAACATATACACATATAATCCACAATTTACATTCGCTCACTTCCTAACTAATAGTTTCTAAGCAAGGATCATCTGGTTTCCACTACTTAAATTTGTATTTTACTCACATTTCATTTGATACTTATTGAATCAACTAATACTTCACTGCCTAGGCTTTACTAAGCTAGGCTCGATACCAACTGTGACGGCCCCTCCCTTAATCTAAGGCACCGTCCGGCCTAATTCCGTCATTAAGCCCTAATCCTACATATTAGTAAGCGTTTTCACCCTATTTACCTAGTTATTCGTACTAAAAATAATCATTTTACAATGCATTTTATTTCAGAGTTAATTAATAAGTAGTTACCATTTTAAACTTATCAGCAGTAGACTTAACAAAAACACATATTGTGGAAACTAAGAAACAATGATCACATGTATATAACCAATATAACATCGATTAAACAGTGTAATTACATGTATATGGTCGGGAAACTATCACTTAATCCAATATATACAATGTAAAAGTATGTGAACGAAATAAAGTAAGTCATACAATACAATATCCAAAACCTATAATAGTTAGAAGTAGCAATACTTCAATGGCTTAGAAGTGGTTGCCGATCATCTCCTTGTCTAGGCTGCTACTCGATGGGTCTGCACTCACCGTCATAAAAAGGATGGTGATAATAGTATTTTAGAAAGTAAAATTGAGACATTTATCCACATTTCTAAACACAACATGAACACATCTAACAACACATACATTCATTACACAACAATACGTAAACATAAACTTGTCATTGAACATCACATGTAAACAATGTGACATCAATACAAATGTTTATCAGAGAACCAAATCTAGTAAGTTTTGTATCCAACACATTAGCCCAGATATTACCCTTTTGATCACATAGACCTTGGGTAGTCACTTATTTAGTAGTACACATAGGTATCCTCCTTATTGGTTGTGAAACACGTGGTATCGACCTCATGTAATAGGTTAAAACATATAGTACTTTGGTATTAACCTAATTGGTCACTACTTAATCATTCCACATATTGGCCTAGATATTACACTTCAAGTAATAGCTTATATATCAGTGCACGTAGGAACTATCCTTATTAGTTGTAAAACACGGCTTATCTAATAGGTCAGCACATATAGTACTTCGATATTACCTTAATTGGTCACTCCGTTTTCATTTCATCAACCTTATATAGTAGGTACGTGACACTAACTAATCAGTATACCGACATCCACGAGTCCCATATCCCATGTGACATGTACACCCCAAAATAACTCATGAATTCTAAGCACATGTTCTAACTAATCAACAATCATATATCAAGACAAGATACATAATTCATGTTACTAAGAATACATCGAGCATAGCAATACAACCACTATAAACATGCAGCAACTTCAACAAACGAAATGGAGAGAAATATTTGAATCAGCTTACTCCACGCAAAGTCCTTAAGCTAACCCGACCTCCCGACACCTCATATCTCACCAACAACCTCTCGAGACTCCTCCCTAGTTTCGTCAGGTTACTCAGGGTATTTTAGGACTTATACAAACTTTCAAAGTTGGAGTAAATCAATTATAAAAATTCCAAACTCATAGCTTTTGCTAAAACAAATCCTTCAAGAACACCTACAACTTCAAAGCCCCATAACATTATCAATTCAAATCGAAATCCATATTTTCTTGATAGCATTTTTTACGAAGAATCCAAATCTATCAACCAATTTCAAAAATGATTTCATTTACCCTCTGAACTTAAGTAAAAGCCAGAACTGAAGTAAACTTCTAGGTTTTTTTAACAAACTTTTGTTAATTGATAGTGTATACTAGCTTACCTAGTTGTAGAACACCCCTAGATAGACTCATACCTTCAAATCCACCTGAATTTCTCTACCTCTACTGATCTTATCCAAATCTCCCTTCTTTAGATTCCTTCTTTCATAAGTTATAGTTTGCAAATGATTTGCATGCTTTATCTCATCCAATTTGTATATAAGATAAGATTGATTCATATCCATTGATTTTAGTGTGTATACGCATCTCGAGGTTGATCTAATGGCTTACAACATGATTTCACATTCTACTAACTCTCCACTAACTCACCTTTCATAACACCAATTCATAAGTCAATTTTTCTAGTGATGTGTCCGCACGTATCTCGAGAATCATCGATGACTAACATTTTAGTTAACTAACTTAGGTTATATTTAATGTAAATCAAATCATAGCCACATCAATTCTACTATGTAAGCCATAACAACTTAATCTTAACTTACCACATCACTCTCTACCCCGGTCCTAGTGCGTCCCTGCTTATGTCTCGACATCTATATACAAGTAGGAGTGACTCTAGTAGTCTACACATATACCATGCACTAAGCATTCATCACACCATAATAATTTATTACTCGGTGTTCGTGCCGAGTGTTACGATTGTTTACCCGCTCTCAAGCAATATCATGGGTCGGTGACCCTTAATTACAGACCAAATCAACCATTAGAAATTTGGGCCGTTACAATAACAATTCACAATAGGCCTTCAAATCACCTATAATCAAAAATTTTCATTCACAAGGATCATTTGCATGCTAAACAATGAAAAAGACAGATAAATTCTCCATAAACCACATTGATGCTCTAAATCCACAAAATTTAAAATTCCTATCCTACAACTTAATTTTCACAATTCATACAATTTCATCAATAATATTCAAAAATTTAAAGCATAACTAATGAAATTGTAAATTTACATCAATGTCGGACTACTTTTCAGTGTAGATTACTTTTTTAAGCTTCTATCAATCAAAGCCCTCTCACTTTGCTCACAAACTAAAACCATATTGCTCTTTTAAATCAAATCTCTAAATCAATGCCCTAGCTCCCCTCTTTTGCGTAAATTTGCAATGCACCTTCTTTTTTCTTTATTGATCACTAAAAACACTCTTTTCTCACTTAAATTGATCAAACTTGGGTTCTAGAGGGAAGTATGCTTGGTTGGTGGTGAATGGACTAGGGTTCAAGTGTGTAAAATTTTGGGTTGAAAGGGTTTTAAAATCATCACCTCGACGCCGACACTGTCTCTAATATGACACGGTGCCGCCACATCGTGGCCATAGCGTCGAGCCTACTGTGTGCATTTTAGCTCACACCTTGGCGTCGTCTTGAGGCCTCCCTTATTTGCTCAAAGCGCCGTGTGTGTATACACACGGCTTCAACCAGTCTGTCTCTATAAATTGCAATTTTTTTCATTAACTCTGTATTGGCGCTCTCCTGACTCTGTATGTTATTACATAAGGCATTGTGACAGCATAAAAGACCCAATATATATAAAAATTCCTTAAAAACTTACCCGTGATTCGTCCATTTACCGGACCTTAACTACTCTAATTCCTTTGCTCGTTTACGCTCTTTGCTGAGTATTTTGAGACTTACCCATTCCGATGAACATCCAACCTGCAAATGGTAAGTCCTACACATTTATTAAAACATTATTTAAAATTAGAAAACCTCTTAATCGCTAGGATTGCTTTATCTAATAGTAAATAATAAAAATTTGAAAACTGAAATTAAAAACCCATGGGATGCCTCCCAGTAGCACTTCGTTTAACGTCCTTAGCCCGACGCCTTTTCACTCAGTTAGTTTGAGTTTTAATCGAGATACTCTAATTGTAGATCGAAACCATTTGGATGTACTTCTTGCCCTTCAAAACAATAATCTTCTCGCTATCTTCATCTTCCTCGATACTCATTGTGATCATTTTCTTCCTCGTGTGCAAGACCTCATTGAATGTGTTCAAGAATGGACGCACAAGTATCATACACTTTCACTTTAACATGATCATTTCCTAAATCAGTGCCCATTAATGTTGAACGGTATGCATATATCTCTAGGATCTTCCCTCTTAATTGGTTGAAATCTTGGTGTGAACTTGAATTTTGGTTTCGGTTTCTTTTGAACAACCCTGATGTTATTTCCTTTGATGTAATCTTGTTGCTTAGCTCTCCATTGTTTCATCCCCTTCTTATTATTCTTTAAGGCATTGATCCTTTGTTGCTTGAATAATTCAAGTTCATCTTGCCTCACTTCCAATCCGTAAAAAAACTTAACCCTCTAGGCATTTACTTTAAACATCTTACCATTGTTGCTCATCAACTCTACCACTCCATAAGGCCAAGTAGCAACCACCTTGAATGGTCCTAACCATCGTGATCTTAATTTACCCGAAAACAGTTTCAGTCTTGAATTATATAACATGACTAGTTGTCCTAGCTCAAAAGATCTATATTCAATCCTTTTGTCATGTGATTACCTTGATTTGCCTTTATATAACTTGGCATTTTTGTACGCATCCAATCTAAACTAATCCAGTTCCATAAGTACAAGTAATCGAGCCTTTCCTGTAGCTTAAAGATTCATGTCGAGCTTTCTTATGGCCTAGTATGCTTTATGTTCTAACTCTACTAGTAAGTGACATGCTTTTCCACAAATCAACTGATTCAGAGATGTGCCAATTGGTGTTTTGAATGTCGTTCTGTAAGCCCACAATACTTCTTCAAAATGGAATGCACAATCCTTTCTCTTGGTGTTAATTGCTTTTTGCAAGATCTACTTCACATTTCTATTGCTTACTTTAGCTTGTCTATTTGTTTGAGGATGGTATGCAAGTGAGGTTTTATGCCTAACCTATATTTTTGTGTTCGAGGCTCTGTTACAGAAATGTGACTCCTCATCACTGACTAATGCCTTAGGTGTTCTGAAACGACAAAAAATATTTTTCTTTATGAATTCTATGACTACGTTTGAATCATTGGTTGCAATTGTTATGGCTTCCATCCATTTGGAGACATAATCTACTGCTAACAATATATATTATTTTCCATTTGAAGTATGGAATGGTCCTATGAAATCCATTCCCCATACATCAAATAGCTTAACTTCTTGAAAAGTGGTTTGTAAAAACTCCTGCTTTCTAGAAATATTTTTTTTGGCATTCATTGCAAGTTTTCACAAAAGTATATCAATCCTTAAATAGATTTGGCCTACAGAATATGCATTGTAACACTTTAGCTGCCATTCATTGTGCTCCAAAATGTCCTCCATATGGTGATGAATGACATCCTTCAAAATGCCTGCAAAATCCTCCTCTACTACACATCGTCGAATTAACCCATCATTGCATCTTTTGAATATATATGGCTCATCCCAAAATTATGACTTCAGATCACTCAAGAATTTCTTTCTTGCTGCATTTGTTCAATCTGGAGGAAAAACACCACACGTTAAATAATTGACATAGTCTGCAAACCATGGTGCATATTTCTGAACCTCTACCTTTTACACTTCTTTTGGTTTCTCTATCATCTTAAATGCCATTATATTTAATTTTTTGTCTTATGCATCACTCGCTTTTTCCTTGGCTCATTCGTTGCCGTAGTGATAATCATGTGAATAGCACTAACATTTTCCTTACGATTTATGATAGTTACTTGGAAACTGCCATTTCTTCCTTAAATTCAAATAATGGCTAATTGATCAATCTATCTCTCCATGTTTTTAATGGATTTTGTTCTCTTATCATCCATCCTCTTAAGAGCTTGCTTCACATTTTCCATCTCTTTATCATGCCTCTCATGGCATTCCCTATTATTGATGTTAGTGGCTCACAAGAATTTCTCAATTGACTTCAATAAAGTCATTTCTTCGCTCTGGCCTAGCTTCCTTTGTTGGACTTGTTGATCAAAACCTGGAGGTAGCTTTAATTCATTATTAGGATTTCCATATCAAAAGTTCGAGTTATTTTATCCTTGATAGTTTCTTGGAGGAGCCATTCTTCTCAGCCTGAAGTTGTTTCCATAGTTATGATTGTTCATGAAGTTGATCTTTTCACACTCCATTCCTCGCTGCATGTCTAATTGGTTAACCACCATTGGTTAGTGATTAACGGGCTTTTGTATTGCTTGCACTTGTGGACTTAGTTCTCCCATTTGTCACTACACTATTTGACTATTCAGGTTGGATAGTTATGACATAATCACTACTTATGAATCAATCTCATATACACCTACCAGGTTTCTCACTATGGAACGGGTTCCGGCTATAGAATTATGAGACGTAATATCTAAAAGATCTAATGCTCCATCTTCATCCTTAGTTAGTAGAGAACCACCTGCTGCGACATCCACTAATGTTCTGGTGTTGTGATTTATTCTATAGTAAAGGTTCTGTAGTTGTGCCCATCTCACATATCCATATCCTAGACATCTCCTCAGCATCTCTTTGAATCTTCCCAAGCCTCACATAGAGACTTGGTGTCCTCCTGCTTGAATTGGCTGATTTCCAATTTCTTTCTACCGGCCTTCACTGCTAGAAAGAACTTGTATAGAAATCTTTCATTGATTTTCACCCATAAAGTCATACTCCCTACATTCAATCCTTAGAACTAGGATTTTGCTTTTCCACCCAATAAGAATGGGGAAATTCTTATCCTGATTACTTCTTTTGTAACTTCAGTAAGGTGAACCATGTCACACTTCTCCAGAAAATTCTTTACATGTGCAATTGGATCTTCATTTGCTAGCCTGTTGAATAGGCTATTTTGCACCATGTAGATTATAGATGGTCTCAGTTTGAACTCAATAGTGTTGACTAGAACTTAATCATTCCATTGTATGTCTCTTGAACTTCTATCTTGAAGTAGTCACGAAGACATCTCTGTCCTCGCACTCTATCTTGCTCTACCAGATCACCTTCAGGTTGATTATTCCCGCAACCCTGTGTTTGGTTTCGGTTCCCCGCTTGGTCTTCCACCATCTTGATTCCTTTTTTACCTTCCCTTATTTATTCTATCAATCTCAAGTTCATAAGGCACTAAGTCCTTCTCTCCTTTACTACGCATGCACTAATTCTCCTTGAAAAAAAAACATAAAAAACCAAGTGTAGATTGTAAAACTTGAAATGAAAACTCTTTTTTTCTTTCTTATAAAAATTTAAATTTAAATTGTTGAAAATAAAATCTTAACAATTTTGTGATCAAAACTAAATTAATGTGCGGCTACCTATCCCCGGCAACGGCGACAAACACTTGATCGTGAAACCGTAAGTATAACGGCTCGATTGTAGTAATAATGTGATCAACTAATGTTGATTACGGATATCGTCCTCAGGGAAAGGTATATATGGACATGGTTCACTTAGTTAAGTTCACTCTATTTCTAAGAAGAACTTTTTTTGTTGGTTTTAACTAAACTATTTTATTCTGACAAACAATTTAAAATAACATTGTACTCTTATATTAAGAAAATCCTTAGTTCATAACTTCCTAATTAATGAATTACTATGCTTTCATATCTCACTTCCTTCATCTTCATTATGTGAGTGCAATGCTCAATTAGAATTGACAGATTTCCTTAAGATTCACTTCAACCGACTGTCATGGTTGAAAAAATCTTAATGTGCAAACTAGAACTCCACATATAAGTGTGAATAACGCAAGTTCCACATAGTATTAAGTTCCGAATCTTTAGACTCTTAATCACTTAATTTTACTATCTGTGCCTCTCTAATTAATAATTATATATCGATATTATATATTTTACGATTATATTATCCATAACTAGGCTTAAAAGCTCTAATTGTCATGGTAACTCTTAAAACCTCTAATCATTAAACACGTGATCAAGATGTTCATAAATTTACTTATAAAATCAATACAAATTCTAACCATCACACTTTTAATCACTATAATCCATTCACACTTTCTTTAACATAGTATTCATACCATGCAATCCATTGATCACTAAAATAAACAACTAGTCACTCGTCATTGAAATCAACATACACATCATGGTATTCGTTGCAATAAAAAGATTGAATCATATAACTTCAATTAAATCAAATAAAAAATATCGAATAACGACAAGTGGAATCTTCAATGCCTTCTCCTCCAAAACTCTTGTTAATATTTAAGAACAATGTAAATTAACCTATTATATGTTGTTGGCTTTAAAACTATTGTAATGTATGGTAATCTATATGTCTACCATGTTCTAATACATATTTATACTTATAACACTCGAAAGAATGCAATTAGAAAACCTAATTAACAACTCCAACCAAACTAGAATTCTAAAATTTCTATTTTTCTGTCCTGGCGTTGTCAGTATGCGACCCACGTTGCGTGTGTTAAGCCACGACGCTGCCACAACTTCGACCTTTTTGTGTGTTTTCTCCATTCAGTGAGCTCGACACCCTATGTGTAATGTCCCGACATCGTGTGTACAACCCAGCAGTGCCACCATTGCATTGACTCTCTTGCGTCTATTTCTTGGTCTTCAACCCTTTTCCACTCCTTGCACTCTCTTCCCATGCCTTATGTTTTTTTCCTACGGCGTCAAACCTCAATGCCACAACGTAAAATGTATATTTGTGCTTTTTTTCCTTATTCCTTATTTCATCATGATATCACTCCTTTGTCTCCTTTATATCTTTTATGCCTGAAAACATATAAATACCTTTAATTAGAGCTCAGTCTGGGATATTTATACCAAATATAATACTAAACTAGTCATATATAAGTCTAATTGAACACTTATGAATTAGCTAATAAACTTTTCTTAGTTGAAAAAAGTACTTCCTTGACTATAGTGAAAGTTAGAAGAGCTAACAAGAGTTTATTTTGCGAAAAAATAAAAAGACAAACAGATTCCAAAAGAAACGGAGTAGAGAATCTAGTGGTGGGAAAAATGAAAGGAATAATTCTTATAAAACGAATAACGGATTCCAAAGGAAATGGAGCAGGGAACGTAGGAGTATAATATAATGAAAAAAATGAATTTATATTATTTAAGAAGAAGAAAGAGAGATATAAGAATATGGAAGGAAGCTTATGAGAAAACTATTAAAATAAAAGATTTAGCTCGAGTGCTTAAGCTAAGTTAAGTAAAGTATATCTTTTTATTCCAACAAAAGAATATGAAATGATCATTATTGTTGAATAAAAGTTAATATTGATTTTGATTGTTGTAATATTTAAAGTATTATTTGTAAAGTGAGATCGATTAAGTGATTTTTGTATTTGGAGATTTTATATTAGTTACTATAAGCTTGATGCTTGTCAGTGGAGATTGAGAAAACCTATATAGAGCTTTGACATTGGTGATTGGTTTAATTTTGAATTATGAGGTGTATTGCATAATTAGGAGGTTGAGTTTTCAAATAAAGAGAATATGAAGAAATGAATGAAAAATAAGTACATAATTATAAAATCAGAACGAGAGAAGAAAGAGAATATGATTGAGAGTATTCCTTTGCTCGGAACGGCAAAGAGCTTAATTTAGGGGTATTTGCCAATTCAATAATTAGACATATTTCATAGTTCATTTTATAATGTTTTTAGATGTAAAAGATTATATTAAACGGGGTTTTCTCTTATTTTTATACTTCAGGTTATAAATGGAGAATATGAAGAAATGAACGAAAAAAGGGAAGATTATGAATGAATTAATCAACTGGAAGAACTATACAAAGAATTTTCACCAAGGAAGCAAAGAAAAATTAGACTATTGCACCAGCAATTCTCAGCGTCTCTTAGATGCACTGAATAGTTGGCTAAATCTGTGGACACAAGAAAGGACCAGTAAGCTTAATTTCCTAAATTTTCTCAGCGATTCCTATCTTACTTAAACCATTGTGAATCACTTGGCAAGATTTCAGGAATTTAAGATAACTATGAGTTGTTTGAGTTGGTTTGAGATGTTTACTACTTAGAATACTATAAATATAACCTTAGCATTTCGAAATTAGTTACTATAAATATAATTTAAGGTTTTGAAATTAGTTGCCCTTGAGTACGTAGATCAAAATTCCATTACTCTTGGAGCCATTGTCTATTATTTTCATATTAGTTTGCTTTTGGAGAATATTCAAAAATTCAAATATTTTAATTCATAGGTATTTTCAATTAAGTCTTTTATATATATTATTGTAATGTTATTTATGATTATGAGTGAGTAGTTCTTTAATCTAAACAAAGTCCGAACGTGAACTAGATCCATTTTGCAATGTAGTTATGATGAGATGAATATGTACTTAATGCTTTAAACTCAATCATATTCTTTGATTCACTAATTTAATAGGTTAATATCTATTTATTTTAATTATGGATCTAGGTATTGTATGCATAGTTGCAAATATATATGTGATGTTTTGATTCATTATCTATTTGAAGTAGTAACTATGATTGTTTGAAAGGCAAACATTGTTTAAATGTTCTAGGTGAATTTGAGATCTAAATCTAAGTGTTGAGGTGGCTTTCCGAAGATGTTAGATTTGGTAGTTCGAAGTTCTCATAAAGTGTAATGCAGTTCTATTGCATGATAATGTCTTTGTGTAAATAAAGGGGTTGGCTCAATTGAATTAGAACGTGGCTTTTCCACCAGTATAAAGGGAACAAATGGTTGGCTAAAGGCTGTACTTACTTATGATTAGAGTTTAATGATTTATATTACTTTATAAAGTATGCTCAGGACTATATGGATTGGATTTACATGTTTGGAATGCAAATTGGGTTAATGTTTCATTATTCTATATGTTTGTTTAGATATTTATTTATTATTGAATTTAATCTATTTGATTGATTTTGAATTTGAATTGTGTTAGTTAGTTAAGATAATATAGTTAGTTAATTATTATTATATTATAGTTAACAATTAGTTAGTTAATTACTATTATTAAATAAAATAATATGAAAATAATAAAAATCTTTAAGAGTCCTTTTTCCTAGAGATGTTTGATAAATCCTTGTGAAGACGATTCACACTTATCACTACTATAAAATAATTTAAACTATAATATAAAAGAAAAAATTATTGTACATGTCCGATACAAGTCACTAGTTTGTTACTACTCTTCCCATTCTCTGGTTGCTTAACTCTTCATTCTTGAGTTTTTTATTATTTTGAAGTTTCTTCAACTTGTTCTTTCTTTGAAACTTCTATTTCAGTTTCCATTGTTACTGCATTAATTGCATAAATTTCAACGTTTAGTTTATCATAATAGTTTAATTCTAAAAAATCATTATTATTAATTTCATTATCGAGTAATTCATCGTATTCATCATAATTATGTTCGTTGTTAATTTTGAATTTAATATTCTTGTCTTCAAATTCCATAAACATTGTCCTTTCAAAAATATCTAACGTAGTTTTAGCCATTTTAAGAAAAAGGTCTACCTAATAGTATAAGTAGAAAATTAGGTGATATTAAATCTCCCATTTCCATGAAATAAAAGTTAGCTGGAAATACTAAGTCGTGTACTTGTACTAAAATGTCTTCTAATATTCCATATGATTTAATAATTGTATTGTCCACTAAAGTAAGATTAATAGGTGTATTAGTCAACAATCTATTTTAAATGATTCATAAAATTTAAGTGACACTACATTAATTGATGCTCCAAGATCACATAAAGCAAGTTCAATAGAAGAAGTTCCTATTGTGATAGGTATGACAAACATTCCTGGGTCGGAACATTTCTAAGGCCTTTTCTTCTTTTTTTTTAAGGATGACACTTTTGATCCTAAGTTTTCATTAGACTCCTCTAGAATTTTGTCTTTAGACCCAAGAAGTTTTTTAGAAACTTGATCATAATTTGATAATAATTGTAATAGATTTCATAAAGGTTTATCGATTTCTAATTTCTTAATTGATTGAGAAATGTTTTTTAATTTTTTTTCCTTCCTACCATCCGCTAGTCGTTGTGGAACGTGAGAAATAGAATATGTTTCTTTGTTCAATTCATAAGTATTATTATCTTCTTTCTCTTTGCTAACCAATTTAGAATTTTGTTACAATTTTTCATTAGCTTTCACTCTGTCTAAATACTATGGGTATAGTCTTTCAGGAAAATTTTGTACATTTTAATTGTTCAGTCATCCATTCCTTATTGGGAATGACATTGGCCATCATCTCTTCTTCTATTACTTTTATTATTCTATATACTTTCTTTTTCTTTTTACCTTTCTTAAATATCTTTTCTTGTATATGCGTCTCTTTTTCGTTATCACAAAATAAAGCGTTAATTCGTGCTTGATTAGTAGTTTGAGTAAGTCATTTTGTTTAATTACTTAACTTATTAATTTGTAGATTCATTTGATTTAAATTATTTTTAAACTCTTTGATAGACATATTAGTTTTAATTTGATTTTAAGAAATATGCATAAAGTTTAGATGACTTTGTGTCATAAAATTATGTAATATTTGTTCTAAATTTGGTTGCATAGGTTGAATCATTTGTAGAGATTGTCGAATTGGTGTAGGTTGTATTTGTGCTCTTGGTATATAAGTGGCATAATTTTGATTTCTTGGACCATAGCTAAGATTTAAATTTTGTTTTCCAGTGTCGTAATTATTGTTATTATAATGATTTCTAGGAGAACCAGAAAATTGGTTCATAACTACATTAACTTATTCAGTATTATCTTCTAGTAAAGTAGGACATGCATCCGTATGATGTATAACTTCATTACAAAATCCACACGATTTCACTTGGTTTGATTTATCTTTTTATAGTAATTTGACCATACTAGAAAATTCATCAACTTTTTCATCAAATGTATTACTTCTTTTATTATTAACTTCATAAAGTTTCTTTCTTGATGGTCGGTATTTTTACCATATTGCTTACATTGTATAGCCATTTTATTAATAGCTTCTTTTGCTAAAGTTGGTGTCACATCGAATAATGATCCACCACATATGGTATCTAATAGTCTTTGTTCAGAATTATTAAGTCCTTCATAAAATTAAACTAATAAAGCTTTTTATGTATATCCATGTCTTGGGACCTCCATTTTCTATACCATAGAAGTTAGGTAGAGCAATAATGAATCCATATATTAATTCAAATTCAGGAAATCTCTTTCAGGATATACAATAAACATTAGTTCATAAGCAGTAATATTTTGAGTGGCTTGCCTAAAAGTAAGTTCTTTATTGTCATTATCATTATTAATATTACTAAGGTTATTATTGGCTTCCATGGTGGTAGCTTGGTGTTCCCTACGTTGTTGTCTTACATTTTGATTGAAAGTCCTATCTTCGTTAGGATCAAACGGATGTAAAGATCTTGTGGGATTAAAACGATGAAGTGGGTAGACTGTACAACGTCTAAAACTCCTAAAATATTAAACAAGAATCCCCGACAATGATGCAAAAAAATTAACAAGTGTCGAGCCTATACAATAAGTTTCTCATATATCCTTATTATTTGTAGTAGTGATAAGTGTTGGATTTTGGGCTTCATACGCATCGAAAAATTTAAAACAATTTTTGAAAAACTCCAATAGGATCGAAAATAAGTTCCATTAAAGAAGAACAACAAAATTAAACCATACCTTAATCCATGATTTTCTTATCTGATTGCTTGATTTCCAAGAAGTTCAAGTATGCGTCCTCTATCGAAAATCCAAACACAAACGGTGACCGCAATTTGGAGTTGTAACCCCAAGAAAGATTGAAGATTTTTTTTTCTTTCTCTCAAGATCCAGAGAACTTGAAAATAGTAAAAATGAAAATCTTATTTCGTTTTAGGGTTTCTACCTCTATTTATGTGTAGAAAAGCTAACTAAAAAAATTGTTTCATAATGCAACTATTGTATTTAGGCAATTCAAGCAAATTACATAAACGTCCCTATTAATAAGTAATCATATAACAAATTGTAAGGGATTTTTGTCATGAATTTTATCATATAAAATTCATGACTCTGGACAAATTGAGATTGAGTAAAGCCATTCTTTATGTGCGACCAATAGGTTCATGTGACATTGGTAGAGAACCAAAACCATTTTCGTACAAAAGTCATAATAAGTCTCTAGCAATGCATTATGACTACCAATGTAGCATGAATATTAAAATAAAAAAACCAAATGAATAACATATATCATATCCTTTTGTCCTGTGATATCCTTTAATTAAACATGAAGCGTGGAAAGTCACCCTTATTGTTCAATCGTACTATTTTCGGTCTTTAGGTAGACTGAAAACATCTAAGTGACATTGATTATATCAATTAACTTAGACTTGGCCATTTAATAGTCTAACATATCGAGGGATCCACCGATATCTCTCTATACAAGAGGGTCAAATTCTATCTTGATTACACACCTTCACGTATTATTCATATGGTGACCAATCATAATGTTTATAGTTGTCCAGTTAAAGACAATGTTCGATTGTGTCAAATTAATATTCTCCTAATATTGAAGTCTTTGGTAATCTCAAGTCAAAGGACTAAATGATAAACCTATCATAAGTAACACCTATGACTTAATCCATGTGGTGTTCTCATAGCGGGTCGGTCAAGTACTTTGTTCCCTAACAAGTACTCATGATCTCAATTCGCATCCCTATACGCGTGATCATCACATGACCATCAATTAAGATTCACACTAGTCTTAATTCATTATAGTTCTAAGCATAATGACCGATTAGGGACATTTAGGATATTTCAATAAATACCCATGGATCTTACTATAAGGTAAACATGCAATAACTTATAATAAAACAATAAACGAAAGCCTCTATTTTATTAACTAAAATTATAAGATAAATAATGGTTGTAGATCGACCTTGGGCACATGCCCCAACATCTCCCATTTGCACTAGGTTCAATCATTCATGTATCTAATACCTAATGACTTAAGATGACCATTATGTTTCTTTTGTGGAATAGCCTTCCCCAAGGATCGGCAATATTATCTTCTGTATGAACTCTAAAAATCTTCACGTTTCCCCTCTCAATGATTTCTCGGATGAGATGAAAATGTTTAAGTATATGTTTGGATCGGTGGTGTGATCTTGATTCCTTGGCCTGTGCTATCACCTCGTTGTTGTCATAATACAAACAAAGGGGTTAGCTATACTCCGAACCACACCAAGTTCAAAGATGAACCTTTTTATCCAAATGGCCTCCTTAGCTACATTAAACGCTGCAATATACTTAGATTTTATTGTAAAATCTGCCACAGTTTCTTGCTTCAAAGTTTTCTAGCTCACTATGCCTCTATTCAAAGTAAACACTTATCAAGACAGTAATCTGAAGTCATCTATATCAGTTTGAAAACTTGCATCTCTGTAACCATTTACAACAAGCTCGTTTTCCAAACTTCCGTAGACTAAGAACACTTTTTAAGTCCTTCTCAAATACTTAAAAATGTTCTTTACTACTATCCAGTGACTTTCATTGGGATCAAACTGATATCTACTTGTATCGCTCAAAGCATATGATACATCAGGTCGAGTGCATAACATGACATACATAATAGATCGAATAGCTTATGCATATGGAATCGTATTAATGCGCTCTCACTCATCATTAGTCATAGGACATTCAGTCTCGCTGGAGACTTATACCATGAGACATTGGCAACGACCATCTTTTTGATTCTTGGATACTGAACCTATTTAGTACCTTATCTATATAAGCACTCTTGCTTAGCCCGATTAGCCTTTTAGATCTATCCCTATAGATCTTAATCCCAAGGATGAAGCCTACATCTCCTACGTCATTCATTGAGAAAAAATGAGTAATATATCATCAATATACAGTACCAAGAAAACAACCACGCTTGCACTGACCTTCTTGTATATTTAAGGCTCACGTTCATTTTTAGTGAAACCAAATTCATTAATTGATTCATCAAATTGAAGAATCCAACTTTTAGAAGCTTGCACACCTTCCTAGAAGTCTTAGGATGAACAAACCCTTCAGGTTGTATCATATATACGTTCTCAAGTAACTTTTCATTTAGAAAAGTTGTTTTGATATCCATTTGTCATACCTCATAGTAATAATATGCGGCTATGGCAATTAGAATTCTAAAGGATTTGAGCATTGCTACAGGAGAAAAAGTCTCATCATAATCAACACCTTGAGTCTGTTTGAACCCTTTTGCTACTAGCCGTGCTTTATAAGTATGCACATTTCCTTATGTGTCAATTTTCTTCTCGAAAACCCATTTTAATCCAATTGTCTTACCACCTTCAGGTAAATCAACCAGGTTCTAAACTTGGTTATCGCACATGGATTTCATCTCAGAATTCATGGCACCAAGCCATTTATCTAGCTCAGCGCTAGACACAACCTCCTAATAAGTAGTAGGCTCATTTTGATCCATAAGAAACACCTCACTACTATCAATAATAAGAAGTACAAATCTCTCAGGCTGATGTTTTACCCTATCAGACCTATATGAGCCTTGTAATACTTGTAGAGGTTCAACTAGTTCAAGACTTTGTTGATCTCCCACTTGCGGTTGAGTGTTTATTTGTGGTTCTTCAACTTTTTCAAGACTTACTTTATTCTCATTATTGTCTTTTGAAATAAACTTTTTTTCATTAAGAAACCATTTTGAGCAATAAACAATTTGTTCTCAGTGGGATTATAAATGTAGTATCGTCTAGTTTCTTTCGGATAACCAACTAATACACACATGGTAGATTTAGCTAATATTTTTTTTGAAATTTATCGTCGTACGAAAACCTTACAGCCCCAAATCTAAAAGAAATACAAACTTGGTCTTTTTCCTAACCACATCTCATATGGTGTTTGATCAACTGCTTTAGAATGAAAACGATTCAGTGTAAACGCAATAGTTTTTAAGGCATAACCCCAAAAGAAAATAGGAAGATCTGCATGACTCATCATAAATCGAACCATATCCAATAAAGTCCGATTTCTCCTCTTAGAAACATCGTTCCATTGTGGAATTACTAGGAGAAGTTAATTGTCAGACAATCCCACAGTTTATAAGATGAACATCAAACTTTTGGCTCTAATATTCACCACATCGATCTAATCAAAGTGCTTTAATTGTTTTACCAAGTTGATTTTACACTTCATTCTAAAATTTTTGAAACATGTTAAAAGATTCACCTTTATGTTTTATGAGATATACGTAACCGTTCCTGCTAAAATCATCAGTAAAAGTAATGAAGTACTGATGACAACCTCTAGCCATTGTATTTACAAGACCACATATATCAGTATATATTAGACCCAATAAATCACTTACCTTTTCACTATGTCTAGTAAAGGGACTTTTTGTCATCTTTCCTAGTAAACAAGATACACATGTTTCAAATGCTTCAAAATCAAATGAATCTAAAAGTCAATCTTTATGGAGTTTAGAAATGTGTTTCTCATATATGTGGCCAAGACGACAATGCCAAAGATATATCTGATTCAAATCATTTGACTTGAATCTCTTTGTATTTAGGTTAAGATTAGGATTATCTGTGGACTTTTTCACATTTAGAATATAAAGACCATCAAACAAATTATCATTCACATAGAAAACGTCTTTATGAGAAATAAATCATTTATTCTTCGTAATTATGAAATTAAAGTCATCCAAATCGGAACATGAAACTAAAATGATGTTTATGCTCAAGGCATGGACATAATAACAATTATTTGAAACTAAAACAAGTCTACTAGGTAAAAGTAACTCAATGCATCCTACAACTAATGCAACAACCTTTGCTCCATTTCCAACTCATAGAATGACTCCTTTCTTTAGCTTTCTACTTTTGTGAGATCGTACACATTAATATAAACATGAGATCGACATCCGATATCCAATAACCAAGAATCACTAGTAGACAAATTAACTTCAATAATGTCAATACGTGAAGACGCAGTTGCACTACTATATTTTTTCTTCAGATCTTCAAGATAGAGCTTGCAATTTTTGAACCAATGCCCAAGGTCATGGCAGAAAGAACAATTTCCTTCTTTTTCCTTTTCCTTTTAGGACTGGGAAGTAGAAGTAGCCTTAGGCTTGACTTGTTCTATAGGCTTCGTGATAGTCATAACAGCCTTGGCAATTTTAGCCTTGTTTTTGTCCTTCTTCTTCAGAGCCTTTCCTTTCTGAACCATCAACACATTCGCAATGAGTTTCTTGACATTATTCTCAACATTTTTAAGCATCAAATGCAACTTTGAGATAGACTTCTCCATATCATTCATGTTATAGATCATTGCAAATTGTGAATAACTATCAAGCAATGAATTCAGAATCAAATATGTAGCCAACTCTTGGCTTAAAGGAAATCCAAGTCTTTCAAGATGGTCAATATAGCCCTTCATTTTAAGAATATGAGGACTAACTAATGCACCCTCATCCATTCTGCAAGAATGAAGGTTCTTGGCTTTCTCAAACCTTTCTTGCCTAGCCTGTTGTTAGAACATTTTCTTCAGCATCATAGCCATGTCATAAGTTTCCATGTGTTTCATGTCCTTAATTCTAAAGTTTAGGAACCGTGGTTGCCAACATAATACATGCGACATCAATTGAGTCGTTGGCATGCTTAACATGTGCATCCTTAACAGCTCTTAAAGCATTGGCTAGTGGTTCGTCATTAATAGGATCATCCAGGACATATAACTTGTGTTCATGGTTAAGAATAATTCTTAAATTTATGAACCAATCAAAAATGTTTGTCCCATAAAACTTATCCTTCTCAAGGATGGATCGCAGTGACAAGGGATTAGTGTGATTTGAAGAGGCCATAGATCTACAACAAAGATTATGCAAAAGTTCATTTTAGTATAGAGGAATAGACTCATACTAAATTAACAACCTTCCTAAAATACTATGTTAAAGGGACTAAAATCCATGTTTCATCTAATTCTAAGATAACTAAGGCATGATACTTTAAATTAGGTTATTTAGGTAGGTACCTATTACCAATTACATCTTATGTAACTTTTGTTGTTTTTGAAAGATAATAACATCTTATGACTTAGCATGTTTTATCTCATCTTGTGCCTAAAGCCCAAAACAATTTTGATAGCTTTATCAAGTCTAACTATTTCAAACAAGAGTGTAACCGTCACTCAACTTGCCTCAACAAGATAATACATTACACTCTATGGAGGTAGACCCATATTGATGTGATCGAAGCCCTTGACAAGTGTTGAGAATGGATGACACTTGACTTCAAATTTGGTAGAGGGATTTTTTATTTGTTTTAGTGATCATAATTTAAACGAGATAAACATCATATATTACAATACATGTACAATCACTACACAAGTTTGGAAATTTAACTAATATTGACTATTATACGAATTTCCTTGTGCTACGAATAGTCAGCGGTGTTCCCGCTGACTGGTAAATGGGTTGTGGTCTCGTCTTTTTTTTAACGAATTTCAATTCTAAAAATTGAAAATTGCTTAAACTTTCTCATTATTTTAGTCAATTCAATTGACCAAAACTGCCCATTATTGTAATTTCAAAAATGTTAATTAAAATATTTTTAATTAACTCGGACCCACCTCTAACTTAATATCTTATCCTAATCAAATTAGAATTTAAGATACTTTGAATCCTTATCCAATATGAATTTGTTATATAGCTCACCTATCTTATAGAATTTATAATTCTTATCTAATTAAAAGTTTATCTCCTATCTAATAGGAATATACTAATAGATAGCCACAATGAGATATATGATCAAAATCAATTTTGATTCTTATCCATACAAAACGAGCAATTAAATCAAGAAATGAAATATTAATCATGCATTCAAGACCAGAATCATATTAAATTAATCATATTAACCTAATCATGTTTTCTATCATGGAGACTTGCATAATTATTAAACAAAAATGAACTATGTATTCAACAACATAATCACATCAACCTAAATATGACTTCTACCTTGAACATACAAAATTCGCATCATTCAATATTAAAAACATATGTTAATCGAAATATACTAAACATGAATTCTATCATTGAATCAAATCTATGTATGTATCAAATACATAAATTAACAACGTGCTTTCAAACTATTTTTTGATAACAATTATCACGGAACGTATATCTACATCATATATACATTAATCGAGATCATGTTTTCACATATATATTATATGTACATCAGAGAAAATGTAACGACTCGTGTCCTTAGCCTGGTGATTATTAATTCGAAAGTTAATTAACCTGAATTAGGCTCGTGGTTAAGCCTTACTTGTCTCGATTAACGTGCGAGTGTGATTGTTGTGATGTATCATGTTTGATTGGTGTGATAAATGATTAATTTAACTATAGTGATTAATGTGAATTAATATAAAACCTATAGTTGGAAAATAATTGATAAATAAATTGATTGTATGCCTAGAGTGACACATGTGAATCATGCAGGATCATATGGAGAGAAGTGGAAGTAATGTGTTCACTCGGGTGTATTTATGGGCGTACGTGGCAAACGAATAGGTCATAAAATATATAGGTGTATATATATTTATATATGTTGAAATATACATATATAAATAAAACCTATAGTTCGAAAGAAAATAACTGAAAATTTATTGGACGCCTAATGCCGTGTGTGGGTCAAGGGTGACGCATATAGGTCGAGAGGTGGCGTGCACGCCCGAGTGTACTCGTTGGTGCGCACGACGAAATTATAAATGCATGAATATATGTGTATAGATAAGGTATGTATAAATATATATATATATATATATATATATATTCAAAATAATTAATAAATTTGTGAGCGTCTAGTGACATGCGGAGTCGAGGGTGACATGCGTAGGACATACAATAGTGTGCACGCCCGAGGGTGGTCATTCGCGTGCATGGAAAATTTATAGAAGAGAAAATACATAGGTATATAAATTTATATATAATTGATATATATAACCTATAGTTTGATTTGACTTGTTTAAACCATTAGATTTGCTTCGAGATATGCGTAGTGTGAGCATCGAGGAGGTAAATAGTGTTGGTTATTGTATGTTTCGGAGTATATCCATGCCTCGAATTGCGTGCAATTCCATTTTAAGAGTAATCAATGGGCATGAGATATGAAAGTGTCACTTAAGTTCATGTATCATTTGATCATCCTCAAGATTATTGCAAATGAATCTCGAGAAATATTGGTATTGTAATCAAAGGTAAGTTGGTTAGGAGGAAATGTGATTTGTTAATAGCAGCAAAGATCGACCTCGAGATACGTAACACGTATCTTTAGAAAGTAAAAAATATAAATTGCACTTTTGGATATGCCTCAATATTCATGTGACATAAATTTCAAGGAAATCTAATATTTATCTTCTTACAAAAAAGCACCGCCTCTTTCAAAAATTCAAGTTTCAATAGTGAGAGAGATTGAAATTCGAGGGAGAAGGAGATCGAAATTGTGGAGACTGAGAGAGAACAAAATCCACGAGGTAAGGTGAGGTTGTTGAGTTGTTGTTGTTGTTGGGCTGTTGATGTTGATGTTGTTCGTTGGAGGTGTAACGAACATGGGGTTGGGGTGTCGTTTCCCCTCCCAAGAGTGCCCTGAGGTTGGGGCCGAACCCAACCCCAGTTAGTCAAACGAAGAAAAAAATCGAAATCGTATTTGATGAACAAAGGCAGAGAAATGACAAGAGGAAGAAGGGGGTTTGATTCCCCAAACTGGCCTGAACAAGACCGGTTCGGTTCAGGGGTTAAACTCCTCTTCTTAAAAAAAAAAAAAAAAATTGGAATTTAGTAAAAATTCCAAAAAACTAATAAAAATTGAAAATACATAAATAAATTTTTGGACTAAATAAATAGAAATTGAATATTTCTATAAAAAGTGGAGAATTTGGGAGTCTATCGGACTTTATTTCGTGGTTTTACCTCAAAAAGTGTGTAATGATTGTATTGACTTAAAAATTAGTAACTTGGATTCAAACTCGATTGGGATCAATTTAGACGTTCTAAATATGAGGTATTAGATATGTAATGACCTCATATGGTTTGTGATAGGTTCGTAAATACCGAAAAAGGTCATGTGACTCGAAACGTTAGGACATTGGAAATGTTACCTAACGGAGGTAAGTATGGATTCATTTAATTATCAACTTTGCCTAACTATGTAGTATATTTTAGTTTATATACTTTATGGAACGAGAATTTAGAGTTGTGTATTGTGATGAAAAGTATTTGAATTAAAATCTTATTAAATGGACATGTAGTACTTTGTGATATAAGAGGCTATACTTATGGTGATACATTGTGTGTGTAAGCCCAAGATCGAGAATGTTGGTGGAATAGGATTAGGGGTGGCACCCTAGAATATTTGTAAATCCAAACTCAGTAGATTGGTGGCACAGTTATAGCTTAATTTAGAGGTCTTGGACAGAGCTATTGGAACAAGTATATAACTGAATGAACAATACTTTTCCATCGTATTAATTCAGTCAGTTGGTATACTTAGGGAATATTGGATTCGACCCTCGTTTTAATAAACGAAAATGAAAATGTCATACTAACACATGCCATTGAAACTATTGGATTTGCATGTTGCTTAGGTATTGTTTATATGAATTTCAATACCCTGTTTAAATATGTTTTTAGTTCATATTATTATTACATTTCTCTTTGATTATTATATGGATTGTCGATAGTTCTTTGAATTCGTACTTATTGAGCAAGATGGAGTGCTCACCCCAAATAAAATTTTAGGAATATCGACGAGTGATACATCTAGATAGAGAAGGTTTAGAAGTTATGATCTTTTCTTCGATGTAATGATTCTTCCTTTATCTTATATATGTGTATTGAATTACAGTTTTGTAATATCGCATGGGTTGGGGGGTTTTGTATAACCGAGGTTTATTCTGGTTTGATTTGGTTTTTGTATATTATGTTTAATATCGCAAAAGGTTTTTAATTTTCACTGCATTCTTTATTTGTTTTAATGTCGATATTCGATATACAACTGTATTTATCAGTTGTTAAAAGTGAGGATGCTAGATCTAGTTAAATCTGACAAGTGCACTAGGGGCTTAGTTAGGGTTTCAAGCCGAATGATTCCTTAATAAGGATAAGAGTCGTTACAGTTGGTATCAGAGCCTAGTCAGAGCTAAACAAAACCTACTTTAGAGTATAACTTCATTACTTGGAAACACGTGATAACTTAGATACAATTTGGTATTGAGTTTTAAGGTTATTGGCTCTGATATACCTTGGTACCAGAACCTAAGTTTACTAACTCTAAGAGTTGTCTCGAGTTACGAAGAAGCTTAGGACATGATATATGGTTTTATCGTGATTTTTGGGTGGTAACCAAAAGATAAAAGTCTAAGTTATGTTATTTGTTGTGTTTTATTATATCTACACGGTAGATATGAGAGTTATGTCTTTCCTAAATAATAATAATATGGTTCATGTCCATCGATTTCTCACGATATGAGAATATTGAAGGTAAGAGTTCAAGAGAAGCTTAACTTAAGAAGTTTGAAAAAGGAAAGATATAATAAAAAACTTACAAAGACAAAATTAAATTCATTCTCCTATTAACTGTCTTCAATGGTCTTTGTTCTCACTGATATTATTAAACAAATAATAGTCAGTGAAGAAATATCTATTTGATTTGGACCTTGGAGCGTGTATTAGGATAATTGAGTTTATGAAGCAATTGTATATTGAAAAAATTTAAGTGTAACTAAAAGATAGTAAACCACTTTGAGACGTGAATTGATACTAGTATTAAGACTAGTTGAGCAATAATGAAAGTTAATCGGTAAATAAATTAGTGGTTAATGATAAGAGATTATTTGAGGTTAGAACACCACTAATGTATTTATACTTCATAATTTGTGATGAAGAAAACGTTCTAGATATGGTTTTAATCCATATTAGAATGACAAGAAATTTGTTAGAAAGCGAAAAGTGAAATCGAGAATTTAAAACTAAAAAAGTTTGAAGATAGTTCAATCCAAAACATAACAGTGAACTGGTAAGATATCCTAGTCTTATGTTTTAGACTGGTATAGTCTAAGTTAGGGAGAATGAGTTATCAATGAGTCTAGGGATTTAGGAATTTTAAGAAAAATATATGGTAGTAAGAATGAATATTAATTGCCCAGGATTAATAACTCATTCTGATAATAAGGTGAAACCAGTTATTCTCTAGAGTTAGTTGAGATCTGGTTGTCATTGTAATATGATCAGAGTTAAGGATATATAAAGATGATCTAAGATGATTGCTAGATCACTTTAAGTTGATGGTGAAAACCATTAGAACTTACTAGAACGCATGCTATGTTCATTAATGAATGGTGTAAAGTTGTAGAATTCTATCGTAATCAAGTTGTTATCGTGTTATTGGTAATAAGATGGAATCTTTGAAGACTTAGAAGGTGAGCGAGCATTACTGTAAATAGTTACAAATCATGATGGTAAATTAGTTCATGATAGATCTTGTAAGTACAAGTATTAAGTTTCAAAGGTAAATGACTTGTGTTTGGGTTGAATATTAACTGCAAAGCGAAGGATTTGACTAGGACTGAGACAATTTGGAATTGCCATATATTTAACACAAAGTTAAAAGAGAAAAGTATTCTTGAAATAATTGAATAATACAAACGATTGATCTCTAGTATCATTTTGTTATTTATGCAGTTAACTCAAATATGAGGATTGTTGTAAGTTAAAATTAGATACAAGGATGCCTTATAGGTAAGTTGAAGTGTAGTTTGGCTATAATATTTGCTTGATTGCACTTGAATTGTGGAAGAAGTTCGATGTTCATCCTAAGATTTGTTATTCAGGTAAGAAAGTGTGTTGACACAAAAAAGCAAAATTGCAGCTTACACTTCTATCTATTTATATAGTTCAAGATATTTGAGAAGAACTATTAGAAATTGATAATCTTGAGATAATTATTTTGGTAGTTGTACCAAATATGGAAATGCATCACTTGTAAAATAGGAGGATGATAAGGTATTTAAACGATATAAGTTTGAATTAGTTTTATTCAAGAGGGAAGTTTTGTTGAGACTCTTTTAATCATTCTAAAAATTAGAGAATCTTAGAAGGATCATTAAAAGACAACTTGGAGAAATAAAAACCAATGGATTGCTGTAAAGTTAAAGTAATGAATTTAAAACTATGGAAGTTTAAAAAATATAATTATTAGGGTGAAAGAAATGGAAGGTATGATAGATTAACTTGGGTTTCGTAAATGTTGAGAATTCACTTTGAAACATCACTCATTGAAGATGATTATGTTATCAATACTTTGAATAGTAAAAGGACAGGGGATGCAGTTACGAAAAGCTGCTTAGTAATATCTCTTGAGTGAGATGTGTAACGGTGATCAATTGAAGTCCTACACAGGCACGTCATCCGTTGAGTTGTTTGGACTGGTAATTACAAGTCTATTTTTTGAAGCTCAAATTGGAGCTGAGCAAATGATGATTGATTAAGTGTTGAATTAATGAAGAAATTAATTGAGATTATATAGTAGGTCAAGGTTAGACTGCTAGTTATGGTATTTTGTATGGATAATCGCATATCATAATATTAAGCATGTATAGGAAGTTCTTGGAATTTGAATCAAAAAGTGAGGCAAGAATATGATGAGAATCTCATTGATTTCTTTAAAATATTCATTCAAGCAAAATCCAAGATCATTATGATAAGAATGAGTTGCTGGTGACCTATTTATAAAGAAATATGAGATACATCAGCTAGTGGAAGCTGAGTGTTATTAACCTGGAGGGTTATATTATTCTTGCCTTATATGAATGAAATTTCATGCTTAGAGATTTATGATGGATGAGCCTAAGTTGTAATGACAACTAAAGGTTGTTGATGATGTTGTTGTAGAACTGATTGAGTCTACAAACTTCTTGTCAGTATCGTGGTTTAACTCTTGTGGAAGAGTAAGTGAGATATATGTGTGTAGAAAGATTTGAAAGCTTATGGAGAACTAGGATTATTATTTTGGTGAGAAACCAGAAGTTTGCTTCCCAGTAGGGAAGAAATGTATAATAGCTAGAAATGACCTTTCTCAATCTTAATACAATATATATGTCGTTAATTTTAGTTCCAGAGAATATAATTTTCGAGCTTGTGATTTGGAATGTAGTAGTTACTAGAAGAAATAGTGTACTGTGTGAGTTCTTAAATATTAATATTATCAGGCTATAAATGATGGGGTGTTTCTCTCAAAAGTTTGTATGCTTAACTTCGTCGTCAATTGTTGTGGGATGAGAAGTAAAGATACAAATTAGTTGGAGCCTGAGTAATTTAGAACTACACATAAAGCTGTTACTAGACTGTCAGTATGCAACTACGACTAAGATAAATGGAAAAAATGTGTCGACAAGCATCATAGGGTGTTGAAATATTCGAAAGATTTATGCATTCTTTTGAACTTCTAACCTATGAAAGGGCAATGTAGATTCAAAAATCTTAAGGTTAAGGAAAGCTTGAGAATGATTATATACAATATCTTTTATGTCTTTATGTTATAAAAGATAAATTATTTTGTGCCCGGTGTTGACTGGAACGAAGTTGATCGAAAGGAAGATTTATTGATCAAGGAATTAACTCGGGAAATGAAGAAATAACTCCCTTATATCTTTGATGTTACAGTTAGTTAATAAACTTTAATTTTGAGGATGAAATTGTTTGAGTTGGGGAGAATGTAATGACTTGTGTCCTTAACTTGGTGATTAATATTAATCCAAAAGTTAATTAACCCGAGTTAGGCTCATGGTTAAGCCTGGCTTGTCTCAATTAGCGTTTAAGTGTGATTGTTGTGATGTATTGTGTTTGATTGGTGTGAAAAATAATTAATGTAACTATAGGTGATTAATGTGAATTAATATAAAACCTACAGTTGGAAAATAAATGATAAATAAATTGACTGTACGCCTAGAGTGACAGATGAGAATTATGGGGGATCATAATGACAGACATGGAAGTAATATGTTCGCTCGGATGTATTTATGGGCATACGTGGCAAATGAATAAGTCTTAAAATATATAGGTGTATACATATTTATATATGTTGGTATATTAATATATATAAATAAAACCTATAGTTGAAAAGAAAATAATTGGAAAATTATGGGACGCTTAATACCATATGTGGGTTAAAGGTGATGCACATAGGTTGTGTTGTAGTGTGCACACCCGAGTTTACTCATTGGCGTGCACGAAGAAATTATAAATGCATGAATATATGCGTGTCTATATATATGGTATGTATAAATATATATATTCAAAATAATTAATAAATTAGTGGCGTCTATTGACACGTGGGGTCGAGGGTCACACGCGTGGGACGTACAATAGTGTCCATGGCCGAGGGTGGTCGTTGGCGTGTATGGTGAGTTTATAGATAAGAAAATAAATAGGTATATATTTTTATATATAATTGATATATATAAATATATATAACCTATAGTTTTATTTTAATTGTTAACAATTAGATTCGCCTTGAGGTATGCGTAATGTGAGCATCGAGGAGGTGAATGGTGTTGATCGTTGTATGTTGGAGAGTATATCCATACCTCGAGATGCGTGCTCCATCTTAAATGTAATCAATAGGCATGAGATATGAAAGTGCCCCTTGAGTTCATGTATCCTTAGATCGGCCTCAAGATTCGTGCAAATGAATCTCGAGAAATGTTTCTATTTTAATCGAAGGTAAGTCAGTCAAGGGGAAATGTGATTAGTTAATAGCCACGAAGATCGACCTTGAGATATATAACATGTATCTCAAGAAAGTAAAAAATATAAATTGAGCCTTTAAATTTTCCTTGAGATTCAAGCAAATCTCGTGGACATCTAATATTAATCTTCTAGAAAACAGAGCACCCCCTCCTTCAAAAATTCATGTTTCAACAGTGAAAGGGATTGAAATTCGAGGGAGAAGGAGATCGAAACTATGGAGATCAAGAAAGATCGAAATCCATAAGGTAAGATGAGGTTGTTGATTTATTATTGTTGGGTTGTTGATGTTGTTGTTGTTCGTTGGAATTGTACGAACATGAGGCTTAGTAGCTCGGACGAATTGATGTGCAGTTCGTTTGAGGAAGGAGATGGTTGGGGTGTCGTTTTCCATCTTAAGAGTGCCCTGAGATTGGAGCCGAACCCAACCCCAGTAAGCTAAACGAAAAAAAAAAAAACTGAAATCGGTTTTGATGAATAGAGGCAGAGAAACGAGATGAGGAAGAACGGGGTTTATTTCCCCCCGAACAGGCCTAAATTGGGTCTAATTCATGGGTCAAACCCCTCTTCTAAATAAATGAAAAAGAAATGATGGAATTTAGTAAAGATTCTGAAAAATTGATAAAAAAATCAAGAAAAAATATATTTGTGGACCAAATAAATAGAAATTATATATTTATATAAAAAGTATAGAGTTTGGGAGTCTATCGGGACCTTATTCCGGGGCTTTACCTCAAAAAGTATGAAATGACCGTATTGACTTAAAAATTAGTAAATTAGTTTCGATTCAATTGGGATCAATTTAGAATTTTAGAGGTTCTAAATATGAGGTATTAGACGTGTAATGACCTTGGATGGTTTGTGATAGGCTCGCCAATACTAGGAAAGGTCGTGTGACTCGAAGGAAATTGGAAATGTAACCTAATGGAGGAAAGTATGGATTAGTTAAATTACCAACTTTGTCTGGCTATGTAGTATATTTTAGTTCATATAGTTTATGGATCAAGAATGGAGAGCTATGTACTATGACGAAAAGTATTTGATTTAACATCTTGTTAAATGGACTTGTAGTACTTGGTGATATCTAAGGCTATACTTATGGCGATATATCGTGTATGTAAGCATGAGATCGAGAATGTTGGTGTAATAGGATTAGGGGTGGCAGCTTAGACTATTTGTAATTCCAGACTCGATAGATTAGTGGCACAATTATATCTTATTTCAAAGGTCTTGAAAAGAGCTATTGGAAAGAGTATACAACTGAATGTACAATAATTTGCTAGAGTATTGATTCATTTAGTTGGTATACTTGGGGAATAGTGGATCCCATGCCATGGAAACTATTATATTTGCATGTTGTTTAGGTATTATTTATTTGAATTTCAATACCCTATTTAAATATGTTGTTGGTTCATATTGATATTGCATTTCTCTTTGATTATTATATGGATTGTTGATAGTCATGTGAATCCGTACTTATTGAGCAAGTTGGACCGCTCACCCGAATTAACATTTCAGGAATATTGACGAGTGCTACAACTATTATACAGAGAAGATTTAGGAATTTTAATCTTCTCTTCGATGTAACGATTCTTCCCTTGTCTTATTTATGTTTATTGAATTATAGTTTTGTATTATCACAAGGGTTGGGAGGTTTTGTATAATCGTGGTTTATTCCAGTTTGTTTTGGTGTTTGTATATCATGTTTAATATCGCAAAAAGTTTTTAATTCGCACTACGTTTATTATTTGTTTTAATGTAGATATTCTATATACAAGTGTATTTATCAAGTGTTAAAGGTAAGGCTATTGGTTCTAGTTAAGCCTGCCTGGTGCACTGGTGCTTAATTAGGGTTTCGGGCTGAACGATTCCTGAATAAGGATAAGGGTCGTTATATAAAACATGCAAACATTTTATAGAACCAAGCCTAAGGCTCTGATACCACTGTTGGTTTTATGGTTCATACACAACGAAAAATTCAAAACAATTTTTGAAAAACCCCAACAGGATTGAAAATAAGTTGCATTACACAAGGACTGTGAAAGCAAACCATATCTTAATTTGTGGTTTCCTTATCTGATTGTTCGATTTCCAAGATGTTCAAGTGCGCGTCCTCTTTTGAAAATCCACATACGAATGCTAACTACAATTTTGAGTGCTAGCCACGAAAGAGATTGAAAACATTTTTTCATTCTCTCCCAAGATCCAGAGAACTCGTAAAATAATAAAAATGAAAATCTTATTTCATTTTAGGGTTTCAACCTCTATTTATATGTGTATAAAAGCTCACTTAAAAAGGTTATTCGTAATACAACTATTGTATTTAGGCAATTCAAACAAATTACACAAGTGCCCTTATTAATAAGTTATCATATAACAAATCGCAAGCGCTTTAATGTCATATAAAATTCATTACTCTGAAACAATTGAAATTTTGCAAAGCCATTCTTTGTGTGCGACCCAATAGGTTTATGCGACGTTTGTAATTTACCAAAACCATTTTGGTACACAAGTCATAAATGGTATCTAGCAAAGCATTATGAATACCCAAGTAGCATGAATATCAAAAGCGAAAAAACCTAATGAAGAACATATATTATATCCTTTTATCGTGCGATATCCTTTGATTAAACATAAGGCATGGAAAGTCACCTTTAATGTTCAATCGTACTAGTCTCTATCTTTAAGTAGACTGAAAACATCTAAGTAGCATTGATCATATCAATACACTTGGACTTGACCATTTAATGGTCAAAGATATCAAGGGGTCCACTGATATCTCTCTCTATACAAGAGGGACAAATTATATCTTGATTACACACCTTCACATAGTATTCACATGGTGACCAATCACAATCTTTATAATCGTACGGTTAAAGACAACGTTTGATTGTGTCTCCTAATACTGAAGTCTTCGATAATCTCAAGGCAAATGACTAAATGATATACTTATCATGAGTAACACCTATGACTTAATCCATGTGGTGTTCTCATACCAGGTCGGTCTGGTACCTCGTTCCCCAACAAGTACTCATGATCTTGATTCGTAGCCCTATACGCATGATCATCATTTGACCATCAATCAAGATTCACAATAATCTTAATTCATTATAGTTCCCAGTATAATGACCAACTAGGGACATTTAGGATATTTCAGCTAATACACATAGATCTTACTATAAGGTAAACATGCAATCACTTATAATAAAACAGTAAATGAAATCATCTATTTTATTAACTAAAATTATAAGTTAAACAATATTTGCAAATTGACTTATGGCAGATGCCTTAACAATAAATGGTTTCGTTTCCATAGGGATTTAACAAACTTCTTTAGGAAAAAGGTTTCCAAGGTTTTTATTATTTTTTTACTTTAATTTAATTAATATAATTAAAACGGGAATTAAAAATCATTAATTCAAAACAATAACAATTAACTAAACTAATTAAACTAATTTAATTAACGCAATTAAAATTCACTAAATTCAAATCAAATCAAATCAATAATAGATAAATATATAAACAAACATCTAGAAAAATAAAACAAAAATCCATTTTGCATCCAAACATATTACTTAAATCATAGTCATAAGCATATTTTAACTAAACTAATTAAACTAATTTAATTAACGCAATTCAAATTCACTAAATTCAAATCAATTCAATTCAATAATAAATAAATATCTAAACAAACATCTAGAAAAATAAAACAAAAATCCATTTTGCATCCAATCATATTACTTAAATCATAGTCATAAGCATATTTGACAAGAAAATCTCTTTATAGAGTATTCTAGATCATTAAACTGTAATTATAAGTAAGTAGATAGCCCTTATCAACCCATCAGTTCTCCTTATATCAATGGAAAAGCTACATTCTAATATTATGGAGTTAATCCTTTGAAAGCTCCAAAAAGTTAACTTTAGTCGATAAAACTATCAGCCCCCTCGTCATTAAGACGTCTGACCTGCCTAGATTACCTTAGTCCCATTATAATCTAGTCAGCCTAATTCATTATTTCAACTTTGACCTCAAAATAATAATGACTTCAATCATTTATAAGGCTGCAAAACTAAATTTATATTATCAATGAAACTCAATTCATGATTTGTTAAATATGAGCAAATTCAGAAATCGTATATGTATTTAACAAAAATTTCAGCAGCATCTCCCCTAAAAGTGGCCTGCTGAAAAATTCACCTAATAAACAACAAAATTAGGGGGAGGCCTAAAGGATTCATAACTCCCCGCAGTTCACAATATGTATCAAATTCAAATTAATAAACTAACTTAGAGTCTCCGATAACTTAATTTTAACTTGACAGTCCCAAATAGACATAAATTTAATTAAAACATTCTCAACTTATTAAAATTTAAAATTTAGGAGACTCTCATAACCATTAAAAGTAACTTCACGTTCTACACTCACCCCAAGAGTCCGAAAACGATATGTATAAACTATTTACAACAAAAATTAAACTTTTAAAACTTAAAACATATCACCAAAAGTCTTTGAGTCTTGTTTGTTCTTCCTTATCTTCATATAGAATCTGACATCATCGGAAACAACTCTAAGATGTCAGGTAAGTAAATTCCTACATTGATCTATACTACTGCAATTGTTAGTCTGATACATTGAGACATGTAATCGCATTTCTAAATAAACAATAAGATATATGCATCAACATGACATACAATCCACTTTTTCGTTGTTTCCTAACTATAATCAGACGTCGACTTCCAAAAATAGTACAAAGATAGTATTAAGAGATTATGAAATGTAGAGAAAACTTGTCGACGTTAGACTCCACTAGTCTCCCTAACCGACATAGAGGCAGGATCAAAACTAAGTTTCAAGCAAACCAAACTCTGAAACAAGCTTATCCCCCTCACTTACTTTATGTACGCATGACCAAGAATAATAAAATTCAAACTGTGTTATAATTACAGGTGCCGAAATATTCAATCAATAGTAAATATCACTTTAAGGTTTACTTACAACCAAACCAACTTTGAGCTTAATTTTTCGAGGTTCCTGAAACGTCGGATCACCTTGATAATGGCTCCATTAGCTACTATGCATACCTAATTATATTATGGGTTAAGTTTCAAGAAACCAAATCACAAAATCCAACGAAAACTTCGGCCAAAGTACGCTTGAGAACAGTTTCCAAAAACATTAATTTATATAACTGTTTCAACTGGCTTTTAACTAGCCAATTTGGGGTAACTTTTTAAACTTGAAAACCTCAATATTTTCATTATGACCTAAAAGGAACTTTTAGTACGCATGTCATAAGAACATTAAAATCCAATCATCGATAGAGAAATTATGAATTTTTAAATATGGCATACCAACTAAGCAAACTTTATTTTATTTTGAACTGAAAAACTTCTCCAAATCAATATTTTCGCAATTAAATCTTCAAACCTCGACAACAAACACCACAAAACCACTCTATTCCAACATCAAAATATTCCCACAACCCGTGGAGTCAACTTGGATCAAAATCAATAATCGATTCATCTAAAAACATCGCCAAAATAGTTATCAACTGAATTACATTAGTTCAATTCATCAAAACCCTAACCCACGTCGGTGGGATTTATTTCAAATTGGTGCACATCAACCTAATACATCAATTTTCAATAATTCCTACTAATTACTATCAAAACCGCGCAAAAGAAATCGAGAAATCGTGAGAATTCAAATAGAATTGAGGAAAATGTCTAAATTGAGAATTTACCAAACTGCGGGCAAATACCTTGTTTCCACCATGGAAACTTGGCTCGAACTGATCGTCTCGCGATGTTCTAGGATTTTGCTAAAAGAAATCGGGCGAAAATCGGACGTTAGGAGCTCGCGAAGCGAAAGTAGGAACGGAGAGGTTTAAGGAACGAACCTTAGTTCTCTCTTTGAAATCAAAACGTATTGTTTTGATTTTGATTTAATTTTTATATATATTTATATATAAAACCTCAGCTGCTTCTCAACAGCCTAATTCCTTTTTATTTATAAATTCCCGAAATCCCTATTTTGAAGTGTTTTGGCTTCTGGCACTCGATTTTTATCCAGTTTTTCACCAAATTGAACCAAACTCTTGACAATATAGTTTAACTTTATAAAAGTTCCATAACACTAGTTTTGGTCACTCCAAAACCCCAAAAATTTTATTCCCAAAAATTTTATTTTTGTCCAAGACATACTGAACCCTTATGGACCAATTATCTTGTCGTACGTAACCAAATTTTTACCAATTTGTACACAATTTCAACCTCGACCACCACCAACTAATACAAAACTCGAGGCAAGGTCTTGTACAAATTTCGTTCTCATTTTATGCTGCCAACAATCACGACTTGCATGCAAAATGAGATAAATTTTCATGTGAGGATTAACACTTGGTTAATTAGTTTTTGAACTAATAGTATATTTCACTCGTGCCCTTCAGACACGCACTTGCAACCTCGATTATGAAAAAATGAGAATACACCTTAACACACCCGGACTTCATGAAAAAATACCATATAATACCAAAAATAAGCATTCGATATACAAAAATAATATTTTGACTTATGATCTCTGGTCCGAAATGCGTGGGTCCTACCTCAGATACTCGAATCCCAAATTAAATCCAAAAATACTTAATTAGCATCCTAATCAAGTTTATGAAATTCTCGGATGTTACAATCTTCCTAACTAATTAAAAATTTCATCCTCAAAATTTAAACTTACAAGTTACTGAACCAAAAGAGATATAAGAAAATGATCCTTCATGTATAGCTTTTTTAATCCAAAACTGTAAAACTATATCCAAGGTGAACCGTTAAGTGGACCCAATCAATTTCATTGTATTTAACAACTCGGTGGTAGATATCATAACCATTTCAACTTTTCATTTTCAAATTCTTGGTATAATGAAAAGTTATCCGAGCTACTTTGCCAATCATGGCAATTGATGAATTTCTGACGAGTTAACAATCAGCTTTGTGGAATGTCCAACAAACCTTACTTCACATTTCATGTCTCGAATCTCATTCAAGCATCAACGCATAGCAAGGTCTAGCCTATCTAGCTATTCATAAAACACCATTTTTCATTGATAACTAATAACGATTTCGTAAACTGTTGAAAATTCTTTCTCTATCCACCAAACTCTGGTACACATTCTAGTTTTTTGTTCTCTTCACTAATCATTTCTTATTAGAATTGTCGATCGATCAATTCTTAGACTATCATTAGTGTAAAATTACATAGTGATGCAAATAATATTTGAGAAACGACATTAGATACTAAGTAGAGCTGCGTGTCTATCTGATCCATCATTTTTCAACGTTTCTCAACAAAAACGTGAATTACATAAGTCATCTCATGACTATAGATCTCTAATCAAATCTATCAACCCATGACAAGAGAACTTGATTTCAATCCGATCAGAAAATAAATCCTGACATATCGCGCAGCTCTCGCTTATTCTCTAAATGTCTACTCAAAATATTATATATATTCTGGACTAAAAAGTAATCACTAATTCCTACTCGTCAATCAATTCACTTAATTTTTTTGACTGGTGAGAAAATTAACGACTTTTTTAACTTTATCAACTCATTCTCTAACCATGAGTTCTTCAAGAACCTCATTCTTTCACTTAATAATCAATCTCAATTATATTGTTCACTAAACTTCTTTCATTGTCCGAATATAGACAATCATCCTAAAATTGAGTTGATATAAACTTTTATATGAAGATATCGACATATTTCATGATTATACTCTCATAGTATAACTTTTAACTTATATCTTATACAAGTTATAAATATGATATCTCTCTTTGCCTCTACTCAATTTAATGTAGAAGAATATTCAATTCTTCAAACATACCAAGTTAGATACAATGTCCTCTATTCAACATTTTCAACCAACATGGATAATAGTTACTAATGGAGCTGTAAGTTGTACGTCTCTTTTCATTTCATATATATCTTCACCATCGTATTAATATCTTACATGAACTCCGATTTAAAATAAGTTAGTGCTTTAAACTCCACCACTGACTAGTCACATGGTGTAGCACTACAATTGAACCAATGTACAACATCTTCACAGATATCAGGTGTATATACTTTGGTTCCACTTTCAACATTTGGAGTTTGATTTCTCGTAAGATCCTTATGAAGATATATTAAGTTTTATCAAAATTATAGTTTGACATCCTAATTTGATCAGAACTTGTTGACCTGAAATTTTCATTTTCATATTAATGTGAGAATTTATTGACTATTTGTTTGCCTATACTTCAGCTTCCAATTGACTCTAACAAAACTTCATAGACTCTTTTAATCCAATTGTCACCAATTCATTCGATTATTCAAAGATGGAGGACATCACACCAATCTTCTACGCTATGAATGAATCGTGATTATGAAATGGAGTTACTAAGACTTTTGGTCATTCACAACCACTCCAATGTATCGCCTTGACTAAAGAAGTCCATTTGTGTCACTTCCATCAGTCACAAGTCATCTCTAACTACCATTTTAATTTATATACAAAGTCTATTTTGTTCGGTTTTTATCGATCTTAACTATTCTCACATTGATCTCAATCTTAGTCCCTTTATAAACAAACCATGACTTTCGCTCAACAATCAGGCCACTTACAGCTCTTTAATCTTAACTTATAAAGACAATTTATATCTCTTCTCTTTTCAAAAACTTAGCTAATGATAATACAACTTTTTATGATCATTCAATTAATTGAAGTCTTCCTTGGTTAGCCTGTATTCGAAACAGAGAAATATTGCGACTCAAAAAGTTAAACTATTTGTTATTGCCTTATTTTGTTTCCATTAGTATCAGATTATCCGACTTTTCTTTTTTCTGAAAAAGAAATTCGGTACTTTTCAAGAGACTATATAAGATAACTAAATACCTTACTAATCATCAATTCATTTTTTGATGAATTTACTGGTCCGTTGTTGTTCAACTAGAGAGATAGAAGAGTTTGGATTTCCAACACCTTGATTACTTTTAATTCCCTTTGTTTTATCATTTATTTATTCGACTCATAGAACCACTATACTCAACGTTGCTTACGAATAAGTAACTTGAGTAATAAACAATCAAAAATTTTCACTACTTTTTAGAAGTCGCTTGATTGTTTTCAACTTTGGTTCTATTCCATTTTTACTTTTTATTTTCTTTCGAAAATGAGACAATACTTTGTTTCAAAGTATTTCATTTTAATAAAAACCGACTTAGATAACTTGACTTGTTCTATCATAATCCCATTGTGATTTTTCAGTCAAATTCAGTTTGTCTAATCAATTTCTATTTTTAAAACCACGTTTTTTCGTTTTCCTTGTTGAGACTGTTTTAGCATTTTCTTGAGCGTTTTATAATTTTAGTACTTCGATACTTTCAATTTTCGAGAAATCTATGTTCAGTGCTTACATACCTGAATAGTTTGGACTTCCCTTTCAACCAATTTCCTATTGGTTTCATAACTAACACTTTCATCATTTATATTAGTACCAAACTACTTACAACCTTTATGAATTCGGACTTCACAAGTCCATTTCACATCCAATCATGCTCAGTTTTGTTTCATGTCTATTCTCTCTTTTAATTATTCATTTTAATCTTACTCGTCGTATCTTACGAGTTAAGTATCGAACGGACAAGGAGAATAAACTTTTTATCGCATATATGGCGATAATACATAAATACACATCATAAATATAAGATAATAACCAAAAACATCCCAGCTCATAGTCATTTCCCAACTAATCACGCTCAAACACCTTTTGATTCTCAACTAAAGTTTATCTTCTACTGAGCCAACCCTAGGCTCTAAGACCAAGTTTGTCACCCATCGTCATTAATACGCCTGACCGGTCTAGATTACCTTGATCCTTAAAAATCTAGTCATCCTAATTCGTTCTTTCAACTTTGACCTCAAAATAATAATTATTTCAATCCTTTATAAGGCTCCAAAACTAAATTTATATCCTCAATGAAACTCAATTCATGATTTGTTCAATTGGAGCAAATTCGAAATCATGTCCGTATTTGACAAAAACTTCGGTAGCACCTCCCTTAAAAGTGGTCTGCTGGAAATTTTATATAATAGACAACAAAATTTTGAAGAGGCCTATAAGGGCTCACAACTCCCTGCAGTTCACAATATGTATCAAATTCAAATTAGTAAACTAACTTAGAGTCTACAATAACTTAATTTCAACTTGACAATCCCTAATAAACCTAAATTGAATATAAATTCTCAACTTATTAAAATTTAAACTTAGGAGACTCTCATAACCATTCCAAGTAGCTTCACGTCCTACAATCACCCCAAGAGTTCTAAAACAATATGTATAAACTATTTACAACAAGAGTTAACTCTTAAAACTTAAAACATATCACCAAAAGTCCTTGAGTCTTGTTCTTTCTTCCTTGTCTTCACATAGAATATGACATCATCAAAAACAACTCGAAGATGTCAGGTAATTAAATTTCTACGTTGATCTGTACTCCTACAATTGTTAGTATGATACATGGAGACATGTAATTGCATTTCCAAATAAACAATAAGATATATGCGTCAACATGACATGCAATCCACTTTGTCATTGTCCCCTAACTATAATCAAACGTCGACTTCCAAAAATAGTACAAAGACAGTATGAAGAGATCATGAAATGCAGAGATAACTTGTTGGTGTTAGACTCCACAAGTTTCACTAGACTACGTAGAGCAGGATTGAAACCAAGTTTCAAGCAAACCAGACTATGAAACAAGCTTATCCCACTCACTCACTCTATGCATGCATGATCGAGAATGATAAAATGTAATGCAGATTATGTTACAATTATAGGTACAAAAATATTCAATCAATAGTAAAGATCACTGTAAGGTTTACTTAGAACTAAACCATCTTTGAGCTCAATTTTTTGAGGTTCCCAAAATGTCGGATCACCTTGAAAATGGCTTCAGTAGCTTCCTTACATATCCAATTACATTATGGGTCAAGTTTCAAGTTAAACCAAATCACAAAACCCAATGAAAACTGCGGCCAAAGTACGCTTGAGAGAACTTTCCGAAAAAATTAATTTATATAACCTGTTTCAACTGGCTTTCAACTATCCAACTTGGGGTAACTTTTTAACCTTGAAAATCTTAATATTTATCAAGATAACCTAAAAGGAACTTGTAGTACGCATGTCATACTTTCCATGGACTCTAAGAACACTAAAATTGGATCATCGACGGAGAATTTATGAATTTTCCAATATGGCATACCAACTAGGTAAACTTTATTTTATTTTGAACTGAAAAAACTTCTCCAAATCAATCAATCTGTGGAGTCAACTTGGATCAAGACCAATAATCGATTCATCCATAATCCCAATGAAAATCAATATCAACTATAAAAACATCTCCAAAATAGCTATCAACGGAATTACATTAGTTCAATTCATCAAAACCCTAACCCACGTCGGTGGGATTTATTCCAAATTAGTGTACATCAACCTAATAAATCAATTTTAAATAATTCTTACTAATTCCAATCAAAACCCAACAAAAGAAATCAAGAAATCGCGAGAATTCAAATCGAATTAAGGAACATGCCTGAATTGAGAATTTACCAAATCTGCGCGCAAATACCTTATTTCCACTACGAAAACTTGGCTCGAACTGACTATCTCGTGATGCTCTATGATTTTGTGGAAAGAAACGCTGCGAAAATCAGACGTCAGGAGCTCGGGAAGCGAAAGTAGGAATGGACAGGTTTAGGGAACGAACCTTAGTTCTCTCTGTGAAATCAAAACATATTATTTTGATTTTGATTTGATTTATATATATTTATACATAAACCATAAGCTGCTTGTCAGCCACTTAATTTATTTTCTTTATAAATTCCTGAAATATCTATTTTGACATGTTTTGGCTTCCGACGCAATTGAACCAAACTCTTGAAAAAATAGTCCAACTCCATAAAATGTCTATAACATTGGTTTTGATCTCACCAAAACCCCTAAATTTTTATTTTTTTGTCCACGACATACTTAACCCTTATGGACCAATTATCTTGCCATACGTAGCCAAACTTTTACTAAAACTTTCAACCTCGACCACTACCAACTAATCAAAACTCGAGGCAAGGTCTTGTACCAACTTCATTCTCATTTTACATTACCAACAATCCTGACTTGCATGCAAAACGAGGCAAAATCTTCATGTGAGGATAACACTTGGTTAATTAGTTTTTGTACAACTAATAATCTATTTTCACTCGTGCCCTTCAGACACGCACTTGCAACCCTAAGTATGACAAAATGAGAATACACCTCAACACACCCTGACTTCGCGACAAAATGCCATAAAATACACAAAATAAGCATTCATCATACAAAAATAATATTTTGACTTATGATCTCCGGTCCGAAATGCGTGGGTCCCACCTCGGATACTTAAATCCCAAATTAAATCTAAAAATACTTAATTAACATCCTAATTAAGTTTATGAAATTCTCGGATGTCACAAAAACCGCATTATGTTCCATGAAAACTTCGAACTACTAAGTTTAATACCTTCGAAAAGCCACTTCAATATTAAACTTAAATCTCAATACATCTAAATAGTAAAAGACTTTTTAAACAATCCTAGTTTCTACTTTAAACTAGATATTGAGTCCAAATATCACAATACACGTTCTACACTATGCATGCAAGACAAAGCTTCATGATTGTAATCCCCAAATAATAATCTATTAAATCAATGAATTGAAGAATACGATTGATTTAAAGCATTAAGTACAAAATCATCTCATTATGACAACATCACAAAACGGATCTACTTCATGTTCACACTTTGATTAGAGTAATAAACTACTCACTCATATTCATAATAAACATCACAATAAAGTAAATAAAAGACATAGATAAATACCTCTAAATAAATACTTTAAATCTTCAAATCGCCTCCAAAAGAAATGAACAATAAATTTAAAAACTAAATAAACACTAACAAATATGAAAACAATAAACTATGACTTAATGAGCAATAAAATATTGATCTAGGTACTCAAGGGCAATTGATTTCATTACTCAAACTCTTTGTAGTTATCTAATATTCTTGAAGTCATACCCACCGATTCTTGACCGATTTCACTTATAACTCAAATCGCTAGCTAAATTCTTGAAAATCTGCCTCTATACTCAACCAATTTGTTTGGTGATTTATGTGTAAACTATGAATCACTGCCAAATCACTGGCAGTGATTTATGGTTGATTCGTGATTCATTGGTGATTCTTTGTGTATTACTTCCACTTGATTAAATCCTTCATTTTCTTCCCTTTTCAATCATTTTTTTTCACATATTTCAATTATCACCTTAAAAAATAAAAACGAGAGAAAACCTAGAGTAATATAGCTTTTTACATTCAAAATTACCCTAAAATATACTATAAAACACTATCTAATTATTGACTTATTAGTCGTAAGGTAAAAATAGGTTGTTGGAGCCTAAATAAACTTCGATTTTTGCGAAACTTTCTTGAGTACATTTCGTCCCATTGTACACCTAAAAATATGACGTAATAAACAATGAAAACCCTTTTAAGGATTTAAGTAACTTTCCTTAATGAGATAGATTTTTATGAGTCATATCGATCTATATTAATGTAGATACACAAGGAGGAATGCATAAAACTTCTTGTGAGGATGTTAAGATTAGAATTATGGCGAATCCAAGTAAGTGGGGTTTACCTGGTATTGATTACGTCATGATACTAGTATAACTAGGACTCATATTGGCTAAGGACCGTGGAATGGGTGCACTATATTATGAACTTATATATGCATTATGTTTTTGTTCAAGATGCATGGTTATTTTCGGTTGAGTCACCTGTATGCCAAAGCCATTATGAAATCATATATGCTAATACACGTTTAGTCTCCACTTTGGTTGTTTTGTTACCATCGGGGTTGGTTGTATGTTGAAAGATGGAACATATACGTCATGTTGTTGGTTGCGTTCCATAGTGATTAAATATGCAAAGGATGTTGTGACTTTAGTAATGAACCACTCAAGATTTGATATTAAAAATTCTATTCAAAGGACAATATGGCATTTTGTGGTCATATATGTCTCATGAGTAGGGAGTCGATCACGTAGTTTAAGGTGGTAATGGTGGCCATGAGCATATGGAGAATGGAACAATAACTTGCATTTATATTTATATCTCTTTCTTATTTATATGTTGTTTTTCTTGATATCCATGAGATGCAATTATGATTCCCATATCTCACTATTTATCTTTGCATTCTAGATATATGTTGCATTTGATATTACTTGAATATTAATCGCCATGCGAACCATGACTTTATTGAGCCCATTGATATTGCTCTCCCGACTTATAACATCTCCAGGTACTTAGTCAACAATAGCAAAAGAAAGAAAGAAGGCTCATGACATATGTAACGGCTATTTTCCAAATGGACCGCCACGGGGGCCAATGGGGGCCCACAACCTGGCCTATCAGCGCCAGCTGTGTCCCACATGCCATCCCATCCACCATTTAATCATTATTAACTTCAATAAACAACAATTTACTATTTAAATTGTTAATGAACTCAAATCATCTGCTTATCATATCATTTTAAACCATAGGAAACCATAACGAAAGTCTTTTATCATGACAATTAATGTATAAAACATTGTAGTCATGCATTTAACTCTGATACCTAGTGTGGAAAGCACATATATCATCATAGACCAATAATGTACCTCAATGTATCAAAATATAAAAAATATGGAGTCCTGAGGTATCTCGCAACCAAAATCCCAAATTAAAACAAAATATGTATATGCAAACGTACAAGCCTGGCTATATGTCTCTGAATCACAAATATTATGGAAGTTTTCCTTCACCTCGACTTGTACTAGGATCTGCACTCAAGCCATCACAAAAAAATAGACGACGAGTCTAGAGTGAGTATTCCCAAAGAAGTTAAGTGAGCGATACGAAAAGTAAATACTGGAATTTAAACAAAACTATTAAATAAACATGCGAAAATAAAAACAGGCAATTGTTCTCATCGCATGCATAAGTAATAGTGAAAGCTCAAAGTGTGTGTTCCCAGAGCCTAGGGTCAGACTAGCACCATATTTCGGACTCCAAACAGACTACTGTCGGCGAGTAGCACTCAAGCAAAGACAGTATCTGGATCCGCTAGGTGGTCGGCGTGGAACCTACGACACACCTACACGTGCCCGACACGACTCTCGGGAAGCCCTATTCACCGAGATGGCATACGTACTATGGCTTAGTGGACATACACACAGAAATGGCATGGAGGGAGAGCCTTAATGTCCGTCCATTATAGCACACAAAGAATAGAGTAATGAAAGACAAAATATGAATTCAAAAGCAAGATAAAGTACTGCTCAAGAAATTTCAGTTGGTATACTACCCACCTCAAACCGCGCTCCACAAATATAAAAACGAATATCCACTCCTCCAAATGCGTGCCCCAACACCCGTCGATCAAATCCAAGTACCTAATATTCGGTAATTTATCAATTTCCCAAACTTTGTAATTTTCCAAATTCACATTAAAGTATCAAATTCATCATATTAATTCATATTATGCGCGGTATCGATCCCCGGAATAGGCCCCCGATTGGCCGAATCGAAACCTAAACCCCGACAAAACTTGGCGAAACCCCGATAAAACTCCACAACTTCAACACCACCAACCACAACATTCAATATCATGATAATTGCTCCCATCCAACTCAAAAATCATAACAAAAGCTCATCAAAACAACCACATATCACTCCACTTATAATTCACACAAACACCTTAAAAATTCATACCAAAAAGCAAGAACGTTGAGGTGATTGTGGAGCTCACCTTGCTTTGATGATTCCACCACTCCAAGTACCTCAATTTATCCAATTTGAATGCCCAAACCCTTGCTTCCTCTCTCCAATCTTTGGATTTTTGTGTGAATGAGAGAGAAAAGGTGGTGAAGATAAGTCTAATTGACTTTTTAATAGTCAAATGGCATCCCTCCTCACTTGTGCATGTCAAGGCAATCGAATGGCCTCCATTTGACCCATTTTTCAACCTCTAGTGACTCCAAACGTGACTCCAATGGCACACTTGCCCTTGTTCTTACCCGAAAAGTCTTCTTTCGGGTGTTTTGACGCCCGGTTTCGAGTCCCGAAACAAGACATACACATACTACTATCTCCCTAACCACCAAATACGCATTACATATTATTATTAAACCCATTTTATGCATTTCATGTGTATATTATTTTGTCGGACCTAGTATTTAGTCTTTTAGGCTACCAGGTACCCGCGTCAACACTCATATCGAGGCGAATACTTAACACACAAACTCGCACGTCAAATATAATATAAATACACATATTACGATGTCGTTTACTCTATTTCAACATAAACATCGCAATTTAAACAATTCAGTACATAAAATAACTACTTACCTAGCTCCAGGCGCGCATTAGCCTAGCTGCGGGTCCCATGAGCGTTTGAGTGTCAGCCATGTTTGCAACCATGTCATTATTAACGGCAAACTAAATTCAGGTCGTTACAGTTCTTCCCAACTAGTTGAAATTTTATCTCAAAATTTGAATAAGCTTATACACTTATCGACAAATATGTGGGGATACCGTCGTCGCATAGTAGATTCAAGCTCCCAGTGAGTCCCTCGGTCCCGTGATGTTGCCATCGCACCAAAACCTTCGGAATCTCCATATTCCTCAAAATCTGAGTCTTCATATCCATGATTTCCACTGGCTGCTCCTCATATGACACGTCTGGTGGCACCTCATTCTGACGTACATCAACCATAGGCCTCGTAGTCTGTGGTAGGCCACTAACGAAGTCCATGGTCACATGTTCCCACTTCCACTGAGGAATGGGCAGCGGCTGTAGCAACCTAGCTAGTCTCATGTGCTTAGCCTTCACTTGCTGGCAAATATGACAACTCTGGACGAATCTACCCATGTCAGCCTTCATCCTTCGCCACCAGAACAACATCGTAGATCGTGATACAACTTGGTGCGACCCGGATGAACTGTATACTGCGATCGGTGTGCGTCCTCGAGAATGTTGTCCCTGAGCTCCGATACATCTGGTATCCACAATCAACCCCTGTGTCTTAAGCACCCGTCTGACCCCTCCGACCACTCAGTGCAACCCTGATCCTGAGTCAGGCCACTGATCCGCAAATATCGGTCATCAGCTCTCTACAACTCAGCAACCCGCTCTAGAGACACTGTAGGAACTCGCATCTGACAGCAAATATATAGCTTAGCAATAGCCTCTGTCAAACATAACACCGACACTGCCTCAAGCAACCCGCGCTCATGGGTCATATTTCGCAGTACTGTTTGGGTCACTATGCCGCACCTGCTCAGCGCATCAACTACGACATTTACCTTATCTGGATGATACTCAATGGCGAAGTCATAGTCCTTTAATAACTCGAGTCATCGTCGTTGTCGCTTGTTTAATTCCCTTTGAGTGAACAGGTACCTCAAACTCTGGTGGTCTGTGTACAACACAAAATTATCACCATACAAGTAATGCGTCCAGGCCTTCAGTGCAAACACGACGGTGCAAACTCCAAGTCGTGCACCAGATAGTTTACATCGTGAAGTCTCAACCGTCAGATAAATAGGCCTTTGGGTGTCCATCCTGCATCAACTCGCCACCCAACCTAGTGCCTGATGCATCTGTCTGAACTGAAAACCCTCTATCTACCACAGGTAAAGCCAAAACTGGCGCCGAAGTTAATTTCCTCTCCAGCTCCCAGAAAGCATCCTCACACTCCTGTGACAATTCAAATCTAACATCCTTCTTGGTCAGTCTCGTCAATGGCGCTACAATCATCGAGAAATCCTGCATGAAGCGCCTGTAGTATCCTGCCTTACCCAGGAAACTTCAGATGTCAGATAGAGACTTTGGTGTCTTCCTGTCGATAATCGCCTGATTCTTGTCACCATCAACATATATGCCCTGATCACTTATGACATGGCCCAGGAACTTCACCTCACTCAGCCAAAATACGCACTTGTTGAACTTGGCATAAAGTCGGTGCTCTCTCAGCATCGTCAACACATCTTTGAGATGCCTCTCGTGCTCCACATGAGTCTTACTGTAAATCAATATGTCGTCGATAAACATTATGACGTATCAATCAAGAAATGGCCTCAGCAGCTTGTGCATCAAATCCATGAAGATCGTCGGTGCATTAGTCAGCCTAAACGGCATGACTATAAACTCGAATAATTTGTAATATGTACTAAACGCGGTCTTCTCAACATCCTCATCTCGAATCCTCAACTGATGGTATCCTGATCGTATGTCGATCTTCGAGAAGAACATGGCTCCAGCCAACTGATAGAATAATTCATCAATCCTCGGAAATGGGTAACGATTCTGAATCATCACCTGATTCAACTTTCGGTAGTCCACACACATCCGCATCGAGCCGTCCTTCTTCTTCACAAAAAGAACTGGAGCTCCCTAAAGTGACATGCTAGGGTGAATGAAACCCTTCTACAATAAGTCCTCTGACTGGGTCCTCAACTCCTCGTGCTCCAATGTTGATATGTTATACGGTCTACTGTAGATTGGTTGTGTCCCCGGAATCAGCTCAATGATAAACTCAACAGCTCTCGGTGGTGGCAATCCCAGTAAATCATCGGAAACACATCTGAAAATCCGCAGACAATAGGAACATCCTATTACTTCAATACCGTCTTATGCTCCGGCTCAACCATAGCTGCGTACGCCTCCATCTCCTGCGACGTCGCCAATCTGCCTCGAGTGATAGGTAATACAGATGCAACTCCGGCAAATGTAAACCTTGGAATTCCCTCAATGTCAAACGTCACAGTCTTACTGAAATAATCGATCTGTGCGTGATAGGACGACAACAAATCCATCCTGAACATCCCGTCGAACTCCAAGTACTCCAGCACTCTCAAATCAGCCGATAGCTGATGTCCCACAATCTCCACAACACAATTTCGGCATATCCGGTTAGGGTAGATCTTATCCCCAGTTACCGTGCTGAGAACAAGATGTGTATTTAAGGCATGTGCAGGTAACCCTAACACTCATACCATGCGTCCAGAAATAAAAGACAATGTACTATTAGAATCCATCATAATATGCATAGGAATACCACATACAGATAACATACCCTCAACAAGCTATCTGGTCGCCTCCCTGTCTAGTTGCGCGACCATAAAAGCTGTAGTACGGGCCTTATCTCTGGCCTGCTCCATCTGTGGTGGTGGTGGTGTTGGTCTTATCCGCAGCCGATCGGTACCAGCTATGTCCATGGAGTAAGACAGTAGGTATCGGTACCTCTTCATGTATACGGTGACCGACATATCACCCTATACTAAGGATAAAAACTCCTCCCTCAAACGGACTCTGACCTCCATAGGTATGTACTCATTCATGAAAAACGTTCGGTACTCTGCCCAAGTAGTAACGGCATAATGAGTCGCCTTCTACGTAGTCCACCATATCGCAGCATCGGCTCTCAAACAGAAGCTTGATAACCTCGGCCGATCAATCTCCTCGACCCGAAGCAAGTCGTGTAGTCGCTCAAGTGATAACAGCCACCTTTGGATCTCCGACTCCATAAAAATATCCTAGAGAGAACTTAAGAAATTCCCTCATCTTCTTAGCCTCTAATGTCATCTGGCTCCTAGAAGTAGACGCTATTGCTTGCTGCTCGGTAGTAGTAGGTGTAAGCACCAGTACAGCCTCTACTGGTACTTCTGCTACTAGCGTAGCCCTCTCTACCAATGTCTCAGATACTGCCGCCTGCACCTGAGCCTCGGCTGTAGTAGGAGCTACGACTATTTGAGTAGTCGTCATTGGTGCAGCCAAAGCGATAGTGGGAGCTGTCATAGTCTCTCGAGCATCCCGAGCTCTCAACATCTCAATCAGCATCGCGAACCTATCATCCACAGTCCGCATGAATGACTCCAGCGCAAGGTAGTCTCGTCGGAGCACTAGTATCTCCGACCTCAGGCTTAGTGGTATCTGATGGCTGTCCATCCATCGGTATTTGCATCGAAGAACGAGCATCCAGTCAACCTCAATACTAATATACTTGTATCATATGTATAATACAACCAAAATAACATGTATATCCCCTGATTTCTACCTATCTCACCTCACTTCCCAACTAGGACTCCAGGCAATTCATTTGGGTTTCCACATCTAAAGTTTATTCATCGGGTTTATCCTCAAATTATGCCACAAATGTAATCGTATCAGAGTTAACTTTCAATTCCTCGAGGTTCACCAACCTTTCTCTAATACCAAAATGTAACGGCCCATTTTCTAAATGGACCGCCACGGGGGCCACGCGGGCCCACAACCTGGCCTATCAACGCAAGTTGTGTCCCACATGCCATCTCATACACCATTTAATAATTATCAACTTCAATAAACAACAATTTACTATTTAAATTGTTAATGAACTCAAATCATTTGCTTGTCATATCATTTTAAACCATAAGAAACCATAGCGGAAGTCTTTTATCATGACATTTAATGTATAAAACATTATAGTCATGCATTTAACTCTAATACCTAGTGTGGAAAACCCATATATCATCATAGACAAATAATGTACCTCGATGTATCAAAATATCAAAAATATGGAGTCCTGAGGTATCTCACAACCCAGATCCCAAAATAAAATAAAAAATATATATGCAAACGTACAAGCCTGGCTATATGTCTTTGAATCACAAATATTCCGAAAGTTTGCCTTTGCCTCGACTTGTACTAGGATCTGCACTCAAGCCATCCCAAAAAGACAGATGATGAGTCCAGAGTGAGTATTCCCAAGGAAATTAAGTGAGCAATACGGAAACTAAATACAAGAATTTAAACAAAACTATTTAATAAACATGCGGAAATAAAAACAGGCAAGTGTGCTCATCGAATGCATAAGTAATAGTGAAAGCTCAAAGTGTGTGTTCCTTGAGCCTAGGGTCAGACTAGCGCCATACTTCGGACTCCCAACAGACTACTGCCGGCGAGTAACACTCAAGCAAGGCCGGTATCTGGATCCGCTAGGTGGTCGGCGTGGAACCTATGACACACCCACACGTACTTGACACGACTCTCGGGTAGCCCTGTTCACCGAGATGGCACACGTGCTATGGCCTAGTCGACGTACACATAAAAATGGCACTGAGGGAGAGCCTCAACGTCCGTCGATTATAGCACACAAAGAATAAAGTAATGAAAGACAGAAAATGAATTCAAAAGCAAGACAAAGTACTGCTCAAGAAATTTCAGTTGGGATACGAGACACCTTAAATCGCGCTCCACAAATATAAAAACAAATCTCACGCCTCCAAATGCGTGCCCCAACACACGTCGATCAAATCCAAGTACCTAATATTTGGTAATTTATTAATTTCCCAAACTTTGAAATTTTTCAAATTCACATTAGAGTTTCAAATTCATCATATTAATTCATAATATGTCTGGTATCGATCCCCGGAATAGGCCCCCAATGGGCCGAATCGAAACCTAAACCCCGATAAAACTTGGCAAAACCGTAACAAAATTTGGCGAAACCCCGACAAAACTCCTCAACTTCAACACCACTATCCACAACATTCAATATCATGATAATTTCTCTCATCCAACTTAAAAATCATAACAAAAACTCATCAAAACATCCCCAAAAAAGCCACATATCACTCCACTATAATTCATACTAACACCCTAAAAATTCATACCAAAAGAACGAGAAAGTCGAGGTGATTGTGGAGCTCACCTTGCTTTAATGATTCCAGCACTCCAAGCTCCTAAGTTGATTCAATTTGAGTGCCCAAACCCTTGCTTTTTCTCTCCAATCTTCGGATTTTTGTGGGAATGAGAGAGAAAAGGTGGTGAAGATAAGTCTAATTGACTTTTTAATAGTCAAATGGCATCCCTCCTCACTTGTGCATCTCAAGGCAATCAAATGGCCTCCATTTGACCCATTTTTCAACCTCTAGTGACTCCAAACGTGACTCCTATGGTACACTTGCCCTTGTTCTCAACCCAAAATTCGTCTTTCGGGTGTTTTTACGCCCGGTTTCGCGTCCCGAAACACGACATACGCGTACTAGTATCTCCTTAAGCACCAAATACGCATTACATATTTTTATTTAACTCATTTTATGCATTTCATGTGTATATTATTTTGGCGGACCTAGTATTTAGTCTTTTAGGCTACCCGGTACCCGCGTCGACACTCATATCGAGGCGAATGCTTAACACACAGACTCGCACGTCAAATATAATATACATACACACATTACGATATCGTTTACTCTATTTCAACATAAACATCCCAATTTAAACAATTCAGTACACAAAATAACTACTTACCTAGCTTTAGGCGCGCACTAGCCTAGCTGCTGGTCCCACGAGCGTCAGTGCATTCAGCCACGTTTGCAACCATGTCATTAAGAACGGCGAATTAAATCCAGGCCGTTACAACATGTGATGCCTTCTCCTTATTGTGTGAGCCTCGATGTCATATTAAACTATATTGTTGTTTTATGTCAGAATTTATATTGAAGCATGGTCGACTGAGAAGCATGTTTTAATTTGGTTTAAGCCTAGGTGACTAAATGATTGCATACTATTCCATTGGATGTACGATTGGATTATTCTTTTATATCCATGGTATTCAGGCGAACCTGACTATTCCCACGAAGCCTAAGTGCAATTAGCTTGAGCGTACCCCAGTGGCCCATATCATTTTCACACAGCGAGTAATCGAATCTGGGACTGTACGCATAACTCACACAATCCCAAACTCACCCTTACTGTTGGGTCAACTCGTCTGCGTGCAACTTAATTATTACATTTAAATGGTCTAGTTTACATTTAGGCAAAGTTTTAAATTGGCCTATATCTGTCTATCAAGTTGTATATGTTGTTCCACTTTGAAAGTTAAGTAGTGGTTTAATTAGTCCGGGCGACCTTGATTACGGAATTAGGGTTGTGGTTTAATTAGTCCGGGCGACCTTGATTACGGAATTAGGGTTGTCATACAATTACTCTTCACCACACATGCATGTGCACTCAGCCAAACACACACTACCCCCTTCCCCATCCACCTCACCACCACCTCTGCCCTCCCCCCACCGACCCACCCACCCATCCATCTCTCTCATGGCGTGTCTGTGTTTTTTAATAGGTAGTGTGTGCAAATAGCTACACCCTGCAAAAATATAAATCCCCATGCATGTCTCGATCAAGAAAGGAAACAGTAGGCACGGATGAATACGACAAACACTGTGTTGGAGATGTTGGGATAGTCCCACATCGACTACTTGGAAATAAAAATAAGGCTTATAAGTGTAGAGTTGACACTCCATCTTGCCTTGGCATTTTGGAGTGAAACCCCACTTTCACACTTGTAGCCTATACATGAATAGTCACCACACTCTCCTCACCTTGGATTGGGACCCCTATATTACAAAAAATCGAACATGGTATCAAAGCCGATGGTTGGCTTAATTACCCATTGTCCAAGGGCCTTGTAGACATCCAACAAAAGTGGTTGATTGATGTTATGCGGTCAAGTCCTAGTTGGACTTGAGGGGGGAGTGTTGGAGATGTTGGGATAGTCCCACATCGACTACTTGGAAATAAAAATAAGGCTTATAAGTGTAGAGTGGACACTCCATCTTGCCTTGGCATTTTGGAGTGAAACCCCACTTTCACACTTGTAACCTATACATGAATAGTCACCACACTCTCCTCACCTTGGATTGGGACCCTATTTTTAGTGAATTTCAGTTCAAATATAAAAAACTACTATATAAAGGTCAAATTAGTGACAATTTTTAAGCTCACAATATACTTAAAAATTAAAACTATTATTTGACCAAAAAAATTAATGAAAGTATCACTTATCAATTAAAAAAAATTATATTCTTTCAACAAAAAAATTACTATTCATAATTTTTTAAAAAAAAAAAGTTTGAGAATTGGACATTTTATTGGGTTTTTCTTCTTAATGTAATGAAAAGTTTTTAAAAAAAAAATATTTGTTTTTTAAGATATGACGCGAATCTTTTGAGAAATTTCGACGAATTTGAGAGATTTCTTTTTTTTTTTTACTTGAGTTTTTGGGAGATTTTGGTGATATTATATATATATATATATATATATATATATATTGAATTCAATATAAAAATGATGTTTTGACACAATTAAAGTAACATGCCTATTGGAAATCCTTACGAGATATATTTTGAGATGTATCCGAACGTATAACGAAGTGTGTCACTGATAGTGAGCATTTACTGGGGTTTGATTTGGTGTGTGCCTTTGAGTGACTTCAAGTGTGTCAAAATAGCACTTCGATCTGCCTTCCTCACATGCGGCGTCTTTTGTTAGACTTGGGCTAGCTTTGGGGTTTCTTTTGGGGTGGGCTTAATTTTAATTTTGACCAACTTATTACTAAAAAATAAAAAATTTCAAAGGCTGCCCTGGGCTACAGCCTAGGGTAGCCCTTTAACTAGCTCGGCCCATGCTTGTGACCCCTCCCACCCTTGATCTCCTCTTCTTTTCTTTATATGCTATAACTCTTGTTTCATGTGGATTGCTAAGAAATGGAAGCGAGTTTCTCCTCTCTTTATCGGGAGACATTGATTTTTCCTCTCCTTGTCGGGAGGATTTAAATTTTCTCTTTATGTATGGAGATTTGGGTTTTTATCCTCTCCTTAATTATTGTGAGGTTTTGAAGTTCTTTTTATATTTTTTGAGGAAGAGAGTTCTTTTTTAGTTTCAAATGTGAAGGATTGATCTTATGTACACTTTAGAAAAACTAATAAAGAGAGGGTCCTAACTTCTGTTGTTGGGGTATCTAGTCGTGTACACATAGCCACAACGTCGTTCATAGTGGTGAGTTTGACTTCGTTTAGGTGTAGAGGATCATGAAGATAGCCCATAAAGGCAGCAAAAAGCCTTAGCTGAGAACTCTAAAAAGCAGTAAGAACTTCAATAATACAAGCATTGGATCGACAAGACTTATCGAACATGCATGTAAGTCGAGAGCCATCAATGATATAAGCTAGAACTATCAAGGGTTTGACAACATTCGACAATTTAAATACTCTAGTAATTTAGTTAGGTCGAATAAGCCATATGTTTTTTTAGACTATTACCGCAGAAACAAAATATTTTTTTGATAGGAACGAGACTTTATTTTATTATAGCCGAAATAATGTACATGGCGAGAAACAATGTGCTTCCCTAAAACAAAGTCGAAAAAAACCCTTACTAGTGTAGTAGGGGAAAAACACTTCATCCCTATGATGACTAAACATCATGCTCCCACAATAGGAAAGAGTCAAAACTTCCCCACGTGATGCCACGTTCGCACCGAATCAACTAGGTTGAACCTGTGGGAACGCAGCTGAGCTTACAAAAGTGGAAAAGCAAATTACATACTTAAAAACCTACATCAATCATTCATCACAAATTAGATCATGTTCCTTCGCCCACTCCCCACCCCACATCCCAGTATGTGATTATATGATATTCATCCAAGGCCCCTGAAGCAGGTTCCATCTTCAGTTTTTAAACTCCTTACTGCCCTCCAACCAACTCTCCACATTTTCGTCCGGGGCAAGAAATGAGGTTGTCATGGAGACAATCGCCAGTGTCTCTAAGTGTTGCCCAACAAACCTGGAGCTCCTCCATCAACCATCTCCACATGTTCATGGTGAACTTACAGTCAATGAACAGATGATGCATCGTTTCACTTGCTTGCCTGCACAAGACGCATTTAGATGGTTAAAGACACCAACCAGGCTGTTTCTTTTGAATGTTTTCCGTCGTGTTTATTCACCCATTCCACAATGACTAGGCAAAAAATTGAATTTTTGACGGTGCGCCCCGTGCCAGATTGTGTCGACTACAAAGCATTTCTCATGGTTTTTGTAGCCTCTATAGAATATTGCCCCTGAATAAACTGAGTATCTCCGTGAATCATCCTCACTCCATCGTCTCCGATTACTTCTATAGGCGTGAAGTTGGGTTTGTGCCAATCTAGCATATAGTAAGGTAAGCTCCCTTATTTCGATTTCAGAGATAACCTTCTTCCCCTCGGGTAGATGTTTCATCCTATTTCAATATGCATCTGGGATACTTTCTCATTTGGTTTCCTTGAGAGCATATAGAGGTTTGGAAATTGTTGTCTGAGAGGGGTGTCCCCTAGCCATCTGTCTGCCCAAAATGAGTGTCCTGGCAATCTCCAACATGAACTCTAATACCGACATTGAATAAAGCGGCTCCCATCCCTATCTGATGTCATGGGCTCCTTGTCGTAAATCTCTGAAGGGTGTCATCCTCCCAATCAATCATATTAGTTCCATGCAAAATTTTATGACCAATGCCCATAATGTATCACCCTCCATAAATAGTCTTCATAACAACTTGCTAAGTAGAGCTTGGTTCCTAATATTTAGATGGTCAATTCCCAGCCCCCATATTTCTTCGGTTTACAACAATCCCTCAAAGCTATTAGGTATGTTGCTTTGTCACTCTCCATTTTTTGCCATAAAAAAGTCCCTCATCAGTCCTTCCATTCTTTGAGCGACTCCAGCAGGGATCTTGAATAGTGATAAGTAGAAAGTAGGCAAGGTCATGAGAATTGATTTCAGTAATACTACTTTACCACCACATGATAAATGACCCTTCTTCGTACCCTCTAGCCTTTTAGAAATCATCTTGATGACTGGGTACCAAAACCCTTTTTCTATTTGGTGACGGTAACCCTAGGTATGTGAGTGGCCAGTTACCCAATTGGCAGCCAATCGTTGCACCACTGAGTCTCGCATCGTTCTCCGTCACATTGATTCCCAAAAGTGTACATTTCTCCATATTTAACTTAAGCCCTGATACCTTGCAAAATTCTTACACCAATATCATCAGGTTCAGAAGGGAATCGTCGTGGGCATTTGCAAAAAGCAAAGAGTCATTTGCAGCGAATTAGTGATATTGACTCTATCTCCACCAACCTTAAGACCTTGGATCAGATTATTTGATTTGGCCTTATCTATCATTTTTCCCAATATATCAGCTACCATAATAAACAAGAAGGAGAAGAGTGGGTCTCCTTGTCGTAGTCCTCTTTTGGCATTGATTTTTCCTCTGGGTCTCCCATTCACCATTATCGAGAAGTTAGATGAACTCAGGCATCCGTTGATCCACTTCCTCCACCAAGGATCGAAGTTTTTGTTGATCATTATTTGGTTGAGGAAGTCCCAATTCACTATGTCATATGCTTTAGCAAAATCTGTCTTGAGGACATATCCTCTCTTTTTTTTGTTCTCGTCTCTTTTTCTGTCTCATTTACTATAAGGACAAGGTCTAACATTTGTCCATCTTTTACGAAAGCCCCTTGTTCCCTAGCTATTATCGATGTCATGAATTTTTTTATTATGTTGTTAAGACCTTGGAGATGATCTTGTATACCAAAGTGATTAAATTGATTGGTCTATAATCAACGACTTTCTCTGCCTTTGCGCCTTTAGGGATAAGACGTATGTAAGTTTCGTTGGCTTTCCTATTTATACACCCATTTCTATAGAAGTCAGCAAAAAATGATAAGATCTCCTTTTTCAATATTCTTCACTGTCGTTTAAAGAATTCCATAAAGTATCCATCTGCCCCTGATGACTTATCTTCATCACTTTCGGTAATCGCACTCCATATCTCGGATTCAGTGAAAGCTGTTTCCAAGGATTGTGCCTCATCCCCAGTTATCGAACTCCATTCCACCCCTTGTATCTCCCACTTTTCTTCCATTTGATCAGTGTAAAGATCAATAAAGTATTTCAATATATTTTTTACTATGTTTTCCTCATTCTCAGTAAATGAGCCATCATCTAGATGTAGTCTTGTGATCATCGATTTATTCCTTCTTGCATTGAGAATACGATGAAAAAACTTCGAATTTTCATCTCCCTCTTTGAGCCATTGAGTCTTCATTTTTTATCTAGTGATTCAGTTTTCCATCATGAGTATGTTATCTAGCTCTCTGTTCTTGGCCTTGCGGATTGCTTTGCAACTGTCATCCCGGGTACTGTTAGCTTCTCGAGAATTGAGGTTTTGCAATTCCTCTAGTAGCTAATTTTTCTTTCTAGCCCAGCTGGCCAAATACCTCCCCATTCCATTTTTTGATGTCGTCATTAAATTTCATAAGTTTCCCCATGAATTTAAACATAGGGCCCTTGTTTCATGAATGAGTTCTCCAACTATTTTTAAGTAATCTCTTGAAGTCATGGTGTTTGAGCCAGGCATTCTCAAAATGAAAGGGTGTTGGAACCTATTTGATTGACCCAGTTTCAAGGATTATTGGGACATTATCTGATCTGGTTCTAGTACCCAAAGTTTGCCTTGCATTACTGAAAAGATCACTCTATTCATCGGTATGTAGAAACCGATCCAACTTGGCACAAATTGGCACCACACTTCCATTTGACCAAGTGAACATACCATTTAAAATAAGAATATCGACTAGTTGTAGCTCCCTTATCAGGCTATCAAAATATGTAATGCTAGAGTTTGTCCGATTGTTGTTTAATTTTTCACTTAGGAATCTGACCACATTAAAGTCACAAGCTACACACCATCTCGGCGCACACAAACCATGTAGAGCTCCTAGTTCCTCCTAAAATTCATTTTGCCCTCTAAGAGTAGGAGGGCCATAAATCCCCGAGAACCACCAAGTTAAACCATCGTTACTGCATATCTCAATGGACAATGAGAATTGACTGATCGCATTGTTAATGACGTTCAAGCTACGTACATCCCATATCAAGAGGATCCCTCCCCTACTACCCTCTCTCGGCAATAGAATCCACTATTTGATCTATTACCCCAAAGGCTAACTACTAGCTTTCTATCGACCATTGAAAGTTTGATTTCCTGCAGAACCACCATATCCGGATTTGATTGCGTGATGAAAACCTTAATGGCCCTTCTCTTTACTATTGAACCCGATCCTCTAGTGTTCCATGATATGATCCGCATTAAGTATCTACTAGACCCTTTACCCCCAATACCACTATTATATCTAAATGCTTCTTACTTGTATTATAAATATCTTTTGTCCATCCCATACTCATAATTTATACCAGAGTTAATTCACCATAATTATTTATAACGTCGAGACATCTTTGGTTTTGAGGATGATGGTCTTTTAATGATCTGGATATTACACTACCGAAGTATTTCCTCTGTGCCGGCCCTACTACCCCGGGGTGACGGGTCTCCGTGTACTCCTTGCCAGCTAGCCCAACTACACGTGTCCAAACCGCCAGTCCTCTTTATGTCTCATAAATCGTGTCCACGTGTGTATTATCCAATAAATTAATAAATTATCATTATATTCTTTATCCATTGAGTGACATCCCCTATCCCGATTTGGGAAAATGCCCGGCCTGAAACCCTAATTAAGCCTACTAACCTCATAGACTTAACTAGAGCCAGCACCCTCTCCATTCATACCTGATAAACTCAACTTGTATATTCATATAGAATTTAAATATCAAAGTAATACGCATCGGAAATATATAAAAAAAAATTTCGATATAATTGAATATAAGGAAATACGGAGTTTACCAAAACTTCCAAACCATTTATAAAATCACCCCAACCCTATTTATATACATCAAAATAAGTCAACATAGTTATATAGATACAAATAGGTCATTACAGCGTAGAGAAGACTCGAGACTCCTAAATCTTCTCTTTCCCTTTAGCAGAAGTGCTGGGTTGTGCACCTGAAATGTTTAAAAGGAATGAGCACTCCAACTAACTTAGTAAATACAAATTCAAAGTATGCATCAATATTCCATATAGTATTCAAGGAAAACGTGCAATAACAATATGATCCAACAATATCTAACAAGGATATGGAAAGCATATAGATTCAATACATATTCGGATGAAAAGCAAATATTTTGAATTTTGATATTGTGATTCCCATTAATTTTATAAAATTAGGGCCGATTACCCATCGACGCCATTAATGCGATTGCTAGACCAGTATGTTGGCCTTCATACTCTCTAGCCCATCCATTAATGCCCAATGGTTCTATCCCAAACCCTCAAATGTGCATGTAATCTATACAACCTCGAATTGAGCAGGAGTTATATATAGGCCGAGAACGGAACCCATCTCCTATAAACCTATCCTCAAAACCAGGAGTTATAGTATGGTCACATCACACACCATTTTTCCATTTATCAAAACCATCACAGTATAACCAATTCCCCATTCCATGCCAACAACTAAATAAACAATATATACTAAATAACTAGGCAACATTGATAAATAAGCGAATCCGTATTTACCTTGTCTAAGTCCACTCCCAACTTCCTAAATTTGCGGGTCCCTAACTTTCTCTCGGTCAATCCACACCTATCATAAACCAATCATAGTAACTATAAGTCTAATATACTCTATTATAAATTATTAGACACTTCGAATTCAATCCTTTAGCACCCCTCATTCAAATTCATAAGAAAAACAGAACTGTTGTTATTTTGGGCATGGATTAGCGCGCTAATCCCTGCTTGTACTACCTGTTCTTCAAAATTATGCGCACCTAGCATGCTAATCATTCGATCTAACGCGCTAATAACGCTAGACTAGCAACAGTAGCGTCTTGCTGCAACTCCAATGCTACAAAAACACCTCCAAGTCGATACCAACATCCACAAATTCATTCCCAATAGCTTAGAAACATCAAATATGAGGTGAGGGACTAAATTGGAACAACAACAACTCATTTTACTTTGATTTCCAACAATAACCTCCAATTCAAACTTTTATAAACACTAAAACTAAACATACCTACGTGTTCCTCGCGAGTCATTCAACTAGTTAAGCTCCTCAACTTGGCTCGAATCGTCATCTCGGACAACTTGTCGCGGTCGGAATCAAACCCTCGGCTTCCATTTTTCGTTTGATCGAACGAAATTGATATATATCAACTATTAAGTTGATATATATATATATATATAGATTCCTTGAGATACGTGTCGTGTCATCTCAGGATCGAACAAGCCATTGATGTACTAAAATGACGCTCGCTAACTTGACACTAAATTTGACACATCATAACTTACTTTTCGTTCGAGATGATCAAATGATATATAAAATTACTAGTTTCTTAATTTCCATTATATATATTTATATATATATCCTTATTTATAAAATATATATATTTCGTGTTTATCTCTTCCGATAAATCCGCTGATCACGTCTACGTGTAGCCACGAGCGTGCACTTCCTTGCCACGTCTCCCTCATCGCTCACAAAGTGTATCGGTATTTCGTAATTTATGGTGTATGTATCCCGTATGAGCGCGTATATACCCTATCAATATATACAACCTATTTATATTTTAGTTGTGCAAACCAAACGAACACCATACATCATAAAAACGCACCCACACACTAATAGGGATATGTCGATCTGAACTCTATGCCGAACTCGAATTAATTAATAACTAGGTTAACACAAATCACCAGTTTAAGGTAACAGGTCGTTATAGTCTCCCCAATTTAAAAATAATTTCGTCCTCGAAATTAAAGTAAATTTAAATAACCTTGTAATCTCGAAGAGAAATGGGAACTGCTCCTTCATATAAGATTCTTGTTCCCTGGTTAGCTCCTCAGCACCGTGAAATTGCCATTTCATTTTAACAAAAGGAATCTCTTTGGTTTTCAGCCTCTGAATCTTACAATCAAAAACCTGAATCAGTTGCTCATCGTAAGATAAGTCTTCCCGAAGATCAAATTCATTCCAATCAATTCTTGGAGTGAATTGTGTTTCCGTCTTGCTTAGCATAGATACATGGAAAACATTATGAGTTTCGGCAAGCTGAGGAGGTAACTCTAACCAGTAAGCTACACGACCAATCATTTCCTGTATTCTGAACCCCCGATATACCTTGGAGCTAGCTTACCTCGCAACCCAAATCTATACTTCATAGGTGAGACTTTCAACAAGACATAATCATTCGTTGAAAATTCCAAAAACCTATGATGTTTATCGGCATATCTCTTTTATCTGAGTTGAGGTGTAGTTAACCGCTAGCGAATCTGTTGTATCCTCTCTGTGTAGTCCTGTATCAGCTCTGACCCTAACAAAATTGTATCTCCGACCTCTGTCCAACACGCCGGTGATCGACAAGGAAGACCATACAGTGCCTAAAATAGAGCCATTCTGATACTAGCCTGATAACTATTATAATAAGAGAACTCACATAGAGGAATATATTTCTCCCAGTTACCTCCAAACTCTAAGAAACAAGCTCGAAGCATGTCCTCAAGCACCAATATCAACCGCTCAGTCTGTCCGTCAGTCTGAGGATGGTATGACGTACTTAGGTTAAGCGCAGCTCCAAGCTGCCTCTGTAATTCATTCTACAACCTACGTGGCTTTCGGATCCCTATCCGAAGTAATAGACACTGGAACCCCATGAAATCTCAATACCTCTTATATGTACACCTCACATAAATGGTCAAGAGGATCTCTGATAAAAACTGGTAAGAAATGCGCAGACTTCGTCAACCTGTCAACTATAATCCAGACTGCATCATGTTTGCGCTGACTTAGAGGTAGATCGAAAAAAAATCCATTGATATGTGTTTCCATTTCCACTCAGGAATAGGCAGCAAATGCAATAACCCTCTAGGTTTCCTATGTTCAGCCTTAACTTGTTGATGATCTCACATCTCTTCGCAAATTCAGCAATATCGGTCTTCTTCCTAGGCCACCAATAAACACGTCTCATCTGACGATACATATTGGTGTTACCTGGATGAATAATGTAAAGAGATCGATGAGGTTCCCTTAGCAAATCCTGCCTCAACTAATCCTGAAATGGAATCCACAATCTATCTCCGAATCGTAATGTCCCATCGTCGAAACCGACCAATCAGAATGATCTATACTATCTGCTAACTTCTGTCGTGCAACATATTCCTGATCAGCTTTCTGACTATCATCATCTCTAGTTCCGCTCTAATTTGAGCACATAAGAACATATTAGTACCACTGGACCTAACTCTTTCAGTTGATGATATTCTAGCTGGACTTTCCCTAATCATCATCACCGAAGCTTCTTCTAGAAGTCTGAACTGAGAAGCTCTGGCAGTCACTACATTCTCTCTGCTTGTTCTTCTCCTACTCAAGGCACATCAACTACATTTGCTTTGCCTCGATTGTACTCCAAAGTGAAATCATAATCCTTGAGAAACTCAAGCCACCTACGTTGTCTCATATTCAATTCACTCTGAGTAAACAAATATTTCAGACTCTTATGTCTGAAAATACTGTAAATCTCTCGCCATATAGATAGTGCCTCCAAATCTTCAATGCAAAAACTACTGCTGCGAGCTCAAGATCATGAACTGGATAATTTCTTTCATGAACCTTGAGTTGCCTCGAAGCATATGCTACAACCCTGCCTTTCTGCATCAGCACACAGCCCAAGCCTGAATGAGAAGCATCAGTATAATTCACCAATTCTTTCCCTGATTCAGGTAGTGTAAGAACAGGTGTTGTAGTCAATCTATCTTTCAACTGCTTGAAAGCAAATTTGCATGCATCTGACCATATAAAATCAACATCTTTATGTACTAGCTGAGTCATTGGTTGAGCAATACGGGAAAATCCCTCAACAAATCATCTGTAATAACTCGCTAACCCCAAAAAACTTCGAACCTGTGACACTGTGGTAGGAGTAGGCCAATCCCTGATTGCCTCAACCTTAGCTGGATCAACAGATATCCCCCTCGACATTAACCACGTGTCCTAGAAATTTGACCTTTGAAGATCAAAATTCGCACTTACTAAACTTGGCATACATCCTATTATCCATCAGAGTCTGCAATGTAACTCTGATGTGGTGCAAATTTTGTTCCTCAGTCTTCGAATAAATCAAAATATCATCGATGAATATGATGATAAATTGGTCAAGATAGGGTTTAAACACCATATGCATCAAATCCATGAACATAGCAAGAGCATTAGTGAGCCTAAACGGCATTACTGTAAACTCGAAATGCCCTTAGCGAGTACTGAAAGCTGTCTTCGAGATATCCTCATCCCTTATCCTCAGTTGATGATAACCAGACGTCAAATCAATCTTTGAGAAATATCTTGCACCCTTCAACTAATCAAACAAATCATCAATTCTATGTAATGGATATTTGTTCCTGATAGTCACCCGATTCAACTGTCTATAATCAATGCACATTCGTAAGGTTTCGTCCTTCTTTTTCACAAAAATAACAGGTGCTCCCCACGGTGACATGCTAGGATGAATAAACCCTTTCTGAAACAACTCCTGAAGCTGAGTTTGTAACTCTCGTAATTCCTTCGGTGCCATACGGTACGGAGGAATAGATATAGGTTTAGTTCTAGGAATAAGATCAATGATAAAATCAATGACTCATGGTGGTGGTAATCTAGGCAAGTCAGATGGAAAGACTTCCGGGAACTTACAAACCACTGGTACCTCATTAACCTTATGTTCCTGTCCAGGCTCTCCAAAAGAAATAACTCCCGCCAATACCTCTAGCTCCTGAGGTGTAGATTCCCTTCCACGAGTTGCAATTCGTGAAGGATTATAGCCCTTATAGACTATAATGTCAAAAATATTAGGAATATGGAATATCACCGTCTTATGGAAACAATAAATACTAGCATGATACGCTGATAACCAATCCATCCCGAATAATGCATCGAATTCCAGGAATTCCATTACCCTCTGATCAATGGGAAACTCATTCTCCCCAATTTTAACTACACATCTCTCGCATATCAGATTAGGATAAACCTTCTCACTCACTGTTGTGCTCAATATCAAAAATGTATCGGCTCTAACAGGTTTCAATTTGAATTTATCAACCATTGTTCCAACAATAAATGAAACTGTGGAACTAGCATTAATTAATGTATGCATATCTCGACACAAATATTTAATATACCTTCCACAACTCTCCGATTGGCCTCCGGATCTGCCTCGCCATTACATGAGCCTGTCCTCATGCACGTGGAATATTATTGCCTACAGAGGTGGCTGGTGGCATAGAACATTCCCTCGCAATGTGTCATGTTTGCCACATCTCTAAAATATCACTGGTGCCCTTTGAGGTAGACTACAGGCCTGCGAAGCCTCTTCTGATCCACTCGGTCTCTGTGAAGACTGTGATCTACCCCTGCCTCTACCTCTAGACTGTGAAGGCAGCAAAGGTGGTTTAGCTACTAAAACCTGAAAGACTAGTGCCACTGGTGCATTGACAAATGTCGTCCCCATAGAACCTACTTGTGTAGAAGTGCCTGCTACACTCCTAAACATTTTCCTTACCCGAACATAACCAGATCCCTAAACTTTCTGAGTTCTAGAGAACTGTGGAACTGGTGGTGGTGTTGCAGCAGTTGTATTAGAAGGTCAGGCTAGCATAGCTGCCTCTACCTCCATCGCACTCTCAAATATGAAAGCATAACTGGTGCGAGGATGAGAAGAAACCACAACTCTAATCTCATACCTCAGCCTACTAAGGAACAAGTCAATCTAGTTCTCCTCCAGCTCAACCATCTCCGGATCAAATTCACTTAACTCAGTGAACCTCCACTCATACTCCCTGACAGACATCATTCCCTGCTTTAATTGGATAAATTCAGTCTTCTTCCTGTTCTTAACTTATATAGGAAAATACTGCATGTAAAAGACTGTCCGAAACTGGGGCCATGTGGTGACCGTCTTTCCTTCACTCTCCAACGAATTCCACCATTTCCGTGTGGAATCAATCAGTAAAATGTAACCAATTTTACTTTAAACCGGTCCTCTACATGAACAGTAACGAAACGTTGCTCCATCTCGAGAATCCAGGTCTGAGCTACCCCTTCCTTCATAGTACCATCAAATCTCATGATATCATACTTCATGAATTCCTTACGAGTTCATAGAAATGCAGCCTTCTCAGAATCCTCTGGCACCTTGGCAACTCTCTCATGCACTTGAACCTGTGGAACTACTGGCTGTACTGGAGGTGCTACTATCTCAGCTGCTCCCTCAGCTTTGCTAACCTCGGGACTGGTTACAGGTTGTGCCTCGGGTCTCTGTACTAGTGGTCCGATCTGAGCCATCAACTTTGTCATTATCTTAGCTTGAGACTACATTAACTGCTATATTTGCTGCTCTATTCTAGATTTTGACTGATCCTATGTTTCCTGTTACCCTGAGGTTCTGAAACCTTAATTAGGGAAAATGCCCGGCCAGAAACCTTAATTAAGCCCACTAACCTCGCAGACTTAACTAGAGCAAGCAGCTTCTCCATCTATACTTGATAAACTCAACCTGTATATTCACATCGAATTTAAATATCAAAGTAATACGCAATGAAAATAAAAAAATTTCGATATAATTGAATATAAGGAAATACGGAGTTTACAAAACTTCCAAACCATTTATAAAATCACCCCAACCCTGTATATATACATCAAAATAAGTCAACAGAGTTATATAGATACAAATAGGTCATTACAGCGTAGAGAAGACTCGAGACTCCTAAATCTTCTCTTTCCCTTTAGCTGAAGTGCTAGGTTGCACACCTGAAATGTTTAAAAGGAATGAGCACTCCAACTAGCTCTGTAAATACAGATTCACAGTATGCATCAATATTTCATATAGTATTCAAGGAAAACATGCAATAACAACATGATCCAACAATATCTAACAAGGATATGGAAAGCATATAGATTCAATACATATTCGGATGCAAAGCAAATATTTTGAAATGTGATACTGTGATTCCCATTAATTTCATTAAACTAGGGTCGATTACCCATCGACGCCATTAATGCGATTGCTAGACCAGTATGTTGGCCTTCATACTCTCTAGCCCATCCATTACTGCCCAATGGTTCTATCCCAAACCCTCTAATGTGCATGTAATCCATACAACCTCGAATTGAGCAGGAGTTATATATAGGCCAGGAAGGGAACCCATCTCCTATAAACCTATTCTCAAAACCATGAGTTATAGTATAGTCACATCACACACCATTTTTCCATTTATCAAAACCATCACAGTATAACCAATTCCCTATTCCATGCCAACAAATAAATGAGCTATATATACTAAATAACCAGGCAACATTGATAAATAAGCGAATCCGTACTTACCTTCTCTAAGTCCACTCCCAATTTCCTAAATTTGTGAGTCCCTAACTTTCTCACGGTCGATCCACACCTATCATGAACCAATCATAGTAACTAAAAGTCTAATGTATTCTATTAAAAACTATTAGAAACTCCTAATTCAGTCCTTTGGCGCCCTCATTCAAATTCATAAGAAAAACAGCACTGTTGTTGTTCTGGGCATGGATTAGCGCGCTAATCCCTGCATGTACTACCTGTTCTTCAAAATTCTTGGCACCTAGCGTGCTAATCTTCTGATCTAACGCGCTAATCATGCTTGACCAGCAACAGTAGCGTAATGATGCAACTCCAATCCCACCAAAACACCTCCAAGTCGATACCAACATCTAAAAATTCATTCCCAATAGCTTAGAAACATCAAATATGAGGTGAGGGACTAAATCGGACAACAACAACAACAACTCATTTTACTTTGATTTCCTACAATCACCTCCAATTCAAGCTTTTATAAACACTAAAACTAAACATACCTACGTGTTCCTCGCGAGGCTTTCTACTAGTTAAGCTCCTCAACTTGGCTCGAATCGTCATCTCGGACATCTTGTCACGGTCGGAATCAAACCTTCGGCTTACGTTTTTCGTTTGATCGAACGAATTTGATATACATCAACTGTTAAGTTGATAAATATATATATATTCCTTGATATGCGTGTCGTGTCATCTCAGGATCGATCAAGCCATTGATGTACTAAAATGACACTCGCTAACTTGACACTAAATTTGACACATGATAACTTACGCTTCGTTCGAGACAATCAAATGATATATAAAATTACTAGTTTCTTAATTTCCATTATATATATTTATATATATCCTTATATATAAAATATATATATTTCGTGTTTATCACTTCCGATAAATCCGCCGATCACGTCCACGTGTAGCCACGAGCGTGCACTTCCTTGCCACGTCTCCCTCATCGCTTACAGTGTATCGGTATTTCGTAATTTATAGTGTATGTATCCCGTATGAGCGTGTATATACCATATCAATATATACAACCTATTTATATTTTAGTTGTGCAAACCAAACAAACACCATACATCATACAAACACACCAACACACTAATAGGGATATACCGATCTGAACCCTGTACCGAACTCGAATTAATAAATAACTAGGTTAACACAAATCACTAGTTTAAGGTAACAGGTCGTTATAGTCTCCCCAATTCAAAAATAATTTCGTCCTCGAAATTAAAGTAAATTTAAATAACCTGTAATCTCGAAGAGAAATGGGAGCTGCTCCTTCATATAAGATTCTCGTTCCCTGGTTAGCTCCTCGTCACCGTGAAATTTCCATTTCACTTTAACAAAAGAAATATTTTTGATTTTTAGCCTCTAAATCTTACAATCAATAATATGAATCGGTTGCTCATCGTAAGATAAGTCTTCCTGAAGATCAAATTCATTCCAATCAATTCTTGGAGTGAATTGAGTCTCCGTATTGCGTAAAATAGATACATGGAAAACATTATGAATTCCGGCAAGCTGAGGAGGTAACTCTAACATGTAAGCTACAGAACCAATCTTTTCATGTATTCTGAACGCCCCGAAATACCTTGGAGCTAGCTTTCCTCGCAACCCAAATCTATACAACCCCTTCATAGGTGAGACTTTCAACAGGATATAATCATCCGTTGAAAATTTCAAAATCCTATGATGTTTATCGGCATATCTCTTTTGTCTGAGTTGAGCTGTAGTTAACCGCTCGCGAATCTCCTATATCCTCTATGTGCAGTCCTATATCAGCTTTGGCCCTAACAAAACTGTATCTCCGACCTCTGCCCAACACACCGGTGATTGACAAAGAAGACCATACAGTGCGTAAAATGGAGTCATTCTGATACTAGCCTGATAACTATTATTATAAAAGAACTCACATTGAGGAATATATTTCTCCCAGTTACCTCCAAACTCCAAGATACAAGCTCGAAGCATGTCCTCAAGCACCAATATCAACCGCTCAATCTGTCTGTCAGTCTGAGGATGGTATGACGTACTGAGGTTAAGCGCAGTTCCGAGCTGCCTCTGTAATTCATTCTACAACCTGGACGTGAATCTCGGACCCTTATCCGAAGTAATAGACACTAGAACCCCATGAAATCTCAATACCTCTCATATGTACACCTCACATAAACGGTCAAGATGATCTCTCATAGAAAATGGTAAGAAATGCGCAGACTTCGTCAACATGACAACTATAACCCAGACTGCATCATGTTTGCGCTGACTCAGATGTAGACCGGAAACAAAATCCATTGATATGTGTTTCCATTTCCATTCAAGAATAGGCAGCGAATGCAATAACCCTCTAGGTTTCCTAAGTTCAGCCTTAACTTGCTGACAGATTTCACATCTCTCTACAAATTCAGCAATATTAGTCTTCATCCTAGGCCACCAATAAACACGTCTCATCTCACGATACATCTTGGTGTTACCTGGATGAATAGTGTAAAGAGATCGATGAGGTTCCCTTAGCAAATCCTGCCTCAACTGATCCTGAAATGGAATCCACAATCTATCTCCGAATCGTAATGTCCCATCGTCAGAAACTGACCAATCAGAATGATCTATACTATCTGCTAACTTCTGTCGTGCAACATATTCCTGATCAGCTTTCTGACTATCATCATCTCTAGTTCCGCTCGAATTTGAGCACAAAAGAACATATTAGTAGCACTGGACCTAACGCTTTCAGTTGATGATATGCTAGCCGGACTTTCCCTAATCATCATCACCGAAACTTCTTCTAGAAGTCTGAACTGAGAAGCACTGGCAGTCACTACATTCTCTCTCCCTGTTCTTCTCCTACTCAAGGCATCAACAACTACATTTGCTTGCCTGGATGGTACTCCAAAGTGAAATCATAATCCTTGAAAAACTCAAGCCACCTACGTTGTCTCATGTTCAATTCACTCTGAGTAAACAAATATTTCAAACTCTTATGATCTGAAAATATTGTAAATCTCTCGTCATACAAATAGTGCCTCCAAATCTTCAAGCCAAAAACTACTGCTGCTAGCTCAAGATCATGAACTGGATAATTTCTAATATGAACCTTGAGTTGCCTCGAAGTATACACTACAACCCTGCCTTCCTGCATCAGCACACAGCCCAAGCCTGAATGAGAGACATCAGTATAATTCACTAATTCTTTCCCCGATTCAGGTAGTGTAAGAACATGTATTGTAATCAATCTATCTTTCAACTCCCTGAAAGCAGATTTGCATGCATCTGACCATATAAAATCAACATCTTTATGTGCTAGTCGAGTCATTGGTAGAGCAATACGGGAAAATCCCTCAACAAATCATCTGTAATAACCCGCTAACCCCAGAAAACTTCAAACCTTCGACACTGTGGTATGAGTAGGCCAATCCCTGATTACCTCAACCTTAGCTGATCAACAGATATCCCCTCAACATTAACCACGTGTCCTAGAAATTTGACCTTTGAATATCAGAATTCGCCCTTACTGAACTTGACATACAGCCTATTATCATTCAGAGTCTGCAATGTAACTCTGAGGTGGTGCAAATTTTCTTCCTTAATCTTCGAATAAATCAAAATATCATAGATGAATATGATGATAAACTGGTCTAGATAGGGTTTAAACACCATATGCATCAAATACATGAACATAGCAAGAGCATTAGTGAGCCCAAATGGCATTACTGTAAACTCGAATAGCCCGTAGCGAGTACTAAAAGTTGTCTTCGAGATATCCTCATCCCTGATCCTTAGTTGATGATAACCAGACCTCAAATCAATCTTTGAGAAATATCTTGCACCCTTCAACTGATCAAACAAATCATCAATTCTATGTAATGGATATTTGTTCCTGATAGTCACCTGATTCAACTGTCTATAATCAATGCACATTCCTAAGGTTTCATCCTTCTTTTTCTCAAAAAGAACAGGTGCTCCCCACGGTGACATGCTAGGATGAATAAACCCTTTCTGAAACAACTCCTCAAGCTGAGTTTGTAACTCTCGTGATTCCTTCGGTGCCATACGGTACAAAGGAATAGATATAGGTTTAGTTCTAGGAATAAGATCAATGATAAAATCGATGACTCGTAGTGGTGGTAATCCAGGCAAGTCAGATGGAAAGACTTCCGGGAACTTACAAACCACTGGTATCTTATTAACCTTATGTTCCTGTCCAGGCTCTCCAAAAGAAATAACTCCCGCCAATACATCTAACTCCTGAGGTGTATCTTCCCTTCCACGAGTTGCAATTCGTGAAGGATTATAGCCCTTATAGACTATAATGTCAAAAAGATTAAGAATATGGAATGTCACCGTCTTATGGAAACAATCAAAACTAGCATGATACGCTGATAACCAATCCATCCCGAATAATGCATCGAATTCCGGGAACTCCATTACCCTCTGATCAATGGGAAACTCATTCTCCCCAATTTTAACTATACATCTCTCGCAAATCAGATTAGGATAAACCTTCTCACTCATTGATGTGCTCAAGATAAAAAAAGGTATCGGCTCTAACAGGTTTCAATTTTAATTTATCAACCATTGCTATAGCGATAAATGAAACCGTGGAACCAGCATCAATTAATGTATGCATATCTCGACAACAAATATTTAATATACCTTCCACAACTCTCCGATTGGCCTTCAGATCTGCCTCCGCCATTGCATGAGCCTGACCTCATGTAGGTGGAATATTACTGCCTATAGAGGTGGCTGGTAGCATAGAACATTCCCTCACAATGTGTCATGTCTGCCCACATTTGTAAAATATCACTGGTGCCCTTTGAGGTAGACTACTGGCCTGCGAGGCCTGTTCCGATCCACTTGGTCTCTGTGTACACAGTGATCTACCCCTACCTCTACCTCTAGACTATGAAGGCGACAAAGGTGGTTTAGCTACTAAAACCTGAAAGATTGGTGCAATCGGTGCACTGACAAATGTAGTCCCCGTAGAACCTACTGGTGTAGAAGTGCCTGCTACACTCCTAAACCTTTTCTTTACCCTAACATAACCAGATCCCTACACTTTCAGACTTTCAAAGAACTGTGGAACTGATGGTGGCGTTATGGCAACTGTACTAGAAGGTCTGGCTAGCATAACTGCCTCTACCTCTATCGCACTCTCAAATATGAAAGCATAACTGGTGCGAGGATGAGAAGAAACAACAACTCTAATCTCATACCTCACCTACTAAGGAACAAGTCAATCTTGTTCTCCTCAAGCTCAACCATCTCCGGAGCAAATTCACTTAACTCTGTGAACCTCCACTCATACTCCCTGACAGACATCATTCCCTGCTTTAATTGAATAAATTCAGTCTTCTTCCTGTTCCTGACATATTTGGGAAAATACTGCGTAAAAGACTGTCCGAAACTGGGGCCATGTGGTGACCGTCTTTCCTTCTCTCTCCAACGAATTCCACCATTTTCGTGCGTAACCAATTTTAACTTAAACCGGTCCTCTACATCCACAGCAACGAAGCATTGCTCCATCTCGAGAATTCGGGTCTCAGCTACCCCTTCCTCCATAGTACCATCGAATCTCATGATATCATATTTCATTAATTCCTTACGAGTTCAGAGAAATGCAGCCTTCTCAAAATCCTCTGGCACCTTGGCAGCTCTCTCTTGCACTTGAACCTGTGGAACTATTGGCTGTACTGGATGTTCTACTGTCTCATATGCCCCCTAAGCTCTGCTAACCTCGGGACTGGTTGCAGGTTGTGCCTCAGGTCTCTGTACTGGTGGTCTGATCTGAGCCATCAGTTTCGTCATTATCTTAGCCTGAGACTCCATTAACCGCTGTATTTGCTGCTCCATTCTATATTTCGATTGATCCTATGTTTCCCTGTTACCCTGAGGTTCTGACCTCTGTGATCTTTCCCTTTGATCTGCCATTAAATTCTATGGTCAAGAAAAAATAAGATCATCAGGTAACAGTTAACCAATTCAAGGAAATCTTATCTATACAATATAAATCAATATATACAACAATTAACGTATAATACAGTTTTTGTTTTTCCTCCCCAAAACACGATAAAAGTTGTTTATCAAACCCTAAGTTTATTCGTAACTCGAGTCAAATCTCAAAGTCAATAAACTTAGGTTTCGGTATGACAGTTTATGCTCTCATTCACTTTCTAAACCATTCAAAAGTGAAAAAGGATCAGAGCCTCACTTTCGATACCATATTGTATCACATTACCGCTTTTTCCTAAAAGTGATAAAACGTAGGCTATGATACCAAGCTGTGACATCCTCTAACCCTATTAGGGAAAATGCCCGGCCTGAAACCTTAATTAAGCCCACTAACCTCGCAGACTTAGCTAGAGCCAGCAGCCTCTCCATCTATACTTGATAAACTCAACCTGTATATTCATATCGAATTTAAATATCAAAGTAATACGCAGCGGAAATAAAAAAAATTTCGATATAATTGAATATAAGGAAATACGGAGTTTACCAAAACTTCCAAACCATTTATAAAATCACCACAACCCTGTATATATACATCAAAATAAGTCAACAGAGTTATATAGATACAAATAGGTCATTACAGCGTAGAGAAGACTCGAGACTCCTAAATCTTCTCTTTCCCTTTAGCTGAAGTGTTGGGTTGCACACCCGAAATGTTTAAAAGGAATGAGCACTCCAACTAGCACAGTAAATACAGATTCATAGTATGCATCAATATTTCATATAGTATTCAAGGAAAACATGCAATAACAACATGATCCAACAATATCTAACAAATATATGGAAAGCATATAGATTCAATACATATTCGGATGCAAAGCAAATATTTTGAATTTCGATATTGTGATTCCCATTAATTTCATAAAACTAGGGCCGATTACCCATCAACGCCATTAATGCGATTTCTAGACCAGTTTGTTGGCCTTCATACTCTCTAGCCCATCCATTAATGCCCAATGGTTCTATCTGTAACCCTCTTATGTGCATGTAATCCATACAACCTCGAATTGAGCGGGGTTATATATAAACCGAGAAGGGAACCCATCTCAAATAAACCTATTCTCAAAACCAGGAGTTATAGTATGGTCACATCACACACCATTTTTCCATTTATCAAAACCATCATAGTATAACCAATTCCCCATTCCATGCCAACAACTAAATGAACTATATATACTAAATAACCAGGTAACATTGATAAATAAGCAAATTCGTACTTACCGTGTCTAAGTCCACTCCCAATTTTCTAACTTTCCGGGTCCCTAACTTTCTCCCGGTCAATCTACACCTATCATAAACCAATCATAGTAACTATTAGTCTAATATACTCTATTATAAACTATTAGAGACTCCTAAATCAGTCCCTCAGCACCCCTCATTCAAATTCATAAGAAAAACAGCACTGTTGTTGTTCTAGGCATGGATTAGCGTACTAAAAGGCTGGATTAACGCGTTAATCCTTGCCTGTATTACCTGTTCTTCAAAATTATGTGCACTTAGCGCGCTAATCTTCTGATCTAGTGCGCTAATCGCGCTAGACCAGCAACAACAGCGTACTGTTGCAACTCCAATCCAACCAAAACACCTCCAAATCGATATCAACATCTGCAAATTCATTCCCAATAGCTTAGAAACATCAAATATGTGGTGAGGGACTAAATTGGAACAACAACAACTCATTTTACTTTGATTTCCTACAATCACCTCCAATTCAAACTTTGATAAACACTAAAACTAAACATACCTACGTGTTCCTCGCGATGCGTTCTACCAGTTAAGCTCCTCAACTTGGCTCGAATCGTCATATCAGACAACTTGTCACGGTCGGAATCAAACCTTCATCTTCCATTTTTTGTTTGATCGAACGAATTTGATAGATATCAATTGTTAAGTTGATATATCTAGATTCCTCGAGATACGAGTCATGTCATCTCAAGATCGATCAAGTCGTTGATGTGCTAGAATGACACGTGCTAACGTGACACTAAATTTGACACATCATAACTTACGCTTCGTTCGAGGCGATCAAATGATATATAGAATTACTAGTTTCTTAATTTTCATTATATATATATATTTATATATATCCTTATATATAAAATATACATATTTCGTGTTTATCGCTTACGATAAATCCGTCGATCACGTCTACATGTAGCCACGAGCGTGCACTTCCTTGCCACGTCTCCCTCATAACTCACAGTGTACCGATATTTCGTAATTTATAGTGTATGTATCCCGTATGAGCATGTATATACCATATCAATATATACAACCTATTTATATTTTAGTTGTGCAAACCAAACAAACACCATACATCATACAAATGCACCCACACACTAATAGGGATATGCCGATCTGAACCCTGTGTCGAACTCAAATTAATTAATAACTGGGTTGACACTAATCACCAGCTTAAGGTAACAAGTCGTTACACATTGTCTATGGGAATCATGCTATTTCAACTGCTACTTAGTTGGCAATTTATTGAGATCCTAATCATACTAGTGGGTTGTATCTTACAAATTAACATATTCAGTGGAAGTCTTAATTAATACCATTCAAACAACGTAATTTAGGATGATAAACATTGTTCAAAGGTATATCCTACTATGAAAAACCCTGGAAAGTACTCTCCATATAAGCGACGGTACCAAAAACAAGGTATATATACATGTACGGTGTCATCTCATGTCTCCCAATACCCAAAATATACAAAATATCACAAATAAACACGTACAAGTAGGTCATCGACAGCGAGTAATCAGATGTAGTTGCCTAGGATCCCCTTGCCCCTATTGGTACTAGGATCTGCACTCAATCATCACAAAAAGCAGATGACGAGTACAATACTTAAAATTCCAAGGAACTCCTCTGAGCATTCATATAATAAAGTAAAGGAAATGCAAGGAATGCTTTGTCGAGTAAACATGCGGAATATAAAACAAACAACTGTAAATGGCTCATCGCATGACTAGACAACAGAAAAGCTAGCAAATGTGTGTGCTCGCTCTAGATGGACGAGACTGTACTTCGGGTCACCAAGTTCCCACCAGTGGTCGCATCCAACTGGCCCGACATTTGGTCCCTCGCGGTGCTGGCCAAATCCGCTGAGTCACCGACATGTGCACCAAGGGCAAGCTCAAGTCGCCATTCACTGAGGGTCGGGTCACACGTGCTACAGTCCAGTGCATCATGAACACACAACCAATAAATATGGGTCAACCCACGTCCAAGTTGCCTAATAGAATAATGAACAACAAGGAATGATAGAAATGAAATGTAAAGCAAAATAAATATTTAGAGTCTTTCAGTTGGGTTTTACAAACCTCACACCGCTCTCCGACCTCCCCAGACTCATGTATCCAACCCGACAAGCTCCTCGAAACCAAGCTTCGGTCCACTAAATCCCTGAAGTCCATTTTTACAAGTTTAGGTTGTTTACAAAGTTTTAGATATGTATTAAATGAAAATCCCCAAAACAACCCTTTATAATCCATATTCGTCTTTCATTAGCGCGCTAATATGGTCTACCTAGCACGCTAGATTGAGTTAGCACGCTAAGGGGGTGTACCTAGCGCGCTAGATGGAATTAGAGTGCTAGGTAATTTAACTAGCGTGCTATTGTTCTTCGTTTTGAAGAACAGTTGCACACCCAGGATTATTAGCGCGCTAATTGTTTCAATTAGCGCGCTAATTGCCTTTTGGGACAGAATTCTCAATTCGAAAATTATGTCCTAGCCCTCTCAATTAGCTACTCTAACTGGTTTTACACCCTCTCCTCATCAAAATAACTTCAATACATCAATTAGAACACTCCAGATCATTCAATTAACCCAATTTTCTCCAAATTCATGCATATACCACATTTTCCAATTTCATCAAAATCATCAAATCTAGTCAAACCAGTGATCAATTCTCTATAGATATGGTCTAACAACATTTAATTCATCAATTTACACCCAAAATCCAGAGATCTAATCATCAATTCTCGAAATTAACTAAACATGTCAAAAATTAGTTTATTGGGTAGTGGATAAAATAAGGAAGATGATTACCTTGGTTTGTTTTACAGATTTGACCTCTAAGTGATGAATCTCCAGCTCCAGATTCTCTTTGTCTACACTGGATTTCTCAGTTTGCATGAATTGTGTGAGTTTTTTGATCAACAGTCCACTCACCCTCTATTTATATGTTTGTTGGAATCAATTGTGCGTATGTATCCCGAGGCTTATCTTGTGGTTCACAAGCATGTTGTCCTACACCTCCTGATGACTCCAATAGCCCACTCACCTCCTAGTACTAACCACCATGATGATCTAGATGTCCATCTCAAGGTCACTTTTATTTCATGCCAAACTATAGGTTTCATTTATTTAATTAATTCCACAATATCCTTAGCCTAATCCAACCATATAGTTAGTGTTTTATTTCTCAAATTTAACCAACTCATGGTCACACTAACCTTCGGCTACCCGTACCCGGTGCCCCGCGTCTCGACACGTATTTCGAGGCGCGCCATATCATATTGTTCGAATTTAGATTTTGGCTAGCCTATGGTACATTAACCTTTTCAATTTGATTCCATAATCATTTTTCGTTAATTTATCTAGTTTCTCTAGTGTACTCGTACTAAGCCTCTCGATACCCGCATTGACATGCATTTCGAGGCAGCTACCCGTCACACAACCTCGCACACTCTCATTATTCAACATACACGCATGCAATGTATTTAACAAATAATTTAATAAACTGCATCGCAAATAAGCCATCCAACACATAATTTAACTAATGTACTTAGGTCAGTGTGTGTCCTAGCCTACACGCGGTGTCCATGTGGATCTGAGCTGACGTCTATGTCTGCAATTACGATATAAATAACGGCGTTAATAAAATAGGTTGTTTCATCCTCTGCGTTTTTTTTCCAGTTTCGACTAGGTCCTTGGTTGTTAGTGTGTTTTCTATATCTTTTCCATTTCCTTCCCGTTGTTCTGCATTGTGTTTTTGATCTCTCTCGCTGTCAATTCTTTCATGGCATTCCACCTGTTGTGGTGTTACCTCTTCTTCCAAACTAAAAATTTGTTTCAGCAGCTCGGTGTCATCTTCATCTATCAAGAATCCAGTGACTTCATTGGGAGGGTGATTGGATTTTCGTCATCACTATCAAATTCATCATTTTGATCATCATTCTCCCATCCCACTGGTCTGTATTCGATATAAAGTTCCTCTAGCTCACTCTCTATGTCCCTTTCTTAGTCAATCAAGGCTGGGGATGTTTGTACATTATTTGGTGGGTCCTCATGAGGTGTTTCTGGCACTTGGGTTTCACCTACCCCAGGTTGTTCGTTATCATCATCCTTATTTATAGCTTCACATTCGGTAAAATGTAACACGTGATGAAGAACCTCATTGCAACAGTCTTGTGATAGAGGGCTTTGTGATATATTGTTTTAGACTTTCTCCTTTTCAAGTCGGGCCTTCCCTTTTAATAGGCCTGCTAGCCTACAAATCAGCTTATCCCTTCTTTGTTGAATCATGCGGTGTGCTTTGGCTATGTCCCTTTTAATCTCCCTTTGATTCTCTTCAATTTGGATCCTGTTACATTCTCCTCAATGTTCAACCCAACTTCACTGTAGACCTGGGTTGAAGGCCTAGCCCATTTCGTAGGCATATTAGCTACCTTATCTGATTGTTGTATAGCAATTGGTTTATACACGTTAACTACAACTATTATTGCCTTGCATCCTGCAACATCCACACCATTAGAAGAAGGGTAATAATGTGAATTTGGGTTACCTGTCTCCTTTTGTAGGGCTTTTGAGGCTTGATCATTGCGCCGAGCTACTGGGTTGATATGCCTGGATCCTTTTTGTTGTTGCCAATTTCCAATTGGTGTATGTTGTGTCTGACACAAAGGATTTAACCTCTGCACAAGTGTTCGCCGCCTTGCGCACAAGATGGCACCATTTTATGGGGACATGCGTCCGTCGCCATGTCACCTTCTTCTTCCCCGTGTTCGAACCCTTCTGATTGTTGCATGTTCAGGCATGGTTTGATCACCATTTTTAGGGTTCTTCTCCAACTTTCAACTAGAAGGACGGTTGGAAAAAGACTCATTCATCACACCTTTAACATTAAGAAAGGCTGATTTCAGTGATTTTTTCTGGATGGTTTCTTCTGTAGTACTGAGGAGTCCATCATAGTGTGATCCAATCATGTGGAAAACTGTTTCGTTCCACATGTTCAGTAGGATGCCATCGACTCGAATCCATGCGTTGTGAATCGCAATTTTAGGGTCCTCTATTTGGTTCTTCTGGCTCCATGGGATGATGTTAGAAATTAAGTTTTAGCGACCCACTCTTCCCTCCCATAATACTTTCTGCATTTCTTCTTGATCTTTACATAAGAAAATGGCCTTATTATCAGTTATAGGTGAAGCTTCTATTTGTCTACCAGTAGTCATTGATATGGCCTGCTCGATTAATGCCCATTTTAAAAGTGGGCTAGTGTGGAATACAATGATTGCTAGATCAAAGGGCATTAGGGGTTTTTCTTGTTGTTGTATGTTCCTTTGATTAGGCTGCTTCTCAAAATTCTAGATTGTTCTACCACACAGGGCTTCCTCAAAGCTTATTTATCCCCTACCCCTAATGTCTTCCGGTACGAGGATCGAATCCCACCCATATGGCATTACCTTCCATATTCGAATGAATCTTCCCCTCAAGTTCTCAAACTTTTGAATGAACAGAGTGTCGTGACCTGCCCTGTTTATGAGACGTTCCTTTTCCCTCACGGACGAGCATTTGCTAAAGGTGTCCCTCAACCAACCTGTCTCCCTCCTTGAGAGGGTTAATACAAAAGATCGTAAGCCATCAGCTTCAAAAATTTTCACCCTACCATCATTTTGTTTGAACACTGTAAATACTTTCCTCTCGATCCACATTATTCTCCACGTGCAACCCCTGAGTTTGTTGTGGATGTTGTTCTCCGTCTTCCAGTGTGCACCCCGTCGAGTGATCGTCACCCGTTCTCCATCTTTGTTCCTTTTCTCACTTGGCTATTTGGTCAGAAATTTTACTGTTGAGTCAAATGATATATTATATATCATGAGGAGAGACTTACGCAGATCAAAGAAGACACCGAAGTGACGAAGATCGATCTAAGGTTTTCTTTCTAGATCTAGAACTTCCCTAATGGATGGATCGCGTATTTTCATAGAAAGAGAAGGATAGAGATAGAGATAGCCATACAGAGAGAGAGAGTGTGTGTGAGAGAGAGAGAGAGAGAGAGAGAGAGAAATCGAACATTATGTTTTGGTTAGAAGCAAAATAATTAGAAGTATATAGAATGATTAATTCGACACATTCGACGACAAACATACAAGTTACAAATAAGTTTGCAAACTTTCGCGAAATCACTTTGATCCGAAGGTGGGTTGAAGACTATTATGGATGTAATTTCATTATTAAATCAGATGTAATGGTGAGCAATTTTTATGAATGGATAAATTTTTTCCTTAAAAAAAATGGTATTGGCACACCATTTGACTTACCTTAATCGTAGGTCGTATACACCCTAAGAATCATAACACAGTTCATCTATCGTATATATATTTGGGCCAATAACTTATTTATTTATTTATTGAGGTTCATGAATTTGAACATAATTTTTAATTAACTAAGTCCTGAATGGCTTACTGATTTAGTATGTGGTCATAATTATATATATTATGCAAGTGGTTATTTGTTATTTTTTATAATTAAAACATAATTTCTAATTTTATTTACAAGGGAGACAACATAATTTGCCTAATTAATAATCATTACCAAGAAACTTCTTAAAGCCCCGCGCCCGTTATATAAAAAGCGAACAAAGTGAGAAGAGCAACTACATCAAAAGCAGAGGAAGAACTGAAAATTAAGCCATGGCCGCGGCCTCTGCATGCACCACCACGTTGTTTCTCCTTCCACCTCTTCTTCTTCTCCTTCTCTTTCTCTCCTTCTCTTCTTCAAACAATCTCCTCCTTTACAATCTTTTCCTCCCTTCTTTTCATCCCAACCAAACCAACGCTTACCCATCAATATCTCGCCCCATCCCTTATCTTTCCACCACCTCTAACGATGTACCCTTCATCAATTCCACCAATAATAACACTGTCGCTAATGTTAAACCCAAAATCCTTATAAGGGTAAGCACTATATTAAGTACATATTAAATTTTGATGTACTAATTTATTCGTATTAATTAATAGTGATTTCATTAATTTGTTTTACTCCTTATTAATATATTTTTATTTGTTCTTTCCTTTTGAAGAAAGAGAAGAGTCGTTTGGAGAGAGTTGAGCAGGATCTCGCACGAGCCAGAGCAGCCATTCTTGGGGCAGTCAGACTTCGCAACTATACTTCTCAACCCCAAGCCCAAGATGACTTCGTCCCAAGAGGTTCCATTTACCGGAACCCTTATGCCTTTTATCAGTTAAGAACCCTATATGTACATATTCATTAACTTTTCAATCATTCATTTAATTAATCCATCGATTTCATTTCTTTGCCATGTTCATTATCATATCATTAATTAAGTACTAATTCATTAAAAGTTATAAAAATATCCAGATTCCAATCTGAATTAATTTGTTACTGTTTTAGTGATTGATTTTAATTTTAATTTTCAAAATGAAAAATGATTGGGTGACTCACTTTGGACAAGCACGCCAAATAGACACACTAGCTTGTTGGTGTCCCTTAACTTGTGTATTGATGTTTGTGCTTCCACAAATCGATGTGTATCCAAATGACATCAATAATTGTGTGTCTATTGGTTTTTTCAAAGTGGGTTAGTACCCAGACATTTCCTTTCAAAATTTCTCAACATATTTGAGAACAATAAATCTACTTAAACTTAAACTCATAGGGAGAATTTTAAAAATTTTACAAATATGTAAAAAGTATCAAATGGATTTTACACATGATTGTGTTTGCTTTGCTTGAGAATGACTTAAAAAACTTTTAACTTTAAACTCATGAATTCAAATAGCACTGCTCATTTAAGAATACATACACAAGTTTCATTGAGGAACTAATTGATGAATGATGATTAAGATTAATGGGAATATATAGGTACATACAATATTTGGTCTGAATTGTCACTATAGTCCACTTGCAAATAGTTGCACCACCTTTGTTTGAACTTTCTATTGTCCGTACTAATTCAAGAGCTACTCAAGCATGATATATATATTGATTAAAAAATGATATAGTACCCCACATGTCGTTTAACTAACGACCTTCCTTGTTTATATTTTGAGGGCCGCTAAGGGCACCCCACCTATTAATGAAGGCACCCAGTTAATGTGGGCACAAATTGATTTACCTGGGGCACCCGAAAATTAAACCCAAAATACCAAAAATACCCCTAGTGCAAAAAACCCTTACACCCCACCACCACTACCACCACTACCGCCACCACCCCGCCACCACCATCACCGAACCCCGAGCACCCGACCACCCCCACCACCACCTTCACCGAACCACGAGCACCCCACCACCTTCACCGAAGCTGTTGTGCAAGAACCCATTTAGTTTGAATCGACCGGTGAGAGGAATCTCCAAAATCGTGTTTTCCGTGTCTCGCCTTGTGTTTCTCCTTTGGTTTACGGCTTTTTGAGGTTCGTAGGGTCGTGGTGTGAGCCGATTTCGTCTCCAAGTTAGGGTTCGGTTGAATAGTTAAAGAAATGAGAATTCGCGGTTCTCGGCCACACAGGCCAGAGACTGTGCTAACAGTCTCGGCCTCGCATGGCCGAGACAGAAGCTACAGTTTTGGGAACTCGAAGTCTCGGCCACAAAGGCCGGAAGAGTTCACGATGTCGCGATTACGCATGGCGAAAAGTACTCTAGTTCTCTCGGCGAGACATGACGAGAGCTACAATTAGTGGTAGGTAATGTGGTGTCGGTGGTGTACAATCGAGAATGTGCTCATACTCTCGGTTGTACACTGGCGTACCATACCGTGACCTAAGTACACCTCTCGGTCCTTTAGGACCGAGACATCACCATACATCTCGGTCCTGCGAGGCCGATACAATCGCGCACCCAGGACAAAAACTTCTCCCAATGCATAAAAAACACAAAAAATCTCGCAAAATTACCTCGAGACGACTTCATCGGCACCGAAGCATTACAATCCTCCATTATATAGTGGAAACAACTTCGGATTTGAAGAAATTACCAAACCCTACGTTGACAAACAAATCATCATTTTCACTTGTTTTCCACAACTAAACAGTTCTAATAAACTATCATATGGTTGTCAAACATTGTTTACTCATTTTGTCGGATGATGTCAATCCGCAAGAATCGATAAAAAGTCGACAAACGCGGTGTGGATTTGTGGTTCAACCTTGTGGTGGGGTGCCTTTTTTTCTTTGTCAAAATGATTTGTGAGGTTTGAATCACTATATATACAAGGGCAAAATAGTCTTTTCCACTTTTGCTGAAATTTTTACAAAAACTTTGGGTGCCTTCATTAAATGGTGGGGTGCCCTTAGCGGCCCTCTATATTTTCAACCATATAAAATTGGAGCCGTTGATTGTGACGTCAATGCGAAATTAACTAACACTTGGTTCTACGTGAAGACCTTCTACCTGGTCCACCGACGGCTCTCGTTGGTTTCAAAATCGATGGATCCTGTGTGCAGTCGACTCTTACTTTTCTATTACAATAAATAACCAATTATGACTTGTATGTAATATACGTTGACAGATAGTCACGTTCGTAAAAGTTGACCAGTGCATCGAAATTGGTACTGCTTCATAGATCTACGCTCAGACTATAAAACAGTTGGCTTTCCACAAAAGTAAGGCGTTGTTTGAGCAACTTCTCCTTATTTGTTACCCAAATGTTAGACAAGTACTCACCAATTTTGATTTCTCTGTCACGCGCGTCTATGCATGCATGCATGCATTATAGAAATTAAAATCATTTGGATATGCATTGAGATTTTCAAGTCGCATTTACCCAAAACACATCTCAACTAGATTAAGCGCACATTAATCGACTTCTAATTTTGATCTTCTAATTATCAATTGATGATGGCATTAATAATAATATTCCATACCTTCAATCGCAAACTAGTTTAGATTGTGTTGTATAAATCAGACGCTTCTACCATCAGCTCAATTTAAAGACATTAATTAGTTAGTTTAATATTGAGAGTCAAATCTGTGTTGGCATACCTTCTGCTTCTTGGTTATTTATCACCTACGTACAAGCGAAAAGTAGATGGAGAGATGCTTTTGATTAATATCTAGTCATTTTCTAGTTTTAAATAGTTTTATATGCTAACTGATATGGTATAGCACCGGTGTGCCTCAAAATACGCATAATTTAGATAAACAAGGAATAAACTTGTGATCGTGATAAACGTTACAGCTCATTATTGAGTCAGCTTGGGTAGGCATAAAGGTTGTTGTAAATTATCCTGTTTGAGATAGACTTCTAAACTAATAAGGATAAAGACAATCCTAAGGTAGTTGGGATTTGAGATACGTTGTTATCTCAAATCCGATATACGTTCTGATCATACAACAATAAATAAGAAAATCGGCTCAAACAAGAGGTACGTATGAAATTCTGAAAAAAATGCTCTCCCTTCGAGATTTTACTGATTTGAGCGTCGGAGTGTTTTCCCGAGATGCCCCACTCCGGGATTTGTTTTGCAGACTTCGACAAGGAGTTGTCCCATCACAAGTTCGTAGCGATCTGTGTCTCTGATATTGAGGATCGAGAACACTCAATTTTTTTAAAAAAAAAATGTTCGGAGTAAGAAATAGCAATGTAATAGCTACATAAAACAGGGCCTAAAAAGGCTTGTGCAAAAAACAAAAATAAAGGCTTGGAGACAACCAATAAATAGGTTTCTTAAAAATAAGCCTGTGGGCATTAAAATTAGCCTAGAAGGGCATAAAAGTTAAAGCCTAGAGGCATTAAAGTTCAAGCCTAGAAAGGCATAAAAGTTCAAGCATGGACAATGCATAAAAGTTAAGGTCTGGAAAGACTAAAATAACAACCAATATATGGTTGCATTACAAAGAATGACCTAGAAGCCAGAATGAGAGAGTTGATCAGCAAAAATAATCCTAAGATGGAGTATCGCGAACACTTCAAGAAAGTTAGTCTTCACCTTGAATGGTGGCTGAGGTGCCAGCATCCTCCTCTACATCTAATGAATCAGGATCTTTTGTATCCTCTTCGGTGATAGGATATTTGTGTCTTATATGAGTAACGCACTTCTTCCAACCGTTGGTAATCAGAAAATCACCATTCTCAATCATGAAATCCTTCAGCTCAGCACGATAACCTGGAGAAGCTTTATATGCGAAGATTCCTTTGCAAATCTCCATTTCACGGGTGTCTCTCAGCATGGTGTTCTCCTCTTTCAGTTTTTCACACACCTCCTTAAAGCAACATATTTCAGCATTCTCTTCCATTAAGGAAGATTGGAGCTCTTGATTAAGCTTAGAAATCTTATTTGATCACTCAGAGGTCTCGCTCAAGTACAACATCATCTAAAAATAAGGAAAGGGAATTTAGAAAAAAAAAAAAACAAAAAGAAAAAAAAAAGGTTTACTTACCTGTGCACCAGCCAGATTAAGATGGCTACAAAGAGATGCCTACTCAGTATAAAAGCTCGAGCTCGATCATAGGGTGTACAAGCTTTGTAACACAATTCCGTTGCAATGACATCACAGCTAATAGTGCTATCAGAAGTCATTATTCCCCAAGAAGGAACATGACTTTCATCATACCGATTCACAATCGGCTATGGAGGTGCAGAACGAGATTAAGGTACCACTTCAACCTTAATTTCTTGGGAACAAGATCCTACATCCTCTTGTTGCCTCTTCTTCTGACCAGTAGTTGTCTATTCTTTTTCCTCTCAAGGATAAAAGATGAATAAAAACAAAAAAGAGAAAAAGCAAAAAAATGATACAAATAGAAGAATAATAAAAGCGAGACAAAAATATATACCCTCTCCTCTAACAGAGCTAAGACCAAGATTAACTAGTATTGGCTCTCCTAATAGATCAACTTCCGGAGTTTGGGCATGCTCTTCACAACAGAGTGTTTTTTTCATCATTTTTTCCTCTTTGGTGAGAGGATATTGTTTAAGAGGAAGATATAAGGCGGTGCCCCACTTATGGGTGAAAATGGTGTGCCATGAATTAGCATTCCATTTAACATAAAAAAATTATTTTTCCACTCACGGTTCTGTGATGAAATGACATGGTGTCTACAATGGGAATGATAGACCTTTGGTGAGCAAAAGTAATCCATCTTGCATGTGCTGCAACACTATTTTTGACGTGGAAAATATTTATGAACAAAGTTATTGAGGGAGGAAACCCAAGTTGCTTACAGCGTACTAAAAAACACATGATGATTCGCCATGAGGTGGGAACTATTTGAATAGGACTAAGGTTATAGCTAAAGAGAAGTTTGGTAATAAATGGATATGGTGGGAGTCTTAAACCGGCCTCTGAAGCACTTTCAAAGATACAAAGTCTAGAGTCTGCATTACAAGACCTGTTAAAAGGGCTAACAGCCTCACAAGCATAATTTGGTTTTATAATACCATACAAAAGAGCAAGGTCATCTACATTTTTTTGTTCAGAAAAGGAAGAAACAAGGTCATATGCCTCCAAGTTAGCATAATTACTAACATGTTGAGCATCACTTATGGTATCACATAATGTCTGATGACAACAACCATGCAAAGAAAGAGATATATGAGTGAAAGATAGAACACTAGAAGTACCTTCGTCACAATTCATTGTTGCGTGATGTTGAAAAGTGGCGCCTTGACCAACTTCTACAGAGATAGATCCAACACAACACAAAGAAAAATAAAAGGCAAGTGATGAAGTCAAAAAGAGAGATAAAAAAGTTGTAGAGGATGAGATAATGAGATGGTCTCTCCCCCTTTTATAATGAGATCAAACAACCAAAATGTATTTCAAGCTTAAATTTAAATTCAAATCTCAAATTCAAAAGAGGGAACGTACGCATCAAGTATCTTGAAGTGGTTAATAGTGAAAATCAAGTATGTTAATGGTCATAGTGCACATCAAGTATGTTGAAGTGGTTAATGGTACACATGCAGCATGTTGAAGTGACAACATGTTGAAGTAGAGAAGAAATAACTACACATGTTGAAGTAGAATGGAACGTACACATATAGCATGTTGAAGTGACAACATGTTGAAGTATGGGAGAATAACTTCACATGTTGAAGTGAATAGTTATATGATTGAAATGACCATATAGTCACACATCTAGCTATATATTGAAATGACCATATAGTCAACAAGAAATCTAAATCACTGCACGTGTAACTAGAAAATCAGAAATTTAAATAAGTAGTCATTTCAATATAAACTACATCTCTACCACAATGCTAGTAGACACCCAAAGTAATTGAAGTGATATGGTTTAGCACCATTGTGCCTCTAGATATGCACCAAAAGGATCGATATCCTGTAATATTATTTACTCATTTATAAATAAATTTACAAAGGAGTAGGGGGCAAGTGATATGGTATAGAACTAGTGTGCCTCGATATACACATCAATTAGATTAACAAGGAATAAACTTGTGATCTTAATAAGTGTTGAGTCAGCTTGGCGAGTAGGCATGAAGGTTGTTGTAAATTATATTGTTTGAAATAGACTTCTAAACTAATAAGGATAAAGAAAATCCTAGGGGAGTGGAGATTTGAGATACGTTGTTCTCTCAAACCGAGATACGTTTTGATCACACAACAATAAATAGGAAAACCAACTCAAACAAGAGGTACGTATGAAATTTTGAAAAAGGCTATTCTTTCGACATTTTACTGATTTGAGCGTCGGAGTGTTTTCCCACGAGGCCCCCACTCTGGGATTTGTTTTGCAGACTTCGACAAGGAGTGATCCCATCACAAGTTCGCGACGATCCGTGTCTCTGATATCGAGGATCGAGATCGAGGTCGAGGTGTTGTTTCCATAACACTAACCAATTACATTGAAGACGAGGTTATGTGAGTTAAGCGCGCGACCTCAGTTTTCAATTTCTCAGTGTGGTAAGATGGTCAAGGCCACTGGGCCTCACTCCCGGTTAATAGAGCCAAGGCCTTGCATAGATTAGTGAGGATCGAATAATCTCGACACCGTACGATTACAAAAAAGATAAATACTAAACCATATACAAATTGTAAAAAAAAATATATACCAAACAACCCCTAGCTAAATATGCTAATATAGTTTTATTTTTGTCTAGAAAAATACATTAATTAAAAGAAAATTTTCCTACATGTGTTTGATTGCACATATAAGAATTTTTTTCCTTCAAAACTCACCAACAACAAGTTTTTGATAGGGGTGTACACAGATTAGGTCCAGTCCAATTAGGGTAACTCTACTATCTAATCCAACCATTGCAATTTGGAAAATTACAGTCCAATCTAGTCCAAATAATTCATCAATCCAATTCGATCCAATTTGCATAATGCGGACTGGATTAGATCAAGTTCCGCGGATTAATGTTTTTCTATCGAAAGGTTCATGAAATTAAACTTAAATCAAATGAACCACAAAAATTTGTACCACACACTTTCATGAATGACAAATTTATAACATACATCCCACAAATCTATAACAAATCTCCTTCAAGTTTGTCATTACAATAACATTCAAAATGCAAGTTCCTACATAAATAAATATGACATCCACAAACTTGAAGCATACACCCTCACAAAAGCACAAAAAATGCACATGTTGCAGCATACAACCCATAAAAAAGGTCTGAAGCAAATAAAATAGTTGAGAACAAACATAACTAGTCCTTTTAGTTCTTACGAAAACTTAAACACAATACACAAGTGAAGTGATAACAAGTAAGAAAAGACTTTCGTCATTGGTAATCTCTATTTTCTTCAATTTTTTTAATATCTTAGTCATTTTCTCCACCCGAGTTTAATTTTCAAATAAAACACACACACGCGCGCGCACACACACACAAAGAAAAGAATATCATGAGTCATGATCAAGTAAGGTAATTTCATATTACTAAGATATATATTACTAGGATAAAAATACAATACCTAGTAAAATTAAACACAACCAAAGATAAAGAATTCCCCATATTTGAAAAAAATGGGGGATTACCCAAATAGGGGATTACCCACTACAACACTTCAACTGTGTTGCTTGATCAACCAAAAAATAAACAAAAAAATGTGGAGATTACCCAACAAACATCAAAACCAAGACCAATTTTAATTTCTCAACAAAAATCAAAACCCAACAAATCAATCCAAATTCAAAAATTCAAAAAGAGAACAACAATAGTGATAAAAATGAGAGAAGAAATTAAATACAATGATCAAAACAGATATGAAAGATTGATTCGTAACTACGAAAAATCTCACTTTTTGATGCAATTGCGGTCGTTGATTGTGACTGTTGAGTGGATTTGGAGAAAAATTGGAGCACTAGAAAGCGGGCTAAGATAAGAGAGAAGGGTCGCTGGAGCTCTTGAATGAAAAGGAAGGAGAAGGGTTCACAAACTCTCAAACAAGATGGGGGAGCGGTGTCGCGGACGAGATGGAGGAGTGTTACTCGAACGAGATAGGGGGAGCATTGCGCGAACGAGATAAGGGGAAGGGGACTGTCGACTATTAGGGTTAAGTAAGTCAAGGTATTAATTTAGAGTTGATAGTTATGGTGATGCTCTTCAAGATATTAAGTACATATAATCGTATATGTATATGTGTTTATGTAATAAACGGATTGGATCGAATTGGATTCGCGGTTTCTTATTTTAGGATCTGGAATCCGGTTCCGGTCCAATCCATACGGATTCGTGATTTTTCAATCTAATCTAGTGCAAGGGATCAAAAATTTGATTGAATTAATGATAATTGATTCAAGTTAGATCGGATCCGCGGATCATTGCAATCCATGTGCACCCTAATTTTTTATATGAATAAGAAAACTCACCATATATATTAAAAATATTAATTTTCATATTTAAAATATAAATTTAATGTGTCTTATTATGGAAACTCAAATTTTCTCAATAGAAAAAATCAATTAATTTGCCAACCATAGTAGGTGGGAAAAAATATGGGTCTTATGGCCTGTTTGGTTCGTGGGATTAGCCCGGATTAGCTACACTGGACTAGTTAATCCGCTGTTTGCTTGGAGGATTAACTAGTCCAGAGGATTAGTTAAGAGGCATGGTAGTGGATTAAACAATACCACCATTTTTCGTGGGATTAGCTAATCCATTGTAAGTGAAAGAGGAGAGTACCACTTTACCCCTCACATTAACCAAATCACAAACAACAAATCCCTCAGTCCGTGAAGAACGAGAACCCCATTTGCACGAACCACGCGCCCCGCATGACCAAGCCCACCCCGCGCGAGCCCACCCGCCCGATCGGGCCGGAGAGAAGGCGGAGAGACGGCGCAGAGGGAGACGGGGAGGAGCATGAGATCGAAGTACCGGTTTCGAGGCGGAGGGGTCCTGCGGTGGAGGTAGAAGTGGAGGAACTCCTGGCGAAGGCGGAGGAGAGGATGAGGCGGGGGAAGCGAACGGGGAGTGGGATTGGGAGGAGGGGGGAGGAGTGGAGGAGGAAGAGGGATCCGACGGTGGAGATTTGGAGTTGGAGGGCCAGGCGGTTGGGTCGTGGGATTGGAGGGAATCTCGAAGAGAGATCGAGCGTTGATGATGAAGGAGAGGAGATGATGGAGGTGGAGATGGAGAGGATTCATGAGCGAGCTAGCGATCTTCATGAGCAGCAGCGTTCTTGATCAGCAAAGAGATGAGAAATGTGTGAAATGGGGGGTTTTGGTGTTATTTATCTAAATGGTACTTTGGTAAATGTACATGTACAACCTCATTTAATCCTAACCTTAAAACTCCCAACCAAACAAGATACACAAATGGGACTAAACCATCTAAACCCATGTGTTAGTCTCATCACTAATTAATCCCATGTGTTAGGATTCACTAAAATGTGAACCAAACAGGCCATTAATATGGAAAATTAGCAATTGTGAGAAAATGTTCTGTGAGAATATCTTGGCTATCAAACGCATGAAAATTGTCATTTTTCTACGGAATTTGTCATTTGCTTTGGAACATTTTCGTTTTTCGTCCAATCAAACATGACCTAACTAAGTAATTGCATTGTACGTCATTGCACTTGACTACTATTATTAAAATTGTTGTGATCCAACCAACAAATAGATGATTCACTAATTTGGTATATACGCCGGAGTTACTAATTACTTGAGTAAGAGATCAGGAGTACATGCCTCGTAGTGGTCAAATTGTGGTTTTATCAAAAAAAAAGAAAAAAAAAAGAAAAGAAAAAATCATTGTGATTCCCTCTAACTTGTTTCTGTCTCTGTCATTGATTCTAATTACAAGAACTCATGATCCTTATTAACAAATTGTGCTTAATTTAATTAACTGCAGGAGCCATATAGAGATGGAGAAGAGATTTAAGGTGTGGACATACAAAGAAGGCGAACCACCACTAGTTCACGATGGTCCAGTGAACAACATATACGCAACGGAGGGTCAGTTCATAGACGAAATGGACAGCATTCACAATAGTTACGCAGCTCGTCAGCCTGATGAAGCACATGCGTTCTTCCTCCCAATTAGTGTGGCCAATGTGATTAGGTACATAAACAAACCTTACAAGTCCTTCTCTAGAGAGTGGCTTCAGCGATTTGTGATGGATTACATTGCTGTCGTGGCTGATAAATACCCTCATTGGAATCAAAGCAGTGGTGCTGATCATTTCATGGTTTCTTGTCACGATTGGGTAAGTACCTATTATAATTTATTTAATTTTCTACATAAAATACATAATGTCGTTTAATTAATTGATTAGTTATGGAAGAAATTAATTAATTTTGGCATAAATGAAATTGTTATAGATTTGTCGATCGGTTACGTTATATCTTATTCATATTTCACGGGTTATGACTATTGAAGTTCGTAAAGCAATTTAAGCAACATAGTATATTTTCTTTTTCTTTTTTTAATTCCAAATAGTAATTTATTTTGTCGATGAAAATAAAATAATTGTTAATTGAGACTTTTGTTATGGGTGTAAATATAAGTATTGGTTATGTTGGGTTGCCTTAATTAATGTGCGACTCTTTAGTCAAAAAGAAAAAGAAAAAGAAGAACTTATGTACACAGTTCCTTAGAATTATTGTATATATATATATATTGCCATATGATTAACTAGTCGATTTCTGCGCTCTGCGCTTGAGTTATTAAAATTTTAAGAGAAAGTTAATAAATTAATTTACACGAATACAACAACAACAACAACATAGCCTCAGTCCCAAATTAATTTACATGAATATATTGTAATATTTTTTTCACAATTAAAATTACAATTCACAACAATCAACCCATATTTTTTAAAAAAACAAACAATAGAGGGGTAAAAAAAATATTTACTTATAAATCATTGAAGTAACCCTTCATTAACAAAAAAAAGAATTCAAAATGAACTTAATTGTTATTTAAGTGTCGTAAACAATACATATAAATAATATTGCGGTAACCAAATTGATGGTGTAAAATTCGAAACAAAGACTTAATGCATTGATAAATAATTCATTAATTAGACCGTTGTTTGATTGTTCAAAGTTGGATTTTACGTTTTCCAAATATATGTGTTGGGGGAGGGGGGAGTGAATATATCTTAAAACAATAAATAACACAAATATACAAATATCTTAAAATAAAAAATAGAAAAATTGAGAAAATCCTAAAAAATGAAATGGTGGAAGGAGAGAGCATGTGAAACTTTCTCTCTCCTTCAACTTATATATATATATATATACAATCAACCCATATTTCTTAAAAAAAAAAAAAAAAAAAAAAAAAAAACAATAGAGGGGTAAAAAAAATATTTACTTATAAATCATTGATGTAACCCTTCATTAACAAAAAAAAAATTCAAAATGAACTTAATTGTTATTTCAAAGTAATAAACAAATACATATAAATAATATTGCGGTAACTAAATTGATGGTGTAAAATTCGAAACAAAGACTTAATGCATTGATGAATAATTCATTAATTAGATCGTTGTTTGATTATTCAAAGTTGGATTTTACGTTTTCCAAAAATATGTGTTGGGGGGAGGGGGGAGTGAATATATCTTAAAATAATAAATAACACAAATATACAAATATCTTAAAACAAAAAATAAAAAAATTGAGAAAATCCAAAAAGTCCAAAAAAATGAAATGGTGGAAGGAGAGAGGATATGAAACTTTCTCCCTCCTTCAACTTTTATATGTATATAGATTAGCTTTTTCCTTTGGACTTTGCTAGATCTGCCACACCTTTTTTATTAAGAAAATCTCTTGCTTCAAATTTAAGGAATATATGAGACGTCAAGATCCAAGACACTAGATATTAATATTAATTTATTTTATTCCTCTAACAATGTTGTAATATTAAAAAGAATATTATTTAACTTCTTATATATCTTATATATAATGACAATACTTCTTAGGATCTTTTTGAAGCCAAAATAGCCTATTGACAAAAGTATCAATCAATGTTAACATTTGATTGGATGAAGATTTTTTGAAAAAATAAAAGTAGGGCTGTTTAAGTAAATTCGACTTAACTAACATAAAAATGAATATTTAAAAGTGGAGAGAGAGAGAGAGAGCGTATAAGGATTTGAAAGTGGTAAATGTGGAGAGAGAGAGAGAGTGTGTGGTATAGTAGTTATCTTTTTTTTTTTTTTTTTTGGATATGGGTAGTTATCTTAATTGAATCTTTTCATTTAATTTGCCAAGTTGTTAAAAACATTAACGTAAGTAGCACGTGCCCTCCCACTAGTACATAATTAAGGATGGATTCTACCCAGGGTTTGTATATGATTAACTAAAGAATATTCTTTGTATATACAATTATATAAATGATCATATGGTCTAATCAATTTTAATTTCTGTCTTTTTTTATATTTAAATGATAATATGCCAAATAATGCAGGCACCAGATGTTATTGATGCCAATCCAGACCTCTTCAAGAACTTCATTAGAGTTCTCTGCAACGCCAACACTTCCGAGGGGTTTATACCGGGTAGAGACGTATCACTTCCAGAGATCAACCTCCCATTCGGTCTCCTTGGGCGACCACAACTCGGCCAATCTCCTTCGAAGCGCACCCAACTAGCCTTCTTTGCTGGTGGGGCTCACGGGTACATTAGAAAGTTGCTACTAAACCAGTGGAAAAACAAAGACAATGAAGTTCAAGTCCATGAGTACCTCCCAAAAGGCTCAAACTACACACAACTAATGGGCCAAAGCAAGTTTTGCTTGTGCCCTAGTGGGTACGAAGTTGCAAGTCCAAGAGTTGTCGAAGCCATCTATGTAGGATGTGTTCCAGTATTGATATCTGACCACTATGTGCTTCCTTTTAGTGATGTGCTTGATTGGAGTCAGTTCTCGGTTCAAATTCCAGTTGAGAAGATACCTGAGATTAAGACAATATTAAAAGGTATATCGAATGACAAGTACTTGAAAATGCAGAAGAGGGTGCGAAGGGTGCAAAGGCATTTCGTAGTGAACAGACCGGCTAAGAGGTTTGACGTGATTCATATGGTGCTTCATTCAGTGTGGTTGAGAAGGCTAAACCTTCGATTAATATCTTAAAGTTAATTTGTAAATCGAGTTGATGCCTCCCTAGAGGTGATCAAATAGGTTTAAGGTTTTTAATAAACCACAACTCATTTAAGGCAATACATGTAGGGTTTTTGGGTTCATACACAGAGGAAAATTGAAAATAATTTTTGATAAACCTCAACAAGATCGAAAGTAAGTTTCATTAAACTAAAACTACAAAAGTAAACCATACCTTAATACGCGATTTCCTTATTTGATTGTTCGATTTTCAAGACGTTCAAGTACGAGTCATCTATCGAAAATCCAAACACAAACAGTGACCACAATTTGGAGTGCTAGCCCGAAGAGTGATAGAAAATATTTTTCTTTTTCTCCTAAAATCCAGAGAACTTGAGAATAGCAAAAACAAAAAACTTACTTCATTTTAGGATTTCAACTTCTATTTATATGTATAGATAAGCTCACTTAAAAAATCTATTCGTAATACAAGTATCGTATTTAGGCAATTCAAGCAAATTACGCATACACCCCTATTAATACTGTTATCATATAAAAAATCATAAGGGCTTTTATGTCATGAATTTTAACATATAAAATTTATTACCCTGGACCAATTGAAATTGCGCAAAGCCATTCTTTGTGTGCAACCCAATAGGTTCATGCGATGTTGGCAATGAGCCAAAATCATTTTGGTATACAAGTCATAAGCGGTCTCTAGCAAAACATTATGATTACCCAAGTAGCATGAATATCAAAATCGATACAACCTAATGAATAACATATATCATATCCTTTTGTTGTGCGATATTATTTGACTAAACATAAGACATGGAAAGTCACCCTTAATGTTCAATCATACTAGTCTCGATCTTTAGGTAGACCGAAAACATCTAAGTGACATTATTTATATTAATTCACATGGACTTTGTCATTATCAGTCTATCATATCGAGGGATTCACTGATATCTCTATCTATACGAAAGTGACAAATTCTATCTTGATTACACACCTTCACATATTATTCACATGGTAACCAATCACAATCTTTATAATTGTCCGGTTAAAGACGTCGTTTGATTGTGTCAAATTACCATGCTCATAATATTGAAGCCTTATAATCATTATCCACCACAATTCCTACTCCATTGCATTTTCTATCTATACCAGTGTACCACAATTTAAACCCTGTGCTTCCTATTTCTCTACTCTTTATCTCCTTCTAATCATGGTATTTACTAGTTCTATTGACTTCCCCGTAAGAGTTCCTATGTTCCATGTTCCTAAACAAATTTTTTCTCCCCTTTGTATTTGTTTTCCTTTTCTATTTCTATTTTGTCTAAAAGATCTAGTGTCCGTATCTATGATTTTGTTTTTGTTTTCGTGTTTGTTTTGAATTGGCTTCTTTACCCACACCCGTCCTTTGTGTGGGAACCCTTGCTCATTTTTCTTCACATCCGGGCGACGATGTGAAGGGACTAGCTTCTTTACCCACACGTCCTATGTGTGGGAACCTTTGCTTATTTTTCTTCACACCCAGGCGGCGATGTGAAACACACCCTTGCTCATTTCTCGAGGTGGTAAATCATGCAAACGACTTGCACATGTCTCGAGGTGGTAAAGCCAATGCAAACGTCACACACGTATCTCATGGTTGACAACACATGGAAACGCCACGCACGTATGTCGAGGTGGGCGAGCCATGCATCTTCGTGCAAACCATTCAAATATCACACACATATCTCGAGGTGTGGACAACTCATGCAACCTCGTGCAATCCATGCAAACCATGCGAATGTGAAACACATATTTCGAGGTAGACAACCCATGCAACCTGCTGCAGTCCATGCAAACCATTCAAACGTCATGCACGTAACCCGAGTCCACGTGGCAAGAGCACCGAATAGCGCATTCGGAGAATGCGCTATTCGTGTGCTCTATTCCACGTGGACATCCTCGTGGGATGTCCACGTGTACCGGGATGTCCACGTGTACCGGGAAAAAAATAGCACCTTTTCAAAAGGCGCTATTCTTGTATCTCTTTTCCACGTGGACATCTCACGTGGACACCCAATGCTATTTACACGAATAGCGCATTCTCCAAATGCGCTATTCGTGTAAATAGCCTCCAACCAATCCACGTGGCCATCCACGTGGATGGATTATATCCGAATAACATGAATAGCGCCTTTTGAAAAGACGCTATTCATGTGTCCACGTAGGCTGAAAAATTTTGCTCCCCTAATAGCGCCTTTTCAAAAGGCGATATAGCCTATTTCTAGAATAAAAAAAAGCACACTTGTTTTGCTCATTTAAACTATTTTCTCCTGTACTTTTGTAATTTTTCCCAATTTTTTCATAGTAGTGGCTTCTATTCTTTTTCATTTCATTGTTAAAATTCATCCTACTTGTCTTCAATTAGCAGCCATATAAATCGGAACCTAGAAAGTTCATTTCTATCTCACATTCTCACTAGACAATTTTTCTGACATAAAAGTGAAGAAAAGTAGTGGAGATATTTAAGGGTTCCTAAGAATTAGGACATTTCAACAAATGACCTATCAAAAACACCCTACAGGAAAGTTTAATTTGACTGGAAGTTTGATAATCCTCCAGTCAATGAAACCTAAAAAAAGACTGTTAGATTCATGTAGTTTAGTTGTTATACTGAACTAAATAGCTACTTTATGTGAGAACATTTTCTTATGTCTACTGTGAGAGCAATGCATGTCTTACAGTACTTAAGCTGTTGACTCTCATTATATGTTGTCTCATATTATGGGTGTTCCAATCATGGGTCCATAAAACACAACACTATTAGATTGACACTCTTTTTAAGTTGAATTTTTTGAATGAATGGAGGTTATACTCCTTTTTATTATATATATAGTTATAAACAAAAAAATAGTTTTAACAGAAAAGCGGGCTATAGAAAAAGGGCTATACAAAAAATAAGATTGAGAGTAATTGGGTGTATACATGTACCTCTTTGCTGCCCCATCAAAATAAGCCTCTACCTATGCCACTCCATCCTCTCTAGATGTCAAAAAATAGGAAGCAAAAACTCCCATCTCCTTTAGATATCAAAAGCAAACAACCAAAAACCCCTACTCCCTCATGGAACCATATCATTTCATTAGACCAACACTTCATGAATATTCTGTAAGTGAATCTTCCTAAAAAGAACCATGGTCTTGCATCATTAATTTTTTTTTAGTGATTGAAACACTAGCCTCCAAACCATCGAGTAGCCAACTTGCACCGGTACATACAACCAATCAAAAAATGCGAACATGAGAGCTTCATGGGAGGAATATTGGTTGGGCGCACTACTCATAAATCATGATAAGGCAATGCCCAGTTGGTCCCTCAACTACATTTCTTATCCCTTGAAAAGCTGCCATCTCTAACTTACGCAGTGATACATGATAAAAGAAGATACAAGTATCCAACCAACCCATATATGGTTTAAGAGCCCGGATAGTTGTTCCAACATGACATTCACACAATCTCCAAATATTTCCAGTGGTCATAATTGAACAAATTTAAATCAATACTGACCAGTGCTCATTCAAATTACTCCAATTTAGATTCTTGAGATTCTTATGTCCAACCATGACCGAGGCTATACTCCTTTTAGTTGACACTTTACAATATAATTTCCCACTAAGCCATCAAATAAATTTGAATATAGCTAAAAAAGAGCCAAGTTTCACTTTCATCATAAATAGGCAGCTAAGCATGATTTGAGGCTATTTGTGTCAATCATACTTTATTCATTTTATAAATCATAGCTTTTGCTTGACAAATCTCCTCCTGAAAATGTTCCATCATTTCTCCTTTTTGGGAAGCCCAAACCACACTGTATATTACTCATCTCCCCCATTCTCTCTTTCTCAATTTAAACTTTTACTTTCTTCTTTGATTTCTGCCAAAAGAGTAGCAAAATGAGTGCTCTCGATTATATTTTCGACTTTTTCACTGTTAGTAGTAGCAAAATGGGTAATCTCCATTATATTGAAAGAATATTTTGAAGGTGAAATTGTTGCAAGAAAATACTTACATTGTACAGTTGCCCGATGCGGTTGTCATTTACAGATTTTCTACTTGTGGATGGCCTCTTACTGACGGGAGGTGAATCATCCAACATTCGCACCCTTTGAGCATGAACTTTTTCTTGCAATGTCACTAATGATTGCATACATCAAAAGGTAGCAGCTACTTGTTTCCTGACTGAGTCACCCCAACTTTACTAATCCTTTCGATGCATAAGTGGGGTTCAAATGGGGGATTTACATGTCAATTTGTATAATGAGTCAAATCTAAATCATTAAAGAAGTAAAAATCTGACTCTGATTAAAAACGTAAGTAGCGCGAGCCAAGAAAAGAATATGAAGCATTCCCATCTTTCTTTTGCTTATATAAGCATCAAATGCTTCACAAGTTTAGTGAAAATCAAACCATACATTATGGACATCTTTCAAGAGAGAATCTACTCATTTGGGTCTTCAAAATTTCAACTCAAACTCTATCACAAAGAAACCTCACTTTATACACATCAAACACAATGGCCAATGTAGGTATACTTCTTTCTTAATGCACATTATCTTTGTTCATTTAATTTCTATGTATAAATGACTTGTGTGATTCAATTATATAATATAAGTTTGGTTTTTAGTTGATGGAGCTGAGAGTTGGCATACCTGAGATTCTATATTTTTAAAATCTAAAATTTAAGAAAACTTATAAATATAAATGCAAGAAAATTACAAACTTATGTTTTCAAGTTCTTTAATATACAAAGGAAGTACAATTCAACAACTTAATAGAGGCAAATCAATGAAAAAATAAAAAAGGGCTTACAACTTAGCCAATAGTTTAAATTTCTTGATTTCAATAGTTCAATAGTTAAAATTGTTAAAACAACAATTTAAATAACCTTCCTCGATCGTTTAACACCTCAATAGGCACAATTTATTTCTCTCTTGATTTCAATTCAAAATATCACTGTGAATTTGAAGGGCAAAACTCTTATACATATATAATATATATTCAACACTAGTACATATTTGTATTGGTATGTAACTTTACAAAATATATAAAAACCAAAAAAAAGGGTAAGGCCATTTAACAGATATGGCCCAACAAAACCTCGTTTTTTCTTAGCGAGTCAATTAAAAATACCCCATATGCCCATCATAGTGCTCCGAAAGAAGAACAAACAAAAAAAAAAGAATAGCCAAGTGATTGAAGTGCCCTAAAACAATAGAGACGAAACTAACGCCTCATCAGTGGCATTGATGTTTGAGTAAAGGCTTAACTGCCCTAATGAAGACGACCAAACCCTTCCAACGCCTATCTTTTCATAAAACCGCACCTACCACATCTTCCTTCTCAGGTGTGCTTCAGCTAATAGTTAAAATAAGATACATATACCTTCCAAACAATTGAAATATGATATATATAAATTCTCAATACAAGCATTGTAGAGACTACTTAATTTTGCCCATACTGCTCTACTCTAGTCATTGATTCGTTCTCTTGATCTTCCAACTCGATCTCTTTAAAAATTGTAAACTAAGTATGTAGTGGTATATAACGACTGGTTTTTTGGTAGGATTAATTTTGAAAGATCAAACTCTGACCTTTGGTGAGGGATTTTAAGGGCAAAACATCAAAAATAGAAAAGCCCCCTACGTTGAATCCCGCAAAGATTCATTCTCTACCTCCAAGACTAAGCCCATCAGATTCCATATTAGATTAGAGAAGCTTAAAGGTGAGGAGAGGCAACACAAACACAACAAAACACAAACAAAACACCCAAATAAAGTGAACTAATTAACATAAACAAAATAGCGAACAAGAAAGTCACGCATCAATCAAATTTTCCCAACATTTGTAAAGATTGTCGGTACCAATGCTTAATTAGTGACCTTATTTTAGCCACATAGTCGATCATGCAAAGGCAAAAAGGAGATAATCAAAGTCAAAGTCGAAGTCTAAGTCTAAGGTTGAACTGAAGTCGAAGTCAAAGTCGAAGTCGTTCGTACCTCTCACATCTTCATTCTCTCGATCTCCTAACTCCATCGATTAACACAGTTTAGCCACAAAGACGGTGAGCCTTTCATTCAAACAAGATTGGAATTTTATAAAAAATCCATGTAAAGACTTGAGATTTACCTAATTAATGTGACACATAGAAAATGAGATGAAGTTCACTTTCTTCTTCTTTTTTTGTTATGAGAAGAATTTCACTTACTTCTTTTGAAGGTACAAAGCACGCATTGAAATTTGTGTGGCATTGGTTGAAAGACAACCTGTTATAGCAGGTGAAATTTTTTTTGTTGTCTTTGTCTCCTCAAAGATGTACACCGTTGGATTTGATCCAACGGTTGGGAATGAAATTCACTATCCATGGTTATTTTCCAACATCACCATAATAGAAACCTATATATATATAATAACTATGTATTTTACGCTAATAAATTCTCCACGCACGCTAACAACCACCCTCAAGATTCCACATTATCGTACGTCCCACGCGTGTCACCCTAGACCCCGCGTATCACTATGCACCCACCAATTATAAATTATTTTCAATATATATATATATATATATATATATATATATTTACATACAATATATACACACGCCTATATTAATGCGTTTACCATCTTTCCGTCACGCGAATGAGTACACTCAGGCGTGCACATTGCCCCACGACCCATGTACGTCATCCATGACCCACATATAGTATTAGGTGTCACATAATTTCTCAATTAATTAATTATTTCCATAATTATCAATACAGTCCATACAAACACCAAGCGACATGCAAATCCATACATAGCTAATTAAGACAAGCCGAGCTTAACCACGAGTCTTACTTTGGTTAATTAGAACTCGGATTAATGCTAATCAGCTGCTTAAGATAACGGTCGTTACAGCTTCAGCCCAAAACTCCTTCGGTAATCCTGCATTTGGAAGCATGCACCGTGTTCTTTCCATCAATAATATATTCATTCGTTCTGCAAGTCCATTATGGTGAGGAGTATACCGGACTGTGCGGTGTCTCACAATTGCTTCATTACTACATAACCTATTAAACTCTCCTCCGCAAAACTCATGGCCATTATCAGTTCTCAGCGACTTGACTTTCCTGCCGGTTTGCTTCTCTATCAAAATTTTCCACTGTTTGAATTTACCAAACACTCCATCTTTCTTCTTCAAGATGAATATCCAAACCTTCCTCGAAAAATCATCTATGAAAGTCAATATGTATATACCACCACCAAGAGAAGAAACAGGAGAAGGACCCTAAATGTCTGAATGGATGTAATCTAAAGTACCCTTGGTCTTATGCATCGTAATGCTAAACTTAACTCTACATTGTTTTCCAAACACACGATGCTCACATAAATCAAGCTTACTCGTCTGCTCCACAGCCAACAAGCCTTGCTTGCTTAATATTGTCAATCCTCTCTCGCTCATATGACTTGATCTCATATGCCAATAGCAGATGCACGTGCCACAAGTATAACAGTTCGCTTGTAGTAAAAGTGCAACCAACTTACGTTGATCAGAGTTATCGTCCCCAGGGAAAGTTTTTTGCACTAGTGGTTAATTACCTATTTAACTTGAACTATTGCTAAGGAATTCACTTTTAATTGATTTTATACTAAACTAAACTATCTAACAAATCAAATTAAACTTTAGTTGAACCATTATATTAAGTATATCTTAGTTCACAAATTCACCTAGGTAATTTAATACTATGCTTTGTGTTCGTGTTTACACCTCAATATGTTGTGTGCAATGCCTTATTAGAATATACATATTTCCTTCAAATCCACTTCAACACACTGTAGTGACGAAGAAAATTCTAATGTGCAAACTAGAACTCCACCTATCCATGTGAATAACGTAAGCTCCACATTGCTTTAAGTTCCAAATTATTAGATTCATAACCAACTAATTTTATTATCGGTGCCTCCTTAATCAAAAGCTATCGCTAGATGTTTTATATTTTATGGTTGTACCGTTCGTGTTCGGATAAAAAGCTTCAATGGCCATGATAACTCCTAAAGCCTAAGTTCATTAAACACGTGATCAAGATGTGTAAAGCATTACTCCCAGAGCCATCACAAATTCTAACCATTGCAATTTTTATATTCACTTTTTATTCCTATTCAAAGCATATCATTCATACCATAAGATTCATTGATTCCTAAGATAAATAGACTACTCATACTTCATTGAAACACACATATCACAATTCATAATTGAAATAATTGCTAATCAGAGATGAATATAAATATAACCTTCAATTTAATCAACAAAACCAAACTTGAATTGCGAACACGAAGTCTTTAATGTTTCCTTCACGTAAACTCCTTAATACTCAAACTCGATGTAAAACTTATGCTAAATTACTTTAATGGTGGATAATAGTTGGTATGTTGTGTGTTTACCATGTTCTAATACCTATTTATACTCTTTAATAACAATTAGAAACCTTACTTTACAATTTAACTCGAATTAAAACTTTGACTTTCTATTTCCTACGTGTCTGGCTGTTAATTATTGCCCGGCGCCGTTCCTTATAGCCCATTGCGCCATCATTGTGCCGCCACTGCATGTGTATTTCCTTTCTCCCTGGTGTCTCGGCGCTGTCACCTGCATACCCGATGCCATCCTGCTCCACAACACCGCCACTGCAACGAACCTCCAAAGTTGATTTTCTTCACTTATTCTTCTCTCTCTGGCCGTGCCTTTCCTTCCGACGCTGTGCCTTGTGTACCCATTGCGTCAACACCTATAGCCATGATGCCAAGTATATTTTTGTGGGTTTTTGCTCTATTTCTTCCTTTTTTCCCTCAATTCCTTACTTGACACCTTAATTCTCTGAAAATGCAATAACACCATGATTTAGAGCTCATTTGAGGATATTTATACTAAATATATTGCTAAACTAACCCTATATACATATAAATAATCACTTATCAATAACTTGGTGATATCTTTCTCTGTCTCTTAAGATGATACCGCTACAGTACCCATGATAGTGCTTCCTTTCAATTTGTAAAGGCCATTCTCTTTCAACTTTTTCATCATAACCAGAGCACCTCTCGATATCGTAATCATTTAATTTTATATCTTTATACTACAAGCAACGGAGTCTAGCGAGCCCAAGGAAATCATATTCATTCTCAAGTTAGGAACATGTGTGATGTCTATTTACGTTCTCAAAATTTCGTCATGAATTCTTATTCTAACTGTTTCAATTCCTACAACCTCATAGGCGACATCATTCCCCATCAAGACTTTACCCTCGTCAATTGACTGATAAGTGGTAAACCATTTCTTCTTGGGACACATGTGGTAGGAACATCCCGAATCTAATATCCACTCATCTTTTGTGCTTTTCATGCTGACTATAAGAACATTAACCCATCTTCCTCAACAAGCGATACATCTCCCGAATCTTCAACCTTTTGCTTACCCTTTCCTTTTGGCTTTGGAAAATCTTTCCTAAAGTGCCATTCTTTACAACATCCAGAGCATTTTAGTATCCTACTTCTGGACTTTGATCTAGATTTATTTCTCTGGCCTCTAGTTTTTTGTTCAGATCTACCTCTGATTGATAATCCTTCCCCAGATTCTTGCCTTATATTTTCTGTCATCATCAGCTGCAACTCATTTGAACTCGGTGCAGTCTTGACGTCTTCCAAATACAAGGAATCTTTACTAAACAAAATTGTATCAATAAAATTCTCAAAGGATTACGGTAGTGAACACAATAGTAGATAGCTTCTTGTTCTTCACCAAGCTTGCACTCTACATTCCTCAGTGTCATGATTATTTTGTTGAATTCACTAACATGCTCTCTCATGGACTTTCCTTGTATCATCCTCAAGTAATGTAGTTGTTTCATGAGATATAACCTGTTGGAGTTGATTGTGTCATGTATAAGTTCTTCAACTTCAACCATAATCCGACAACTGTTGCCTTTTTTGAAACTTCTGTCAAGACTTCTTCGCCCAAACATAACAAGATTGTACTATGTGCTTTTTGTATGGCTTCTTCTTTCTCATCCTTTGTCAATGATTCCGGCAATGCATTCTTTCCTTGTATTGCCTCTGCAGTACTTCTTGAACTAACAAGACTTGCACCTTTATCTGCAACAAGTTGAAGTCATTCTTCCCGTTGAATTTTTTGACTTTGTATTTTAGAGCCATCTTAACTATCAACACCCACCACTACATATTTCTCTCTATCATGATTCCAAGTGAAAAGAATGATGCTCAATCTCGACTCCGAACGACTTCGTAATTTGGAAAACAAGCCCGTCGATTAAACCTTACGTATGTCCCAGGATCTAAGCAGTCCACCATACACACCTCCTTTCTTTTTATTTGTGTGTTTCTAACACATTCGCATCCTACAACCCTTGCTTTTCAAGCAATTAATGAACCTACGTTATGTGCTTCTTAAATCTTCAATTATATATAAAACCAATCAAGACAAAGAAATTTTTTTGTCTTTTTCATTTCCTTTCAAAATATTGATTTCTTTTAACCAATAAATATTTTCAATCGATTTAATCAAATTGATTTCTGAAAAAAAAGCAATCAGATTGTACTCCCATTGATTTTTGGTTTCATGCAAATAAGACAATTCTGGCTGAGAACAATTTCGATCTTGCCGCAAAATCTCCGCAGCATCACAAGGTCTTCTGACGAAACGATCTTCACCTCGTTCTGATACTAGTTTGTTAGAGAAAATGCACCAAACAAAAAACACATACACAATCGACACAAATAATTACATGGTTAGATAATATGCCTACGTTCATGGTAGAGAACATAAAGATTTAACTAACTCAGAAGATTACACCAGCGCCAAGCCTCCAACTCTCTATCTCAACTAGACATTCACTTAGAACTTCAAGACATTACCAATTTAATGGTCTACCCTAATTATATATACATTATGGTATCAAAGTTGCACTAGGAGACCAAAACTAAGTTGTATTAGGAGTCTACTTAACTTAATAACTAGGTTTTATTAACCGGGTTAAACTAACCTAAACCCATCTGGTTTAAGTGCTCGACCCATATTGAAGCCAATATCAACAAATGACTTAGTTAGGGAGTTAAAAAGGGTTATTTTCCACTTCAAGGTCATCGAAAGTTTTAATTGTTTTTTTCTTGTTCATTGTTGAGATATACTTGTTATCAGGGCTTGGCAACGTCCATCAATCTTGACCTTATTGATTTGGTGAAGTCGAGGAATTGTGATAGGTGATTTCCCATGCGGAAACACTTTCCTTAGGAGCCATTGTTAGAGCAAACATAACAAACAAATTAACAACATACACACAATCGACTTAGAGTATTACATGGTTTGGTAATATGCTTACGTCTACAACAGAGAACATATTGATTTTATTAATTCTGAAGATAACACTAATGCTAAGCCTCCAAATCTCTCGTGCTCACCAACTAATCAATTACATTAACTGAGACCTTCAAGACATTAACTTAGACATTGGCCTTCCATACTTATATAGTCCAGGGTATTGATGCATGACGCAAGTATAACATCTTGCTTGAAGTAATAGTGCAATCAAATTAGGTTGATCAAAGATACCGACCTTAAGGAAAGGTTTTTGCACTAGTTAATCACCTATTTAACTTTGAACTATTGCTAAGGAAATCCTATTTTATGGTTTTATACTAAACTATACTAATCTAACATATCAAATTAAAGTTTACTTGAACTCTTATATTGAGGATATCTTAGTCCACAACATCACCTAAGTAATTTAATACTATGCTTTTCAACCACTTTTACATCTTAATATGTTGTGTGCGATGCTTAATAAGAATAGATAGATTTCTTCAAATCTACTTCAACCCATTGTCGTGACGGAAAAGATTCTACTATGTAAACTAGAACTCCACCTATCAGTGTGAATAACGTAAGCTCCATATTGCTTTAAGTCCCAAATCTTTGGATTCATAACAAACTAAGTTTACTATCCGTGCCTCTCTAATCAATAACTATCACTCGATGTTGTGTATTTTACGGTTGTACCATTCATGTACAAAGATTAAAAGCTTCAATGGCCATGATAACTCCTAAAACCTAATATCATTAAACACGTGATCATGATGCCTAAATCATTATGCTCATAATCAATACAAATTCTAACTATTGCACTTTTTATAATTACTTTTTAAATCATATTCAAAGCATAACATTCATATTATAGGATCCACTGGTCCCTAAGATAAATAGACTACTCACACTTCATTGAAACACACATATCACAATTTATAATGGAAATTATTGCTGATCAGAGATGAATATAAATATTACCTTCAATTAATCCAATGAAACCAAACTTGAATTGCAAACGTGAAATTTCAATGTTTTCTTCACACGATACTCCTTAATACTCAAACTCAAAGTAAACCCTATGCTAAATGACTCTAATGGTGCCTAATAGTTTGCATACAGTTAGTTTACCACGTCTTGATACCTATTTATACTCCCTAATAATAATTAGAAACCTTACTTTAAAATTTAACACGAAATAAAATTTCAACTTTCTATTTTTTGTGGGTTTGGCACTATCACTAATGCCTCGGTGCCGTATGTGTTAAGCCACAGCGCCGCCACAACATGCACATATTTTTCTCTCCTGGTGCCGCGGTGTTGTCACTCATTTTCCTGGCATCGTCCCCTTTGTACCATAACGCCACCATTTTCACTTTCTCATCTTTCCCATGCCGTGCCTTTCCTTCCTACTCTCCGCTTTTCCTTCCCACAACGTCACCAAGCGTGGCCATGGCGCCAACCATGTTTCATGGTTTTTTGCTATGTTTCTTCTCGTTTTTGCTTAATTCCTTATTTTACACCTTAATTCCCCGAAAAAGCACTAATACCATGCTTTAGAGCTCATTTAGTGATATTTGTACTAAATATACGACTAAACTAAACCTATATATAAGTATAATTAATCACTTATCAGGTATCATAACTGTACTAGGAGGAAAACCATATTGTATTAGGAGTCTACTTAACTTAATAACTGAGTTTTACTAACCAAGTTAAACTAACCCAAACCCATTAGGGTTAAGACCCGACCCATATTAAAGCCAATATCAACAAATCTCAACCTTGGCTTGAATTCTCTAATCTTCATCAAAATCTTACCCTACAAATGTCCCTTAAGGGCTTTTAGTATCTTTGAACTCCACCCAAGTCTAGGACCCTGAACTTGCTCACTGAAACTTCATGCTAAATCTCATCCGTTACGTTGAGAATAAATGCACCAAGATCTGCACGACCGTATCTGTTCAAAAGGCTATATCTCCCTCTTAGGTCAATATCTAGTAATACTATAGGTTGCTAATCGACAGGTGTTTTTGACGTCTACCCTGGTGTCTTATCCTCAACCATCACTCGGCTGCTCAGAAACATTTTTTTTTTAACTTTTTTTTTCCTATCATCACCTTCTGACTCCACCTGTTCCTAGACTTTATGAGCTTTCTTTGGCATGTTCTGCATATTTTTAGAACTTAACAATGCTGTCTCATGAAAAATACCATCTATAGTTATCAAAATCTTCTTTGTGATGGAATGCAATTGTGACAGCACGACTCCCCAAATCGGGTACCGCCTGGCCTAATCCGTCATTAAGCCCTAAATCACTCCTCATAAAACTCAATAATGTATTAGTCAGCCTTTTTACCTCATTCACCTCATCTTACATGCACAACTTAGTTAATATTCTTTTCAATATTATCAGAGTTAATCAAGAGATCATTATCAATTCCTTAATAGTCAGTGGAAGACTTAATAAAATTAGCGAAAATATTTAATAAAACACATACTGCGGAAACTAGGTAAACTAATGATTATATAAAACCAACTAAAGTAATACATGAAATAGTAGGGAAGTCTAGTCTCTCAACCCAATATACAACCCAAAATTATACAAAAAGACAAAAGTAATATATACACAAAATGGTAACCTACAAAAGTAGCAGAAACTCTCCTCTGATAGCTCAACACTAATCCTTGATCTTCTCCTTCCCTAGTCCCACCGTCATAAATAAGACGGTGAGTATAGTAATATAGAAAGTAACACTGAGAGACATTTGTTCATATTTCCAAATATACAACAAGCATCTGAAAGCATAATAATAACAATTAAAGCTAAAAAAGAAATCATGCTATATGATACTTCAGCTAAACAAAAAGAAACTGACACTAAGCTAAGTAGTAATGAAAGAGGGCTGGTCGGCTGGGAGTCCTATCCCAATGCCTTTTCCACTATGTAAGGATGTAGCTGAGCTCTACATCTCTGTGAAGGTCAGAGCAGTTCTCTACACCTTTATAATCATCCTAATTGCATGTCACATGCGATGTGTACTTACCAACAACCCTGGGTCCCATACCCCGTGATGTCACCCAAGTTATACTTGCCAACAACCCCGGGTCCCATACTCCGTGATGTCACCTAAGTTAGTGGATAGATCCCGATCACCCCAAAAATATTGTGACCAATATGTGTCACAACACATCTGTCATATCATGGTCCTAGATACAAGAACTACTTTCATATTTCAAGAGATAACATGGTTTGAGAATCCAACAAAGCAATTGCATATCTAATGCACAATGGAAAATATATTTACAACACTATGTAACCCCTACCTAATAGCATGCTATTTCATTAACCACTTTTATTAACAATCAAAAATGACATAGAACATGATTTATAGTTAATGAAACAATTTAGCCAACAATCTATACTATGATAGCAAATTCATGAAATGAGAGAGGAAACAAGTCATGGTATATAAAATACAATAGGCAAATCAGTCTAAATGACTGGAAATGAATAAAAATATAGGAATGAAATGTAAATAAATATCTCAATCAATTTACTTATAATCCACCAAAATTTCCTAGCTATTTTGGCCTCTCGACACCTCAAAACTCGTATCCAAACCCTCGAGACTTCCCTAGGTTCTTGATATCATTTAACATATTTTTGAGTGTGTTTAGACCATTACTTAGGGTATTAGACTTGTTTATAGTGTTTAAGCAAATTTAAAAATTGCAGATTTTTATGCTGTCATAACACCTAACGCACTGGGTAACTTGATTAGCACGCTAGTGACCTCATTAGCCCGTTACCAAGTTTTTCTAGCAAGCTATACAAAGTTAATGTGCTAGCTAACCTACTTATCACACTATGTGCAGGAAAACCTAGAATTCTGATTTCTCTCAACACATAGGCTTCACCAACACCTTGAAAACTCTCATACACTCCTCTAGAGCCCCAAGACATTAATAACAACATAAAAACAACCACACATCATATAATTCAAGATTTCATCAAATTAAGCTAAGTTGCTAGTGTAAGTGAATTTCCTAGTTTAATGAACACCTAGGTTAATCAAGACCTCCTAACACCACATTCACTAAACACTCTAAATCCTTGCTGATCTTTCTTCTCCAGCAAGCTTTCCTTAGTTTCTAAGTTTTGTAATGAAATGAAATGTTTGGTTTGCATGTGTTTATCAATCAGTCTTATATATTAAGATAAGATTGATTATTAGCCATTGATCTTTATGTATACATGTATCTCGAGACTTATCTAATGGTCTTCAACTTAAATCAGTCCCACTAACTCTCTACCCTCTCATGCTAGCTAACACCAATTTTAAACTCAATTGGTGTTTTGATGTGCCAATTCGTATCTCAAGAATCATCACATGACTATTGTTTTAAATTGCTAACTTATGTAAATTTAATATATAATCAACTATAGCAGCATTATTTCAACTACATAAGCTATACTAAGCTTACAAAAACTTACCACATCACTCTTTACCCGGTCCCATGCTGGTACGCATCTCGAGGTGCGTCCACCCTCACGTCTCGATAATTAGTTACAACTAGGAGTGATTTTATATGTCTACATAATTACATCACATTAGACATCCATCACTCAAATCTAACACATTTCTTGGTCCTCTCACCAAGTATAAGGACCGTGTACCAGCTCCCGGGCCACTTCTTGGGTCGGTAACCTTGATTAATGACTAATTTACTATTTGTAAATTCTAGGCCGTTACTGTCTTTCTAACTAATTGAAATCTCTTCATCGAAATTAAACTTCATCTAATCATATGCTTATTCTCATAACAAAGTCTTATCTTTAAAAATGATGAAGTCACTCACTAGTTGACTCTTGTTTCTTCATTATCTAAAGAATATTGGAGAATTTATTTTCACTTCATTCTCTCAATAATTACCCTAGCCAAGATCTCAAATGATACTAGCCCCAAAGATCGTATTTTCCTGTTACCTCAAGTGGATCCCCTGTCTGCATACCTTGGGTTTAATTATTACTGTGGGTGAGTCTATGCTCAATCACCATATGCACACTATCACAATATACAATATTCTGATCATAGTACTCAAGAGAAATCCCACTAGGCATAATTTTCCTTATGAAAGTTTTCAGTGTGCTTATCAGGCAACACTACCTTCATTATCTTCATTAATTCATGTGTTATGGACTTATTCGAGTCATTCTCATTGATACAGTGATAAATTTGAACTCCCAAAGCACTAGTGTTGCTACTGTTACCTAAGTCAAACAATGCATAACTAACTTAATAATTAAATACTTACCTTCACAAGGGTCGTGTGCCATCTCTAGGTCCGGCTCTATCTCCACGTGCACTCCATGTTCGGCCTATGGCTGCATGGCAGGCTGCTGATAGTTATGAAGCTGTGAACATTATCTAAGCATGTGTCTATTCTTTCCACACTCATAGTATGCCGGCTATCTTATCGATACTGTCAAGATTACTTAGTTGTGCATCAATCTCTGTCTCTGTGGACTAATGCCAGTATCTCCAACCCCACTCTTTATATCTAGCTGAAGAAAATCTATGGATTGTGGACATAAACGAGCTATTTTTCCAACCTGATGACATCTATAACATGTCTGTAATCTCATTCGCTCTACAATTGCAGTTAGAGTCCGTCCTTACTTTGGTACGTCTCAACTACTATCGCCTGAATTCTGCTGAATCTATGATGGTGATAGTATAAATCCTGCTTGTGGTGGCATGAGAAATCTACTCCCTAACTGTGGCCCGAAACTCATGATGTGTCCCTCTTGGCCACATTTGTGACATGTCATATGCCTCTTCTGCTCCGTCAACTCAGTAAATCTCAGAGTAAGTCTCTGCTCCTGCCTCGATGCATGTTGGACCACACTACCCTGAGCTTACTGAAATTGTTGTAATGATTACACCATTGGAGTTGATCGGTTGGCGAAATTAGAAACATAGGTAGGTGGAACCATAACACTTAGAGAAACGGATAGAAATCTACTCGTCAACGCGGAAGTTAAAGAAGAAATTGTATGCACGGTACTGCAGTGGTGACTTGTATATCCAATCTCGATAAACTATATCCTTTCGTCATCTTCTTCAATCCCTTTCCTATCTTCCTCTTCCTATTGTTTTTGGTCAGTGCTGGTGTAGCAACAACCAAAATATTTTCTGGTGCTATAACAAAAAACATATTCGATGTAATCGGTTCTGCCAGTGCTATAGGTAGCTCAGAAGCTTATAGTATGGTGGTGGTAGTAGTTAATACAATCAAAGTCTCAGGTGCTGGAATGAATGTTGTAGTAGGCTTGGCGGGAATAAATGGTGCAACCCAGTATGCTCGTATAATCCTAAGAAGCTCGATCAACAACTGTCCCTAGTCCAACATTGCATATCATTAGTCGTAATAATGTGCACCTTAGGTGTCGTTAGTATTGCACTCGAAATAGTAGCGGTAGTAACTGACTATGCAAGTGTGAACTTATGCATCGTCATATCCGACATGAAATCAACCAACTGCTAGCCCTGTGCTGCAACTCTATCGTATTGCCTCCAAAAATCCTAAGTCGATACCGTATGCTGGGTACTGCTGGCACTACGATCTCCACCCTTAACTATTACGTATATATAGGTACATAACATAACATATACATATAACAATCCCTAACTCACATTTGCTAACTTCCCAACTAATAGTTTTTAGGCAAGGACCATCTGGTTTCTATGACTAAAATTCGTATTTTATTGAAATTTTTATTTGTTACTTATTAGAAAAGTTGGCCTCTGCTACAAACTGTAGCTAGCTTTGGTATCATATTGTAGAATAGCTACATTCCACTACCTAAGCTCTATAAACATAGGCTCTGATACCAACTGTGACGTTGGTATCATATTTCTTTGTCCATAAGGTTCGCTAAAACTATGCTCTGATACTAACTATGACAGCCCGGCTCCCCAAACCTGGTACCACCTGGCCTGATCCATCATTAAGCCCTAAATCACACCTCGTATAACTTAACAATGTATTAGTCAGCCTTTTTACCTCATTCACTCATCATACATGCACAACTTAGTTAATATTCTTTTCAATATTATTAGAGTTAATCAAGAGATCATTATCAATTCCGTAATAATTAGCGGAAGAATTAATAAAATTAATGGAAGCATTTAATAAAACACATACTGTGGAAACCAGGTAAACCAACAATCATATAAAACCAACTAAACTAATACTTGAAACAGTAGGGAAGTCTAGTCTCTCAACCCAATATACAACCTAAAATTCTAAAAAAAGGCAAAGGTAATATATACACAAAATGATCACCTACAAAAGTACCAGAAACTCTCATCTAAACAAGAGATGAACTAAGAGAAACAACGAAAGAAAATCCTTTAAAAGATCGTTATGACTTTTCATAGATCCTTTTGACTTTTTCGGGTAGGATTTGCTCAATTGGGCCAAACTTTATCCACCATTCAGTCATGAACCATGTTGGGAGATTTATCCGTAAGGATTTTTTGAAGGTGATATACCATGAATGATCGGTACATGGATATTTATAAAACAAAATTACCTTCCATGCTTCGATATAATTTTTGTAGCTTACAATCATTGGAGGATGAGGGGATAGGAGTGTCATCTTTTAAAAGATTATGCGTGTTTTTTTGCTTTATTAAATATCTGTACGTATGTTGGACTATCTTTCCACGATAATGCGTCTTTTTTCAACTTTTATTGTGAGCCATTCCTTTAGCATCTAAGCTAATGGCCACAACTTACTCTTTGTGTCTTTTTGTGTCTTAATGTTTCTATAAATGCTAGCTCAAACCACAGAGTTAAGCATTCTATGTTCAGTTTGAGTAACAAGTCTGAAAATGAGTTTGTAAGCTTTATATTTTCATAATGTACTTGTCTTACTTTCTTCCGCTTCTTCTGCCTACTATTTCTTCATAATCATCATATATCCTTTTCAATCATCGAAACCCATGCTTTTCCAGTGCTCATTTCAGAGCTCATTTCTATTACCTCTATCGTCCACCAAATTGGTATCAGAGCCAAGTTCTGCAAAAAATCCCTCCTCTATCTACACCTAGTAATACAGAATCTCAAGACTCTCGGTATCTCCTGATTGTAAGTATTTTCCTTATATAATTATCATTTTTCAATCAATTTTCAAAAACGGATTTTGAATCATGATGCAAACAAGAGATGTACTAAGAGAAACAACGAAAAAAATCCTTTCAAAAGAAATCACAATCTTCGTTTTTAAAAACTGATTGAAAAGTGATAATTATATAAATAAAATACTTACAATCGGAAATATCGAGAGTCTTGAGATTATGTATTACTTGGTGTAGATGGATGAGGGATTTTTTGCAGAACTTGGCTCAGATACCAATTTGGTTGAACGAGCTCTGAAACGAGCACTGGAAGAGCATGGGTTTTGATGATTAAAATAGATCTTTGATGATTATGAAGAAATAGTAGGCAGAAGAAGAGAAAGAAAGTAACACAAGTACATTATGAAAATATAAAGCTTACAAACTCATTTACAACTCATTTACAGACTTGTTACTCAAACTGAACTTAGAATGCTTAACTCTGTGGTTGGAGCTAGCATTTATAGAAACATTAAGACGCAAAAAGACACAAAGAGTAAGTTGTGGCCATTTGCTTAGATGCTAAAGGAATGGCTCACAATAAAAGTTGAAAAAAGACGCACTATCATGGAAAGATAGTCCTACATACGTACATATATTTAATAACTCAAAAGAAGACGCATCATCTTTAAAAACATGATTCGACCCCAAAATGATATAAAGTAGAGTCCTACTAGCCCAAGGCGTGAAAGATCATCTACAATACGACCGACAACTTTACAAACGTAAATACTTGATTGAAAGATGAATAGCTGGAGGGATAGCTTTATCTTTGTGATGGTTACAACTGGATGTTGTGAGATGACATGTTGATAAAAATATAGGGACAGCTGTAAAGACAGCTGAAAACTTGAGTGTTTCTACCATTATTGCAGGAACTGTTTTAGATTAAATTAATGATCTGTAGTGTGGTAGGCAGATGGGCGTGGAGGCATGAGCCTGAAATGATGTTTGGCATGGGCCAGAAGGGAGGCATTAGCCTAGGGGCCTAGGCCTGAAAAGAGGATTGGCATGGGCCTAAATTCTTTTTTTTTTTTTTAATAAAGTAAGAGATCACAACAAGAACGTAAGGGCTTGGAGCCGAAAGTGTGCCAGAGCCCATTATGTACATAAGGAGGAAAATTCTGAAGTACTTCATTATCGACCATTAACTAGATTCATGGGCAACCAAGTAATATCCAGAAAGTGAGGAGAAGATTTTCTTCAGCATCTGACCAATGTAGAGCATGAGCGACAAAGATGATCATTTCATTTTTCTGAATTACTGCATCTCGTTGCAGCCCAAATAGATATAAGTCTTTCACAAAGTACTCAATGAGAGGATGACTGATTCCGGGATTCATGAGGCGTATATAGAAAGGTGCAGTCGGCATTGTCTTGATTTAGAATTAAATGAAATCAGGAGCTACTGAAGTAGCATCGCTTTCAGAATTTGTTCTGGATGTGGCAGAATAGAGTTCTTCAATTTGTTTGATATTGGCATCCATTTTGGCTTCAATTCATTTTTCCATTTCCTAGAATTGTTGAAGGATGGGGGTAGCTATGTCTAGAGATAATTGAGATGCGATTGATGGTTCAACAATGATTTCAGAGAGGCTTGGTTCTTTATAAGTTTTGATGGAATAGGTGACTGTAAAACAAATTTAGATGGAGTGATGGGTTTTATTTTTTCGAGCATTGGGGTAATAGAGTCTTCTTTGATGGAATCTATATCAATTTATCCTACCATTTAACATGAATTTCTTGGGTAAGATAGGTAAGGGTGCAATTATTGAGTTGATTGATTTTATGTGTACCATAAGTCCACTTGAGGATCCAAGGGATGGTATGTTTATGGATAAATTGAAAGAAAGAGAGTTTTTCCTTTTGATAGATCATTTTGACTTTTTTAGGCAGAATTTGCTCAATTGGGCCAAACTTTATCCACCATTCAGTCATGAACCATGTTGGGAGATTTATCCATAAGGATTTTTTGAAGGTGATATACCATGAATGACCGGCAGATGGATCTTTATAAAACAAAATTACCTTCCATGCTTCGATATAGTCTTTATAGCTTACAAGCATTGGAGGATGAGAGGATATGAATGTTATTGATTGATAAGAATATGGACACTGTTGAACAAGGTTCTGGTGAGTCCAGTCGTTGATAGTGATGACCTTTTGAATATTCAATTTAGAATAAGCAATTTCATTGGAATCTTGTTTTTTGAAATGTTCAATAATAACAGATTGAGTTTGTGTAAGGAGAGCTTCATAAAACTTTATTGAGACTTGAGGACGAGTTGGAATGAAGTGATAAGAAGGAGGCATAAGGATCTTGATTTGAGCATCGAAGGATTGATCAAGCAAAAAGTTTTCAATGAGAGTGACAAGGTGACGATTGCTATAACGATAGAGTGATCTATCATTTGATTTATTATAGGAATGAATTTATTGGTATAGGTAGAAGGTTGATATGTAGGAAGAGATTTACCTTTATCAGCCATTATCTGTACATAATGAATTTGAGGGGTTATAAGTAATTCACGAGATAAGAAATCAGGAAGAGAATTATTTTCTCCCTTTATATATTCGATATCAAAATCAAAAACACTTAAAATAGCTTGCCAACGGGCAAATATTTGTTTTGAAACTAGATTTTTGATATCTTTTAAAAGAATTTCTTTTGCAGATTTGCAATCAACACGAATTAAAAACTTTTGATTTAAAACATCAGCTTGAAATTTTTGAACACAAAACTATTGCTAAAATTCCTTTTTTGACAGTAGCGTAATTCGTTTGAGTGTCATTCCATAGTTTAGACGTATAACAAACTAATTGTTCATTTCCTATGGGAAGTTTTTGCAATAACACTCCATATCCTAAATTTGAGGCATCTGTTTGAATAATTTTTGGATACTCAGGATTGGCTAAATGAAGACAGGGGAGTGATTTGACTTTGGTCTTGATGACTTGAATGGCCTTAGTATGGTCAGGTGTCCATTGAAATTTGACATCTTTTTTGAGAAGTTCTTGGAGGACTCTTCTATCTTTAGCTGCATTCTTATATAAATCTATCAAATAGTTTAGACATCCTTAGAATCATTGTACTTGTTTTTATCGATAAGTTGATCAAGGAATTTATCAGCAAAGTTAATAACGCGATTAATAGGTGTTATAGTTTGATTAGTAATTTTGAAACCTAAAAAATTAATTGTCATCTGGAAAAGCTTGATCTTTCTTTGAGATAGGACTAAACCATTAATTATGATTATATGTTTAAATGTAGTGAGATTTTTCCAATGTCGATCTAGAGATTTGGAAAAAATAAGGATATCATTAATGTAGACAAGAATATAGTCGTGATAGGGATGAAAAATTTCATTCATTATTTTCTAAAATTCAGAAGGGGCATTTTTTAATCCAAATGGCATAACATTCCATTGGTATTGTCCAAATGGAGTATTAAAGGAAGTTTTATATCTATCTTCTTGCTTAATCTGGATTTGCCAAAACCCATATTTAAGATCGAATTTAGAAAAAAATAATTGAGTTGGTTATTCATTTAATTAAATCATTTTTGTTTGGTAATGGGTATCGAATTGTTTTTAATACTTTATTTAATGGTTTATAATTAATAACTAAGCATGGTACTCCTCGTTCTAATTCAGCTGCATTTTCGACATAAAAAGCTGTACAACTCCAAGGTGATCTAGATGGAGTAATTAATTGTTTGTTTAAAAGATCTTTAATTTCTCGATCATAAAGAGTTAATAAAAAGGACAATGAATACAATAATGTAGAAAGTAACACTGAGAGACCTTTGTTCACATTTCCAAATATGCAACAAGTATCTAAAATCGTAATAATGGAAATTAAAGCTGAAAAAGAAATTAAGCTATAAGATACTTCAGTTAAACAAAATGAAACTGACACTTAGCTAAGTAGTAATGATCTAGGGCCAGTCTGCTGGAAGTCCTATCCCAATACCTTTTCCACTATGCAAGGATGGAGCTAAGCTCTTTATCTCTGTGAAGGTCGGAGTTGTGCTTTACACCTTTATAATCATCCCAAGTGCCAGTCACGTACGATGTATACTTGCCAACAACCTCGGGTCCTATACCCCATGATGTAACCTAAGTTATACTTGCCAACAACCCCAGGTCCCATACCCCATAATGTCAACCAAGTTAGTGGAGGGATCCCAATCACCCCGGAAGTCTAGTGACCACTATATGTTGCAACACCTCTATCATATCATGGTCCTAGATACAAGAACTAGTTTCATATTTCAAGAGATAACATGGTTTGAGAATCCAATAAAGCAATTGCGTATCTAATGCACAATGGAAAATAAATTTACAAAACTATGTAACACCTACACCAATAGCGTGCTATTTCATTTAACCATATGTATTAACAATTAAAAATGACATAGCACATGATTTAGAGTCAATGAAACCATTTAACCAACAATCTATACTATGATAGCAAACTCATGAAATAAGAGAGGAAACAACTCATGGTATATATATTTCAATAGGCGAATCAGTCCAAATGATTGAAAATGAATAACAAAACATGAATGATATGTAAATAAATATCTCAATAAGTTTACTTACAATCCATACAAATTTCCCACCTATTCAGGCCTCCCGACAACTCAAAACTCGTATTGGAATCCCCGAGACTCTTCCCTAGGTTCCTAAAATCATTTAACATGTTTTTAAGTGTGTTTAGACCTTTACTTAAGGTATTAGACTTATTTACAATGTTTAAGTAAATTTAACAAATTGCATATTTTTATGATGTCATAGCACATAGCGCGCTGGGTAACTTGATTAGTGCTAGTGACCTCATTAGTGCGCTACCAAATTTCTCTAGCGTGCTATACAAAATTAGCACGCTAGCTGACCTACTTAGCACGCTATATGCAGGAAAACCAAGAATTCTGCACTTAGAATTCTGAGTTCTCTCCACACATAGGCTTCACCAATACCTTGAAACTCTTATACACACCTCCAGAGCCCCAAGACATCAATAACAACATAAAAACAACCACACATCATATAATTCATGATTTCATAAAATTAAGCTAAGTTGCTAGTGTAAGTGAATTACCTAGTTTGATGAACACCTAGCTTGATCAAGACCTCCTAACACCAAATTCACCAAACTCTCCAAATCCTTGCTAATCTTTTTTCTCAGTAAGCTTTCCTTGGTTTCTTAGTTTTATAATGAAATGAAATGTTTGGTATGCATGTGTTGATCAATCAATCTTATATATTGAGATAATATTGATTGTTAGCTATTGATCTTTATGTACACAAATATCTCGAGACTTATCTAAGGGTCTTCAACTTAATATATGTCCCACTAACTCTCTACTATCTCATGCTATCTAACACCAATTTTAAACTCAATTTGTCTTTTGATGTGCCAATACGTATATCGAGAATCATTAAATGGCTATTGTTTTAAATTGCTAACTCAAGTACATTTAATATATAATCAACTATAGCAACATTATTTCAACTATATAAGCTATACTAAGCTTAAAACAAACTTACCACATCATTCTCTACCCTATCCCACTCCAGCACTCATCTCGAGGCGCGTTCGTGCTCACGTCTCGATAATTATTTACAAGTAGTTGTGACTTTATAAGTTTACACAAATACATCACACTAGGCATCCATCACTCAAATTTAATACATTTCTCAGTCCTCACGCCTAGTATTCGATCGTGTACCTGCTTTTGGGCCATGTCTCTGGTCGGTAACCTTGATTATGGACTAATTTACTATTAGTAAATCTTGGGCTGTTACAGTAATAGCCTGTACCATTTCACTCCATGCTTGTAACCCATAAAGATGCACTTCTTTGATATTGGTTCAAGTTTACCTTCATTTACATTAGCATACGCGGGACAGCCAATCATTGTCAAATTCTAATAACTTTCTTGGGATTCTGTTTATACATCTTCAAGAGTCTTACACTAAATCACTATGGACGGTGACTAATTCACCAAATAACATGGTGTGCTAATAGCTTCAGCCCAAAAATCCTTCGGTAATCCAACATTAGAAAACATGTACCGTATTCTTTCCATCAATGTTATATTCATTCGTTTTGCAAGTCCATTCTACTGAGGAATATATCAAATTGTGTGGTGTCTTACAATTCCTTTATCAGTGCACAACTTAGGAAACTCTCCTTTGTAAAATGCAAGGCCATTGTCAGTTCTCAGCCGCTTAACTTTCTTGCAAGTTTTCTTCATATAAAATGGTTATTTGTACATCAAACCCCATCCTCTCTACTTCTTTTCCATTGTGATGTTTTAAAAATTCTATTCGCTGCACTTACTCTCGATGCCATCAGAGCAAAAATGCGTGAATCCACACGTAATCGACTCTATAAGTCCGTTCTCTCCTTGTTCATACTCGTTTGGTAAGTGATTTCAATTTTTTAGGTATCATTTGACTGATGTTGTTGTTTACTATTTTTGGTTGATTTCGACATTGTTGGTTAGAAATTTAAAGGATTTTTCAAAATGAAGCCATCCCGATAAACAAGAAGTTTTTTTTAAATTTTTATTGGGCCTTTTTATCGAGGAAGAACCCTCATTTTATGTTGTTGTCCCCGTGCTTCGGAGGTAACAGGGTCGAGAAGTGTACTAGTACATGTCTCGACCCATTAACTTTGAAAGATATAGGTACGTTTCTATTAATGTTAACCGAAAAGTCGCCTATGGTTATGACACATGTAAGCTGTAAACTATAGTTACCTTTCGGCTATATCGGCTCGACACTCATGCTTAAAGTGTCGAACATGTTCCTCCGACACTCTCCATTCTTCGTCTAATTTTTGTTTCTGCCATCATTTCTTGAGTAATTTTTGTTCCTTTTGGTTCTTGTAGGTTGCTACGTATGACACGACAGGTGCATTTGTTGGGTCCTTCCCAGACTTAACGAGGAACTTTACATCAGATGTGTCGTTTACGAGGAGAGATGATGTAGTAGCTTGGGCACAAGAGACTGCTTGGCATTCTGGTTTTGTAGTGATTATTTTTAAGTTTGATTCAGGTGGCCTTGGTTAGGGTAGGTGAGCAAGGTCGTCAATAGGTTGTGAGAGGCTTGGGGTATTTGGAGTGAAAAGTCAAAACAAATATTGAATGGGATGGATGATAAGGCCATCGAGGATAAGAAAGAGTTGACTGGATCTGAAAAGTGTGGGTTTCGATTTAAGATCAATGTGAAGCACAAGCTTGATAGGTTGTGGCACGTGCGAGTTGTGCGTGGGGTACATAATAATCGATTCATTAATTCTTTAATTAGGCATTTTTATGCTGGGAGGCTTACTGTACTTGAGAAAGACATTGTACGAGACATGAGCAAAACTAGTGCCCGACCTCGGGATATTTTAAGTAACATCAAGCGTAAGAACAAGGAAAATATGACTGTTGTGAGGATAATTAAAAATGAAAGGACTAAGTTGAGAAAGATTGATGCTGACGGGAAGAACAAGATTTAGCTTCTATTCCACTAGTTGGACGAGCACAAACACATTGAGAAACATGCCTCTTGGCCAGGCACGTATAACGTGACGAATCTATTCTTCGCCCACCCCAATATAGTGCAACTTCTTTATCGTTTTCCTTATGTATCGATAATAGATTACACTTACAAGACAAATCGGTTCAAGCACCAGCTCCTTGAGATTGTTGGGGTCACCTCGACACACACGACCTTCCTAAAGGCATATGCCTTTTTAGCTAAGGAGACAAAGTCTGACTATGTAAGGGCACTTAAACAGTTGAAGTCATTATTAGATGGGTGGCGACTCCCGAATGTTATTTTGACGATAAGGACCTGGGTTTGTGACGCGCACCGAACGCGTCAATAAAATAAATTTCCTAAACCAACTATTTTGTAGAAAAATAGTGGCAAAGGGTCGATCCCACATGGATTGGTAGTCTTTTTAAGGTTAAAAACAATAAAAAGGGAAATCGGGGGTTTTAAGGAAAGATCATTTAATTAACGAAACTAAAATAAATAAATAAATAAATAAAGTAACGAAACTAATTTTGAAAACAAATAATGAACACCTAAGTAACACCTAGGTCTACGATTCCACAAATCAGATTTAAAATTCAATGGCACATCATGGTCTTCCATCCTTCCTAAAAGTTATTAATTTAAGTTCTCATAGATTAGCTATAGAAAATTGACATCCGATAGAAATTTCTCATTCCCCTAATCTCGATAGCCAGGACATCCGCCACTAACTACTTCCCTAATTAATGCATAACCCTAGACATTCGACAATCGGGTTTAACACACTAACCGCAATAATAAGGATTTGTGGGAATACTAATCCTAAATAATCGAATCGCGTCCACTCCCGGTTTAACCTAGATTCAATTGTTGCACACTCAAGAATCGAAAGGTTTTTACAGCAAATGAGTGAGTGTTCGTCACTTTATTGGTCAAAAATTACAATTACATGGATACTATCGGTCTAAATAACTATAGATTGTCCACCTAAAAGTATGCACTGGCCACATACATACCCTAGATCTAAACCATATTCCTTAAAATCAACAACAATGAAATAGGAGAAATTAAATCAAATTAAATAATAAAAATCATAGATCTCACAAGTTATGCCATGAATCAATAATCATGACTTGTTTCCCCGCCGACCAAGGCAATGATTTAATTAGCCGGACTACGGCGTCGAAAAAATATAAAAGTCAATTATTCAAATATAAAGTCTATCTTCTTTAATAAAACCTAAGTTCCTAATATAAAACTACTAAAAATTGGTCCTCAGAGGTGAGAGAAAACCAAATTGGTATCTTTATTGACAAGTGCACCAAGGAGCATCTGTCTTTTTTTTGGCTAAAAAATGGGTTCTGTAAAAGTGTCCATGCCTGATTGGTCCGCCTGTTGTAAGTTGTTGATGTGGCGCATTCGGATTGGCTGATGGCTGCTGGAGTGACGTGCTGGGTATGAAGCACCTAATATGTGGCGGGCGTTGGAGATGTGAGTGAAAGTTGCACGAATTGTGCGAAAAATCGTGGGAAAGTGTGGCAGCATGGATCCTGAGGTGTATCATAAGCATCTGAGGCGGGGAGAAAGAAATGGTTGTGATGTGACGTGGTGATGGTGAGGTAGCACGTTCTGATAGGTGGAGAGCTAGTTTACATGTGACGTGGTGGCTGGCTATTGGAGAGAAACGTTGTTGTTGACAATTCTCACGATTTTGTGCGAAGATGCGGGCGTATGTACATAACCGCATGGCGAAACGTGTCCCAAGCTGGCCAATGGCATGCTGCCATGTGGCAGCCAGTACTTGGTTTGCTGTCTCCTATTCTACCCACTACACAACACGTAACTCGAGGCAAATCATCTGTCATCTGATCACTACATGTAAATACTCCATTTTGAGTATTTTTCTTCCCTAAATTCAACCGTACACTCCGTTTCACCTATAGATGACCAATAAATATAATTAAATATATATTTTAGAGACTTTCTATATTAAATACATTAAAATAAACTAATAAAAACATAAAATACCAACTTATCAGTTTGGTTACGACAGTATAGGATGAGCTTCCTACCACTACCTATTCACTTTGTTCATGACACGTGAACAAGAATATTTTGCAAAGATAAAGGATCTATTTTTTGAGTAGGAGGAATATAATAGTTGGAATAGGATTGTTGATTAACTTTGTGCAGTCCCAAACTAAGTCAAGTTACAATGGTCACCTTGCGGAACTAGAGGTGAAATATGGTAGAGTCCCGGGGTTGTTGGAATATCTTAATGATACATGTTATTATCAAAAGGAGAAGTTTGTGTATGCATGGAAAAATAAGGTGTTACACTTTGGGAATGCGACTGCTAATCGGGCTGAGGGTACTTAAGAAAGAGCTTCGGACATAACAGGGACCTTTTGCAAATGCTTTCAAGTCAATACACGAAGTTCTTACCCACCAGCGACGTAACTTTAAGTCGTCATTCAATCGATTTATGTACCTACTGGCACACGAGTATCAACACCACTTGTACAATAACATCATAGGCTTTTTGGCTTGACGTGCATTGGATGTAATTAGTAAGGAAACAAGAACAATTAGTGATGGCGTTAGCCTTGATAAGGCCATTTAAGGTTGTCTTTTGTAGGCAACTCATGGCTTTCCATGTGCACATGAGATCGCTTTACATTTGATTGACGATAGCCTATCACTCTTGATGAAGTCCACCCGCATTGGAAGTAATTAATTGAACATAACCCCCATTGAGGCCTCACTAAAGGTGGAGTTAGACTACATTTACTAAGTTCAGATGGATGGAGTTGAGGCTAAGTACAAATGTAGCGATCCTGACATGAGGGCAAATAATGTCTAGAAGTTAAGAGAAATCACTTGCCCTCCATCAACTATCATTTTTCACCTGAAGAGAAAATTATAACAAAGGGTCGATTTTAAAAAATAAGATGCATATCAGGAAACATAAATTGACAAGTCAACCAAGAGAACTCCTTTTGCTTTTGAGTATGCAAAGGCTAACATAACACAAGAGTCTGTGGTGCAGGTTTCCACAAAAGCAAGCCAAGTCAATTGAATAATATAAGTCTATCTAGCCAGCCAAGTCAGCTAAGCCAGCCAAGCTGGACAAGTCAGCCAAGCCAGCCACCAAGCCCTCAAGTTATCTAAGTCTACCGAGTGAGCGACCTTCTTCAATACGTGGATGAGAAAAGAGCCAAGGAAATGGAAGGACAATCCCATACGTTGCACCTAGGCGTGGCAGGACTTGAATAAAGTTGCTGATTGGTACGTTAATAAGATACCTTAAATTTAGAGCACATACCGTATCAACATTATGGATGTTCCTCCCGATGAAAATTATGGGTTTCGAGCGAAAGCCAATGCTATTGGCTACGAAGGTAAAGAAGGGTGGACTCGGGTTCAACGCGAACTATTAGAAGAGATGGTAAGCAACGAGACCCTTTATAGAATTGTGTTTCTGGACTCTGAGTAAGAATTAATTTGATATGCCATTAATGTCTACGAGAGCCCCGCCTCAAATTTTTTTGGCATAGATTACCAGATATGAGGTTACTCGTTGCGACCTATAATCAAATAGGTTTTGCGGTGTTGGCCAAGCAAGGGTATGGTCCTTGGCTCCCTATTAGAAATCTTGCCCTACCTTTATTTGAGCGAAGATTACTCTGGTAGTTCTTCGTCAACCAAAATCATCTTGTTAGAGTGATTTACTTCACGTTGTGCGAATCTTGTTTCAGTTTTGTAATGATTATCATTGTCCACTACTAACCCATATTTTTGTTATCCCTTGTAGCTTGTAATGAGAGATGGGGCTCCTTTACTACTAATTACCCAAAATTGGAGGTGTTCGCTAAGCCATAAATTAGAGAATGGAAGGTTGGACTCAACATTCTTTTGCGACCACAATCAAGTGGTCACGCGAACGTCATTTCACTTGATTAGGATGCAACATGCACCCATTTTTTAGAGTGTATGTGCAACGTCATTTGTTCATATATACATTATACATATGTGTACGTGAGGTATATGGGTATGGTAAACTTGGTTTCGATATTTTTTGGATGCATTGGTTACTTTGTTAAAATTGATATTACATTATTTGTATTTTTGGGTTTATGATTTGAAATTTTATTTTGCATAAGGCACCCTATTTTGTGAAATAGAAATTAATATACCTTGATGTCTTACAATTGCATCTCATTTGTAGATTTTGTTTTCTTCTGTTCATTGATTGATATTATTCATGAAATGCGTTATTCATGCACATTGGTTTATATTTAATTGCCACTTCATAGTGGCGATTCTTTTTAACCGTTGCTTGGGTCTTCAAAAGTTCATTGTTACTATCGGTATTGATAAAACGAGAGCCACACATATGTCTTGAAGTAATATAACTGACACCAAATGCTTTGTGTAGGGCATTTTGCGTGGTTATTCTGTACATACCCTATCTAAATGCCATACGTACCCCACATTAACCAATCAAATATACCAACAAAATAGTTTCGGCTATGTGTGATCGATACTCGGGGGACTCTCAGAGCCAATACACCACTTTATTAAACATGATGCATTGTTTTCTTTTACAGACCCCATATGAAAACTAGTTGGATATTTACAAAAGGTGTCGGACCCCTTATTCTGTAATATGACTGGACTTTTTGTTTGGCAAATCTATAATGCCTATTATACCGCATATTTCTACTACTCGTACCCCACCCAACAATATGTGATTAAGAATTTCGATAAGTATTGACCACTTACTCCGTAATATGACTGGAACTTTCAGTGAAGCAGATCTGTAATGCCTGTTATACCTCACCTTTCTACTGCTCATACCCCAAATGTGTGATTAGAGATTTTGATAAGTGTCGGAACACTCACTCCGTAATATGATTGATTCTTTTGGTTAGGAAGAGTTGTAATGCCTCATATACCCCACATTTCTACTGCTCGTACCCACACAGTAATTTCTGATTAGAAATTTTGATAAGTGTCAAACTACTTACTCCGTAATATTACTGGAACTTGTAACTACCATATTCCATAAAATTACCATTGTTCTCAGACCAAGAAGTCCATTAGCCACAGTAAAACACCAAAACCAAAAAAATGTGGCCAAGAAGAACATACAATTAGAAAATGCATAAAGGCATTTTGTTCACAAAAAAATGATACAATCCAAAGTTAACAAACCGCACAACAATTGTAAATGAAGGGGATAAATTGTTTGAAGTGTAAAGCAATCAGAATTTTAAATGTTCAACTTCCATGACCAACTCAAGTATCATTGCTTGAAAAAAACTAAGGCTTCACTTATGGCTGCTTTTTTTTGCCATATTGATGAATGGTCCCGGTGGATGTTGTACCTCCCTCACTTTGAGTGGTAGTCCTGGTAGTTTGGTATGTTTCTTTAACACTCAAAATGAATGAGATGACTTGACATGCCTTGTCCAACGCATCGGCCACTTTAACGATGTCCTTAGGCATGCAACGAAACCACAATGCTGCATTGAGCGCCCAATGGTTGTGTTGTTTGACACGTGTTGAATGTGTACAATAAGTTTCCCATATATCTTTATTATTTGTAGTAGTAATAGGTGGGATCATCTCCAAATGGATTTATCAAAATCCTATAAGAAAAAGTCTTTTAATGGTTTTTATTATTTCTTTTACTTTAATTTAATTAAAACGAGAATTAACAATCACTAATTCAATCTATAATATTGTAAAAATTAAGTAAACTAATTAAACGAACTTAACTATCATAAGTAAAATCCACTAATACTCAAATCGAATCAATTCAATAATAAATAAATATCTAAATAAACATCCAGAACAATGAAACATTAATCCGTTAAGCATCCAAACATGTTATTTCAATCATACAGTAATGAGCATACCTTACAAAGCACGACAAATCATTAAACTTCAATCATAAGTAATTAAACAACCCTTAGCAAGCCATTAGTTCTTTTTATACCGGTGGAAAAGTCACACTCTAATTTTACTAAGCTAACCCTTTTAATGCACAAATAAATTAACTTTAGGCAATAAAATTGTACTACACTTTGTGAAAACTTTGAACTACTAAATCCAATACCTTTGGAAAGCCACTTCAATATTAGACTTATATATATCAAATTCACCTAAAACATTTAAACGGTAATAAACCTTTCAAACAATCGTAGTTACTACTTTAAACTAGATAATGAATCCAAATATCACAATATACATTATAGACTATGCATGTAATACAAACTTCATGATTAAAATCCACAAATAATAATCTATTAAATCAATGAATCAAAGAATTAGATTGGTTTAAAGCATTAAGCATAAAACTATCTCAACATAACTACATTACAAAATGAATCAAGTTCATGTTCGGAATATATTTAGATTAATAAACTACTCACTCATATTCATAAATAACATTAAAATAAAGTAAATAAAAGACATAGATAAATACCTCTAGAAAAAATTATTTGAATCTTTAAATCTTCTCCAAAAGCAATGAACAATAATGCAATAAACTAAAAAAAAATAAACAATGGCTCCTAGAGCAATGAAATATTGATCTAAGTACTCAAGGGCAACTGATTTCATAGCCCTAGGGTTGTATATATAATATTCTAGGTAGTACATATCCCAAACTACCACAAACGTCTCGTGGTTGTCTAAAATTCTCGAAATCAAAGCCATCGATTCCTCTACAATTCATGGTTTAAGTGCAATCACTGAGAAAATCCTTGAAAAATAGCTTTAGTGTTCTACTGATCTGAGTAGAAATTCCCAATACAAATGCAGAATTGGTTAGAAATCACTGGCTTTATTTTCCAATTCTTCCTTGATTTGCTAATGATTCTTTTCGTATTCTCTCCATTTGATCAAATCCTTCATATTCTTCCCTTTTTACTTAATTTCTTTATATATTCTAATTATCGCATGAAATAATAAAAACAAGAGAAAACACAATGTAAAATGGTCTTTTACATCTAAAATCACCCTATAATGTACTATAAAACATTGCTAATTCTAGACTTATCAAATACCCTAAAACTTAACACTTTGCTGTCCTGAGCAAAGGAATACTCTCAATTATATTATGTTTTCTTCCCTCATTTTAATTTCATATTTATATACTCTTATTCTTAAACATAACTGATTATTAAATAGAAACATATTACCCGCATAAAAATAAGAATCATGATAGAATAATAAGATTTAAAGAACAAATTTTTCATTTGATAACTCAACCTCTACTTATGCAATATACCTCAAAATTCAAAGTTAAACCAATCACCAAGATCAAACCACAATATAGGTTTTCTCTATCTTCATTGATAAGCATCGAGGTTACGATAACTAATACAAAATCGCAAGACACAAAAATCACAAAATCAATCTCATTTTCAAACAATATATAAAATATCACCATAATCAAAGTCGATAAGAATTTTTTATCAAAAATAATCATCATTTCGTATCCATTTGAATGTCGAAATAAAAAGATATACTTCACTTAACTTAGTTATAAACACTCGAGCTAAATCTTTAATTTAAAGAATTTTCACAAACTTCCTTCCATTCTTTATATATTTTTTTCTTCTTTCTTCTATGTGATCATTTTTTCCTTGTATACATTCCTAAGGTTCTCTGTTTCATTTCTTTTGGAATACGTTATTCTTTTTATAGGAATTGTTCCTCTCATTTTTCCACCACCAGATTCCCTGCTCCATTTCCTTTGGAGTCTGTGGGTCTCTCTATTTTTTCTTTTAAAATCCTCTTGTTAGCTCTTCTTACTTTCACTATAGTCAAAGAAGCATTCTTTCTAACTAAGTAAAGTTTATTGACTATTTCCTATTTTTTCCTTCAATTGTGGCATAAAATCTTTTCAATACATGTATAGATATAAATACTTGATCAATAATCGTTGTATAACAAGATTCTTAGAAATTTGTGTTGTTTATCTTGTACTATCATATCAATTTTCTACCCATTATAATGTCTAACACAAAGTAATCAATCCCCCTCTAAACTCCTTTAGTGTATACACAATCTATGTAAGTTAAATAGGGTATAACAATTCCTTTCATCATAAAACTTTTATTTTCATGGGTAATAAAAATATATCACTTCTATTTAAATCCAAATTATATTCAATTCCTTATTCCTAACTAAATAAAGTAAGGTGAAATGAAAAAATATTACCTGTATTGTGGAAAATTTGAGAAATTCACAATGTTCAATGTTCTAATAGATCTTACCTCTCATTTCTTCCATACATTGCTTCTTCATACTTCACATCACCTAATACTCTTAAACTCTTTCAAACCATTATTCTCAAGGTTTAAAAATTATGTCGGGTTTCCAACAAACCTAAAATACCTCATAAAGCATAAACGAATAAATTAAATAAATAAATAACAAAGTAACATTGGAATGAATTTCATAAGTAAAGAAAACATGACAAATTGAAAAATTCTCAAACATCATTGAATTGAACACATCAAACCATTATATAGATTAAATCAAACCATAGCAAATGTATCATAGTAACATACAACATCATACATATCAAAACATTACAAACCAAGACCTCACACAATATCACTCAAAGATATTTTACACATAGAAGAATGAGTAGATCATAACCTTCGTTCGAAAATGGAATCGTCACCACCATTCTCTTTGTCTTGCTGTTGAGACTAGAAGCTCGCTACAAGATCATATAACATGTAGTCCACTATTCCCCCTAGAGTACCTTCTGAAAAGACTCCCTGGTTGGGCATTCTTAGTTGGGTAGATGGTATTTGAATATCAGCTCGCTTGCCTTGCATCCTCCTGGTCATGCGCCTCTTAAAACCTATGTATGCTCGTAGCAATCTCACTCTTGTTCTAGAACATTAACTCTTGATTTCTCTGAGTTATCATCTGGCTTCACAAGATTCATGGCCATCTTCATCTCATCCACATACATGCGAGTAAAATCCTCCATAGGTGGTTTAGCGATCTGGTTTGTTCTATCATTATACGCGATAGACTACATTTCTTCCAAAACTCGTATGTTCTCTGCCTATATTCTCCTTCTCTCTGTGGTCTCTCTATTTCTCTTAAGTATTTAATTCTTTTCTCGTTTCTCCTTTGAATCCACATATCCTGACATATTCTTGGTGCTCTCTATGAGTTCATCGGTGATGGTCCTATCCAAGTAGAAATCTAGCCCTAGACCTTTCATGGGAACTTGGACTTGTTTGCGAAATTAAGTGATCATCAGCGGAAAAAGGAACCCTTCATTTTTTTTTGTGTTCATGTTATTCCTAATTGAATCATAAATTATCTTGACAACATTAATATAGCCTATCCTTTAGACAATGTGGTATAACAACGCCGCCTTGTAGTTCACAATTTTGAAGTGTAGCGAACTTGGCTGTAGGCTCGCATTTATAAAAAATCTTCATACTTTGGTGGTTTTCCTAAATTTTTTGGTTTATAAATATTTTAGGTACTCATCTTTATAAAAAAGAAATCCATTCTCCATAATTGCTTCTAAACCATTTCTAATGGTTTCGTTGGGAAATCTATGTCTAAACCTATACTTTGGTTTTGGGTACTCATTGGCTTGTCTTCTATAGAATTTCGGTAAACTATAGTACCGATTTTTTCTAGCATGTGAGTAGTCGATTGGTCTTCTTTGGACCCTGGCTACTGTCTTGTCATCATCTCTAGGCCTATTTGCGTAAAATCCCCGCACTAAGATTTCATAACCCATATTTACCGGGGACCCCACATCATTATCGGCGTAATAGTCCCTAGTCAACAATCTCCAATTCCTCTCCCTTATTATGTTCAGAATTCTAACCCCGTACTTAATCTCATTCTTGACATTTAAACCCCTATCCGGTCTAATCTTCCTATTCTTAATTATGTCGCTCTTCATCCTATCAAGAGCTTTGGCATTTATTAGGTTGTAGGTCGAAAAAGGAATACTCGGTGTCTCCTCAATCTCTTCCTCTATCTTCGACTCATCAGTAAAATCTTGGGGTGGAGACGGTTCTCTTAGTGTTCTAGTTCGGAGGTTGTTTATTAAAATCCCCGTTGGCTGATAGGTGTCGGAGGAACTTTTGATTTTTGTTCGGGTTTCGTTTCTAAAGGTGCCTTCCCCTTCTCCTCTCGTGAGCTTTTACCTTTACCACCTCGGGCCATTATCTTAAATAAAAAAATGACAAGTCCAAATAGTAAATAAACCTGTAAAAAAACATCATTTTTTGGAAATAATTCGATAAAGTTCAAGACTTATCTTAAGAGGAGAAATCCATTTGGAAAGCTAGCTTGAAAATTCATCAGAAACTTTTATAAAATTGGCATCGAAGTGTTAACTTAATCATAAACTTTTAAATCGGTTTTCTAAATCTTGCAAAGCAATCATGTGATAAATTCTAGTCTTTTTGAAGACATATTAAAACAATACAAAACAAAACCAAAACTAAAACCCCAAACTCATTTTGAGCTCAATTTTCAAACCATTTGCAAATACATTTAAATATACCAAAATTTTGAATTTGTTGAATTTGTAGACCAAAGATCAATGTAATTGGAATGCCTAGTCTATTGAAATCAATGAGATCATTTGTTCAAGAAAATAGAATGAATTTCAATAAAAAAATTTCAAAAAGAATAGAAAAATTTGCGAAAATCCTTCAAACCAAAAATTTGTTAAAGTAAAGAGCTAAGGTTAATGTAATTACCTTCTTAAGAGTGAATTTCTCAAGATTTAAGTTGTTGCACTCCTCTAGACCTTTTTCAAGCTCTAGGCTAAAATCTATAAAATCTAGTTTGGTTCAACACTCATAAATTCAAAAAATTAGGGTTAAATGGAACTAGGTTGAGGTGAGAATCACATAAATACTATGAGTCTGAGCTGAGGATGGTTAAATCTAGGCAAGAAATTGAGAATTGGCGGAAGGGTTGCAACGATTTATTAGTGTTAAAGAGTTTGCGTTTGTAGTAATTTTAGGTTTTTGTTTTAAAAATAAAAAATCATGCCTAATGATTCTTGTATTAAGTGGAGTCACTAAGGAAAATGCCAGGTGAATCAGTTGGAACTACATGTAGTGACCTACAGATCTGAGCAACAATTCCTTTAAAGTGGAAAATCACTAGGAATTTGCGAGGCTCATTTAATTGACTAGCTACTATCACTGATTTTGCTAGTGATTCCTAGTTTTAATCCAATTCGCTTAGAATTGCCAGGCCTAATCTACTATTTTCTTAATTCATTCCATAGCTAACTGATAAGCGATTATTTAGACTTATATATAGGATTAGTTTAGTTGTATATTTGGTATATATATATCCCGAAATGAGTTTTGATTGATGGTATTTATGTGTTTTTAGGTAAACAAAGAACAAATAAGACAAATGCATGATTTCATGATGAAACGAGGGTAAAATGCAGAAAGGTACTTTGATGCTATGGCTAGTATGCTTGATGCTGTGGGAAATGACCATACAGCGCGGGCAAGTTGTGGAAAATGAGAGAAGAGAAGAAAATAGGACCGTAGAGTTGGCGTAGTGGCAGTGCCATGGTGTTGTACACACATTCCCGGGATGGACAGAGAAGGAAAAATACACATAAATGGCTGAAGCTGTGGCAGCGCCATGGCTTTACACACATCGCCAAATCATTTATGGACAGCACTGAGATGTTGAAAATAGAAAGTTTAGAGTTCTAGTTTGTTTGGAATTGTTTATTAAGGTTTGTACTTGTATACTAAAGTGTCTTATGGATATAAATAGGTATTAGAACGTGGAAAACACATACACACATTACCACCAATTTTAATAGAATAGCTTAGTTTAAATGGTTCTTGAGTATTAAGAAGAGTTTATGAGGAGAAGACATTGAAGACTCCACGTATATTTATTCGGTATTGTTTCTTTGATTTAATTGAAGTTATTTAATTCAATCTTTGAATGCAATGTATACCATGATGTGTACGTTTATTTCAATAGTGAGTGAGTAGTTCATTAATCTTAGGGATCAATGGATCTTATAGTATATATTCTGCTAAAGTAGTTATGAATGGATTATAAAGATTAAAAGTGCAATGGTTAGAATTTGTGTTGATTCTATACGTAATGCTATGAACATCTTGATCACGTATTTGTTAATTAGAGGTTTTAGAAGTTACCATGGCCATTGGAGCTTTTAACCTTGATATGGATGGTACAACTGCAAAATATATAATATCAATAGATAGTTATTTATTATGAAGACAAGGACAATAAACTTAAATGGTTATGAATCTAAAGATTTGGAACTTAAAGCAATATGAGACTTACGTCATTCACACCGATAGGTAAAGTCTAGTTTGCAAATTAGAATATTATCCATCACGACAGTGGGTTGAAGTAAATCTTAAGAAAATCTGTCTATTCTAATTGAACAATGCACAAACATAATAAAGATGAAGGGAGTGAGTTGAAAAGAATAGTAATTCATTACCTAGGTGAATTTGTGAACTAAGATCTTCTTAATATAAAGTACAAGTATTTACATTGTTTTCTTAGAATAGAGTAGTTTAGTTGAAACCAATTAAAAAGGAATTTTCTTAGCAATAGAGTGAATTTTACTAAGTGAACTGTGTTCAACACACCTTTCTATGAGGATGATATCCATAATGAACATCAATTGATCACAATTATTACTGCAATCGAGCCATCATACTTGAGGCCACAATCAAGTTTTTGGCACCATTACCGGGGATAGTTTTTCACACACTAGTTTAGTTAGTTTACCAAATTGTAAAGTTTTACTTTTAGTACATTGCTTTTTAGTGTATAAAAAAGAATTTAAGTTACAAGTTTGACGATCTACACTTGATCTTTCGTGTTCTCTTTTTAGAGAGAATTAGTGCATGCGTAGTAAAGGAAAGGACTGTGCCTCATGATCTTTATATTGATAGAACCAACAAGGGAAATAAAATGAAAGGAACCAAAATGGTGGAGGATGAAGCACGAAACCAACAATAGGGCCTAGGGAATAACCCAAAGGTGATCTGTTAGTGCAAGATTGAATGCGGGGACAAATATTTTTGTGACTACTTCAAGCTATAAGTCAAAAGAAATATAACGGAGTGATAAGGCTTCTAGCCAACACTATTAAGTTCGAACTGAGACTGCCTCTAATCGACATGGTGCAGAATAGCCTATTCAATGGGCTAGCGAATGAAAATCCAGTTGCACAAGTAGAGAATTTTTCAGAGAAGTGTGACACTGTGCACATTACCGAAGTTACAAAGGAGGTAATTAGGATGAGACTTTTCTCATTCTTATTGGGTGGAAAAGCCAAATCCTAGTTTCAAGTACTGAACACAGGGAGTATGAATTCATGTGCAAAAATCAATGGAATATTTTTAGACAAGTTCTTTCCCCTAGTAAAGTCAATGAAAGGAAATTGGAATTTAATCAATTTAAGCAAGAGGATACCAAGTCTCTTGGTGAGGCTTGAGAAAGATTCAAATAGATGCTAATGAGATGTCCTGGACATGGATACATGAAATGGGCACTGCTACAGATCTTCAAATCTTATACTATGGAATGAATCACAGTACCAGAACATTAGTGGATGCTGCAACAGGTGGTTCTCTACTAACAAATGATGTAGATGGAGCATTGGATCTTCTAGATCTTATGAATCAAAACTCTTTAGCAAGTACTCGTTCCATAATGAGAAAGCAAAGGTACACATCACCGTGAGTGCACAGGGACGACGTAAGGACGACGCCAAACTGTAAGAAAAAAAATGCTGACAGTGGTCTCGATGCCATGCCCTATAAGGGCCAGCGCTAGCGTCGAGGTAGGGGTTTTAAACCCCTTTCAACTCATATTTTCCACACTTGAACCCTAGTCCATACACTATAAAACATGTATCCATCCCTCTAAAACCCAAGTTTGAGCAGTTTTATGAGAGAAAAGAGTGTTCATTATGATCAAGAGTGAAAAGAGAGTACATTGTGGATTTGTACAAAAAAGGAGAGCCAAGGCATTGATTTAAAGATTTGATTCAAGAAAGCAATATGGTTTTAGTTTGTGAGAAAAGTGAGAGGGCTTTGATTGATAGAAGCTTGTAGAAGCATTCTACATCGGAAAATAGTTCAACATTGAGGTAAATTTACAATCTCGTTAGTTATGCTTTGAGATTTTTGGATATTATTAATGAAATTGCATGAATTGGGGAAATGAGGTTGTTGGATAGGAATTTTTAGTTAAGTGGATTTAGAGCATCATGTGGCTTATGGTAAATTAGTCTATGTTTGGCATTATTTGGCAAGTGAATGACTTTTGTGGATGAAAATTTAGATTTTAGGTGATTTAAAGACTTGTGTTGCATTGTTGTGCCGTGTGAAATTTTGAAAATGCAAAAGAACAAGGAGGCAATAAATCAAATTAGGAAGCAAGGGCAAATGATTATGAGGCATCATCCTCAAGAGATCAAAATGAGGTTGAACTTATACCTTTTTAAGTCCAAGTACTATATTAGTAGAAAGGCTAAGGAGAGATATGGGGCCATTGAAAATAAGGAATTCATTTGCAAAAGAGGTATAAACCTACCAACAAAGTATGATAAGAAAGTAAAAAATCTCATTAGGCAACAAGGTTGGGAGAAATTCACTCAAAACTATAGAGAGAAAAATGTTAATGGAGTGTGTGAAATTGTTTATGAATTTTGTGCCAATTCAAAGTTTACTAAGAAAGGTGACCCAATGAAGGTGAGAGGAGTAATGGTCCCCTTTAATTAGCATTACATAAATGATATCTATAGGTTAGAGCACTTGAACATGGTTGGAGAATTACAGACCTTCCTGGATGATTTATATGAGAGACCCTATAAATTATAACCTTTTCGAGTCATTGAGAGAGTATTGGTTGTTTGAGGACAACAACAATGGGCACTGGGAGCTGAGATTTGTCGAAGCACATTAAGAAGGGGAGCGTGAGGAGAGTCTTTAGAATGTGGCAACACTTTCTAGTTGCTTCATTATACCGCACAACTTCGCAGGGCAATATCAATATGCCCAAGTTGACTTGTTTATATGAGATTATAAAGAACGGGAGGATTAATAGGGGGAGATCATTTACAAAAACTTGATGGAGACTATCATGTTTGAGAAAGACAACAAATTGTTGTTTCTAATCCTTTTTAACTAAATGTGCTTGAAGGTCAGAGCACGATTGATACAAGCTGAAGAATTTGATATTGAGGTTCAAGCGACAATAGACAAGGTGTTTATGGTAGCATTGAAATCACTGACTGGTTACCAAGACTCTGAGGATGAGAGAGATAGAGATAGAGAGCTAAGAGGGACATACTTAAGGTAAAGTTGTTAGCCAAAGAGCAAGAGGATCACATAATAGCAATAGCTGCAACATAATTGGCCCAATAGTTAGAAAATGAATGATATGGAGAGGAGGAGGATCACCTACAGGGATTCGCTGGGGCTACGAGTTTGTAAACCCATTTATAGAATAGCAGGACTAGTATGGTCTTGAGGTTTTTCAACCACGTCCACCACCACAAGCACCAATACCACCATCGGATGACTTGACTTCACGGCAGCAGAGGCTGTGGATTGCTTAGATGAGTAGAAGTACATAGAGGACATGGCTCAGTATCGTGAAGCCTTGATGATATATGAGCAAGACTGACTGAAAGGACATCGTAATTTCATGTTATTTGTAGATCATTAGAGGGACATCTAGACATGAGAGGAGCAGATGCATGAAACCTGCTGATAGGTCTTTTGGCTTTCCACGAGCACCGAACTACATGCCGATCTTGAGGTACTACTGAGCAGAATGGTTGAGCGTCCTTTGACACCATCTTTTGTTGGAGCTGATGATGATGACGCTCATGATGATGCGCAGTCCTAGAGTCAAAGTATTAGAATTTCTCTAGACCTTGATAGAGGAGTGATACATTTATACTAATTATCTTTTATACTGAGGTTATTATGTCACTTTAATTAGTTTTTTAACTTTTATGTTTATGCTTTGCTATATTTTGTTATTATTAAGTTTGTGTCTTTAGTGTTTTTACGTTTCATGCTTATTTTTAAACTTTGAGGACTAGGTTTGGTTTATGTTTAGGGGCATCTACATAATGGGAAGTGGTAAGAAAGGATAGAATAAGGATAAACACTGCAGATATGATCATAAAATTTTATTTTTGAAGCAGTTAAATAGGAAAGCATGGTAGTATATCTTTTTCATTTACTTATTATTTGAATGTGTTTAAGTAGTATAAATTAGGTTATCTATAGTAATATGTAATAAATAAGTAATTCATTTGCAAAGTTTAGGCCTTTAATTGAGGATGAGTAAGAAATACAAGTATCTTGTTGATATGAAACTCAAGAGATTGTTATAAAATTCTTAGAGAAATTAAGAATTGTAGCAAATAACAATATAATTTCATGATTAGGAACCTAAAGTTAGGGAAGACTATGAACTTGAAATAAAAGCAAGAAAGAATACTAGAACACTTTTTGAGGAAAAAGTTAGATTTTAAAGGAATTCTATAATAAGTATGAATCTTACTTGAATATAAAGTAAATAAAGACTTAGTGCTAATAGGGGAAGAGAAAAACAATGTGTTTAATTAAAAGTTGGAGTTCAAACTTGCTTGAATATGTGAAAGTGAGAAGTGCTAACAAGAGTTTTAAATAAAAAATAGAGAGTCCCACAAGTTCTACAGGAAAAAGAGAAGAGAACTTGATGGTTGGAAAAAGTGAACAAAAATAGAATCTATAGGAAAAGGAGCAGGGACTGTGCAACTAGAAAATATGAGGAGAAAAGAAAATAGATATATAAAAATAAAGAAAGAAAGGCAAAAGTTAGATTAAAAGTCTTCAAATAAAAGATTTAGCTCGAGTACAAGTAGCTTAGTTGAGTTAAGTTTTCTTTCCAATGATATTAAGTCCTATGGACTCTTGAAGTACTAAAGTCTACAAAACATTATGATCTATTCTTATTTGTGAATTTTTGAGCTTAATGAGAAATCTTGAGATTGTACATTTGCTAATCGAGTGTCGAGGTAGAATAAACTTGTTAGTAGTGATGGTTTTGGTTGTGACTACTTTTGAGTTTCAAAAGTGAATTATATGTGTGTTTACAGCTACATGTTTTTGAAAGTAAAAGTTTATGCGAAGAAAAGCTTTTGAGTGAATTATTAACTTGAACTTAGTTGAATTAAATGATACTCTTCCAACGATGTAAAATGAATATAGACTTAAGTAGTAGTAGTAGTAGTAGTAGTAGTAGTAGTAGTAGTAGTAGTAGTAAGAATACTTAGTAGAATACACTTTTGTTCGAGACGTGCAAAATCCTAAGTTTGGGGTTTTGATAAGTCGTTATTTAGACTTATATATAGGATTAGTTTAGTAGTATATTTAGTATAAATATCCTGGAATGAGCTCTAATTGACGATATTTATGCGTTTTTAGGCAAACAAGGTATAAAAGAGACAAATAAGTGATTTCATGATGAAAAAGGATAAAATGCATAAAAATACATTTGACGTCGTGGCTATACTTGTCGCCGTGGGAAATGATCATACAAATAGGCATGGCATGAAGAAGGAGAGAAGAAAAAAAAAGTGGGACAGTAGAGTTGGTACGATTGTGCCGCCGTGGTGTTTTACATACGGTGGGATGGATAGTGCAGGGTGCCGAGTCCACTATGAAAGGAAAATACACATAAAATGGTCGAAGCTGTGACTGTGCTGTGGCTTTACATGCACAACATCGGATCACTTATGGACATCTCTAGGACGTAGAAATAGAAAGTGTAGAGTTCTAGCTCGTTTGGAATTGTTTATTAGGGTTTCTAATTGTATTCTATAGTGTCTTAGAGATATAAATAGGTGTTAAAACATGGTAAAGACACACATTATCGCCAATTATAATAGAATAACTTAGTTTACATTGTTCTGACTATTAAGAAGAGTTTTTTGAGAAGAATACATTAAAGACTCCACGTGTAGTTATTTGATATTATTTCTTTGATTTAATTGAAGTTATTTAATTCAATATTTGATTGCAATGAATACCATGATTTGTATTTTTTTTTAATTATGAGTCGAGTAGCTCGTTAATCTTATGGATCAATGAATCCTATGGTACGAAAGCTATGCTATAGTAGTTATGAATAGATTATAAAGATAAAGTTTAATGGTTAGAATTTGTATTGATTCTATATGTAATGCTACAAACATATTGATCACGTGTTACTTGATTAGAGGTTTTAGGAGTTACCATAGCCATTGGAGCTATTAAGCCGGATATGGACGATACAACCATGAAATATATAAGATTGATAGATAGTTATTGATTAGGGAAGCATATATAGTAAACTTAAGTGGTTATGAATTTAAAGATTTCAAACTCAAGGCAATGTGGAACTTACTTCATTCACACCGATAGGTGAAGTTCTAGTTTGCACATTAGAGTCTTTTCTATTAGGATAGTGGGTTAAAGTGAATCTTAAGGAAATCAGTCTATTCTAATTGAGCATTGCACACACATAATGAAGATGAATGATGTGAGTTGAAAAATATAGTAACTCATTACCTAGGTGAAGTTGTGAACTAAGATCTTCATAATATAAGAGTACAAATATTTACATTTTTCTCTTAGAATAGAGTAGTTTATTTAAAACTAATTAAAAAAGGATTTTCTTAGCAATAGAGTTATTTTGACTAGTGAATTATGTCCAACACACCTTTCCCTAAGGACGATCTTTGTAATCAACATCAGTTGATCACATTATTACTACATCGAATCGTCATACTTGCGGCCATGATCACTAACTTATATATAATTCACTAAAACTTTAATTAAGGTAGAATTGATTGAAATTTTGAAATTTTGATTAAGATATGTAACTAACTATATAATTTTATTAAATACATAAATAAATATACAAGCAAGTGAATAACACAACTTACATAATGGCCATTTAACCAAAAACAACTCGATCACTCCTCCTTAATTGAAATAACCTTAAAGTTTGAATTCCGAAAATATTTTCAAAACAAGAGTCAAAAGGTGAGAGAATAAAAACATACTAAACTAAACTAAACTAAATTCATATTAAAAGTAAATAAACATATAATATGGGTTGCCTCTCATAGAGCGCTTTTGTTTACTGTCATTGGCTCGACTAAAATCTTTTAGAATTAGATTGGATCTTTAAACTTAAATTTAGGATTATCCACTGTAGTGCCATTCCAGAAAGTAAGTGCTCAACCATTAATCATCAGAGTAATTATTTTGATCAGAATATCCATAACAACTTAAGTAGTGGCTAAGAAAGGTCATCCTAAAATTAAAAAAAGATCTTCATTAATAAAGTGGGGCATAACCGAAAAATTTGTGTGTATGATGGAGTTGTTCATTTGAACCGGTACATTCGTAACCACTCATATTGATTGAATTGAAGTACCATCTAGTAAAGAAACTCGTTCAGAAGCAACTAAATTCAACTCCAATTGAGTGTGTAGAAAGAAATGTATGGACATGAGATTTGCATTAGAACTTGTATCACATTGATCTCTGAAGTACTAAGCTCATTTGATTTTGATGTGCAAGTGTATACCTCCAAGATCATTAAGCTTTACAGTGCTTAAATTCAACTTTTTCTTTTTCATATTGTCCTTGGATTTAGAAGCTCCCGGCTTGTCAATACTTTTTCTATTCTTCGTTTGCTTAACTCTCCATTCTTGAGTTACTTTCTTTTTCTTTGGAAGTGTATTCAACTTGTTCTTACTTTGGAATATCTTTTGCTCTTTCCATTAGTACAACATTAATTGAATAAATTACAGCGTTAAAGTGATCATAATAGTTTAAGTCTAAAAAATCATTATCATTAATTTCGTTATCAAATAACTCATCACATTCTTCATATTAATCATAGTTGTATTTATTATTAATTTTTAACTTAAAATCTTATCTTCAAATTGCATAGATATCTTTCCTTCAAAAATAACTAACTTAGTTCTGGCCATTTTAAGAAAAGGTCTACCTAATAGTATAGGCCAATGATTAGGTGACATTGAATCTCCTATTTCCATGACATAAAAGTCAATTGAAAATACTAAGTCATGTACTTGTACTAAAATGTCTTCTAATAATCCATACAGTTTACTAATTATATTGTATGCTTAAGTAAGATTAATAGATATTTTTATTTAATGATCCTATTTTCAATGATTCATAAATTTTAAGTGACATAGCATTAATTTATGCTCTGAGATCACGCATAACAAATTCAACAAAGAATTTCCTATTGTGATAGGTATGATAAAACTTTCCTAAGTTGGAACATTTATCAAGCATTCTCTTCTTTAAAGATGACATCTTTTGTCCTAAATTTCCTATAGATTCTTGTAAAAATTTGTCTTTAAAATCAGAGGATTATTTAGTAACTTCGTAATGATTTGATTCTTATAAAATCTCATTAATTTCTATTTTACTAATTGATATAGATATATCTTATATAGTTTTTTCCTTCCTACTATTTGCTAATCGTCGTGGAACGGTAGAATTAGAATGTACATCTTCATTTCATTCATGAATATCATTATCCTCTAATTTGTCTTGATTAACTAATTCAGATTTTTGTAACGATTTTTTATAAGCTTCAACTCTAGCTAAATACCATGAGTATAGCTGATAAGTTAATAACTAGACATGTTTTGTAGTATATTTTAGGATGATTTTAGATGTAAAAGACTCTATTACATGGAGTTTTCTCTTGTTTTTAATATTTTAGGTGATAATTAGAATATTTGAAAAAATGAATAAAAAAAGGATGAAAATGAAGGATTTTACCGAGTTTAAAGATTGCACGATGATTCACTAAGGAATCAAGGAAGAACCGAAATTCTATTCCATTGATTCCTGAGCAATTCCCTCTAACACAAGAATCACAACTCATATCAGTGGAAATCGAGATTACTTTTCCAAGGATTTACTCAGTGATTCCAGTTAATATACAAATCGTTGAGTAATCGCTGGTGTCGGTTTCGTGGATTTTAGATTACAACAAGGGTTTTGAGTTGGTTTCAGATATGTATTACCTAAAATACTATATATGAACCCTAGACTACGAAATTGGGAGCCTTTAATAATTTTAACACTTTTTACTTTAGTTTGGAGGCTATTCATTATTGTTTTTATTACTTTTGGAGAAGATTGAAAGATTCAAGTTTTCAATAAGGTATTTTTAATTATTTCTTTCAATTATTTAGTTATGATGTTGTTTATGATTATGAGTTAGTAGTTTGTTAATCTAAACAAACTTCAAACATGAACTTAATCCGTTTTGCAATGTAGTCATGATATGATGAACGTGTGCTTAATGCTTTAAACCAATCATATTCATTAATTAATTGATTTAATAGGTTATTATTTACGGATTGCAATCATGAATCTAAGTGTAATGCGCGTAGTAGCCAATGTGTATTGTGATATTTTGATTCATTACCTAGTTTAAAGTAGCAACTGGGATTGTTTGAAAGGTTTTACATTATAAATGTCCTAGGTGAATTTAATATCTAAATATAATGTTGAAATGGCTTTCCAAAGGTATTAAATTTAATAGTTCAAAGTTTTCATAAAGTGTAATGCAGTTTTATTACATGAAGCTTATGTCTTTTTGTATTCAAAGGGGTTAGCTCAATAAAATTAAAACGTGGCTTTTCCACTGGTATAAGGAGAACAAATGGTTGGCTAAAGGTTGTTTACTTACTTATGATTAGAGTTTAATAATCTAGGATACTTTGTAAAGTATGTTCATGATGATATGATAGAAGTAACATGTTTGGATGCAAAATGAATTGATGTTTCATTGTTTAGGAGGTTTGTCTAGTTGATTATTTTATATTGCTTTCCATTGGATTGAAATGGTTAGAATTTAGTGAGTTTGACTTGTGTTAATTAAGTTAATTTAGTTAGTTTAGTTGATTTCTATATTTAGAGATTATTAGTTTAAACTTTGGTTTTAATTAAATTAAAATAAAAAATAAAACTTTTTTTCTTAAGGAATTTGCAAAATCCCTTTGGAGGCGATCCAACTTCCCACTACTACAAAATTTAATAATATAATAAAGGTGAAAAATTTATTATACACGCTCGGCAAACATCAATTTTAGGCGTTGTTGTCAGGGATTTTAAAATTATTTCTTAAGAATCTTTCTCTTTGTTTTTCATACAATATGGAAGACATCGAACAAGAACTCACTTTTAGGCAAGCCTATAAAAATATCACAGCTTACGAACCTATGTGTATTGCTTTTCCCGTGGACTATCCTGATTTTGAGTCTAAACCGAGATTCATCAATTTCTTACCTCACTTTCAATGTGAAGGTGATGAAGATCCTCAACAATTTATTAGGAAATACACGCATATAGTTAGTGTGATAAGACCCAAAAACATAGAGTTAGAGTATATCAAGCTAAAGGATTTCACTTCTTCTTTGAGAGGTCAAACTCTAGATTGTCCATTCTATCTCCCTTTAAATTCCATAACCACATGGTCTGAAATGTTAGAAACCTTCTTAAATCAATATGTTCCAGCATGTAAAATTAGTTCGCATAGAAAATGAATTAGTAATGCTAGGATGGAAACCGAAGAGATTTTTGGTGAGTTTTGGGATATATACTAAAGATTGATATCATTATGAGCACAACACGGATTTACAGAAAAAAAATTATATTACAATACTTTTATGTAGGACTAAACAATTAAGAACAAAGAATTCCTAGACACGGTATGTGGATGATCTTTATTCGACTTGACACCAACATTAGTAAGAGACGTTATTAATAGAATAGCAAAACAATCAAAATAGCATTGTAAGTAAAACAAATTTGCAAAAAACTATTCTTATGAAATCAATAGACTCATAATCAAGACATTGGATGATAAATTTGATGAACTAAAAAACATGGTTGAATTATTATTAAAGGATAGGTCAATTCAAAGTAAAATTTGTGCTTCGTGTAATGAGGCTAATCATCTATATGATGAGTGTCTGTTGGTACAACAAAATAAAATTCAAGAGGCTAACACTATGATGAATCAGTACAGTAATCCTAATCAATCTACTTACATCTCTAGTAACAATGCAAATTACTTAAGACCAAATATAGGTAATGGTGTAGACAATAGGAATCATCAAAAATATAGAACACCGCATTAACTAAAAGAACAATAGCATTAGAAAACTCAAATACAGCAAAAGACCAAAAAACTCAAGCCTTACAAGATGATATAGTTGAACTAAAAATTGATTAAGTCAAATGGCAATGCAAATGAGTCTATAGGTCAACCAAGGAAAATTACCATCTCAAGCTTACCCTAGTTCATACGAAAAAGCAATAACTTTGAGAAGTGGTAAACAAATGGAAGAACCAAAGATGCTAGAACAACTAGTTCCCCAAAAAGACTTAATGGCTAAATTAGAAAAACAAACTGAAATTAAAGACAAGAAAATTAAAAGGAAAGTAATTGTGATTTCGAAAAGAATAAACCAAGTATAGTAAGACCACCCTTTCCCCACCTTTTAGAAAACAATAAAAACATCAAGAAATTACAAGAAGAAAAAGAAATCTTAGACATTTTAAGAAAAGTGGTAGTGAATATACCTTTATTCGAAGTCATACAAAACTTACCTAAAGATCAAAAATTTATAAAATACTTATGCACTAATAAAATTAATACTAACGAAAGAGTAAGGATTTGATCCTTTAATGTTCTTATCCTGGAATATTTTTTGATCCATGCATAATAGGGAATATAGAGACATTTAAAGCATTATGTGATCTAGGCGCCTCAATTAACGTTATGCCTTTGTCAATATATTTGAGATCTAGGTGCATCAATTAGCAGATAGATCTACTATTCAACTTGTAGGAGTATTAGAGGATGTACTTGTTAAGGTTAATGATTAAGTTTTCCTAGCCGATTTTTATGTCTAGACATGAAAGAAGACCAATTCTCTTGTAAAACCTCTCTTATCCTAGGACGCCCGTTCATAAAAATAACAAAATCCAAAATAGATAGTTATAATGGTAGTCTAACAATGGAAGTAGGTAATGAAATGGTAAATTTTAACATCCATGACGCTATTAAATATCCTTTAGATGTTTCATCAATATGCACCGTAGATATGTTAGATCCTATAATAGACAAAACTTTGAAAATTTAATATAGGATTTAAATTATGGTGATGATATAGTTAAAGAGACAGGGGAGATAATCAATGCCTTAAAATCTTTTAATGCACTCACTGAACTCTCTAACTATATGGATCTACCAATAAGCCATTCGAAACTCTTACCCTCTGTACTAAAAGACCCAGCTCTAGATCTAAAAGTTCTGCTAGATAAATTAAAATATGCGTATTTAGAAAGTAACAATGCATTACCAGTTATAATACCTAATAAATTATCAAATTTAGAAAAAATGAAACTAGTTAATGTTCTCAAAGAATTCAAAAAATCAATAGGATGGACAATATTTGATATTAAATGAATAAGTCCAGCCACATGCATGCATAGAATTAATCTCGAAATAGATACAAAACCCTCAAGACAAGCTCAACGTAGATTGAATCTACCAATGATGGAAGTAGTAAAGAAAGAAATATTAAAATTACCAAACGCAAGAATGACATTCCTAATAGTAGATAATAATTGGGTGAGCCCGATACAAGTATTTCTTAAAAAGACAAGGATCACAGTTATAACAAACAAACATGGAGAATTAGTACCAAGTAGAATCCAAAACGTTTAGAGTGTGTACATAGATTATAGGAAGCTTAACGCGGCAACTAAAAATGATCACTATCTACTTCCGTTTATAGATCAAGTGTTAAAAAGACTAGCAGGAAGAACCGACCACTATTGTTTGGATGGATACTCAGGATTTCATCAGATTCCTGTAACTTCAGAAGATTAAGAAAAAACAACTTTTACTTGCCCATTTGGTACATTTGCTTATAGATGTATGCTTTTTTGTTTATGTAACGCATTAGCTACAATTTAAAGGTGTATGGTTATTATCTTCTCTGACTACATGGATCATTTGATTGAAGTTTTCATGGATGATTTTACTGTGTACATTAATTCTTTCGATGAATACTTACTTCATTTAACCAAATTACTTAAAAGATATATTGAAAAAACTCTACTAATGAATTATTAAAAATGTCATTTTATGGTAAATCACGGATTTTATACTAGGACACATAGTGTCAGTAAAAGGAATAGAAGTAGACCTCGCTAAAATTGAAGTTATAAAGACACTACCTTATGCAACTACTGTGAGGGAGGTAAGTTCTTTCCTTGGCCATGCATGATTCTACAGAAGTTTTGTGAAAGATTTTTCTAAAATAACATAATTTCTATGCAAAATTTTGCAAAAAGATGTCACCTACAAGTTCACTCCTGAATGCAAGATAGCTTTTAATAGGTTAAAAGACACCTTGGTCACCATAACTGTGACAAAGTCACCAGATTGGTCACAACCTTTCGAAATTATATGTGATGCAAGCAACTATAAAGTAGGAGCTTTTTTAGGTCAAATGTTAGGAAATGATTCTCATGTCATATATAATGCATCAAGAACTTTGGATCCCACCCAATTAAACTATAACACCATAGAAAAAGAACTCCTAGCGGTTAGGTTTGCATTAGAAAAGTTTAGACCATATTTACTTGGAACAAAAGTAATAGTTTACTCAGATCATGCTATACCAAGATATTTGATGGAAATGAAAGATGCGAAACCAAGATTAATAAGATGGATCTTATTATTACTAGAATTCGATATTACTATAAAAGACAAAAAAGGTGCCGAAATCTAGTAGGTGACCATCTAAGTAGACTAGAAAATGGAGAACCACCAATACCATTAAAAGATAAATCTTTAGATGAATACTTATACAAGATAACTATAACTAGTGCAGGGTATGCCGATATAGTCAATTATCTCACTACAAATTAGCTATCATACCATTTAACAAGAGCCCAAAAAAATAAGATAAAACATGATTCTAAACATTATTCATGGGATGACCCTTACTTATGGAAATTATGTTCCGATCAAACCATTCGAAGATGTGTTCCACAAATAAAAATACATTCCTTCATGGCTCATTACCATACTTATGCTTGTAGAGGATATTTTGATCCATGTGGTACAACCCGTAAGATATTATACTCGAATTTTAATTTGGCCTACTTTATTCGACGATTGTTATGTTTATATGAAAGCTTGTCCAAACTGTTAAAGAACCATAAACTTAGGACAAATGAATCAAATGCCCCAATGTCCTTTTCTTTTTTATGAAGTATTTGATATTTGGGGAATAGAATTTATGGGACCTATTCCACCATCTAATGGAAATATTCACATTTTATTAGCCATAGATTTTGTGTCCAAGCAGGTAGAAGCTATAGCCACGAAATCTAATGATTCTAAAATAGTAGTTATGATCTGTGGATGATTTTATTAGCGTGTGAAACATATAAAAACAAGTCATTTACATAAAACAATAAAATGAAAATCAATTAGATAATGACATTAAAGATAATGACATTAACAATCTCCCCCTTTGTCATTATGTTGTCATAACTGTGGTAAATGACTGATGGAGCAGATATGTGACACGTGTCAAGCATGCACAATAGTTTCTTTTATTTTCCTTTTATTTGTAGTTGTGGTAAATGTAATATCGTCTCCGTAGGAATTTTTGAAATCTCGAAGTAAAATATTTTTTTCTTGTTTTTATTAAATTACTTAATCTAATTAAACGAGAATTGAAAATATTAATTAATAGAAATCAATAAATACTAACTTAACCAACAATTTAACTAATCCAATCTAAACAATTCAATGCAAACTAACTTAAAAAATACTCAAATTCAATATAATTAAAATATCTTAAACAAACATCTAAACAAGTCCCCCACTAAACAATGTAATATACTTGGATTGCTTTCAAACACTAGAACACAACATCACTTCAATGGAAATGACACATTCTTATCACTTCAAATCTACTCATTGGATAAAATGCAACACTATAGAAATACGATAGCGTTACACTCAATGAAAATCATGCCTAATCTAAGCCAATATTAACCGAAGCCGCATAATAAACAACTTAGAACACAATCACCTAGAACATCTACTCGAAAAAAGCCCTATAGATTAATCTTAGTTACTACTTCTATAATTGTTGTCAGTAAGTATAGACAAAGATTTAGAATCAAAATACCACTTAACACATTTGCAACTATGCATGCAATATCAATCTTCTTTAGTTGTAATATGCAAAAATAACTTATTAAATCCGTGATTGACGTGTATGAATAGATATAAAGCATTAAATTCATGATTCCTTAATTACAACTATCTAGTAATCGAAAGTATATACATGTCTAGGGTTTGTTTAGATTGATAGACTACTCACTCATGCTGGAAATAAACAATGTAAATATATAATTAAAAGACATAATGAATAAATAAATACCTTAAAGTAATTCAAAGCTCAAAATATCTTCAAACATCAACTAGAAATATAGAATAGACAATAAAAATAATATAGAGCAAAAAGAAGAGAGTTATTTTGAAGCTCTTTGGTCTTTTTTATAGTCTCCCTACGTATACATATCCTAGATAAACTCAAATTCTTCATATTAATCTAAAAAACTCATAACCGACCTCAATGATTTGTCAACGATTCTTACTTTGTAAACAAATCGTTGAGTAAAAAATGACCCAATAATCTTCCGATTCAGCCGACAATTTCTAGTTCATTCTCCGATTCGTTATGGATTCACTAGCACTTTCTTGTTGCTGATTTAGTTGGTGATTTTGAGTGTAATTACAAATGACTGGCTAATCACTGGACTTCTTTCCCAATTGACTATTTTGCTCTTCTTTCTCTTTTCTTCCATTTCTTCATTTTCCTATTTAAATCTTGAAGTAACAAAAACAAGAGGATACCTAGTGTGATATCATCATTTATATGTAAAATCAACCTAAATTGCACTATAAAATGTATCTAATTAGTGACTTAACAAATACCCCCAAATTTAGCTCTTTGCTGTCTTGAGCAAAGAAATACTCTAAATCATACTTTATTTTAATTCTTTATAAACTGATTTCAATCTAATTCAGATTAAATTTAAAAATTATAAATTTTAAAATATAAATGATTTCAAAATGAAAACATATTATCCCACAAGTAAATGAAAGTTATGATAGAATAAAATGATTTAGACAAAATAAAATATCCCTTAATGATAACTTAACCACCAAATGCAACACTATTTAGAACGTAAAGTTTATTACCAAGGTCAACACACAATATAGGTTTTCTCAATCTCCACTGACAAGCATCAAGCTTACAATAACTAGAATGAGATCTCAAAACACAAAAACTACTAAATTAATCTTAATTTTTAGAAAATATTTTATAATAGTGTCGTAATCAAAATCAAAAAGAATTTTGCCAAGATACCAATGAATATGTCATTTAAAACATGTTAGGTTAAGAAATGCTTTATTCAACTATAGCTTAAAGTATTCGAGTTAAATCTTTTCTTCTAAGAGTTTATCAACATCCATCTTTTTCATTTCATTTTATTTTCTACTTCATTCCAATTATTTATTTTTAATATATTTCTTTTGCATTTGACTTTGGAGACCTTGCTTAATTTCTTTAGGACATTCTCACATTTTTCCTACTATAGATTCTCTGCTTCATTTCCTTTATAATCTCTAGGACTCTCTGTATATTTATATTTGTAAACTCTTGTTAATACTTCTCAGTATCCACTGAAATTGAAGCAAATATTCTTTCTAACTTATAGAAATTCATCGGTTTCTAACATATTTCTTCTTTCAATTGTGGCATAATAACTTTCTATATATATACTATAAAAATACTTAATCAATAGCTTTTATATCACAAGATTCTTAGAAATCTGTCTTGTTTATCTTGCAAGATTCTTAGAAATCTGTCTTGTTCATCTTGCATTATTGTTTCGATCTTCTACCCATAAGGTATTTAATTTAGTGTACACATTAACTAGTATAGTTAATAAAAAAGAGTATAAAAACTGATTCATTCTATCATAAGATTCATTTGGATCATAAAAATATCACTCCCATTCAAGAATATATTAATTTTCATTATCAATCTTACTATGAATAAAGTAAAATGAAATTTATACTTACTTGAATTTGAAAGAAATTTGAAAAATTTTGTCAACTTACTTCAATATTTTTTGGACTTTTCCGATCAATTGTGAACTTTTCTTTTCCTTGTTTTCTTTACTTATCTTTGTCATACTTCTCCTAAAATACCCAAAAATCATTTTAAACCTTGTCATTATGGTTTAAAAATGAAGTCCAATTTCACCATTATATATCAAAAGTATCAAATTTCACACCAAAACACTAAATAAAATTTATCACATATTATATCACCACCATAAACACAAAGTATCATCTTTAAGCACAAATTATATCACTAAGATTGGAGTTAAATAGAAGAGATCTCACAATATCACTTAGAGACAAAGAAAATAAATAGAATAAGGAAATCAATGTCATCGTTCAGAAGTTGCATAGTCATCATCCTCCACTAGATCAATCCTTTGGGACTAGTAAGTTACAGCAGGGTTGTAAAGGTGGTATTCCCGACCTGGTACTGTTAGAACATCAATATTACTACTAAGTGCTAATCTCATATGTGTAGAAAATACAAGAACCTCTACACCTCCTCGACGTCTATTTCTCCTGACATCGTACGCTACATCTTATGGATGCTCCTTGCTAAGGTTTTCTAATTCTCGAACACCAGATCTTGATTATGAAGAGTGGTCATCTTACTGCGCGAAATTGCACCCATGAAAGCCAACTTCGATGATTATATGTATAGTTCGTCATAATCTCTAGCAGGGTGGTCCACGTTTGGATCATTTCTACCTTCTGACATCTCTTCTAGGAATCTCCTCATGTCATCTCTAATTTTGCTTCTCTGCTTAGTTTCTTTTTTGGCTATCTCAACACTTTCTCTCTCATCCTCTGTGTCTTCATAACCATTCGCTCTTCCATATCTCTCTATAACCTCACCAATGATGGTTTTCTTTGATAAAACATCTATGTCAGGCCTTGCCATATTCACTTAATCCTCCCTACAAAGGCCGTAATCATCAAAGGGAAAGGTATTTAATTGTTCTTTGTAGTGGTGATGGAACTCCTAATTGATTCATAAATAATCTTGCCAACATCTAAGTAACCTAATCCCATGACGATATGGTAAAGTAAGGCGACAATGTAGTTCACTATCTCATAATACTGCGAGCTCGACTATAAGCTTGCATTAATGAAACAACACCAAACTTTAGTGATTTTCGTAAAACATTTGGTGGTTATATGTTCGGGGTACCCTTCCGTATAAAAAAACAAATCCATCTCCATGAATTGCCTCTAAACCTCCCTTATTATCTCGGTGGGATAGTGGTACTTAATTCATATTCGGGTTTAGGGTACTCATAGTTTTGATTTTGGTAAAAATTCAATAAATCAAAATACTGATTTATTCTTGCACCGGAATAATCCAGTATTTTCCCTCAATCTCGGGACTCGATCTTACTCTCACTTCCATATGCATTGACGCAAAACTCTCTCACCAACATATCGCAATCCAATTCACTAGGAACATATTCTAAGACTAGGTGATTATAATCCATAGTCAATAATCTCCAGTTCCTAGCCCAATGATATCTAGGATCCGACTGGTTTCAGAATCCTCATGTTCAGTGCGTCAGCAACAATTTTAGTTTTAATCGAATAGTATTCAAGACTAAAATCAAAGTCTTTAAATATTCAAACCATCATCGTTGTCTCATATTCAATTTTGTTTGAGAGAACAAATACTTAAGAATTTTATGATTTAAATATGGCGTAAAGCTTTCCCCATACAAATATTGTCTCCAAAGCTTCAAAGCAAACATAATCGCCGCTAATTCCAAATAATGTACAAGATAATTTTTCTTGTGAATCTTTACTTGTCGATAAGGATAAGCAATTTTCCGCCATTCTGATTTAATACACAACTCAATCCAACTTTCGATGCATCAATATAAACTGTAAGCCTTTTCTATGGTTTAGTCAATACAAGAACTAATGCCAAAGTCAAACACTACTTCAATTCCCAAAATGCAACATCACATTACTTTGACCTAACTAATGGAACATTTTCTTTTGAGTTAATTTAGTAATTGGCACAACTATCTTAGAAAAATATTTCACAAATCAACGATAATAGCCAGCTAAACCTAGACAACTTTGTATCCCGTCACTGTGGTAAGTTCCAGACAACTAATGATAGCTTCAATATTTGCTAGATCCACCAAAATTCCTTCCGTACTAACCACACGACTCTAAAACTTCACCTCAAATAATGAAAACTCGTATTTGGTAAACTTAGCAAAGAACCTATGATTTCATAAAGTTTGGAGAGTAACTCTGAGATACTATTCACGTTCCTCACAAGTCTTGAAATATATCAAGATATCATCAATGAAAACTATCAAAAAATGATTCAAATATGATCTTTGCACTTTCTACATCAAATCCATAAACATCGCAGGAGCATTAGTCAATCCAAACGTGCATGATAAACCGCTAACCAATTTATTCTCAACAACACATCAAACTCCAATAACTCCAACGCTAGGAGATTAATGGTCATCTCGTGTCTGGAGATCTCAATAATACATTTCTCACACATAAAGTGAGGATTCACCTTATCTCCAATTATTGTGTTGAGTACAAGATGAATAGGGACTCACACTGAAGTTAACTCTAACTTAATCACCACACGACTACAAACTAAAATCGTACCTTTGATAAGATTATGATTTGCGTCTGAATCTCGTTCAACAACCACTTGAATACTTTCCTTGATATGTTGTTGAGGCTATGACACACAAGGGGATGCTCCTAAGAGTCATGAACACACAATCTTGTAATGTCTTTTCTTTCCATACCCAAAACACGTAACTGCACTCGAATCCCAAGGACAATCTCGGCTGATATAACCCTTCTTCCCGCACTCAAAACATGTAATGTAGGTTTACTACATATCAAAGATTCCTAACTAGTTTTTGATCACTAACTCGAGGCCTTTCCTTGAAATCCTTGACCCTTACCTCCACTCCTCTGCAATTGAGGTGTACCTCTTTGACCTAAAGGTGAAAAGACTATGATCGAATTTGTCCTGACCCTATCTATACTAACTTTAAGGGTTTTCTAGCTATAATAAAAAAAAATTAAGATGCACATATGATGGAACGATAGGTGTCGTATGTGAAAATGATGGTCTTCCACTATTTCCTTTATTCTGAAACTTTGGGTCAAACTTGAATGAAATTCTTTTCTTACCCTCAAAACCTGAGCCCTGTCCTGACTCCATGACGTCCTGATATCATCGTGATTCACGTGGAAAAGCTTATGTAGTCATATAAGCTCAAGCTCTATCTCGAACCTCTCACAATGTGTTTGGCTTAGTCACCGATATAATGGTGACAAGTTCTTCCTGCATTTCCTCCTGTGACATTCCACTAACCACGCCTGAACTAGCCTGAACTAGAACTGCAACAATTGATTCAACTTTGAAATGAATTGAAGAGGTAGCCTACTCCTCCTGAGCAGCTATAGTGGCAGCAGGAACTTCTTAGGCTACACAAAACACAAATACTTGAGCTGTCACATATGTTCATAAGATATTCATCGACTCTACTGTTTTCCCCGCCATGTTTTGAAACATATTTGAATCCACACATTGCAAATCCCTATTATCCTCGCCATATCTCTAATCCAGCTCTTGCTGTCCACTTATAATTTTCTGCAACAAAATTGCAAGAAAGTGTTTCATCAAGCCCATATCCATCGATATCTTGATAATATAAAACACATATAACACAAATCATAAAGTTTTTTAAACTTTTTGATCCTCGTTCAATCGCGTTACTTCCCTACTAATCACTCATTTATCCTTAATCAACAAGATTATTTTAGAATCCTAGGCTCCGATACCAATATTGTCTAGCCGGCCTAGAATACTTAATCCATTGATAATCTAGCAGCCTTAATCTTAAATTCCTGTAAATAATTAAAAATCTATCGTTTTAATTAACAAATATAATTCTTTATCAACCACAAAGTATTCTAAAGTAAATTTCAATCCTTAAAATTCAGTTGGATTGATTACATTATCCTTAAGGTTTTGTAAATTTTTTTCGACAGCACCTCCTCTGTTTCTAAGCCTATATCGGTAAACCCGACATCCAAAAATCTTCAAAAAAACCAGCTCAACTTGGTGGAAATGCCGAAGGACTCACAATCTACCACATAACAATATATATTGCATATCATAAAAATTATTTATTCATTATAACCTATCTCATATTTCAAAATCATTAAACTATCATTACCTTAGCTCCACAACATTAAAATCTGTCCTAAAACCATTATAACAATTCTAAAAGAGATCTTAATCGCCCATAAACCTAAAAACCCATTTATACAATATATTATATTCAAGAATAATTCATACATAAAGAAAAGAACTGAGCAAGTCACAAACAATCAGAAAGCTTCCTTTTCCTTTCTCATAACTAAAACCTCTCATTATCCAATTATAAAAATTCGATAATGTTAGATAAGTAAATCCCACAGTATTTAATACACCTGCAATAATCAAATGCATAATAATCCAAGAGATTAAAAGAACAATATAATCCAAGGAATTTAAACACAAACGAGAATCCATCCCATTTCTGTTTATCCGACCACAATCAAATGACGTCCTCCGAAAGTGGTAAGTAAACAGTAATAAATACTCATGCCCAGAGAGGAAAACCAAATGAGTCTCATTCCTCGAGTCTATCTAAGTATAATCTGGTTCAACGTGATCTCATGATAACCACGTCGTGCAAAGTATATGTCACTCTAGCCCATCAAGCATAATATAGTTCTACCTTGTATGCACAGTCAGGTAAACACTATATAGTTATACCCATACATACTTAGGTAGCATAATATACCCTGTACATATAGTAAGGTTGACACTATATAGTTCTACCCTGTACACATAGTTAAGTAGACACTATGAGGAGACTAGAATTGTCCTTATCCTCCCCCCGTGTATGCATGCACAACAAATAATGCAATATCAAGGACTAATGAAATTTATGCAAAATTATAATCATACAATGTAAAGGTTGCTATGAGATTTGCTTAACCTTACAAATGCGATATCGCAACTCCCTTGTGCTTTGAGTCACTAAATTAGTCCACATGAGATTCAAATTACGGTCCTACAATCCATTTATAGGTCCGGTAAGATTCCAAAACCATTCCATAAGTTTTTTCAATTAGTTGTAGTTTAATTGACCTAATTGTGTCCTGAAACCCCTAAAATACTTCCAAAATAAATTCTCCAATTCTTGGATTTTATTTTTGACTCAAAATTATTATTCAGCATGGAAGATTACATTGTCTAGGTTTAAATATATTTTTTCTAATTTATTATATATTTATCGCTCCTATATCGACCCAAAACCCAAGAATCCCTCCAAATCAACTCCTTGGATGTCTGGATCTTAATTTTGACTCCAAATTGTGGTTCAGATTCAAAAATTAACCTAAACTAGGCTTTTAAACAATCTTTCAAATTTTTGGACATTTTCAAGTATCATAACAAGTATTACGAGGAAAACTCGGTTATATATCCTCGAGAAAATTTCGAAATCCTCACTTTTCATAGAAATACAAAGTTCTATTTATTTAGTCCAAAATATTATTTTTCTGATTTTTTCTTATTTTTCAACATTTTCTTTTTATTTTTTATTTGATTGGAAAAAAGCTTTGGGCTTGAATCGAGCCGAACCGGGTTTGGCTCAACCGATCCGGGCCCTCCGTTTTCTCCTTTTTGATGCTTTGTTCTTCAAATAAAAAAAACCCTTTTTTAAAAATTCTTGGATTTAGGTTTGATCAAATCCAACCCTAAGTGACGTTTGGGCAAGGGTCCTCTTCATCAAAACAACATCAATAACACAACGACAACAACACAAACATCCACGAGACAACAAACAACAAGTTCACAATACAACAACAACGACTACCATTGACATCAACTAACATACAAACAAACACACACACACACACTCACCTTCATCGCCTCTGTCTTTTAGTCTTTTCCCGGTCTCCCTCTCTTGTTCTCTCTATTTTTCGATTTTTTTCTCTTTTCTCTGGTTCGAATCAACAAAAGCGGTGTTTGCGTGTGTCAAGTTTTAAAGATAAATATGAGTTTCCTCGAGATTTGTATTGCACAAATCTCGAGGCAAATCTGAAGACTTTTTTATTATTTTGATCTTTCTCGAGATACATGTTTCTTATCTCGAGGTCAATCTTGTAGCTATCATTAAGATATTCACCACTGACCGCCTTAAACAAAACCCATTGTTCATTTCCTCGAGATACGCTATACGTATCTCGAGGTAGATCAAATGGCTTTATAAAAAACAATGCAATCACATCCATGCACCACTTGATTCTCCTTAAGATGAGACTGCACGCATCTTGATGCAAGGACAAACTTCTCCATCAGCCGACATTCAACCATCCTTCTCGATGCTTATGCAATGCGTATCTCGAGGCGAATCCAATGATTTAAATAATTTAAATAAAACTATAGGTTATATATATCAATTATATATGAACATATATGCCTACGTATTTTCTCACCTATAAATTCACCACGCACGCCAACGACCACCCTCAAATGTGCATACTATTGTACGTCCCACATTGTCACCCTTGGCTCCGCGTGTCACTAGGCACCTACCAATTTATTAGTTATTTTATTTAATTTCATGATTATCTCTTATTTTATTTCCAAATTAAACGTTGAAAAATACCTCATTTCCACAAAAAATTGGAGAATTTACTAATGCATTCCGAAACTCTAGGACAACTCGTCTCGCATGCATATCGAGGCATGGGACCAACGTTGGCTCATTAAATTTATTTGAATGTAAAAATTCGAATTTTCAAACTTAAATACAATTATTTTTTGCTAAATTCGAAACGATAGTTTAATTCAACATTTTAACTCTCTCGCGATACATTTCGATCTATATCTCGAGGCAAAACTCGCGAAATATCAAATTTACCCGATCAACTTGAATTTCTCAAAATAAAATAATATGTAGTACACAACACTAGGCACACATCACACAATAATAAAATTAATTAATAATCTCAATTTCATCGATCTTTAACTATTGACTCGTGGTCAAAACCATAATTGGTCTTCGTTAATCCCTGATTAGCGGTAATTATCGGTTTAAAAATTTTGAGATTTGACAATTTCAATTGTTCAATAATCCACTTTCTAGTAGGAATGACATTAGCCACCATTTCTTCTTCTTATTCTTCAATAGTCTTATGAACCTCCTTATTTACTCTATTTAAGTGTCTTCCAAGTTATAGGTGTGTTTTGTTTATCATTGAATAAAGCATTAACTTGTGCTTGATTAGTAGGAGCAACATTTGTTTGAGTAGGTGCTTTAGCTTGACTACTCTGTTGAGTACTTAACCAATTTATTTGTAAATTAATTTGACTTAATTGATTTTTCAGTTCATTAATAGTAGCATTAGTCTTAATATGATTTTAAGAAATCTTTGTATAGTTTTGACGACTTTGACTCATAAAGTTATGTAGGATTCGTTTTAAATCTGGATTCATGGGTTGAGTTTTTGTTGAGCCTACTGATTAAGTGCAGGTTGTATCTGAGCTCTTGGTCTATAAGTATTATGATTCTGATTTTGAGGATCATAACTAAGATTTGGATACGGTCTTCTAGGATAATAAGTATTATTATTATTATTATATTAATTTCTTGGGGGACCAGAAAATTGATTTATCATTGCATTAACGTCTCCAGTATTTTTTTCATGTAGAGTAGGACACGCATCTGTAAGATGTGTAACCTCATTACAAAATCCTCAAGCATTAACTTGATTAGATTTATCATTAACTAATAGGTTAACCATCTTAGATAATTCATAAATTTTATCATCAAATGCATTATTTCTTTTATCATCCACTTCATAAAGATTTTTTTTTGAGGATTCAACCTTTTTGCTGTATTGCTTAGATTGTTTTGCCATTTTATTAATTGCTTCTTTCGCTAAAGTAGGTGTTGTTTCAAATAAAGATCCACTACATACTGTGTCTAATAACCTTTGTTCAAAGTGATTGAGTCATTCATAAAAATATTCTAGTAAAGCTCTTCGTGTATATCCATGTTTTAGGCAAGAATAAATTAGTCTTTGGAATCTATCCCAAAACTCATGAAAGTTTTTATCATCTTTCATTTATGCAACTGTGATTTGCTTTCTATAAGAATAAAATTTTCTAGCAGGCATATATTCATCTAGGAAAGCTTCTAACATTTGCATCCATGTAGTTATTGAATCTTATGGGAGGTAGAACAACCAATCTTGTGCTTGATCTTTTAATGTAAAAGGGAAAGCCTTAAGTTTGACTTATTTTAAAGTACCTTCTTTTTGTTTCATCCCATTAAATTTATGTTGATACTCTATTATGAATTTCTGTGGGTCTTCATTGTCTTTACCATAGAAATTAGGTAAGACACTAATAAATCCAAATCTAAGTTCAAATTTAGGAAATACATCGAGGTATACTATACACATAGGCTCATATGCTGTAATATCTTGATTTGCTTGTCTAAAAGTGAATTCTCTATTATCGTTATTATTATTGATAACTTTGTTGTTGTTGTTATTATTATTATTATTATTATTATTAATGACATTGTCATTAATATTATTATTGTTGTCTTCCATCCTATTAGCTAAATGTTCTTTAAGTTGTTGTTGTTGTCTTAAACTTCGATTAAAAGTTTTATCTATTTCAGGATCAAACAGATGTAAGGATCATGTAAAATTAACACGACGAAGTCTCTAGACTATACAACGTCTAAAATCCTTAGAAATAATTTAAAACTCATCGGCAACGGTGCCAAAAATTGACACGTGTCGAACGTGCACAATAGTTTCCCATATTTTCCTATTATTTATAGGTGTGGTAAATGAGATATCATCTCCACAAGGATTTTTCAAATCTGAAAGGAAATTATTTTTTTCTTGTTTTTATTAATTTAGTTAGTCTAATTAAATGGGGATTTAAAATATTAATTAACTAAAGCCTATAAATACTAACTTAATTTAATAAATTAACTAATCTAATTTAAACAATGCAATGCAAACTAAATTAAACTATACTCAAATTAATATAATTCAAATATCGTAAACAAAACCCCACTAAACAATGTAATATACTTGGATTACTTATAAACACCAAAACATAACATCACTCCATACTATAGTTATAATCATAATACATGGAATCTTGTAATCATTAAATCCTATTTCATAATAAGTAGATAGCATTTAGCCAGCCACTGATTTTCCTATATACAATGAAAATGCCACATTCTTATCATTGTAAATCTACGCATTGGATAAAACGCAACACTGTAGAAATTCGAATAGCATTAGACTCAATGAAAATCATGCCTAATCTAAGCCAATATAAACCGAAGCTGCATAATAAATAACTTAGAACACAATCATCTAGAACATCCACTCAGGAAAAGGCTCTATCGATTAATCCTAGTTACTACTTCTATAATTGTTGTCAATAACTATAGATATAGATTCAGAATTAAAACACATCATAACTCATTTGCAACTATGCATGCAATATCAATTTTCTTTAGTTGTAATACGCAAAAACAACTTATTAAATATGCGATTGACTTGTACGAATAGATTTAAAACATTAAGTTCATGATTCCTTAATTGTAACTATCTAGCAATCCAAATTATACACATGTCTAGGATTTGTTTAGATTTATATTTGCTGTAAATAAACAATGCAAATATATAAGTAAAAGACATAATGAATAAATAAATACCTCAAAATAAATCAAAGCCCTAATGTATATTTAAGCATCAATTAGAAATATAGAATAGACAATAGAAATAATGTAGAGCAAAATGAAAAGAGAGTTATTTGGAAGCTCTTTGGTCTTTTTTTATAGTCTCCCTACGTATACATATCCTTGATAAACTCAAATTCTTCATATTAATCTTAAAAACTCATAACTGACCTCGGCGATTTGTTAGAAATTTCTACTTTATACACAAATTGCTAAGTAAATCACTAGAAATGATTCTCAGTGCTCTACCGATTCAGCTAGTGATTTCTAGTTCATTCTCCAATTCGCTATGGATTCATTGACACTTTCCTGCTGCCGATGTAGGTGGAGATTCCTAGTGTAATTACAAATCGCTGGGTAATCGCTGAACTCCTTTCCCAGTTGACTGTTTTACTCTTTTTCTTTTTTCTTCTATTTCTTCATTTTCTTATTTAACTCCTAAAATCACAAAAATAAGAGAATACCTAATGTAATATAATCATTTATATATAAAATCAACCTAAACTACACTAAAAAATGTGTATAATCAGTGATTTGTTAATAGGGTGAAATAGTAAAATCACCAATTAAAGAAAATGCTGAAGGATATTTCAAGATAGAATCCAACACTTCTTAGTGTCTTCGATACCTTAGTTACAACTTTACAATCCCAAGATAAACCAAAACTGAAACATAACCTTCTCAACTTGCTTTAAACTAATTTATGAGACTCTCATAACCTTTCAACATTATTTCATTACCTACACTCACCCAAAAATCCAAAAGAGTAAATATAAACAAATTTACAACAACGAATATTAAGTTAAACATTCACAAATATCTTAGGGATTTTCTGTTCTTCCTTGTCTTAACGTAGAACCTGACATCATAAAAAACAACTCGAATATGTCAAGTAAATAAACTCCTACATTGCTCTGTACTCCTATAAAATTTAGTCCGAATACATGGACATATGTTATTGCATTTTCGAATAACAACAGATTTATATCACTACATGAATCCCTCATTTTTAGTTTGATTCTCACTAATAGGTTGGCCAGCCCAAAAGTGAACCTAAAACTGTACTATAAGTTCAATGCATGCTACCCCAGAGTCGACATTACCCTTCTTAGACGCATGCAATACGTTTAATCTAGAATGGAGCACCTAACACTCTTACGACCAAAACAAGGGCAACTTTATCCGAATGCCATGTATGCATGACTAGTCAAGAATGCGAAATTCAATGCACACTAAATACAATCGCTGGTACATCGATAAATTCCATAAAAAGTAAAGACCACTATATGGTTTACTTACAACTAACTAACTTGGAGATTAATTTTAAGGGTTCTCATAACGTCATATTACCTTGAAAGTAGCTCCAATAGCTTCCCCACATACCCAATTATAATATGGGTTAGTGTTCAAGTGAAACAAAATAACGAAACCCCATGAAACAACGACAGAAGTATGCTAGATAATTTTTTTCAAAAATAATAGTTTACAATAACTTCAAGTATCTTTCAACTAGCTAACTCGGGGTACCTTTCTAATCTTGAAAACCTTAACGCTTTTCATATTGACCAAAAGGAACTTGCAAAGCTCACTTCACAATTTCCATAAACTTCAAGAACACTCAAATCGGATCACAAACAGAGAAGTTATGAATTTTCCAATATTACATGTTGATTATAGAAATTTTATTAATTTTGAACTAACAAACTTCCCCAAATTAATATTTTCATAATTAAATCCTCAAAACTTGACCCCAAACACCAGAAAATCACTCAATATCACATTTAAAATATATTTTCATAGCACGTGGATTCAATTTAGATAAAAACCAATAGTTCAGTTCATCAAAAATTCCAATGGAAACCAATTTCAACAATAAAACGTCTTCAAAATAGTTATCAATTGAATTGCATCAATTCACTTCACTTCACCGAAACCCTAACCCACGTCGATGGGGTTTATTCCAAATTTGTGCAAATAAACTCAATACATCAATTCACAATAATCCCTACCAATTCCTATCAAAAACTCGTGAATAAAATTGAAAAATAGTAAGAGTTTAAATTGAATCGTGGAAAATGCCCTGAATTAAGAATTTACCAAATTATAGGTCGATTACCCCATCTTCGCTGTGCAAACATTGCTTGAACTAACTTTCACGGGACGCTCTACATTTTTGCAGAAATAAATTAGGCAAAAATAAGATGTTGATATATCACAAAGCGAGAACCCGAGTTTAGTGGGTCAAGGAAAAACGTTCCATTAAAATGAAACTAAACATTTTTTTTTTGTTTTCTCTTTTATATTTATATATATAAACTTTCAGCTGCTTTTCAACAGCTTAATTCCTTTTTATTCATTAATTCTCGAAATCCCTATTTTGACGTGCTTTATCTTCTAGTGCTCGTTTTGGATCCGAATTTTTAACAAATTGAGCAAATCTCTTGACAAACAATCCAACTCCATAAAACGTCCATACTTTACTAAACTTGCACAAATTTAGACCTAATCGTAACCTCGACCACTGCTAACTAACACGTAACTCGAGGCAATGTGATGTGCCAACTTTGTTCTCATTTTTTATTACCACCAATCCCAACTTGCACGTAAACGGAGGCAAAACTCTCACATGATACATAACATTTTTTCTAGTTTTTGAGCAACTAATGATTTTTATTTTACTTATGCCCTTCAGACACACACTTACAACTCCAATTATGAAAAATTGAGGATACACCTCAACACACCTTGAGTTCACGACAAAACAATATATAATACACTTAATTGGCATTGATCAACGAAAAATAATTTTTTCCTTATAATCTTCAGTCCGTAATGCGTGGGTCCCATCTTGGATACTTAGATTTCAATTAAAATTTGAATTTTCTTAATTAGCCTCCTAATCAAGTTTATGAAATTCTCAGATTGCAAAATTAGTTGTTTTATTAGTTAACTTGGTGATTTTAAATTTTTAACAAGTCATTTAAAAGGAAAGTACTATTCAAGTTAGCAAAGTTTTGGAACTTATTAGTTCGTTATAACTTGATTAAATAGAGCAAAAGTCTTTCAAAGCATGCATAAAAGTAGTAAATTAGATTTTGCATAATTGAACAAGCCTATAGTGTGGAAACCCAGCATGAGATACCATATATATCATAAGAAAGGCAACAAGTACAAAAATGTAACATATTTATATGTATCAAGTACACAAGTCCTCCCAAAATCCCATAATAGTAATAAATACATAATAACCAACACGTACGCAAAAGCTGATGGGGGGTTCTACTAGATCAAAGGTAGTCGCTTAAGACCTCCTTACCCTGACTCGTTGTAGGATCTACAATTTTTCACCAAAAGTAGCAAATTCCACTAAATAAATCCCAAAGAAGTTTGGTTAATATTCCAAATAAGCAATGAAGGGGCTACAAGATATGCAACTATAAATAATGAACTTGAAAGGTAATCGTATGAAAATAATTCGTAGGAATCGAAGGACAAGAGTGTAATGTCATGTCACGTCGAATCGGGGGTTCGCTTCATTGAACCCAATGGGCCTTACTGGCGAATAACTTACGCTAGCTTCACACGGTCGACTGAGATTTATCAAATGGCCGATAGTTATACTCCCATCAAATCCCTCTCGAGAAGGGGTCAATCACGAGATTAGTCTCACTGCCAACCCTTCACATACCTTACCGACTTTGCAGGAGTAACATCAAGTGCATTTTCCGACAAGGGCATACTAGTCAAGCTAAACTCAGCGTAGTGAGCCTCGAGTGCGTAGACATGCCATGCCCGACCCTATCGAGGAGTGACTCGACACTAATAGGAATACATTATCAACAATGGGAATCACTACAATAGCACAATAAAAATTGATGTTTAAATTATTTTTGTAAAAAGAAATGAATTCTAATGGAAGTCCTTGTGGGTTTAGTTACCTCAAACAATCACACATACCTTTTCGAAATGCCTCGCTCATGCCTAGAAATGCGAACCAACACCCAACTATAGTAGCCTAAGTCTCAGGTGTACAAATATATTATTTTAAGTGTTTTAGAGTCTCCTTAAGTTTGTTTGTAAGGTGCAACCAAAATAATTCTTTTAACCCAATTGTCGAGTGGTGGCACATTTTACAAGTTATAACTTGGTGCAAAACCATCGTAAAACCTCAAAATTCAACTGCCTACCCCTTTTCCTATGTTTTATAATTTGTGTACTATTTTTATAGTTTTCTCCATAATTTTTATCCATTTTTTGTAATTTATTTTATTTAAAATGATATTTAATTAGTTTTTTTAAGTTTTTAATAATTTTTAATAAATCATAATGGGCTGGGCGTCGTGACGACCCAAACCTCTAAATAGGGCACCGCTCGGTATATTCTCATCATTAAGCCATAATCCAGCTACGTAGTGTTAGGTTTTTGTAGTTTAAAACGCAACATAAATCTTAAGTTTTTTATTTTTGAAACTCCTACAGGTTCAAATCTGAATTTCATTGATCTGATTAACAATAGTTAACCGTACCTCAATCGCTAGTTTGCTTCTCTGTGTTGATCGATGTTTAAGACATTTCCAGATATGGATGTCCTCTATCAGATATCCACACATGAACGTCGATCGAGATTCAGAGTGATAGCCCGAGAGAGAACACAAAAACAATTTTATGTTCTCCCTAAAAACTTAAGAACGACTGAGAACCTAACTCGTTTTCTAAAAACAAAAATTAGATTCCTACCCTAATTCCTCATAATTGTGAATTCTCTTAACACACTTATTTATACAACCTTTCTATAAAGCCGGGTAAGTGAATTTCCATTATACCCCTACTTAAAGTGGTATTAATATGACACATCATAGAGATATTTATGTTACACATTTTATCATATAAAACTCAATGTTCCAATTTATTTAGAATCACTCAAAACCATTCTTTGTGTGTGACCCAACAAGTTCATACAACTTTGGCAGTAATCTAAAACCATTTTTGGTACACGAGTCATAAGTGGTCTCTAGCAAGGCAATATGACTAGCCAAGTTGCATGAAGATTAAAATAGATAAAACCTAGTCAATATTGCATATCATATCCTTTTATCGTACGATATCCATTTATCAAACATAAGGAATAGAAAAGTTGCCCTTAATGTTCAATCGTACTAACCTCGATCTCTAGGTAGACTTAAACCATCCAAGTGACATCGATCATATCAATTTACATGGAGCTGGCCATTTTTAGTCTAAAATATCAATAGATCCACTGATATCCATTTAAACAAAAAGGACAAATTATATCTCGATTATGCACCTACACACATTATTCGCATAATAACCAATCACAACCTTCATAATTGTCCGGTTAAATACAACGTTTGATTGTGTCAAATCACTATGATCTTAATGTTGAATAGTCTGGTAATCTCAAGTCAAAGGACTAAATTATATACCTATCATGAGTATCGCCTATGACTTATTTCGTGTGGTGTTCTTATAGCGGATCGGTCTAGTGCCTCGTTCCCTAACAGGTACTCATGACCTTGATTTGCATCCTTAAACGAATGATCATCACATGACGATCGATTAAGACTCCCAATAGTCTTCATTAATTATAGTTCTCAATATAATAGTTGACTAAGGACATTTAGGATGTTTCAATAAACGTTTATGGATACTATTGTAATGTAAACATGCAAACTAATTATATAACGAACAATAAATGAAATCCTCTATTTTATTAACCAAAAGAGTATTACAAACAATGTTTATAAGACTGACTAAGAGTATATGCCCTAATGTCTCCCACTTGTACTAGGGCCAATCATTCATGTATCTAATACCTAATTACCTAACATGACCATCATTGTTTTTGTGGAAGAGCCTTCGTCTATTGATCTGCAACATTATCTTCTGTAGGAACCCTACAAATCTTCACATTTCCCTTCTCAATGATTTCTTTGATGAAATGAAAATTTTTGAGTATATGTTTGGATATGCGGTGTGACCTCGATTCGTTGGCATATGCTATAGCCCAGTTGTTGTCATAATACAAGCAAATGTGGTTAGCAATACTTAGAACCATAGCTAGTTTAAAGATGATTTTTTTTTATCTAAACTACCTCCTTAGATGCATCAGATGTTGCAATGTACTTAGCTTCTATTAGAGAATCTACAACAATCTCTTGTTTCAAACTTTTTCGGTTCCATGCATCTCCATTCAAAGTAAACACATATTTAGACTACGATCTGAAGTCATCTATATCCGTTTGAAAACTTGCGTTTGTGTAACCATTTACAACAAGCTTTTTCTTCCAAACTTCCGTAGACCAAGAACTCTTTTTTAGTCCTTCTTAACTAATTTAGAAAGTTCTTTATGGCTATCCAATGACTCTCACCAGGATTTGATTGATATCTGCTTGTTGCCCTCAAAGCATATGATACATTAGGTCGAGTGCATAACATGACATACATGATGGATCCAATAGCTGATGCATATGGAATCATACTCATGCGTTTTCACTCCTCATTACTCTTACGAAATTGGGTCTTGCAGAGACTTATGACATGAGACATTGACAATGACCCACTTTTAGAGTCTTGTATAATGAGCTTATTCAACACCTTTTCCATATAAGCACACCAATTTAGACCAATCAAACTCTTAGATATATCTCTATGGGTCTTAATCCCATAGATATAGTCTACATCTCCTTAGTCTTTCATTGAGAAACACTTCTCAAACAAAGACTTCACATTCTGTAAGGTTGTGATGTTATTTCTAATGAGTAATATATCATCAATATAATGTACAAGGAAATAAACTACGCTTCCACTAACCTTTTTGTGTCCACAAGGCTCATCTTCATTCTAAATTAAACACAATTACTTAATTGCATCATCAAAATAAAGATTCCAACTCTGATAAGCTTGCTTTAATCCATAAATGAATATTTGAAGCTTACACACCTTCTTAGGATTCTCAGGATGGACGAAACCTTCAAGATATATCATATACATGTCCTCAAGTAGGTTTCAATTAAGAAAAGTTGTTTTTACATCCATTTTCCATCTCATAGTCATAATATGTCGCAATGGCAATTAGAATTCTAATGGACTTAACCATATTTACATGAGAAAATGTCTCATCATAATCAAACCTTGACTCTAATTTAAACCTTTTGCTACTAGCCATGTGAGAAGTGATTACTTAGACTTATATATAGTACTAGTTTAGTAGCATATTTGATATAAATATCCCATAATGAGCTTAAATTAATGGTATTTAAATATTTTCAGGGACAAAAGGTATAAAGGAGACAAATAAGTGATTTCGTGAAGAAATGAGGCTAAAATGCATAAAAGTAGAGTTAAATTTGTGGCTAACACACTTGACGTCGTTGGAAAAGGCTATGGAAAAGGCTAGATAGTGTAGGCAAGGCATGGAGAAGCCAGAAGAGAAGAAAAAGTGGATCATTGATGGAGCAGTCATGGCACCGTCATAAGAGATGACGTCGGGGAGGTCTACATAAGGCGCCGAGTCTCCTGAATGAGGAAAACTGCACAATAAGTGTCCAAATCTATTGTGGCACCGTGGCTTTACACACATAGCGTCAGATCACCTATGGACTTTGACGAGACAAAGAAAATAGAAATTTAGAGTTCTATTTCGTGTGGAATCTTCTACTAATGTTTCTAAATGTTTTCAAAATTGTCTTAGGAGTATAAATAGGTATTAGAACATTGTAAACTCACCAATTGTGATTAAGAGTAATCAATTATTATAGATTATCATAGTTTTACTTTGTTCTTGAGTATTAAAAAGAGTTCGAAGGAGAAGACATTTAAAGACTCTAGGTATGGTTATTCAGTAACGTATTATTGATTTATTGAAGTTATTCAATTATATATTTGATTGCAATGAATACAATAATATGCATGTTTATTTTAATGACATGTGAGTAGTTCATTTATCTTAGGGATTAATGAATCCTATGGTATGAATGCTATGTTGAAGAAGTTATGAGTGGATTATAAAGTTAAAAAGTGGAATGATAAGAATTTGTATTGATTCTGGTTATAATGCTACGAACATCTTGATCACATATTTGTTGATATTATGTTTTAGGAGTTATAATGGCCATTGAAGCTTTTAGCCGGATATGGACCGTACAACTGTAAAATAAGTAACATCGATAGATAGTTATTGATTAGGGATGCTCATATAGTAAAATTAATTGGTTATGAGTCTAAGGATTTGGAACTTAATCAATGTGGAACTTATGTTATTCACACCAATATGTGGAGTTCTGGTTTGGACATCAAAATCTTTTTCGTCACGATTGTGGGTTGAAGTTGATTTGAAGGAAATTTGTGTATTTTAATTAAGCATTGTACACACATAATGAAGATGAAGTGAGTTGAAATATATACTTATTCATTACCTAGGTGAAGTTGTGAACTAAGATCTTATTAATATAATAGTACAATTATTTGCATTGTTTTGATAGAATAGAATAGTTTAGTTATAAACAAATTAAAAAAAGAATTCCTTAGCAATAAAATAAATTTAACTAAGTATACTGAGTGCAATATACCTTTTCCTGAGGATGATATACGTAATCAACATAAGTTGATCATATTATTACTACAATCGAGCCGTTATGCTTGTGGCCACGATTAAGTTTTTAGTGCCATTGCCGGGGATAGGTAGCCACTCTAGTTTAGTTAGTTTACAAAATTTTTAAGTTTTATTTACTTTCAAGTTTATAAAAACAAAAGAAAGAAAAAAAGTTTTGAGTTTCAAGTTTGACAATCTGCACTTGATCTTTTTGTTATCTTTTAAGTGAGAATTAGTGCAGGCATAGTAAAAGAGAAAAGGACTTTATGCTTAATGATCCTGAGATTGACATAACCAATAATGGAAAGAAAATGAGAGGAAACAAGATGGCGAAGGATCAATGCGAAACCAACATCAGGGCCGAGGGAATTACCAATGTGAAGGTGATATGGTAGTGCAGGACAAAGTGCGGGGACATATATGTCTTCATCACTACTTCAAGCCAGAAGTTCAAGAGACTTACAATAGAGTGATGAGCTTTCCAGCAAACACCACCAATTTTGAACCGAAACTGTCTCTAATCAACATGGTGCAGAATAACATGTTCAACGGGCTAGCGAGTGAAGATCCTGTTGCACATGAAGAGAATTTCTTTGAGAAGTGCAACACCGTGGACATGACTAGAGTTACAAAGGAGGTGATCAAGATGAGACTTTTCCCATCTTGATTAAGTAGAACAACCAAATCCTGGTTCTAAGGAATGAACGCATGGAGTATGACTTCATGGGCGAAAATTAATGAAAGATTTATGGACAAGTTTTTTCCCCCATTGAAGGTCACCAAAAGGAAATTAGAAATCAATTTATCCAAGCATGAAGTTGTTGAGTCTCTTGGTGAGGCTAGGGAATGATTTAAGGAGATTATGAGGAGATGTACAAGACATGGATATGTGAAATGGGTTCAATTATAGATTTTCTACTATAGGATGAATTACAACACCAGAACACTAGTACATGCCCTAACAGGTGGTTCTCTACTAACCAAGGATGAGGATGAAACACTAGATCTCTTAGATTTTATGTCTCTGAACTGTGCAGCCGGTACTCAATCCACAGTGAGGAAACCAGTAAGCGTATGTTAAATTGATTTGCAAGCTGCGATTATGGCACAACTATCCAACTTGAGCAGTCAAATGATGAAACTTCAAATAGGACAACAAGGTCCACAAGTGCAAGCTATATATCAACCTGTTAATCACCAAGCCATGGTGTTTAATGCAATGGACATGCAACAAGGAATGGAGCTTGAAGAGATGAACTTCATGATCAAATAGAGCTACGTAAACAACTTCAAGTAGAGAGGAATACCTCCTTAAAGGTTTTATTAAGGATACAACAACCCCAACGTTTTATATGGAAATCTTGATAACGTACTAAAGTTACCTCCGGGCTTTTATCAATAAATTCAACAAGGGAAGCTAGGACACAGCGAAAAGATGACTTCATTGAAGTCAATAGAGAAATTGTTGCACACCATCGACATGAATAATAGGGGAAGCAAGCTATGAAGAATATGGATGATGAGAGATCACAATCCATCAAGAACCTGGAGAAATTGATTGGTCGACTAGCCATTGCTTTGAATTAAAGGAAGGAAGGATAGTTTCCGAGTAACACTATCACAAATCCTAAGGAGAATGTTAGTTCTATCACAACAACAACAAATGAGCCAACGCACGAGCAAGTGATGTACATGGCAGAAAAGGTTAATACAATGGCAGCTAAGGAGATAGAGAAACCAGAGAAAGTGCAACAAGTAGTGGTTTAGAAGGAGGCATCATGGTTCCCAAACTATTTCAATTACTTAGCACGTGGTATGTTTCCTCTAGATTTAACAAATTTAGCAAGAAAGAAATTACTGAGTGATGTGAATTCTTACTTTTGGGATGAGCCATATCTAATTAAGAGATGCAATGATGGGTTAATTCGATGATATGTAGAAGAGGAAGAATTTTCAAGCATTTTGAAAAGATGTCATTCATCACCATATGCGGGACATTTTAGAGCATAAAGGATGACAACTAAAATGTTACAATGTGGATTCTACAGGCCAAATCTATTTAAGGATTCTTATATTTTTGTGAAAACTTGCAATGAATGCCAAAGAACAGAAAATATCTCGAGAAGGTAGGAGTTTCCATAAATCACTTTTCAAGAAGTTGAGCTATTCAACGTATGGAGAATATATTTCATGAGACCATTTCCTACATCAAATGGAAAAGAATATATATATTATTAGTAGTGTATTATGTCTCCAAATGGTTGGATTTCATAGCAATCCCAACGAACGATGCAAAAGTGGTCATTAAATTCATAAAGAAAAACATCTTCTGCCGGTTCAAAACACCTAAAGCATTAGTTAGTGACACATATCGTTACAGGTTGATGTATGGAAAAGCATGTCATTTACCATTAAAGTTAGTGCATAAAGCATACTGGGCTATAAAAAACTTAACATGAATCTTCAAGCTGCAAGGAAAGCTAGATTACTTTAATTGATGGAGCTGGATGAGTTTAGGTTGGATGCATACAAAAATGCTAAGTTATATAAAGAAAAATCAACGTAGTGGCATGACTAAAGAATTGAACACCGATCTTTTAAGCTAGGACAACTAGTCTTGTTATACAACTCAATATTGAAACTATTTTCAGGTAAATTAAGATCACGATGGTCAGGACCATTCTAGGTCATCGCTACTTGTCCTTATTGGGTGTAGAGTTAATGAGCAATAGTGGTAAGACGTTTATAGAAAATGCCCAAAGGGTTAAGTTGTTTTATTGAGCGGAAGTGAGGCAAGATGATCTTGAATGATTCAAGCAACAAAGGATCAATGCTTTGAAGAAGAACGAGAAGGGGAGGAAATAATGGAGAGCTAAGAAACAAGATGAAGAACCTTCTGAAAAACCACCGAAAGGAAATAGTATCAAGGTTGTTACAAGAAAGCCTGAACCAAAATTCTAGTTCACACCAAGACTTCAACCAATCAAGAGGAGAGATCCTGGAGATATATGCATACCATTTAGCATTGATGGGAACCAATTCAAAACATCTTGTTTGAAACGGGAGCCTCAATCAATGTGATGCCTATAAAGGTCATGTTACATGCTGATTTAAAGATCAATTGTCCCGATATAATGGAGTTGCAAGTAGTTGATGTTAACTTGGTACCAACAATAAGGAGAGTCTTAAATGTGCATATGAAAGTGGGTATATTCACATTCATCACAAATTTTGAGATTATGGATCATAACATAAATGATAATGTAATGTGACTATGAAACTTAGGCGGCTATTCTTGAACATTGTCAATGCGGTCTTGCACATGAGGAAGAAAATGATCACAATGAGTATCAAGGATGATGCTGATGCCGAGAAGATTTTATTTGTTGAAGGGCAAGAAGTACATCTGATGCGCAATCTGTAAGTATAACGAATTGCTTGTAGTAATAGTGTAATCAACTTATGTTGACTACGTATATCGTCCTCAGGGAAAGGTTTTTGCACTAGTTGGTTACCTATTTAGTTTTGAACTATTGCTAAGGAAATCCCTTTTTAAATAGTTTTATACTAAATTACTCTATCTAACAAAAAAATATAAAATTTATTTTGGCTCTTATATTAAGGATATCTTCGTTGACAACTTCACCAAGGTAATATAATACTATGCTTTTCAACCACTCTTACATCTCAATATGTTGCGTGCAATGCCTAATTAGAATAGACAGATTTCCTTGAAATCTGCTTTAACCCACTGTTGTGATGGAAAAGATTCTAAAGTGAAAACTAGAACTCCACCTATCTGTGTAAATAAAGTAAGCTCCTTATTGCTTTGAAGTCCCAAATATTTAGATTCATAACCAATTAAATTTACTATCTGTGCCTCCCTAATCAATAATTATCGCTCAATGTTGTTTATTTTATGGTTGTACCGTTCATGCCCGGCTTAAAAGCTTCAATGTTTATGATAACTTATGAAACCTAATATCAATAAACACGCGATCAATATGTCTAAGCATTAGGTTCATAATAAATACAAACTCTAACCATTACACTTTTTATATTCACTTTCTAATTATGTTCATAGCATAACATTCATACCATATGACCCATTAATTCCTACGATTGATAGACTACTCACACTTCATTGAAACACACATATTACAATTCATAATTGAAATTATTGAAAATCAGAGATGAATATAATTATATTACCTTCAATTAAACTAAGGAATCAAAACTTGAATTGCAAAAGTGGAGTCTTCAATGTTTTCTCTACATAAAACTTCTTAATACTCAAAATCAAAGTAAACCTATGCTAAAATACTCTAACGGTGCTAATGGTTGATATGTGATGAGTTTACCACGTCTTAACATCTATTTATACATCCAATTAACAAATTTGAAACCCTAGTTTACAATTTAACTCGAAATAAAACTTAAAATTTTTAATTTCTGCGAATCTGGCGCTGTCACTTATGCCTCAACGTCGTGTGTATTAAGCAAAGACGCCGCCTTCGTGTGCACTTATTTTGGCTCCGGTGACCTCGGCCTATCCCTATAGTATCCTGGCACCGTCCTTTATGCTCCACAGTGCAACACTTTGCCAAGCCCCGTTTTGATTTTTTCACTTGCTTTGCTCTCCCACGATGTGCCTTTCCTTCCCACGTTGTGTCTTAGCACTCCACAGCGCCAATATGTGTACCCACATCACCAACCATACTTTCGTTGGTTTTTGCTCTATTTCTTCTTGTTTTTGTTCATTTCCTTCCTTTATACCTTAATTACTTGAAATTGCTGTAACACCATTAATTAGAGCTCATTTAGGGATGTTTATACTAACTATAATACTTATCTAACCCTATATACAAGTCTAAATTATCACTTATCAAATACCTCCAAACATAGGATTTTACGCATTCTGAGCAAGAGTGTATTTTACTACGTCTCTTAATAACTAGTTCTCGCTCATTTTTCATTGTTCATGAAGTATCCTTTAATTCACTGAGCTTCAAGTTAATAATCCACTCAAGAGTTTTTCTTTGCAAAACTTGTTATTTTAAGAATTGTAGCTCTAACAACACATATAACTTCACTTTCAAAACACCAAAATAGACCACAACCAAGACCATCACTACTCACAAGTTTGTTTCAACTCAATACTCAAGTAGCAATTATGCAATCTCATGATTTCTCATTAAGCTCAAGAATTCTCAAATATGCATGTATCAAACTCATTTTTAGTAGACTATAATACTTCAAGAGTATATAAAAATTAACATAGTTGGAAAAGAAACTTAACTTAACTAGCTACTCGTACTCGAGCTAAATCTTTTATTTGAAGAGTTTTATTTTACTTCTGCCTTCTTTTTTTATTTTTCTTCATTTGTTTTCTTTTTCTCTTTTTATTTTTTTGTTTTTCACGGTCCCTGCTCCTTTTCCTATAGACTCCATTTTTCTTCACTTTTTCCAACCATCAAGTTTTATGCTCCGTTTCCTTTAGAACTTGTGGGATTCTCTTATATTTTCTTTTATTTTTAACACTCTTGTTAGCACTTCTCACTTTGACTAAATCAAGTAAGTTAACCCCAACCTTTCATGTAAAATGCCTATTTCTTCACGTTTTTGCACTAAGTCTTTATTTGCTTTGTATTATCAAGTAAGATTCACACTTATTATATAAACCTTAGAGATCTAACTTTTTCAACAAGAACTGTTCTAGTTTCTTGCTTTTGTTTCAAGTTCATGGTCTTCCCTAACTCTTGGTTTCAAATCATGAAATCACACTATTGTTGCTACATTTCATTATTTTCTTCTTCAAAAATTTAAAACACTCCATTGAGTTTCATATCAACAAGATACTTGTAATCTACTTATCCTCAATTAAAGGCATGATCCTGCAAATGAACTACTTATTCATTACATATACCTATATATAACATAATCTATAGTTCTTAAACACTCAAATAGTAAGTAAAATGAAAAATTTATACACTACCATGCTTTTCTCTTTAACTGCTTCAAAAATAAAATTTAAACGATCATACCTGTAGGGTTTATCCTTATTTCTCAGCCCATATACTCACTTCCGATATTGTAATGTAGAGTCGTTGTCCCCAAACGTAAACCAAAACTTATCCTCAAGGTTTAAAAATAGCCTGAAATATGAAAACACTAAAACATACAAACATATGTAATAATATAAGTTAGATAATAACCTAAACTAAACATAAAATTGAAACAACTCAATAATTAACAAAATATCCCAAATTTAAAAATAAATGGTATCAATGTACTCACATCTCCCCATGCCTTAATGACTCCTAATACCTTGACATAAGGACTGTGCGTCATCATCGTCATCTGTATCATCAGCTCCAACATAGGATGACGTCAAAGGACACTCCACCCTTTTGCTCTACACTAAATCTAAATCGAACACAAAAGCTAGTGCTGTTGGAAAACCAAATGACCTATTAGTAGGTCTCATACGCCTAGCCCCTTTCATATATAGCTATGTCCCTTTCATGATCAACAAATAACATTGATTACACTACCCATTCTGTTGGTATTGCTCTGTTTTCTCCATCCTCCTCATATCGTAAAACGACTGCCTGATACTACGCCCTGGTCTCTGGATACTGTCTCCTCATCTTAGCTATCCATAATCCTTGCTATCATCGAGTCAATTCCTCTGGTTGTGGTACCGGTACCCGTGATGGAGGTAGTGGTGGAAAAACCACAAGACCATCTAAGTCCTGCTCCCCAATTTGTGGGTCTATAAACTTGTAGCCTTTAGCAAATCCCTGCTATTGTTGCTCCTCCTCTCCATATCCTTCTTCTTCTAGCTCTTGGGCTAGGTCCCCTGCTACTGCTACTGCCTGATCGTCTTGCCTTTTTGCCAACAAGTCGGCCTCAAGTCTAGCTCCCTCGACTCACTCACACACACACATACACACACACTCTCTCTCTCTCTCTATTTTTCTCTCTCTCTATCTATTTCTCTCCTCCTTAGAGTCTTGAAAACTTGGTGGTGATTTCAATATGAGCATAAAAGCTTCATCAATGGTTCCTTAGGCCTTAATATCAATTTTTTTTTCATTTCTCAATGACATTCTGACCTTCAAGCACATTTGAGTAATCAATATAGTAAACAACAATTTGTTGTCTATTTTTGACACGATAGACTTCCTCATATTGTTGTAAATGTTCTCGCCAATATTGACTTCTCCATTCTTTGCAATCTCATAAAGAAATTTTACTTTCGGCTTTTTGATCTCACCCCGCTGAGAGGTGGGGTATAATGAAGCAAAGAGGAAATGTTGCCACATTTGGCAAACTTTCCTAAGACTCCCGTTCTATATGTGATTTGGCACATGCTGAGCTCCCATGACCTATCCTAGTTGTCCTTGGACAACCAATGCTCTTTCTATGGCTCTAAAAGTGTATAGGTTATAAGGTTTCTCATATAATTCATTTAAGAAAGTCGGTTTGGATCTAGGCAAACTTACGTACTCAAATTCATTAATGGTATTGATCTGACATATATTAAAGGGAACAAAAATCCCTCTCACCTTCACTGGCTCATTTTTTATAGTGAACTTCGCATTAGTATAAAACTCGTAAACAATCTAACTCACTCCATTAACTTCATTCTTTATATAATCTTGAGTGAGTTGCTCCCAATTTTGTTGCCTAATGAAGTTATTCACTCTATTATCAACTTGGCCGAAAAATTAATTTCTCTTTCACAAATGAACTCCTTATGTCGAATATCCTCATATCTATCCTACTCCTCTCTACTAATGAAAAATCTGGATTTAAATGGCCTAGGCTCCTCTGTGTTGAGATCTCTTGAGGTAGATTCCTCAAAGTCATTTGCTCTAGCTTGGCCAACTTGTTTCCTTGTTCTTGCTATTTCTTAAAATTTAAACAACACAACAACAATGTAACTAGGGTCTTCAAATCACCTAAAAATTAAAATTAATATCACATATATCATTCATATTCCAAATCATGCAAAAACATAGACAATGCCTCAATTAGTAACATTAATCCTCACATTCACATAATCTCGCTAAAACCTGTCCTACAACCTTAAATCCACGATTCATATAATTTCATCAAAATGTTGAAAAATTCAAAGCATAACTAATGAAATTGTAAATTTACCTCAATGCATGACTAATTTCTTGTGTAGAATACTCCTCGAAGTCTCTATCAATCTAAGCACATTTTCTCATAAACTAGAACCCTAGCTCTATTTAAAATCAAAATCCAAAAATCAAGCCGTAGCTTTCCAACTTGTGCTAATCCACAATGTACTTGCCTTTTTCACTCTCACTCACTATGAACTCTTTTATCTCATTTAGAAATGATCAAACTTTGGCTTTAGATGGATGTATGCTTAATGGTTGTGGTAGGGTTTTGGTGCAAGTGTGAAGAATAAAGAGAAAAAAAGTTTAAACCCCTTACAACGACACTGGTGCCATGCCTTATAAGCACGACATTGAAACAAGGCCACTACTGCATCGACGACACAATGGGGTGTTTTTATTCCTTTGCCTATTCGCCACATGGCGCCGTCAGTAACCCCCATGGCGCCATGGCTCATGGCCATGACATCGAGCTGTCAGTCAACATGCTTCGCTTATATTTTTCATTAATTTCTCTCCGACACTCCTTCGACTTTGTGTACCCCTCAAAAAAGATGTCGTGACCACATGAAATCTATGTAAATATAACAAATATTAAATCTTACTTTTGATTTGCCCAACAACTTATCTTCGCCATTTTGAACTCCTTCACTCTTTTATGCTCTATAATGAGTTAAAGAGACATTTCCATTTCAATGAATCATCACCTACCAAATGGTATTTCCTGCACATTAGATAAATTTTTTGAAAGTTAGAAACTATAATGTGTTAATTGTACTTACTAGATAACTAACTGAAATTGAAAACTTGAAGTTTAAAAACCTCTAGGCTGCTTCCCAGTAGCGCTTAGTACAACGCCATTAGACTGACTTATGCATCACGACTCTTGAATGATCATTGTGATACACCAAGGTTACTTTAATGATGTATCCATGTGATGTTCTTCACATCCTCAAATATTTTTATAGCATGTTACTATTTCTTTCAAAAACTACGTGTAATTTTGCATGCGTTGCCATCCTTTGACAAAAGGGATCGGTAAAATCTTCTTATATATCATCGCACAAATCCATATTTCCTCACCATTCCATTGTTCTTATAGTTCTTTTTGAAATGGCGTCTGTGATACTAAAAAATTGTTTGTCCCTTGTAAAAAATTCATACTGTGTGATCTTAAGTTTTCATTGCTTTTCACTTTCATTATCGTCTCTAATTTCTCTAGATCAACACTGCTATCATATTGCATAATATCTTTGAGATGAACTCCTCTTTAACATGGTCAAATGAATCATTTGGCCCTGAAGCATCAACAATGTTGTAATCCTCTCAATAGGGCTTCTCTACTTCTTCATATGTTTCATGATATGTTTCTTCGCTTAGTAACATCCTCTCAACTAGGTTATCCTCGGACTCAACCACAACCTCTTGTCTTGAATTTATAAATTTTGTAATTTCCTCTATATTTGTTTCCAGATTAAAGAACTCTTGATCATCATCTTCCTCTTTTAAATTAAATAATTGATGCAAAAATAGTTGACACTATGGCAAGAAAGGTAGACAGTGTGGGAGATTAAGGAACAACCAGGGAGACCGAGGAAAGGAAATAATAAATTAGCATGGTCGGCGTAGTGGCAACACCGTGGGTGATAAGGGATGGCACCAGGACAGGATATGCAGGGCGTTCAGTCTACTAAATAAGGAAAAATCAAACAAAGTGGCCGAATTTGTCACGGCACCGTGGCAATACATACACACATCGTCAAATTATAAGTGACAACACCGGGGCTGAAGAAAATAGAAAGTTAGAGTTCTATTTTGAGTGAAATTTTCTATTATGGTCTATAATAGTTTTTTAAAGTGTGTGAATAGTATAAATAAGTATTAGAATGTGGTATACAAAACCAATACCAAATATTAGCAAACATTATCATAAAGTAGCACAATTTTACTTTATTCTCGAGTATTAAGAAAATTTATGGAAGAGAAGACATTGAAGACTAACGTTTGGTGATTCGGGTATTGTTTTTATTGATTTAATTGAAGTCGTTTGATTATATCTTTGATTTTAATGAATACCATTATGTGCATGTTTGTTTCAATGAAGTGCCATCAGTTCATTAATCTTAGGGATCAATGGATCCTACGGTATGAATGTTATGCTATAAACATGAATAAATTATAAAGTTGAAAAATGCAAGGGTTAGAATTTGTATTGATTCTGAGTGTAATGCTATGAACATCTTGATCACGTGTTTTGTTGATAATAGGTTTTAGAAGTTATCATGGCCATTGAAGCTTTTAAGCCAGATATGGATGGTACAACCGTAAAATACATAACATAAATAGATAATTGTGGATTAGGGAGGAACATATAGTAAACTAAATTGGTTATGACCATAAAGATTTAGAACTTGAAGCAATGTGGAGTTTACATTATTCACATCGATAGGTGAAATTCTAGTATGCACATTAGAATCTTTTTTCGTCATGATAGTGGGTTGAAGTGGATTTGAAGGAAATCTGTTTATTATAATTAGGCATTGCACATACATAAAAAAGAGGAGAAAGTGAGTTGAAAAGCATAGTATTTCATTACCTAGGTGAACTTGTGAACTAAGATATTCTTAATATAAAAGTTTAAAATTAATTTACATGCCTTTGTTAGATTAAATAAGTTTAGTTTATAAACTAATTAAAAAGGATTTCCATAGCAATAGAGTAATTTTGACTAGGAAATACTGAGCGCATACACCTTTCCCTAAAGTTGATATCCGTAAGTTAGTCATACTATTACTACAATCGAGCCATTATACTAGCTACTACGATCAAGTAGCAATAACACTTTAAAAATACACTTTTCCTTGGGACGTGCAAAATCCTAAGTTTGGAGGCATTTGATGAGTGATTATTTAGATTCAATATAGAACTAGTTTAGTAGTATATTTGATATAAATATCATGGAATGAGCTTAAACTGACGGTATTTATGTATTTTCAGGTAGACAAGGTATAAAGGAGACTAACGAATGATTTCGTGAAGAAATGAGGCTAAAATGCACAAAAGTAGAGTTGACGCCATGGCTAACACACTTGACGTAGTGGGAGAAGGGTAGATAGCGTGGGCAAGGCTTGAAGGACCAAAAAGAGAAGAAGAAAATAGTAGTGACGGTGTAGTCATAGCACCGTGGGTCATAATGGACAGAGTTGGGGATGTCTACAAAGGGCGCCGAGTATACTGAATGAGGAAAATTGCACACAAAGTGTTCGAAATTGTTATGGTGCAGTGGCTTTATAATCACAGAGTCAGATCACTTATGGACAATGCCGAGACAAAGAAAATAGAAAGTTGTAGTTCTATTTCAGGTGAAATTGTCTACCTGGGTTTCTAATTCTTTTCCAAAGTGTCTTAGGAGTATAAATAGGTATTAGAACGTGGTAAACTCACCAATTGTGATTAAGAGCAAATAATTATCATAGATTATCATAGTTTTACTTAGTTCTTTAGTATTAAGAAGACTTTGAAGGAGAAGACATTAGAGACTCCACGTTTGGTTATTCGATATTTTATTATTGATTTAATTTTAGTTATTGAATTATATCTTTGGTTGCAATAAATACCATGATGTGCATGTTTATTTCAATGAAGTGTGAATAGTTCATTAATTTTAGGGATAAATGGATCATATGGTATGAATGGTATGCTAAAGTAGTTTTAAATGAATTATATAGTTAAAAAACACAATGGTTAGAATTTGTATTGATTCAAGGCGTAATTCTATGAACAAATTGATCACTTGTTTGTCGATATTAGGAATTAGGAGTTACATGGCCATTGAAGCTTTTAAGCCTCATATGGAAGCATGAATAGTAAAATACATAACATCAATAGATAGTTATTCATTAGGAAGCATGAATAGTAAACTTAATTGGTTATGAGTCTAAAGATTTGGAACTTAAAGCCATATGGAACTTACATTATTCACATCGATAGGTGGAATTCTAGTTTGCACGTTAGAATCCTTTTTGTCACAATAATGGTTTGAAGTGGGTTTTGAAGGAAACCTGTCTATGCTAATTAAACATTCCACACACAATGAAAAAGATGGAAGTGAGTTGAAAGGCATAGCAATTCATTACCTTGGTGAAGTTGTGAACTAAGATCTTCTCAATATAAGAGTAGAATTATTTACATTGTTTTTAATAGAATAAAATAGTTTAGTTATAAGCCAATTAAAAGGGATTTCCTTAGCACTGAACATGTGAACTAAGATCTTCAATTCGTTCTTCACATTAAATCCCCTATCTGGTATCAACTTCATATTCTTCTCTATAACATTCCTAAATTTTTCATAGGCTTTCTCATTCACAAAGTTTTCCTTCCTAAGAACATAATTTCTCTCCACCGTCGGTATCTCTTGTTCAACTTCCTTTAAGTATTGTAACTAAATGAAGAAGGTGGAGTATGTTCTCTTTGTGGTCTAATCCTAATTGTGTTAAAAGAGATTGATGTAGGTTGGATTTTAGAAACTTTAGGTTTGGTGTTTGTCTTCTCAACTAACTTTCCATTCTATTTCTCCTCTCTTGAACCTCTACCATTTCCAACTCTGGCCATTCGGACAAGTATCAGTAAAAGAATGAACCTAGTAAATCCATTTAAAACCAAATTTATTGAAAAAAATGTTTAGTAAAATTTAATTTATCTATTTAAAAAGAGAAATTCATCAGAAAAGTTGTTTTGAAATTGAGAGTTTGAAATTTATATGAAAGTTACCGATAAAACTTAATTGAGAAAAAAAAACTTTATATGTAATTCAAATCAATTGATAAATATTCACAAAACCCCAAACTCATTTGAAACTTAGTCTCAAATTAGCTTACGTATAAAATTCGATCCACTCACCATTGACAAGAAAATGGTTCAAAAATTCAATAGTAATAAACAAATCATCATATCACTCCCATACTATTATTATAATAGAAATCATTTGATATTAAAATCATTTTAGAGTAAAAATTTTGAAACTGGGCTCCTAACATATTAACAATAAAAAATCGATGAAAACAAAAAAATTAATCGATAAGAGGATAAGGTTTTACGTGGATTACCTTCTTGAGAGTTGTTCTTTCAAGTATGGAATTCAAAACTCTTCTCTAGAACACTCCTCCAAGCTCCAATTTGAAATCCCTTGTTTAAGCCCTATGTGGCTTTACACTCTTAAAACTCACCAAATTTTGGGTTGAATGTGTGAGGATTGAGGTATGAATCACTTAAATACACTAAAATTATGCTTTGAAAGGTTGAATCTAGTCAAAATTTGGTCTCTTTATTGAAAGGTTGCAATGGTTTATGAGTATGAAGGGTTTATATATGGTGATTTAGGGTCTCTATTTTTAAAACTCAAATTGATTCTCAACCAATCAATATTTAAGTGGATTCATTGAGAAATCGCTAACGAAATTGCTGAAAAAACCACTCTCAAGCCCTACATGGCTTTACACTATCAAAACTTACCAAATTTTGGGTTGAATGTGTGAGGATTGAGGTGAAAATCACTTAAATATACTAAAATTATGCTTTGAAAGGTTAAATCTACTCAAAATTTTGTCTCTTTATTGAAAGGTTGCAATGGTTTGTGAGTATGAAGGGTTTGAATGTGGTGATTTGGGGTCTCTGTTTTTAAAAACTCCAATTCATTCTCAGCCAATCATGATTTAAGTGGATTCACTGAGAAATCACCAACAAAATTACTGAAAATGAGCCTCAGTGGCTCAACGATTTGTCCAACGAATTTTATATATAAGCTTGAATCGGTAAGAAATCGCTAATTCAAAATTACACTGAAAACTCTGCATACTGCTGCTAATTTTCTTAGTGATTTGCAATACAAACTTGAATCGTTGGGAAATCGCCAGCCTTTTTTTACTATTTTTTCAATCAAATTGATTTTCCCATTTAATTATCACATATACATTCCATAAGATAGAATTATTCAAAATTTATAGAATTTAACTATGATATGTATTAAAATGATAATTTCATTATTATAAATAGCTAATTGACATAAAACAAATGCATAGTATAATACGGGAATAAATTGGCTCGATTAACCCTCCTTACATGAAATTATTCCGGAATTGAATTCCTAAAACATCCCCATTATAAGAGTCAAAAGTTGAGAGAATATAAAAACAACTAACTAATCCTAATACTAAAATTGGAAATAAAGATATAGTATGAGTTGCCTCCCATAAAGCGCCTTTGTTTACTATTGTTAGCTCGATTGAACCACGTAGTTCTAAACCGGTTCTATAAACTTAAGTGTAGGATTGTCCACTCTTGGGCCATTCATGAAAATAATTGTTCGGCCATGCACTCGAAAAGTAATTATCTTATTCAAAGTATTTGTGACAGCTTGCAAAATGGCTAAGAAAGGTCGTCCCAAAATTAATGGAGGATTTTCATTAATGAAGTGTGACATAACCAAAAAGCCTATGGGAATAATGTACTTATCGATTTGAACTGCTGTATTGGTGATCACACCTATTGCTTTTACTGAAAATTCCGCTTGGTAAAGTAACATTTTCGGAAACAAGTACATCCAATTCCAGTTGAGTGTGAAGAAAAAAATGAATTGACATGTAGTTTGCTTTAGAATTCGTATCACAAATAGCTTTAAAGTACCAAGCCCATTTGACCTTTATGTTTATATATATATATATCTCCTTGATCCTCGAGGTTGACAATTGCTGGATTCTTCTTTTTCATTTTTCTTATTCTTCATAGATTTAAATTCCTCTATATTATTATTCTCAACATTGTATAGTGGCTTAACCCTCCATTCTCGGGTTATTGTCTTTTGATTTGAAGTATCTTCAACTTGCTTATTCTTGGTCATAGCATTTTCATTTTCCATTATTACTGCATTAATAGCTTATGTTTTAGCTTCATGATGATTTAATTATAAAAACTCATTATCATTAGTTTGTTCATTATCAAATTCATCAGGATTTCCATAGATATCTTCATCATTGAAATGGAAAGTGACAATCTTGTTTCAGATTTCGTAGACATTGCTCTTTCAAAGATATCTAACTTTGTTTTAGCTGTTTTAAGAAATGGACTACCTAAAAGTATAGGTGGGGAATTAGATGATATTGAGTCTCTAATTTCCATGACATAAAAGTCAGCTGGAAATACTAAATCATTTACTTTGACTAAAACATCTTCTAGTAAACCAAAGGTTTGATAACCATATTGTCAGCTAAGGTAAGATTAATATGTGTATTAGTTAATGAACCTATATTCAATGATTCATATAGTTTAAGTGACATAACTTTTATTGATTCTCCAATATCACACATAGCAAAATCTATTAAAGAAGTTCCTATTGTGATAGGAACCCAAAAGATTCCTGGATCAGAAAATTTCTCAGGTATTTTATTTTTAATTAAAGCAGACACTTTTTGTCCTAAGTTTTCTCTACATTCTTCTTAACACTTATCCTTTGATTCAGAGAATTCTTTCAAAACTTCATCATAATTAGAAAATTGCATAATTGATTCCATCAATATTTTATTCATTTCTATTTTCCTAAACGCTTCAGATTGTCTTAATTGTTTTCTTCCTCCGTAGCATCAGCTAATTGTAGTGAACGATATAATATGAACACATATCTTCATTTAAATTATCAGAAATCTTATCATTTAATTCTGACTTTTGTAAAGATTTTTTATGTGCTTCAACTCTGGTTAAATGCCATAGGTATGTTTTTCCAAGAAAAGGTGTACATTTTTGTCTGACCCTATCTAATTAATACATATGACCGGCCTAGATTATCTTAATTCCCAGATAATCTAGTTTCGTTAATCTTACTTTTCAATAAAAAATTAAATCTATTGTCTTAATTAACAAATATAATTCTTTAACCCACAAAGGATTATAAAGTAAATCTCAAACCTCAAAATTTAGTTGGATTGATTACCTTATCCTTAAAATCTCGTAAAATTGTTCTCGATAGCACCTCCTTTATTTTGGCCTTCAAAGATTTTCAACAAAACATGCTCAGCTTGGTGGAAATGTCGAAGGACTCATAATCCTCCTATAACAATATATATTGCATTCATAAAAATTATTTATTCATTCTAACCTACCTAAGATTTTCAAATTCCTTAAACTATCATTACCTTATCTCTGCAACATTCCAATCCATCCTAAAACCTTTATAACAATTTCAAAAGAGACCCTAATCACACATGAACCCAAAAACCAATTTATACAATGTATTGTATTCAAAATTAATATATACATAGAGAAAAGAACTAAGCAAGTCACAAACAGTCAAAAAGGTTTCCCTTTCACTACTCGTCGCTAAAACCAGTCATTATCCAATTAGAAAAATTCGATAATGTCAGATAAGAAATCCTACACTATCCAATACACCTGTAATAATCAAATGCATAATAATACTAGAAACTTAACGAATAATATAATCCAAGGAATTTGAATTCAACTATGAATCCATCCGGTTTCTATTATCCAACAACAATCAAACATGATGTCCTTCGAAAGTGGTACATAAATAGTGATAAGGATTAATGCCCAAAGATGGTAACCAAATGAGTCTCGTTCCTCGAGTCCAACTATAATCTGGTTCAACGTGATCTCATGATAACCATGTGATGCAAAGTATCAGTCACTCTAGCCCATCAAACATAATATAGTTCTACCTTATACGCATAGTCAGGTAGACACTATATAGTTCTAACCTGTACGCACAGTCAGGTAGAATAATATACCCTGTACATACAGTAAGGTAGACACTATATAGTTCTACCACTGTACACATAGTAAAGTAGACACTATAAGGAGACTCGAATCGACCTTATCCTCCCCAACCGTGTATGCATGTACAACAAATAATACAATATAAGGATCAATGCAATTTATACGAAATTATAATTATATAATGTAAAGGTTACTATTGGATTAACTTAACCTTAAAAATGCAATATCGTAACTTTCTTGCGCTCCCAGTCTGTAAATTAGTCCACACGAGATTTCAATCACGTTCCTACAATCTATTTACAAGTCCCGTAAGACTCCAAAACCATTCCACAAGTTTTTCCAATTAGTTGTAGCTTAATTGACCCAATCACGTCCCGAAACCCCTAAAATACTACCAAAATAAAATTTTCAATTCCCAGATTTCATTTTTGACTCAAAATTATTGTTGGACACTAAAAATTACATTTTCTAGGTTTAAATATAATTTTTCCATTTTATTATATATTTATCGATCCTGTCTCGACCCTAAACCTAGAGTCCTTCCAAATCAACTCCTCGGATGTCCGGATCTCAATTTTGAATCCAAATTTTGGTTCGAAATCGAAAATCAACCTAGACTAGGCTTTTAAATAATTTACCAAATTTCAAACGTTTTCGAGTATTGTAACACACATTACAAAGAAAAACCCCAGTATAAATCCTCAAGAAAATCTTGAAATCCTCATTTTTCATAGAAATACACAATTTCTATTTATTTAGTCCAAAATATTATTTTTCTGATTTTTTTATTTTTTGGAAATTTCTTTTTATTTTTTCTTTTTAATTGGAAATAAAGTTTGGGCTTGAACTGGGTCGAATAGGTTTCGGCTCGACCGAGCCGAACTGGCCTGATTCAGGACCCTCCATTTCTTCCTCCTGAATGCTATGTTCTTCAAATAAAAAACAACCCTTTTTTAAAAAAAATTTGGATTGGGTTGGATCAAGTCAAACCCTAAGTGACGTTTAGGCAGGGGTTTTCTTCCTTAAAACAACAACAACACAAGGACAACAACACCAACATCACAAGGACAACAACACCAACATCAACGAGACAACCAACAAAAAGCTCACAACACAACAACAAAGATAACCATTACACACACACACGCACATACACACTTTCTCATCGCCTCTGTCTCTCGATCTCTCTCGGTCTCCCTCTCTCGTTCTCTTTTTTTTCAATTTTTTCTTTTTTTTGGCTTGAATTGACAAAACATTGTGTGTGTATGTGTGTGAGGCTTTGAAGAAAAATATTAGTTTCCTCGAGATTCGTCGCACGAATCTTGATGCAAATATGATGACTCATTTATTATTTTAATCTTTCTTGAGATACATGTTGCGTATCTCGGGGTTAATCTCATAGCTATCATTAAGATAATCTCCACTGATTGGCTTAAATAAAACTAATTATTTTGATCTCCTCGAGATACATATCACGTATCTCGAGGTAGATCAAATGGTTTTATAAAAACTACTCAATTACATCAATGCACCACTTTATTCTCCTTAAGATGAGACTGAACACATTTCGAGGCATGGACACACCTATCCAACAACCAATGTTCAACCATTATTCTTCTTGATGCTCACGCAATGCGTATCTCGAGGTGAATCTAATGGTTTGAGCAATTTAAATTAAACTATATGTTATATATATTTATATATATCAATTATATATGAATATATATATGCCTATGTATTTTCTCACCTATAAATTCACCATGCATGCCAACGACCACCCTCGGGCGTGCACAATATTGTATGTCCGACGCGTGTCACCCTCGATTCCGCGTATCACTAAGTGCCTACATATTTATTAATTATTTTATTTAATTTTAAGATTATCTCTTATGTTATGGACAAATTAAACCCTGAAAATACAATAATTTCTTCAAAAATTGAAGAATTTACTGATGCGTTCCAAAACTCTCGGACAACCCGTCTCGTACGTAAAGCAAGGTGTGAGACCCACGTTGGCTCGTTAAATTCATCTGAATTTTCAAATTCGAATTTTTAAACTTAAAAAGTAGTATTTTTTTGTGAAATTTGAAACTATAGTTCAATTCAACATTTTAACTCTCTCGTGAATCATTTTGACATGTATCTTGAGACAAAACCCCGCGAAATATCAAATTTACTCGATCAACTTGAGTTTCACAAAATAAAATAAATATAGTATACAACACTAGGCACACATCACATAATAATAAAATTAATTAACAATACTAATTTCACCGGTCTTTAACTCATGACTCGCAGCCGAAACTATAATTAGTCTTACGTAATCCCTGATTAGCCGTAATTATTGGTTTAAAAATTTAGGGATTACCTGGACTAAAAGAGATTCAGAAAAATGCACTCTCATGTATGCCTCTCGTTCCAATGTCAACTCCGAGTAACCATGAATTGCCACTTAACCAAGACAAGTGAAACTTCTTTATTTTGAAGCTTTCGAACCATAAAACCCACAATCGAAATAGGTTGCTCTTCATATGAAACATATCCTTACAAATCAAACTGACTCCATTATACTATGTGATGCGAATCAAGTTCTTTCCGCCTGAGCATAAACACGTGAAATACATCATAAACTCCGGCTAAATAAGATGGTAATGCAAATATATAAGCAACCTTCCAAATCCCTTTCATAATTTCTAAAGGTCCTATAAATCTAAGAGAAAGATTTCCTTTTAGTCCAAACCTATAATGGTCTTTGTGAGGGGATATTTTCAAATAAACCCAACCTCCTTCACTATATTCCATAAACCAGTGAAAGAGATCATAATAAATTTCGTGCTTTTGCTGATTCCTTTCAACCTTGGACGAATCTACTGCACAATCTCAGTGTGATCTCGAACCATCTGTGACCCTAACCCCTCTAAATCCTCTAGTTCAGCCCACTCGGCAGCAGAACAACAAGGTATCCCATACAAAACCTCAACCAGAGCTACCTTGATACTCAATTGATAATTTTTATTATAAAAGAACTCACAAAAATGTATGTGTTCTTCTTATGAATCTCTAAATCCTAGTACACAAGCCATGAGCATGTCCGCCAACACATGGATCAATGTTTCAGTCTGACCATCCACCCACAGATGAAATGCAATATTGAGATGTAACTGAGTGTCGAGCTATTCCTTTATGCTCTACCATAACCCCAGTGTGTACTGAGTATCTCGATCAAAAACTATCATCAGCGACACTCCAAATAAGCGAGCCACCTCTCGCTCACACAACAAGCTCATCCGTGTAAAAGTATCGGAAATGGATATAGGATGAAAATGAGCAAAATTTGTTAATACATCAACAATAATCTAGATCGCATCATGTTTCCTTCCAGAAGTAGCAAATTAATAAAACAAAATTCATCACAATATATTCCCATTTCCATCGCGGTATGAGAAATGGCTGCAACATACCCTCAGGTTTTCGCTGTTCGGCCTTAACCTATTACCAAATCTGAAATCTTTTCACAGAATCACCCACATCAGCTTTCATCCTTGACCACCAATACAATTTCTTCATATCATGATACATTTTAGTCCTGTCAGGATGAATGCTATATGTGGATCAAGAGATTCTCTCAATATCTTATCTCGAATCTCGACAACCGACGAAATCCACAGTCTGCCTCTAAGCATAAAACTTTGATTCGCAGACTCAGCCCAATTTGGATTGTTATTATTATCAACAAACCCCTTTGAATTTTCTATAATCAACATCACTTTGCAGACATTCTATCACTTTCTAAATATAGACTATTTGTACTCTAAACTAAGCACAAATAAGTTCATCATCAGCATCAGGAACCTCCAACAAAGTCATAGTGATGACTTTTTCAAGTAAGTCATACTCATAAGTCAATCGACTGGTTGCACCCAATAGAATAAATTTTACTAAGGATACTGAGCAAGATATATCTTTCATTGAGAACGATATACGTAATAAATGTAAGTTGATAACATTATTACTACAAGCGAGCTGTTATACTCGCGGCCATGATCACCATGATTTATAAGTATGCACTTAGCTTTCCATGTCAGTTTTCTTCTTGAAAGCCCATTTACATTCAATGGTCTTACCATCTTTAGGTAAATCAACTAGGTTTTAAACTCGGTTATCATACATGGATTGAATCTCAAAGTTCATGGCACTAAGCCATTTATCTGACTTAGGGCGAGACACAACCTCTTGATAAGAAGTAGGCTCCTTTTGGTCCATAAAAAATGTCAGACCCTCGTTATTAGGGTATCTAGCTGACTTAGATTATCCAAAAATCTCTGATAATCTTAGGCTCTAAATTTTCTAAATAATTATTTACTTGACATTAGTTTTCTAAAATCTTCGAGATAAATGGTTTTCCTTAAAGTTAAATTCAAAGTCTTTATTTTCTTAACTGTATCAAATTAGAAAATCCTTTAATTTGGAATTTTGATTTCCTAAACAAGTTTCAGCAGAGTCTCCCTCGTAAATAAGGTTGTTGAAAATCCAAAAACTTAATAAATAATAGTAGGAGAAGGCCTAAAAAGACTCACATCTTCATCAATAACCGCGACAGTTTATATATCAGAATTTATACTTTACTCACAATCCATTCAAACAAATCGATTGATCTTCAAACCATTTAACTAAACCATCTAATACCAAACTCAAGTTTGTATTTATCATTATACTACAATTATCTGCATATATTCTTTTGAGAAATCTTAAAACAAAAAATCGACTTAACTCACAGCCAAAAGCCAAAAACACAATAATAACCAAATTGTTATATAAAGGGAAAGAAAAAGCGTAACGAAATCACCCGAATACTGAGGATCGTTCTTTCCTTTCTTCAGTTTCATTAATTAAACATGTCATTACCCAATAATAATAATTCGATAATGTCAAATAAGTAAATGACAAATTATCCAACACACCTGTAATAACCAAATGCATTATAATAAAATAATTTAAATGAAACAGTAATGTTTCATGGAAGTTTAAATATACAAGGATGCAATACATCCCATTTCTATTCCTTAACTACAAACTTGATGTCGACTTACGAAAGTAGTTTGAGAACGGTAATAAGGAATCATGAGTTTGAGAGGAAGTCACTCGGAAAGCCACGCCCTCAACTATATATGTAGTATGATCTTACCCGGTACATTCCCATAAATCTTCCTAAATAAATGTCTACAACGATCAGTAACTCTAGCCGTAGAGCACTACGGTGTTGACCCTACCACACATATAGCAGGTGAACACAATAGGACCTCCAAAAGTCTCCTTCCTATTGTGTCAATGAATACATGACCAACAAATAATTCAACGGTAAATCGTGCATGCAATTATATTTAAAAAATATTCATACATTATAAAGGTTGCTATTATATTTACTTACAAACATCCAACTTCAAGCTTAAGTTTTAGGGTATTCGGAGCGTCAAATTACTATGAAAGTGGTTCAAATAGCTTCCCTACATACCTAATTATAGTAAGAGTCAAGCTTCAAGTGAAACCAAATAATGAAACTCAATGAAAACAATAAGCAAAGTATGCTCGATAACTATTTCCAAAAATAATTATTTATAACAACTTCAACTAGCTTTCAACTTGCTAACTTGGCGTAACTTTTCAATCTTAAATATCTCCATTTTTTATGCTAACCAAAAAGAAACTTGCAGAGCCCACTTTGTACTTTCCATAGAATCTAAGAACACTCAAATTAAATCACAAATGGAGAAGTAATGAATTTCCTAATATGGCATGCTGTTTAGGCGAACTTTATTTATTTTGAACTAACAAAAACTCTTTAAATAAATGTTTTTTGCAATTAATTCCTCAAAACTAGACACCAAACACTGATAAACAATATCAAATCATACTCTAAATATTTTCACAGCTTGTGGAGTCAATTTGGACAAAAACTAATAATCCTACATAATCCCAATGGAAATCAATTTCATCTATAAAACATCTTCAAAATAGTTGTCCACCAAGTCACATTAATTCAACTTACTAAAACCCTAACCCACATCGGTGGAATTTACCCCAAACAGATGCAAATCAATCCAATATATCAATTTACAACAATTCCTACAAAGTTACATTAAAACCCCATGAAAGAAATTAAAAAATTCAGGAGAATTAAAATTGAATTGTGGAAATTACCCTGAATTGAGAATTTACCAAATTTCGAGCCAAATACCTCATATTCGCCAAGAAAACTTTGCTCGAATTGACCGTCTCGCAATACTCTGCTTTTTTGTAAAGAAAAACTAGACAAAAATCGAACATATAGAGATCTTGGATCGAAAGAACAACTCGATAACATTGAGGAACCAAAACCGATTTTGTTTTTGTTGAAACAATTTTGTTTGAAATAAAGTTCTCTTCTTATTTTTATATAAATCATTAACTGCTTGTCGGCAGCTTAATTTCTTTTTATTTATAAATTCTAGAAATCCCTATTTTGAAGTGTTTTGATTTTTGGCGCATGTTTTATATCCAATTTTTCAAGAAATTGATCCAACCTCTCAAAAAAATAGTCCAACTCTCTAAAATGTCCATAAAATTGGTTTTGGTCACATTAAAACCCTCTAAATCTTAACTTTGTCTATGCCACACTAAAAACCTACGGATTAATACTCTTGCCATACTTAGCCAAACTTACACCAATTTAGACCCAATCTCCACCTTGAACATCGCCAATCGATTGGAAACTAGAGGCACGATCTTGCATTAACTTCATTCTCATTTTACACTACCACCAACTCCGATTTTCATGCAAATCGATGCACAACTCTCACATGGAAACAAACCTATTTGCACACAAATCATGAGTATATGTATCGTATACATTGTTCAAGAACATGCAAATAATCATATTATAATCATGTATATCACATGTACATGTACTTACAACACGCTTTCATTAATATATCTTAAATATAACTCAAGAAAACATGCATCGGATCTAATGGAAACGAACCCGACGGCTCTGAAACCACGGTTGGGTTTTTGGGGTTCAAAATGCAACCTAAATATTAAATTGTTTATTTTTAAAACCCCTAAGGGTCAAGTCGAAATTCCATTGAATCGATTAACAAAAGTAAACAGTACCTCAATTGGTAGTTTGCCTCTCTGTGTTGATCAATGTCTATGACGTTGCCAAAGACGAACATCCTCTATCATAAACCCATACATGAATGGTGCCCCAGATCTCGAGTGCCAGACCGAGAGAGAACACAAAATAATTTTTTGCCTTCCCTAAAATCTCAAGAATGATCGAGAAACTTAACTCTTTTTCTAGAAACAAAAATTAGATTCCAACCTCATTTCTTTTGTAATGTGAATTCTCTTAACACGCTTATTTATACAACTCTAGTATAAAGCTGGGTTAGTGAAATACCTTTATACGTATGGGTAGGCTAACCGCAGTTTTAGTGGTGAAAACCATCAAATTGCCACTAAAGAATGGGTTCATGGTTTAGTCGTTTTGTAAACAACCACCAAGCCGTGAGCCCTCAAAACAAGAACCAAAGCGATCATGGTTTGTATAGTTTGGTTAGTTTGGTTTTGGGGTTTTCTTGTGACATATTTTTAACTAAAAAATGCCATACACATTGTATACAAGTCCATACTTATCTATCACTAAAACATACAACAAAATATATGTCCATACATGACCATCCACTAAAAACATAATGAAACATACGAACGAAATCAAAATTATGTGTCTAAGTTCATTTCAAAAGTTAAAAATAGTATGAGAAGGCTTCAACTCCATTCTATTTTATTCCAAGTTTGAGGTGGTTTCGCTAATTAGTGAACTGGGTTTTCTATGAATGAAAACCAGCACCAAACCACGAAATCCCGATTTTCAAGTTCTCTAAACTACCCCAAACTGCTAGTTTTAAAAATTAAACCAGATCAAGCAGTTTGGATGGTTTATGCGGTTTAGGGAGTTTTGCCGAGACCTCTGCCCACCTTTAGTTATTCCCCTACTTAAAGTGGCATTAATATGACACATCATAGGCATTTTTATGTTACAAGTCTTGTCATATAATATTTATTGTTTCTAGTTATTTAAAATTTCACAAAACCATTCTTTGTGTCGACCTAATAGGTTCATGCAATCTTGGCGGTAAACCAAAACCATTTTGGTACACGAGTTATAAGCGCTCTCTAGCAAGGCATTATGACTACCTAAGTTACATAAAAACCAAAATTGATGCAACCTGATCAATAGTTTATATAATATTCTTTGTCGTACGGTATCCATAGATTAAACATAAGGTAAGAAAAAGTCACCCTTAATGTTCACTAGCACTAGTCATGATCTCTTGGTAGACTAAAAACACCCAAGTGACATTGATCATATCAATTCACTTGGAGTTGGCCATTTTTAATCTAACATATTGAGGCATCCACTAAGATCTTTCTCTAATTAGGAGGGAAATTTTTTATCTCGATTACACACCTTTATACATTATTCATATTGTGATCAATCAAAACCTTTATAATCTTCCAGTTAAAGACAACGTTTGATTGTGTCAATTTATTATAATTCTAATGTTGAAGTCTTTGGTAATCTCAAGTTAGAGGACTAAATGATACACCTATCAGGAGTTACACCAAAGAATTAATACATCTGGTGTTCTCATATAGGGTCGATCTAATAACTTATTCCGTAACAGGTACTCATAATCTTGATTTATATCCTTATACGCATGATCTTCGCATGACCATCAATTAAGACTCAAACTAGTCTTAATTCATTATAATTCCCAATATAATGACTGACTAGGGACATTTAAGATGTTTCAGTAAACGTCTATGTAATAGTGCGGAAGCAATTAGAAAACCCACACACACAAACACACACACACAAACACACACATACATAAATATATATACATACAAATATGTGTGTGTGGAAACAAAAGAAATAGATCACATATATATTAAAATAACAAATATAAAATACGTACATGCATCATGTCGGGGAAACAAGTCTTTCTACACATCACAATATCCTAATAGTAGTTGAAAGACTTTAGTAAGTAAATACAACAATGTACCGTACAAAAGTTGCAAAAATTAGCATGCCAAGGGCTCAGAAGTAGTCTTTTGTCTATTCTTTGCTCGGCCTTCTACTAGACGGATTCGCATTAGTTAACAAAGATGACAATTCTTGTAATTAAATCCTAAGGACACTTATCCACATTTAAATAATATAGGAAGACATGCAATTTAATGCATATAATTGAAGAAGACTAGTCAAAAGAAACATACGCAGAAAAGTACCAAAGTAAACTAAGAGTCAAGTGAGTGCGGACAATAAAAAGGAATTCAATCTATGGTTTATTCCAACAATCCATGAGCTTTGTCACATAAGCTTTTTGAGATAAGTTGGTCATGAGCTTCGTCGCATCAATTGATATGTTCTGCAAGCATAGATCATGAGCTACGTCACATCATATAGTATGCTTACTAGTATTAGTCGTTAGTCACATCAACTAGGCAGGATTCCTATAACTAGCTGTGAGCTACATCATATTAGCTAGGCTGGGTTTGTCTATCACAGTGACTCAAACCCCATGTCTCATCTCATGTGGACCTAAAACTACATTAACCACTTACTATGGATTTGGAGCGAGTCATACATTCATAAAACATGGATATTTCAATCTTAGAATATAAGTTGGATACCATGCTTTTTAAATCATTTTTTGAAAATGACTAAGTTAATAGAAGGTTGATTTCGACATGATCATAAACATAGAAGTTCAGCAAATCAGAGTCCAACAAGCATTTCAGAGAATTTCAAGTAAGAATGAAAGCAAAGTCATATCAGAGAAAAGGCTTCCATAGATGACATAATGTTATTTCAACAACCTAAGATGAGGCATATAATTTCAAATGAGAAGAGTACTCTAGTAGTTTAGACAACTACAAATCAAGATAAATAGGGAATGAAATGTACACAAGTGCCCTATAGGTTTACTTACTGGATACACTGCAATATCCTAAACTGCTTCAAAAACCATTTGTCTAAAGGTGCTCGTCTAATACTCGATTCTAGCTCTCTAGGTTCCTTGTATCGTTTCGTATTAGTTTATGTATTCTAGGTACCTTTTATATCACAAATTTGTAATAACATTACTTTTGCAATCCTTGTGAGAACAAAAGTCCCTTGTGGGAACATGCGTCTTGTATCATCCCCTATCTTACTTATGTCAACACTTGGCCTAAAACCTTAATTAAGCATCGATATAATAGTCATACTTAACTAGAGCCAGTAGCCTCACCTTCAGTTTGATAAACTAAATTGTATATCGAATATCGATATATAATAAAGTGAAATACGTCGCAAAAAACTTATAACTTTTTTGGTTATATAAAACATCCCAACCGTATTATATTACAAAAAATTATCTCAAATAATTTAATATACACAAAAGAGGTTAATTACATTGAAGAGAAGACCAATAGACCCCATATGGCTTCTCCTTTCTCTTCGCAAAAGCACTAAGCTAGGAACCTGAATATAAAATTTGGGTGAACGCTCCAACTTGCTCAGTAAGTTAGGACTCACATAAGTATTAACATTCCATATAATATTCATGAATAAAATGTAATAGCAATATGAACCAATCATAGCTAAACAAGGTAATAAAAAACATATAATCAATATTTGACAAATGCAAGTAATTTCGTCATTAACTATGATACTATGATTCATTTTCATTTTTTAAACAAGGGCTAATCACCCACTGAACCCACTAATGCGATTGATAAAACAACATATTCGTCGATTTGTTGTCTAGTTAACCCATTAATGTCCAATGGTTCTATAAAAACCTTATAGTAAATGTGTAATCCACGCAACCCTTTTAGCTGAGCAGGAATAAGTATATAGGCGGGAACAAAATCCATATCGTATATAACCTACCCTCAACTCTAGGAATTATTCTCACCGATCACAACATCCACCGTTTTCCTTTTTAAAGAGATCACATCACAGTGTACATTGCACCCCATTCCAGTCCATAAACTATATAAACTATATATACTACATATCTAGAAAATATTAATGACTTATCGAATCCAAACTTACTTCGATATGTGTTTCCTAGTTTTTCCCGACCTTTCAAGCCTACTAGCAAACTCCCAGTAAAATTGACACAAACATTAGTTAATCTTTGTCAATTATGATCTTAGATTAGTCCTTATATTATCCTATAACCCTAGCTCAAGTTACGTCAAAGTCACACGACCCAAACTCCATTTCTCTTTTATTTTTAAGTAAAGAAAATTGAATTTAGAGAATAGTTCTGTTGAACCGTTACAGACTCGTTTATGGCACTGAATCATAAAAATATGGTATAAATACCATAGAAAACTTATAGATCTACTTCTTAGCTTTCAAAAAATGTAGAGTTTTCTCAATTTGAAATGAAGGTGTTATGCCAAAAACACCAAATCAACTCTCTTTTGACAAAAAATCCAAACAAAAATATTAGAAAAATCATAACTCCCTAACTTCACATCCAAAAAACATGATTTTTGGTGGGAAGCTACCTAGTATATCAATCAACAAAATATCCAAAATCATCCAATACAGATGTGAATAAAACATGTTATGATATCTGCCTTAACTGATGTAATACAAGCTCGGTTCATCACTTAAATACATCAATTTAAACCAACAACTTGTATGAAACTCTATAACAACAACAACAACAACAACAACAACAACAACAACAGTCATATAACCCCTTTAATATGTCCTCGATGAACCCAATAACTACACCAATATGTTCAAAGCTAATCCCATGTAATCCTCCTAATTTCTAAATTTGATAATTACTCTTGATATCGAGGTATTATATACTATCTAGTTGACTTAGGTGTGAAATTAAGCCTAAGTTAATGAAAGCGGACTAAAACAACTTGTTAAATGGTTTAAAGAATAATGTCAGTTTGGTAAATATACACATAAAAGTATTTTGAAAATTTGATAAAAAATAATAGATTTGTTGAGGACTGGAGGATTATCCAAGAACTTAAAGAGATTAAGATGAGATGTATGGCTTGGATTGGTAAACCAAACCCTAATCTCATAAGCTTACTATTTAAGCTACATTAAAGGCACGTAATTACTTTTGTTTTGAAACAAACAAATGAGTTGGAGAATGAAACCCTATAAAGTTGGTGTGGTGGATTCGTCGTGGAGAGGGACCAACAACGAATATACATCGACTAGGTAATAACTTGTTTCATCTTCTCTAATATTCAAATACTTCAATTCATCTAATTGGTTTTGAAGGAAATCATGGTTTCTATGGATATGTAATTTGAATGTTTTTCTCATGGTTTTATTCAAATTGATTAGAAAATCTATGTTTTAATTATGGATTTGTAAATTTGATCTTTAATGTTATTTATGGAACTATTTACTTCTGTTTGGTCGGATTAGGACCCTTCAGGGTGTGTGAGTCACTAAGAGGGAAGAATTGAGGTTTCTATTCTGGAAACACAATTCTGTACTCAGCACTGCGCCAGCAGCTCGCTTATAAGTGGTACGATGCTAACCACGACGCTACCCAGGGAATTTTGGATTTTGTTCTAGCAATTCCCAGCGCAACCTATGACACTAGAGGGCGTGGGATGATTTTCTAGTATGAAATTTGGTTTTGAGTTTCTCAAATTTTGGATAAATTTTATTAAAGTTTATATCATCGAGAAAAGGGTTGGGGCAATGGTAACTAACCCCTAAAACATTTTTCACCGCGAGGTTTTCGCAATAAAGGCATCACATTGATTTGCAAGGGGGTTTAACAATGTTTTCAAATGTCATTACAATTAAATGTCTTACATAAATTAAGCTTGCGAGTTATAACAAAATAAAATTATACTAACGTAGAAACTCAAGGAGAACCTGATAGGAACTTCTTGGGGTAGGATTATAGTAGGATAGCAAAAATCGAGATGAGTGGGGTTTGCTTTATCTTCAATCATGCCTTGCTTTATCTTGTCCTTTTAAGCTCCCTATTTTGTGAATGCCTTTGGAACTAATATACTTGGAAAAAATGATTGTAAATGGTACATCGTACTGGAGAGCCAAGGTCCATCGATGATCTCCCTTTGCAATTAAATGTTTCCTTGATGGCCACTTCAAAGTAGGCATGATCAAAATGATGCTTGGACACCCTACTATGAGGCAGGATCATAATTGATACCTTGAACCTAGTTTGTCTATCACATCAAACACAATTGATATCTAGTTTCCATTATGTTGACTCTATGACATTCTTTTAATCATTTTTATCTTTTTCAACTATCTTGTTCCAGCTTCAATTTATTGTATCTTGCATTCTACATTATGCTCATTTATATTATCTCCCCATTCCTGGAAAGATTGCAGGATTTCATCAATTACCTTGTCCATACTATTTACTTTGCATTACGTATTACTTGGATGATTGAAGGTGAATTAGACTTCTACTTTAATGAGCTCATTGAATTTACCGCCTACCCTATTTCTCTCTCCCTAGGTACCTCAGCTGCTGTTCATGACAAAGGAAAAGGCAAACTCATAGCATAGAAACAATTTTCTTGTTCGCAAGGTTGATACACTACTACTATTATCTTTTGAATTTATTATGAATTCAAATAGGGGTTTACTATGGGCAGACTTTGTGGAACCCATAGCTTAGTTGCTTATCTCTTGTAAGACTTTCTATTTTATTTCCGCATCTTGTTGACTTAAAAGGCTTGTATTTCACACTTTTTATTTTCCTTACTAGTATATTTGTAGATCATCTTGTTGTATTTCCGCAAGTTAAGGCATACTAGATCATCGTCTGACTTGTTGGGTTATCTCATGGGGTTTGGTGAAGGTTTAGGTCGAGCGACCCTTGTTGTAGAAATTAGGGTCGTCACATCCCATAGTACCTACCTAGTAGGAAATCATGGTTTGGTCAAGTTATTGTCACTAAAACTTATAGTTCAACAACTACTTATTGATAGTAAGTTAGAACAACATTAGTTACTAGTTTTGCCAAGTCTATTAAGTTCTAATGAACCCATTATAGTCTCTAATTATTACACAATTCTCGGTTATGATCCTAACAACAAAAACATATGTATTTTTGAGTTAAAAATTTAGAGAAGCAGAGAGAAAAATCACCATTTATACTCTCTTCTTCAGTTACTAAACTTTCATTAATAAATTCACTTTATAATAGTCTCTCTAATGGCTCCATCATAGTTTAAGGAAAACCAAAAAACCTCGACAAGCTTCCCTCATAATCCAACATATGAACTTTTCATTATTCTCATCATTCTCTAATCGTTACAACATTAACAACAAACCATTCTTAATGTTTCTTTTCTTATTTATTTATGATCTTCCTCAAGATATGAATCACATATATCGAGAATTATCTTTTGACCAAAAACATAATCAAACAAATCATCATAATCAACTTACTTAGAGTAAGATAATTTGATTTCCTAAAAATACACGTCGTGCTTCTCGAGGTAGATCTTATGGTTCATGTTAGCTTCCTTGTCTTTAGGACGACTAACCGACTAGATTACCTTAATCCTCTGATAATATCTAGTCAGCCTATCCATTCTTTTAACTTTGACCTCAAAATAATTCTTCTATTAAATTTTAATAAATTTTCTAAATTAAATTTGTAACCTCAATGAAACTCAATACATGATTTTTTCAATTTGAGAAAATTAGAAAATCATACGGATTATTCTCTATATATTGTAAGAATTTCGGTAGCACTTCCCCTAAAAATGGTGTGGCGGAAAACTTTCAACTAATAGACAATAAAATTGGGAAGAGGCATAGAATGACACAACTCCCCGCGGTTCACAATATATATCAAGTTCAAATTTATAAACTAACTTAAAGTCTATGATAGTTTAATTACAACTTAACAATCCCAAAAAGACCAAAATTGAAACATTAACCTCTCAATGTATTTTAAACTAATTTAGGAGACTCTCATAAACATTAAACGAAACTTTACGTCCCACACTCACCCCGAGAATCCCAAATAATATATATAAACAATTTCAAACAAGAATTTACTTTAAATTTTGAAAACAATCACAACAATCTTTGAGTGTTGCCCATTCTTCTCTTGTGTTCATTTCGAATCTACACCATAAAAAATGACTCGAAGAAGTTAGGTAAGTAAACATCTACACTGATCTATACTTCTATAATTGTTAGTCTAATACATGGAGACATGAATTGCATTTCCAAATAATCAATAAGATATTTGTGCGAACATGATATGTAATCCACTATATTTTTGTCTCCTAACTATAATCATATGTCGACTTCCAAAAATTGTACATAGTAAATAATGAATTTCCTAATATGGCATGTTGCTAAGGCAAACTTTATTTATTTTAAACTAATGAATCCACTTTAAATAAATGTTTTTGCAATTGATTCCTCAAAACTCGATATCAAACACTGTTAAAAAATATTAAACTAAGTTCAAAATATTTCCATAGCGTATAGAGTCAATTTGGACAAAAAGTAATAATCCAATTCATCCATAATCCAAATGGAAATCAATTTCATCTATAAAACATCTTCAAAATAGTTTTCCACTAAGTCACATTAATGCAACTCATCAAAACATTAACCCATGTGGGTGGAATTTATCCCAAACTTCCGCAAATCAATCCAATATATTAATTTATAACAATTCCTACAAATTTATGTTAAAACCCCATGAAAGAAATTAAAAAATCGCGATAATTCAAATTAAATTTTGGAAAATACCTTGAATGGAGAATTTACCAAATCTCGAGCCAAATACCTCGTCTTCGCCGTGGAAACTTAGTTCGAATTGGCCGTCTCACAACGCTCTACTTTTTTGTAGAGAGAAACTTGACGAAAACCGAACGTATGGAGATCACGAATCGAAAGAACCACTTGAGAATTTTGAGGAACCGAAATCAATTTGGTATTTGTTGAAACAATTTGGTTTTGAAATAAAGTTCTTTTCTTATTTATATATAAATCCTTAGCACCTTGTCAGCAGCCTAATTTCTTTTTATTTATTAATTCTCGAAATCCGTATTTTGACATGTTTTGAATTATGGCACTTGTTTTGCATCTAATTTTTCACTAATTGGACCAACCTCTCGACAAAATAGTCCAACTCACTAAAACATCCATAAAATTGGTTTTGGACACACTAAAACCCTAAAAATCTTATCTTTGTCTATGACACACCAAACTCTTACGAACTAATTCTCTTACCATACTTAGCCAAACTTACACCAATTTAGATCCAATCTTAAGCTCGACCATCGCTAATCGACAAGAAACTGAAGGCAAGGTTTTGCACTAACTTCATTCTCATTTTACACTACCACCAACTCCGACTTTCATGCTAATCAAGGCACAATCCTCACATGGAAGTAAACCAATTTGCACACAAATCATGAATTTATGTATCTTATACATCGTTCAAGAACATGCAAATAATCATGACATTATCATGTATATTGCATATACATGTACAAACAATATGCTTTCATTAATATATCTTAAATATAACTCATGAAAACATGCATCACATCTAATGGGGTCTGATACCATGGTTGGGTTTCTCGCTTTCAGAACGCAACATAAATCTTAAATTGTTTATTTTTAAAACCGCTAAAAGATCAAGTCCGACTTCCATTGAATTGATTAAAAAAATTAAACCGTACCTCAATCGCTCATTTGCTTTCTTGTGTTGATCAATGTCTAAGACACTGCCACAAATGAACGTCCTCAATCATAAACCATCATAGGAATGGTGCCCCATGTTTTAAGTGCTAGCTCGAGAGAGAACACAAAACAATTTTTTGTCCTCCCTAAAAACTCAAGAACGACTGAGAAACTTAACTCTTTTTTCTAAACACAAAAATTAGATTCCAACCTTTATTCCTTCTGTAATGTGAATTCTCTTAGCACGCTTATTTACATAACCTTTGTAAAAAGCCGGGTAAGTGAATTATCATTATACCTATGGGTAGGCAAACTACGATTTGATGGTTAAAACCATCGAATTGCCACCAAAGAATAGGTTCACAGCTTGGTCATTTTGCGAATCACCACAAAACCGTGAACCCTCAAAATAGGAATCAAACCGATCGTGGTTTTTCTTGCGATTGTTTACAAAAAAAATATCACACACATTCCATACAAGTCAATACTTATTCATCACTAAAAGAAACAACAAAACATATGTACATACATAAGCATCCACCAAAACATAATGAAACACACGAACGCATTCAAAATTATGAGTTTAAGTTCATTTGAAAAGTTAAAACAATATGAAAAGGCTTCAACTCCATTTCATTTTATTCCAAGTTTGAGGTGGTTTTACAGATCGGTGAATCGTGCATTTCTATAAATGAAAACCACCACCAAATCACGGAATCATGGTTTTCTAGTTTTCTAAATCACCCTAAACTGCTAGGTTAATAAACTAGAGTAGACAAGGTGATTTGGACAATTTAAGTGGTTTGGGCAGTTTTGCCGAGACTACTGCCCACCCATAGTTATACCCCTACTTATAGTGGTATTAATATGACACATCATATGGATTTTTATGTTACAAATTTATCATATAAAATTATTATTTTGAGTTATTTATAATTTCACAAAATCATTCTTAGTGCGCGACCAAATAGGTTCATGCAACATTGGCAGTGAACGAAAACCATTTTGGTACACGAGTCATATGGAGTTTCTAGCAAGGCATTATGACTACCAAAGTTGTATGAAGACTAAAATCAATACTACCTAATCAATAGTGTATATCATATTCTTTCTTCATATGGAATCCTTCGATTAAACATAAGGCAGGAAAAGGTCACCCTTAATGTTTAATTGCACTAGTCTCGATCTCTAGGTAGACTAAAAACACCCAAGTGACGTTGATCATATAAATCCATTTGGAGTTGGCCATTTTTAGTCTAAGATATCGATGGATCCACTGATATCTATCTTTAAACAAAAGGGATAAGTTCTATCTTGATTACACACCTTTACAAATTATTCATATAGTAACCAATCAAAACCTTAGTAATCTTCTAGTTTAAGAAAATGCTTGATTGTTTCAAATAATTATGATCCTAATGTTGAAGTCTTTGGTAATCTCAAGTTAGAGGACTAAATAATACACCTATTATGAGTAACACCGAAGACTAAATCCATGTGGTGTTCTCATAGTAGGTCGGTCCAATACCTTGTTCCCTAACAAGTACTCATGATCTTGATTTGTATCCTTATATGCATGATCATCGCATGACTATCAATTATGACTCAAACTAGTCTGAATTCATTTTAATTCCTAGTATAATGACCGACTAGGGACATTTCAGATGTTTTAGTAAACATCCATGGATCCTATTATAATGTATACAAACCAATTATAATAATGAAGAAAAAAAGAAATCCTCTATTTTATTAACCAAAACAGTAATAAAAAGAATGTTCATAAGATTGACCATGGGTACATGCCATATAACGTAGGATTCAATGAAATATTAATCAACTTTTTTTGCCTTTTTATCCTGGTAATTCCCATTCAGGACAAGTATTTGTAATGTCTCATTGTTTGTGATTTTCTAAGTTAATTGGAGTTTTTTATCTAGTCAACGATTTAGTGGAATTCTAAGTAATAGTGCAGAAGCAATTTAAAAAACACACACACACACATATATATGAAAACCAGAGAAATCAATCACATATATATCAAAACGACGAATAGAAATTACGTACATGCATCATATATAGGGAAACAAGTCTCTCTACCCATCACAATATCCCAATAGTACTAGAAAGACATAAGTAAGTAAAAAAACCAATGTACCCATACAAAAGTAGCAAAAATTAGCTTGCCAAAGGCTTAGAGATAGTATCTTACCTTCTCTTTGCTTGGCTTGCTACTAGACGGATCTGCAATAGTTAACAAAGATGACAATTATAGTGATTGAATCTTAAGGACACTTATCCACATTTAAAGAATATACGAAGTCTTGTAATTAAATGCATATAATTGAAGAAAACATGCTAAAAGAAACATACGCAGAAATTTACCAAAGTAAACTAAACGCAAGTGCGTGCGGACAATAAAAATGAATTCAATCTAGGTTTATTCCAACAAGCCATGAGCTTCATCACATAAGCTTTTTTTAGAGAAGTTAGTCATGAGCATCGTTGCATTAATCGATATGTTCCACAAGCATAGACTGTGAGCTACGTCACATCATATAGTATGCCTACTAGTATTAGTCGTGAGTCTCATCAGCTATGAGAAATTCCTAAAACTAGCCATGAGCTACGTCATATTAGCTAGGTAGAGTCCATCTATCACAGTGACGTAAACCCCATGTCCAATCTCATTTGGACATAAAACTACATTAACCACTTGCTATGGATTTGGAGTGAGCCATACATTTATAAAACCTAGATATTTCAATCTTAGAATATAAGTAAGATAGAATGCTTTTTAAATCATTTTAAAAAATGAACAAGTTAATATAAGGTTGATTTCGACATGATCATAAACATAGAAGTTTAGCAAATTCGAGTCCAACAAGCATTTTGGAGAATTTAGAGTAAGAATGAAAGTAAAGTCATATCATAGAATAAGCTTCCATAAATTTCATATTGCTATTTCAACAACATAAGATGAGGCATATCATTTCAAATGATAAGATTACTCAAGAAGTTTAGATAACTACAAATCAAGATAAATAGGGAATGAAGTGGAGACAAGTACCCTACAGGTTTACCTACCCGAAACACTGAAATATCTTAAGCTACTTCAAAAACCATTTGTCTCAAACCATGCGTCCGATACCCGACACTAGTTTTCTAGGTTCCTTGTATCGTTTTGTACTAGTTTAAATGTTTTACATACCTTTTGTATCGCATAGTTGTAATAACAGTATTTTTGCAATCCTTGTGAACACAAAATTACTTTGTGGGAACATGCGTCTTGTATCATCCCCTATCTCGATTATGTCAAAACTTGTCCTAAAACCTTAATTGAGCCTCGATACAATAGTCATACTTAACTAGAGCCAGTAGCCTCACCATCGATACTTTATAAACTCAATTGTATATCGAGTATCGAAATATAATAAAGTGAAATACACAGCGGAAAACATATAACTTTTTCAATTATATAAAACCTCCTGACCCTATTATATTACAAAACTTTAACAAATGCAAGTAATTTCGTCATTTACTATGATACTATGATTGATTTTCATTTATATAACTAGGGCTAATTAACCACTGAACCCACTAATATGATTAATAAAACAACACATTGGCCGATGTGTTGTCTAGTCAACCAATTATGTCCAATGGTTCTATAAAAATCTTATATTGAATGTGTAATCCACGCAATCCTTTTAGCTAAGAAAGAAAAAGTATATAGGCCGTGAACAAAACCCATCTCATATACAACCTACTCTTAACTCCAGGAATTATTCCTACCGATTACAACATACACCATTTTCCTTTTTAAAGAGATCACATCACAGTGTACATTGCACGTCATTCTAGTCTATAAAATGTATAAGCTATATATACTACATATCTAGGAAATATTTATGACTAAGCGAATCCAAACGTACTTCAATCTATGTTTCCTACTCTTTCTGGACCTTTAAGGCCTACTAGCAAACTCCCAGGTAAATCGACACAAACATTAGTTAAATCGTCAATTATGATCTTAGATTAGTCTTTATATTATAATATAACCCTAGCCCAAGTTAGGTCAAAGTCACACGACCCGAACTCAATTTTTATTTTATAAGTAAAGAAAATTGAATTTAGAGAATAGTTTTACTGAACTATTGCAGGCACGTTGATTGCACCAAATCATCAAAATATGGAATAAATACCATAAAAAGTTATAGATCTACTTCTTAGCTTTCTAAAAAGATAGATTTTGCTCAATTCCGATTTGAAATGAAGGTGTTATGCCAAAAACAAAAAATCAGTTATCTTTTGACAGAAAATCTAAACAACAATATTAGAAAAATAGTAACTCCCAAACTACACATATGAAAATCATGATTTTTGGTGGGAAGTTACCTAGCATATCAATCAACATAATATCAAAATTCATCCAATTTCGATGTGAATAAAAAATGTTATGATATTAGTCTTAACTTCTATAATACAAGTTTTGTTCATCCCTTAGAATATATCGATTTGAACCAACAACATGTTTGAAACTTTATGACATCAACAATAGTCTTATAACCCCTCTAATGGGTCCTAAATGGACCCAATAACCACACTAGTATTTTAAGAACTAATCCTATGTAACGCTCCTAATTTCTAAAGTTGATAATGAGTCTTTATATCGAAATATTATATACTATCTTGTTGAATTACGTGTGAAATTAAGTGTTAGTTAATGAAAGTAGACTTAAACAACTTGTTAAATTGTTTAAGCAAAGAATAATGATAGTTTGGTAAAGAAGACATAGACAAGTAGTTTGTAAATTTGATAAGAAATCATGGATTTAATATGGACTGGAAGATTATCCTAAAACTTAAAGAGATCAAGATGAGATGTATGGCTTGGATTGGTCAACCAAAACCTAATCTCATAAGCTTACTATTTAAACTACATTAAATGCACGTAATTACTTTGATTTTGAAAAAAAACAAAAGAGTTGGATAAGGAAACTTTATAAAGCTAGTGTTGTGGATTCATGGTGGAGAGGGACCAACATCGAATCTACATCGACTAGGGAATGATTTGTTTCATCTTCTCTAATATTTAAATACTTCAATTCATTTATTTAGTTTTGAAGGAAATCATGGTTTCTATGGATATGTGATTTGAATGGTGTTCTCATGGTTTTATTCAATCTTAATAGAAAATCTACGTTTTAATGGTGGATTTGTAAATTTGATCTTTAATATAATTTATGGAAGTATTTACTACTCTTTGTTAGATTAGGTGGTGATCGGTGTGAGTCGCCGAGAGGGAAGAATTAAGGTTTCTATTTTGGAATACTCAGTCTCGCACTCAGCACCGTGCTAGCAGCTCACTTATAGGCAGTACGACGCTACTAGGGGATTTTCGGATTTCGATCTATCGATTCTTAGTGCTGTGACTTATAGTTTATGATGATGGTAAATCATTAAGACCTATTTGGTTCTATCAATTGCAAATTCTAGTGATTTCTCCAAGCGCACTGTAGGTAAACCCATAACATTGAGAGGGCGTGGGATGATTTTCTAGAATTAAATTGGGCTTTTGAGTTTCACCAATTTTGGCTGAGTTTTATCGAGGTTTATATCGTCAGGAGAAAGGCTGAGGTAGTGGTAACTAACCCCTAAAACCTTTGTCGCAGCGGTGTTTTCAGGATAAAGGCATCACATTGATTTGCAAAGGGGTTTAACATTGTTTTCAAATGTCAATACAATAAAATGACTTACCTCACTTAAGCTTGCTAGTTATAAGAAAATAAAGGTATACCAATGTAGACATTCAAGGAGAACTAGATAGGAAGTTCCAAGGCTAGAATTATAATAGGATAGTAGAAATCGAGGTAAGTGAATTGTTGATATCTTGCTTTACCTTGTCCTTTTGAGCTTTATTTTTGTGAATGAGTGTGAAACTGATATGCTTGGAAAGAATGGTTGTAAATGGTACTTCGTACATGAAACCCAACGTCCATCGATGATCTACTTTTGTAATTAAATGATTCCTTGATGGCCACTGCATGGTAGGAAGGATCATAATAATGCATGGAGGCAGGATCATAATTGATACCTTGAAGCTAATTGTCTATCACATGACACATAATTTATATCCAGTTTCCATCATGTTGACTCTATGGCATTCATTTAATCATTTTTATCTTGTTGAACTATCTTGTTCGAGATATGGTTTATTTTATCTTACATTCTATATTATGCCCATTCATATTATCTCTCCATACCTGGAATGATTGTAGGATTTCATCAATAACCTTGTCCATGCTAGTTATTTCGCATTACGTATTACTTAGATGATTGAAGGTAAATCAAATTTCTACTTTAATGGGCTCATTGAATTTGTTGCTTACCCCATTTCTCCCTCCCTAGCTACCTCAGCTGTTGTTCATGATAAAAGAAAAGGCAAACTCATAGCATAGAAACTCTTTTCTTGTTCGTGAGGTCGATACACAACTATCTATTATTTTTTGAATTTATTATGTATTAAAATAGGGGTTTATTATGGGCAGACTTTGTGAAACCCATAACTTAGTTGCTTATCGTTTGTAAGACTTTCTATTTTATTTATGCGCCATATAGACTTAAAAAGCTTGTATTTCGCACTTTTTTATGCCGTAGTAGTATATTTGTAGATTCTCTTGTTGTATATCGGCAAGTTAAGGCTTACTAGCTCATCGCCTGACTTGCTGGGTGATCTTGTGGGGTTTGGCGATTGTTTAAGTCGAGTGAGCCTTGTTTTAGAAATTAGGGTCTTCACATCCTATAGTACCTACCAAGCTGGAAATCATGGTTTGATCAACTTCTTGTCACTAAAACTTGTTGTTCAAATACTACTTGTTGAAAACAAGTTAGAACAACATTAAACGCTTATTTTGCTAAGTTTATTGTGTTCTAATGAACTCATTATAATCCCAAATTATTACACAATTCTTGTTTATGATCCTAAAAAATTGAGTTAAAAATTAAGAAAAGTATAGATAAAACTCACCATTTACATTATCTTCTTTAGTTACTGAACTTTTATCAATAAATCCACTTTATAATAGTCTCCCTAATGGCTCCATCAAAGTTCAAGGAAAACCAAGGAACCCCCCAGAAACTTCCCTTACAATCCACCATTTGAACTTTTCATTCTTGTCTTTATTCTCTGATCAACACTAATAACAAACCAATCTCAATGTTTCTTTTATTATTTATTTTATCTTCTTCAAGATATGAATCTTATATATCGAGAATTATCTTAAGAACAAAAAGTTAATCAAACAATCTTGATCAACTTACTTAGAATCAGATAATTTGATCTCCTTAAGATACATGTTGAGTATCTTGAGGTAGATCTTATGGTTCATGTCAGCCCCTTCGTCATTTGGATGACTAGCCGACCTAGATTACCTTAATCCTCTAATGATCTACTCAGCTTATCCATTCTTTTAACTTTGACCTCAAAATAATTTTTCTATCAACTCTTAATAAATTTCCAAATTTAAATTTATGTCCACAACCAAACTCAATTCATATTTTGTTCAATTGGAACAATTTAGAAAATCATATGGATTATTCTTCGTATTTTGTAAAAATCTCGGTTGCACTTCCCCCTAAAAGTGGTGTGGTGAAAAACTTTTACCAAGAAGACAGTAGAATTTGGAAGAGGCCTAGAAGGACTCACAATTCCCCTAGTTCATAATATATATCAAGTTCAAATTTATAAACTAACTTAAAGTCTCTGATAGCTTAATCGCAACTTAACAATCACAAGTAGACCAAAATTGAAACATAAACCTCTCAACGTTATTTAAACTAACTTAGGAGACTCTCATAAACATTAAACGAAACTTTACATCCAACACTCACCCCAATAATCCCAAAAAAATATATAAAAAATTTAAACATAGAATTTACTTTAAATTTTGAAAACAATCACCACAATCTTTGAGTCTTGTCCATTCTTCTCTTGTCTTCATATCGAATCTGACACCATCAAAAACAACTCAAGATGTTAGATAAGTAAACATCTACACTGATCTATACTTCTGCAATTGTTAGTCTTATACATGGAGACTTGTAATTGTATTTCCAAAACAATTAATAATATATATGCGTCAATATGACATACAATCCACTCTATTTTTTTATTCTAACTATAATCAATTGTCGACTTCAAAAAAAAGTATAGAAACAATATTAAGAGATCATGAAATGTAGAGATAACTTGTCGACGTTAGACTCCAGGACTAGTCTCACTAGACGGCGTTTAATGTAGGATTGAAATCTATTTTAAGAAAACCAGACTCTGAAACAAGCTTATTCTAATATCCTTGTTCATGCATGACAAAAAATGAAGAAATGCAACGCAGACTATGATACAATTACAGGGACAAATATATTCAATAAATAGTAAAGATCGCCGTAGGGTTTACTTACCATCAAACCAACTCAAAATTTGTTGCGATGTCTCACATAACATTCCCCAGCTTTCACGTACTTTGAACCTAAAACCTAAGGCTCATTCAGAGTGTTTTTAGGATCTTAAACATTACCTAAAACCATTGAAAACTCTAGGTAAGTATCTTATTCAAATTTCTTAATTTTTCAACCAATTTCTAAGTTATTTTGGTATTCTCAAGTCTAAAAAAAGGGAATCACTCCAAATAAACCCCTCGGATGTTCGAATACAAATCTCGACTCCAAATTTTGGTTTTGCATCGAAAATTAACCTCGACTAGGCTTTAAAAGAATTTACCAAATTCTCGAACATTTTTCGAGTATCGTAGCATGTATTACAAGGAAACCTGGAATAAACTCTCGAGAAAATTCCAAAATCTTCATTTTTTAAAAACCCACAATTTCAATTAGTTTATAAAAAAATATATTTTTTTTTCTGATTTTTTCCCATTTTCTAGAATGTTTTATAATTTCTAGCACTTTTCATTTTTTTTTTTTCTTTTCAGATTGGGGTTGGATCAAATGCAACCCCAAGTAATGTTTGGGCGGGGGAAATAACCTTTCCATCTCTTTCCTTGGACCGAGCCGAGCTTCCCCATCCCCATGTTCTTCTTCACAAATAACCAATATAACAACAATGACTAACAACATCCCTACAACATCATCGACAACAATAAACAACCAACAACGACAACCTAAGAATAATGAACACAACTTCACTTTATCCCCAACTCCACCGTTGATCTCCTCTCCCTATTTCACAGTTTCCAACTTCTCTATCTCTCTATGAATCTCGTCCTCACTGTCAAAATATGAAATTGAGGACGTGGTTTTGTTTTGTGTCTTGGAGATAAATTTGAGTTTTCTTCAAGATTCATATCACACGAATCTCGAGCATATTTAACGGTTCATTCAATCCATTTATATTTTGATATTTCTCGAGATACATGTTACATATCTCGAGACCGATCCTTTTGGTTATTAACAAACCCATCATCTCCTAACGGACATATATAGATCAATTATATTGATCTCCTCAAGATACATATCACGTATCTCGAGGTATATCTTGTGGTTTTATAACTAACTATATAGTCACCTCCATGCACCACTTGATTTTCCTTGAGATGTGGTTGCACGCATCTTGAGGCAAAACAATGCCAACCGACATCAAACGTTTAATCCATTCACTTCCTCGAGATCTACGCTACATGTATTTCGAGATGAATCTAATTTATAATTTAATTTGATTTAAACTTTAGGATTCATTTATTTATATTTATATATATAAATATATATAGATAATTATGTATTTTCGAGCCTATAAATTTGCCATGTGCACCAACAACCACTCTTGGGCGTGCACACTATTGTACATCTCCCGTGTGTCACCCTCGACCCCATGTGTTACTAAGCGCTCACCAATTTATTGATTATTTTGAATATATATTTAAATATTTCTACATTCTATATATATATAAATATATATACGCCTATATTAAGGAATTTATCATTCCATCCTATGCGCTAATGAGTACACTCGAGCGTGCATGCTTCCTCACGATTCATGTGCGTCAAAAAATGAAAAAATCTCTCAATGTGCTCCGAAACACGTAGACACCGCATCTACACTTCAAAATGTCCCAATTTTGCATTGAATAAAGTACAATACATCAATAAGTTACGCGACACACAAAAATAATATTTTAAACTTATAATCAATGGTCTATAACACGTGGATCCCACCTCAGAAACTTTAATCCCACTTTAAATATCAAAATACTTAATAGTCACCTAATCTAGTTTATGAAATTCTTGAATGCTGCAGTTCAATAATTTACCACACAACTACCTTTATTATTAGTCACCTCACCCTATACGTGCATCACTTGATCGAGATAGGGATGCATTTGCTCACATCTTGAGGCTTATCTAACTATTCTCACAATTCATTTGATTTGATTTTTCAACTATAGGCTATATTACTCAATTTAATTCAATTAGGCTATAAACATGTCAAACAAAGAAACACAATACGACAAGCAAACCCATGCACACACTAATTGTGAAATCTGAATATATTATAAACTTGATTAGATGATTGATTAAGTATTTTCAGATTTTATTTGGTTGTTTAAGTATTCGAGGTGAGAACTCGTACTACTGACCAAAGATTATGAGTTAAAATATTATTTTTGTGTGTCCTTGATAGGTTAATAATTAGACGGTGTTTTATAGTATATTTTAGGGTACAGTTAGATGTAAAATGCTATATTACACTAGGTTTTCTTTTATTTTTGTAATTTCAAGTTACATTAAGGTTTCATGAAGAAATGGAAGAAAAAGGGAAGAATGTAAGGAATTTAGTTAATTGGAGAAAGTGCTAAGCGAATCATGAGGGAATAAAGAATGAACTAGGACTCACTGCTAGTGAATCAGTAGTGAATCAAGTTGGATACAAAAATCACCACCTAAATTGGTGAAGGACAAAAACATGTTTCTATTGATTTGTTTAGGGAATCAAGATTGATAGAGGATTTGGTGTTGATTTAATGGAGTCAGTTTCGAGAATTTTGGAGCAAATAAAGGAATTTCATTTCGAATGGAAACGTATTACTTGAAATACTATATATATGAACCTTTGGCTTCAAAATTAAGTGCCCTTGAGTATCCTCAATCATATTTAATTGCTATTGGAGCTACATCATTTAGTTTTACTAATTTTATTTTAGTTTTATTAGTAATCGATTTTGGAGATAATTTGAAGATTAAAAGTATTCAATAAAAATATTTATTAATGTCTTTTATTTACTTTATTGTGAAATGTTAAACCTGAACTTACTGCGTTTAGGTCAGTCTATCTTTGTTCGCAGTATATTGTCAAAAATAGAATTTATTTTAGTTAGGTAAATGCCGCAATCATGGTTGGAAACCTGACAAAGTAAGATGTTAGGGAGTAGATACAGCTTAGAGAAAGACTACAATGCAAATTGTAGTGAAGATTATAGTATCAAAGTCATAGTCGAATACGAAGATAGATTTGAAGTCGAAAAAGGAATTAAATACAAGTTGGATACTGAAACATAGCAACTGTCAGCATTAGTGTACAATAGTATAGAAGTTCTATACTGAAAGCAGAGAACATCGAGGTGGATTACAAATACAAATTCTAAGAGAAAGGTGCAAAAAGGACTGAAGAACTTTATGGAAACGAAGAGTCAAGATTCTTAAAGAAATAGAAGACTTAGTTGTTAAACGTTACATGATTCCAATAGGATTTACAATCGGAGACCGGGGAGGTTTTATGAGTTGTATTATATTTAAGACTAAATGCCTAGATAGAGTAGATAGACTGAGTGTATAAATACTCAAAATTGCCACTATGTGGATCATCATTTTATTACTCGAGTTTTATGAGAACGAGGAATCATTATAGTTGTTGTACACATTATTATTTGATTATTTAATTGTTTAAGTTGAGCCTATGCTGAGGAAGACACAAGTCTTATTGCGATATCAATTTTCTATTTAGTTTTGATGTGTGTTTATTAGTTCGTCACTGATTCGTTAATCTTCTTGGTTCTTCTAATTTCTAAAACTTTAATAGTGGTATCAGAGCTTTGTCACTTTGTTATTTTTATAAGCTTATAAGAGTGAGATTTAGGAAAGTTTTATCGTTATGGAATCTATTGATGAGTTGTTACGACAACGAGCTGGTGAAGGACGTGAAGGTGGATCAATAACTTGACCACCATTACAAGAAGTAACCAACTATGCTTACTGGAAAGTTCTAATGGTTCAATTTTTCTCCGCCATTAATTAAATTGCTAGAGAATTGCTTAAGAGAGAGTACACTACTCTAATGCAACCATATACTGATGGATAAGTTGTTACAAAATCTGCATCTCTTTAGATAAATGCTGAGAAGAAGGAGAAAGTTTCCAATTATAAGGCAATCAATTCCATCTTCACTATTTTTGATGCAGAACGCTTAAACTGATTGCAAATTGCTCTACTGTAAAACAAGCTTGGGATGTTTTGAAAACAATCTTTGAAGGTACGAATTCTGTCAAAATTTCCAAGTTATAGCAATTAAGTTCTATGCTTGATCGTCTTGAGATGAAAATGGATGAAAATATTACCTCATTTAATGTTCGTTTGTGAGATATTACTAATCAAGTCTTTCAACTTAGAGAAAAGTATACTGACGAGTAGTTAGCACGACGTGTTTTTTATGCTATCCCCTCATGATTTGACTTTAAGATTACTACAATCAATGAGTCTCGTTATATTACTAAAATTTCTATTTATGAACTAATGGGGTCTTTGCAAACATATGAGATGAATATGTTTAAAAAACCATGTTCTTCTAAGAAAGCTTACCTTATTAAGACTACATTTTTTGATGATTTAATGGGAGACGAGTTTGCTATGATGGCAAAGAAGTTCTCTAAATTTCTTAAAAATTATAAGAGAAATTCCGCTAAAACAAATTACAAGAAAAGTAATGACAACAACAAGACTTCTACTAATGATAAGAAGACAAATGCTAAGAATAAACTCAAGGATATTAAGTGTCATGAGCACATATTCAGATTTAATGTCCTACTTATAAGAAGGGGAAGTCTCTAAATACTTCTTGAAGTAACGATGACTCTAAAGACTGTGATAAATACTCAAACGACTCTACTACTAAATTCACTATTGTATAGACAGAGTCAGATGCTATTGTTGCTTCTCCATCTACTGTTGGTGTTTCTAAAGTTGATTCCATAAAATCTAACATGGGAAAAAGTAAAGAAAGGGTCAAGGAAATATGTGATGATGTCAATAACGAGGATTTGACAAAAAGATCTTCTCTCTTATTATGTTATATTGTTCACTGAATGGACATCTTTTTATGGTTAGAATTTTAATTTAAATATGAAGTTCTTCTCTATTAAATTGAAGTTTAAGATTCTTAAAAGAGAACACAGGACTTTTCATGCATTGCTGAAAGATCCTGCGATTGAAATCTCCACACTGAAGAAAGCTCTTTCTAATTCTTAGGCTGTTACTGCAAAGTTCCATTATGTTCTTGGAAATTAAATAGTATGCCGCAAAGTGGTGAATCTTTCCAAGTAAAGCATAATTTTGGCTATACAAAGGGATCTGTAAATGCTCTTACAAGTAATCAATGAGGTTCTATCAAGCAAGAATCAAGTTGACACTTTAAAGGCAAAGAAAATTTTTCGACGGAAGGTTGCTGCAAGCTAAAAGAAAAAGGTTACTACTGTTACTAACAACAAAACCCCTCCTACATGTCAGTATTATGGGATTACTGGTCATATTAGACCAAGATACTATTGCATGTTTAAAGATTTGAGTACATTTCAGTATAAGAAAACATCTAAGAAGGTTTGGAGAGTCAAGTCTCATAAGGCAAGGACCACATCTTCAACTCTCAGCAACTACTACTAAGTTATCGTATTTGGATAATGGTTGTTGTAGACACATGACTAGTAATAAAAGCTTTTTTAAGAACTATGAATCATTTATGGAAGGTATTGTTACTTTTGGTGACGAAAAGAAATTCAAGGTTATTTGTAAAGGAGCTCTTAATGTTGTTGGACTGCCTAATCTCAAAGGAGTTATGCATGTTGTTGGGTTGAAATCCAATCTGATAAGTATTAGTCAGTTGTATGATCAAGAGCTGTTTGTCAACTTCACTAATGATCATTGTAAAATATTCAATAAAGAAAGACAAAACATCATGTGTGGGATTCGGACATTAGACAATTGCTATATGCTGCTTCAACATTCTGTATCACCTCACAAGCTACAAGTTATGTACAACTCTATTTCCCTATCTAATACAATGCTTTGGCATAGAAGGCTAGGTCATCTTAATTTCAAGCTACTTCAGAAATTGCTCTCTCATGATGTTGTAAGAGGTATTCCTAAACTAACCTTTAAGTCTGATTCTATTTGTGACCCAGGTCAAAGGGGTAACTTGCGCATTTCTTTACATGCTGGCGTCAATGACTTACTGACATCACGTGTGTTAGAATTATTGCATATGGACTTGTTTGGACCATTGCAAGTTGAGAGTTTTACGAGAAAAAAAATATGTTTTTGTTATTGTTGATGACTACTCAAGGTTTACTTGGATTCATTTGCTACATGGTAAAGTGGAAATGTTTGATGACGTTAAGAAGTTATTTGTTCGACTTCTGAATGAGAAAATGAATGAGGATGTATCTATTGATTGACTACGCAGTCATCATGGATGGGAGTTTACAAAAAAATCGATAATTTGGTGATTATTGTGCTGAATCTGGATTTAAGGATGAATTTACTGCTCATAAGACACCAAAATAGAATGATGTCGTTAAAGGAAAAATCGCACAATTTAAGAGATGACTAGGGTCATGCTTGCTCAGAAAAATCTGCATAAGAATCTTTAGGGGAAAGTGGTATATTCTGCTACCTACATTATCAATAGAGTTTATTTCAAACCACTGACTACAAAGACTTCGTGTGAAGTCTGGAAAGGCAAAAAGCCTTCCCTCAAACATCTTCATGTATCCAATAATACCTGCTTCATTTTGAATAATAGTGATCACATGGGAAAGTTTGATTCGAAAAGTAATGTAGGAATTCTTATTGGATATTCTCAAAATAATAAAGCTAATAGAATCTATTGTAAGCAAAGTATGACTGTGATGGAATATATCAAGGTTATGGTTGATGATTGTGCTAGAACAAAATAATGATCCTCTCAAAAGGATAATTACGATGATGAGCTGCCAACATCAATTAGCTCAACACCTATTATTCTGCCTACTACTAAAACATTTGATTCAGATATCACTACTCCATTTGATGATGAAGATGATAATGATTATGATCTAAAATCATCTACTATAGAACCAGGTTCTATTTTTCGATCTGCTACTTCACAGACAAAGATGCTTGAAACATCATCCAATTGAGCAAATTGTTGGCTCTATTAATGATCCAGTGCAAACTAGAGATATTCCTCTAGTTGAATACATGAACATGGCATGCTTTGCTTGTTTTACATTTTAGATCAAGCCTAAAAAAATCAAGGAGACTTTTATGGATCAATAATGGGTAAATGCTATCAAGAGGAACTCGAAGAGTTTGTCAGACAAGATGTGTGGGAGGTTGTTCCACGACCTACTAATGTTAATATCATTGGTACTAAGTGGATATTTGTAATAAGGCAAATGAGAATGGTATTATTGTTCGCACAAAATCCAGACTGGTTACAAAAGGAAATACATATATTGAAGGTATTGATTTTGATGAGACATTTGCTCCAGTTGCATGATTGGAATCTATTGTCTACTTTTAGCCATTGCTTATAACAAAGGTTTCAAGTTAAAGCAAATGGATGTTAAAAGTGCTTTCCTAAATGGGTATTTTGTAAGAAGAAGTTTATGTTGCACAACATAAAGAATTTGAGGTTTATTATAAAACTAATGATGTCTATCATTTGAAAAATGCATTTTATGGTCTGAAGGAGGCACCACGAGCTTAGTACGAAAAGTTGACTACCTATTTGTTGTTGAAGGGGTATAATAGAGGGTCTACTGATAAGTCTCTATTTCTTAAAAAATAGAATAACTAGTTTATGGTTTCACAGATTTAAGTCGATGATATTATTTTCGGGGCTACATCTCTAAAACTAGCTTCGAAATTTGTTGATTTGATGAAAAAAGAATTTTAGATGAGCATGGTTGGAGATCTTACTTCTTTGGTTTATAGATTACAAAATCTCAAGATAGTATATTTATATCTCAAAATAAATATGCTAAGTCTCTTATTAAGCATTTTGGATTGGACAATGTTAAGTCTATCTGAACACTAATAAGCTCTAGTGAGAAGATTAGTAAGGATGACAAAGGTGTTGATGTCGATCCTACATTATATAGAGGCATGATTGGTAGCTTATTATATCTTACTATAAGCAGACCAGATATTGCTTTAAGTGTTGGTATTTGTGCTCGCTATCAGGCATGTCAAAAAGAAACTTATTTGGTTGATGTAAAAAGGATTTTACGCTATGTGCATAAAACATCTCACTTTGGTATACTATTTTCTAAGGGCGGTTCTAGTGACTTTGTCGGGTATGGTGATGTTGATTGGGTAAGAAATATTGATGATCAAAAGAGTACTACTGGTGGATGTTACTACATGGGTTCTAATCTTGTTGCTTGGAACAACAAGAAATAGAACTGCATCTCGCTATCTAATGCCGAAGCCGAATATATTACTGGTAGCTGTTATTTTACGTAATAAATATGGATTCATCAAATGCTTAAAGATTATGGTATTGCGTTATCATAGTTATCAGTCTATTGTGATAATGAAAGTGCCATTGATATTTTGAAGAGTCCAGTTCAACACTCTAGGACGAAGCACATTGATACTCGTCATCATTATATCAGCGATCTAGTGGAAAGGGGTTTAATTAGTATTTAGCATGTTCCTACCAAACGACTGCTAGTTGATATATTTTCAAATACTCTCGACACACAAACCTTATAGAGAACGCTCCATGATATTGGCATTTGCTCTCACTAATATGGGTTCTAAATGTAACCTAGAACTTATAAGTGTATACGTAGATACTTATGTGTTTGACACTTTATTGAGATATACTTTGGTGTTTGAGCAAGAAACTGCTACGTGGATTTCACTGCAACATGTGTCGCTCATAATAAGTCGGCTATAAAAAATAGCCATTACGCCTAATGAAGGGGAGTAAATTATGTTCAGTTAGACACATCGAATTAAAAGTTAGTGAATTCAAAGGAGTTTTGATTCTAAAATTGGGTTTATCCTTGCTGATTTTGTGCAATTATCTTGTTCCCACAGATCAGCCTTCCTATTTTTAGCTCTTCTATCTCGTTGTGACCCCCTTTCCCTCTCTGCCATACTCGTATCTTTCTTACTTGAAGCTACTTCATTAATATCTCAATCATCTTCTTAAACCTATCACTTTGACTCTATTGCAACAACCGATCTTTTGATGATAGAGACGAATAGCATATAGTATCATCCACTTTCAAATAAAATCAATATTGCTATGCCTAAAGATCCTAGGATTATTGCAGATAGCACAAAGGAAAAATCAGGGGCTTTCCGATGATGACAATTTGCTAGATAATCAAACTCTTATATGAAAGCTAGAATTGCTGCCAAGGGAGAGAAGAAGATTGATGACGAAGAGAAAGTTTCCTCTTGTTAATTGGAGAGGATTCTTGATGAAGCCAAGGCTAGAAGTAAAGCCTCTAACATGACCCAGATTGTTTTCATCTCATAGTACTTTGATGTACATACTCCATCTGCCTTTGGTCATTTCTGATCAATGGAATGCATGGATAGATTCAAAGAAATGATGAAGAGGAAATACTATTTTGATCAACTAATTGATATCTCACAATTTTACGACACAGGCTTGGAGAGATTGCTAGTGCAGATTGGCATTTATGGCTTAATGAATCATTGTGGCTTCTACAATGTCTCCATTTTCAAGAAGTTTTATAGTAATCTTCCTGACAACTTTGGGGATGCTGTCGTGGACATGGTCTTTATTCGTGGTTTCACAATTCCATTCATTCTAGCTTCGATCAACTATAAGCTTGGACTTTCTAGAACGAAGGCTATTGCTAGTAAACTATGTTTGACAGTGAAGCTTGATGAAGCAGTCTCTATGCTTACTTAACGGGTACTAACAACATGGCCCTTTAATAACGCTTTTGGGCTTCCTGCTACAAAGCTCACTTCCAAGGCTTACATGTTATTTAAGGTCTTAATGACGAGCATAGTGGTCCTTTCTCATCAGACACATGCGTTCAATGAGAGGGTACTAATGTTGTATGGTCTAACTTTGAGGAAGAAGTTTAATGCTGGCAAGAAGATCTATAACTATGTGGTGCGCATAGGGAAGAAACATAACATGTTATATTTGTCATGCATCCTGACGTCATTGTTTGGAAGATACTCTGTCATTGAGTAGAAAAAATGACAAGTAGGAAAAGGTTGTGGAGGAGGTTAGAATGACTCATTAAATGAAGTCTAACAATAAAATCGTTGATCTTGACTTCTTATACCTACAGAAGGTTATGGAGGAGGTCAACTACTATTCACCTTGAGGGCATTCAGCTGCCTTCGGTTGCTACAACATTAGAACATAATGTTTAGGATCCGGTGAACGAAGACTTATAACTTGAGCAAAGTATGTCAGTCCATCCTCCTACTCACCTTGAGCATGATGCTATTGAAGTCATTCAAGCCATTCCTACCACTTCAATTGAGCCAACACCTACGGTTGATATTACTGATGTATTTGCATCTTTTGCTCCTACTGATGTTGCCACGACACAAACAGATGCTGTTGTGGATAACTTTACTCCAACTTAGAATGAAAATGTACAAGCTCCAAGTTCTTTAGTGGAGATGAGACTATTCTCGTTGTTGTTCGACTACTTCTTATACTTCATTACCAATTTGACTACCTACAGAGATGATATAGTTGCCTAAATGTGACCTATTAAAGAAGAGCTGGACATTGATGATGTCGAACTTCACTGATTGAAGTGTCTAGTTAGAACACAATTGTAATCTCTTTGATGTTGTTTAGTCAAAAAAGGAAGTCAGTAAGAGAGAACCTGTAAGGTTAAGTGGTTTTTTTGTTTTCCAAGTACATGAACTTGATATTTTAAAACTGCATTTCTTAGTTGTACGTATTGGCTTGTGACTATAATCATTTTCGGTCTACGAATTTTATGTGTCGTCACTTTAATCTATTGGTAATAGTACATATTATGAAGTTCCTCAAAAATTTGGTTATCTTGCTAAGGTACTATTTTTGACCAATTTAGGCCAAAGAGGGAGATTGTTAGACCCTAGCTTACTGCGCTTGGATCAGTCTACCTTTTTTGATAGTATATTGTCAAAACAAAAGTTAAGTTAGTTAGGTAGATGCTGAAATCAAGATGGAAAACCTGACTAAGCAAGATGTTTGAAAGTAGATACAACTTGAAGAAACACTACGATGCAAATTCTAGTGAAGATTACAGTATCAAATTTAGAATTGAAGACAAAGACATATCTGAAGTCAAAACAGGAAGTGAATACGAGTTGGATACTGAAACATAGCAACTATCAGTATTAATCTACAATAGCGAAGAAGGTCGATACTGCAAGTAGAGAACTTCAAGATGGATTACAAATACAAAATGCGAGGGAAAGGTGCATAATGGACTGGAGAACTTTATGGAAATGACAAGTCAAGATTCTTGAAGGAATAAAAGACTTAGTTGTTAAACATTGGTTGATTCCAATAGGATCTACAATTGGAGACCGAGGAGGCTTTTCGAGTTGCATTATATTTAAGACTAAATTCCTAGATAGTGTAGATGGACTGAGTCTATAAATATTCAAAATTGCCACTATATGAATCATCACTTTTTTACTTGGATTTTCTGAGAATGAGAGATCATTAGTGGTTGTACACATTATCAATTTGATTAATTGATTCCTACGAAGAGGAAGACATTCAAGTCTTACTGCGATATCAATTCTCCATTTAGTTTTGATGTGTATTTATTAGTTCATGACATATTCGTCAATCTCCTCAGTTCCTCAGGTTTCCAAAATTTTGACATGATATATTTAATATGAATATGTATGAGTAGTTTAATAATCTAAACTAAGTCTGAACCTGAACTTAATATGTTTTGTAATGTATTCATAATGAAGAATAATTTGTACTTAATGCTTTAAACTAAATCGTATTCGTTAATTGAATGATTTAATAGATTGTTATTTGGGGATCACAATCACAAAGTTTTTTATTGCATGTTGTTAACTCATTATTTATGCACTTTTTCACATGTGTTTCGCAATGTAAATCAAGTCTAAAGTTGTTTTTTATGACTCTATATGTTTAATTTGGATATTTATAGGGTATTTGAGCATTCATGCGTGATTCTAGTAAAATCGAGATAAAAGACACATCGATCAAAGTTTAGTAGGACTGGCACTGTGCACTCATAATGGACGATGCCATAGTATACAAGACAGCGTTACTCAAGGCATCACAATGGAATACACATACTACATAAGAATTACATGGACGACGTTAAATTTTGAATAGGCAACGCCACTGAAAGTGCCTGGTCAAAAAATAGAAGTTAAAGACCGACTAGCTGTTCGAGACTTACTATATGTCGTCAAACTGCCACTGACTCTGTTCCCATATAACTATGGCGCCACAGATGGTTCCAGACTCGCAAAATAGGAGTTTTGACACTTTTTGGAAGGTTCTTATTCTATGGAGTTGCTATTCTTGTACCTAGGCTCACCTATATAAAGGAGGGACCTCTATGAACGAAGACACATTCTAATTTAGTGCGATTTAAGAGTAAAGCAAGGTAGAGTACCGATGTATGGATTGGTTCTTTAATACCTAAGTCGGGGATGAAGCTCTTTAGCCAATAGTACATTTATTTTCATGTCTTGTTGAGGTTTTCTGAATAATAATGTTTTATTTCAGTTCTCTATTTTTATGTTATGGTTTAAACGATGTCTCAATAGTAGTTTAGGGTTTGTATATTCATTGCAAATCTCTGGGCGTAAACCCATTGTCCTATTATCAATTACGTTGAGTCTGTAATACCTACCGAGTTGAGAAGTGGTGATCACCTACAACAAGAAACCTGACACATTTGTTGTTCTAGGTGAATAGCATCGATAAATAGGTTAAATCTTGATAGCAGTTACCTAAGGTTATCTAGGGTTAAGTGTTCGCACAAAGCTATTAATGTTGCACATATGCTTAATCTAAAGAGCGATTGCCCAAGATTGTTCCATAGAGTAAAAGAAATTTTTAGAGAGCGGTTATCCTATCTATCAACAATAGGTTAACAAGGGTATTGGTGACCCCAACACCTAAAGCCTATCTAGGGAAGCTATTTTCAAACCCATCTTTCAAAACTGATGATGCAAGACATGGAAACACATAAGGCTAGATTGTGGATTCTTAGACTTAGGTATGCATACTATTTCTAAATATTCAATTATGTACTTTCTTGTTGAATAGAACATTAGTATAAATCTCTTTCAAAAACCCCTAGATTTACTTTTCTATTTTTTGAACTCAGTTTGATTGAATCTTATGGATTTAACCCCGTACTTACCTCTACTGCATTCCAGCTGGATTGGTAACCTTTTACGGGTTATATTTGACACGAACGACACGTGATCAAGTTTTGACGCCGTCGCCGGGGATTCGGTTCCAAATTGAGTTTAACTTTTATTTTTTATTTTTTTGTTTTGTTCTCTGAGTCTACTAGTTTATGCACGGTAGGATAACTCGATCAAAATCTTCTTGTTCACTATTACCTTTAGATTCAAAAATCGACGTAAGCCATCGAAAGTTGGTTAGGGAAGCTCTAAACAAAGTCTCAAGTTTTCCAAACCTACTGTAGCTGACGATGATCACCATGCTAGCGTTGATCTCCAAATTACCGTGGGTCGCTGTCAAAGTGATTAAGACGTATATATACTATTAGTTTAGTAGGTTATTTAGCATAAATATCACGAAATGAGTTAAAATTGATGGTATTTGTGTATTTTCAGGTATGTAAGGTATAAAGGAGAAAAATGAGTGATTTTGTGAAGAAACAAACTTAAAAGTCATAAAAGTAAGGTTGACATCGGGGCTAAGATGGTTGACGTCGCGGGAAGAAGGCTGGAAAGTGTGGAAGACCAAGAAGAGAAAAAAAAGAGGTCAGGATAGAAAACGTAGTGGCAGCGCTGTAGGTTACAAGGGACGATGCCGAGGTTATCTGCACAGGGCACCAAGTCTACTGAATGCGAGAAAAAAACACTTAAAGTTGCTGAAGCTTTCACAGTGGCATGGCATTGCACATACAAGCTAGATCATTAAGTGACAGCACCGAGACTAATGAAAATAGAAAGTGAGTGTTTTATTTCGTATAGAATTGTCTCATAGGATTTCTTATTATTTCCTAAAGTGTCTAGTTGTATAAATAGGTATTAGAATGTGGTAAATATATACATTATCACCTAATACCACCATTTAGCATATATTACAACTAATTAACCTAGTTTTACTTTGTTCTTGACTATTAAGAAGATTTATGGAAGACTAGACATTGAAGACTCACATGTGGTGATTCGCTACTATTTTTCTTGTTTTAATTGAAGTTATTCATTTAGTTATTGATTGCAATGAATACCATTATGTGCATGTTTATGTCAATGAAGTGTGAGTAGTTCATTAATCTTATGGATCAATGGATCCAAGGTATGAATGCTATGCTCAAGTTGTTTGAATGGATTATAAAGTTAAAAAGTGCAATGGTTAGAATTTGTATTGATTCTGAGCGTAATGCTACGAAAAATTTTGATATTAGGTTGTAGAAATGATCATGGCCATTAAAGCTTTTAAGCCGGATATGGACGGTGCAACCGTAAAATACATAACATTGATAGATAATTATTGATTAGGGAGGAACTAATAGTAAACTTAATTGGTTATGAATCTATAGAGTTAGAAATTAAAGTAAGGTGGAGCTTACGTTATTCATATCGATAGATGGAGTTCTAGTCTGCATATTAGATTTTTTTCATCAAGACAGTGGGTTGAAGTGGATCTAAAGGAAATTTGTCTATTCTAATTAAGTGTTACACATACATACTGAAGATGAAAGAAGTGAGTTGAAATGCATAGTTATCATTACCTAGGTGAAGTTGTGGACTAATATATTCTTAATATAAGAGTTTAAAAGTATTTACATTAATTAGATTAGATTAGATTAGATTAGTTTAGTTAAAAACTTAAATTAAAAATGATTTCCATAGCAATAGAGTAATTCTGACTAAGTATACTAAGGGCAATACACCTTTCATTGAGGATGATACCCATATTCAATATAAGTTGATCACATTATTAATACAACAGTGGCGTTATACTTGCGACCACGATTAAGTTTTTGGTGCCGTTGTTGGGGATAGGTAGCAACTCTAGTTTGGTCAGTTCACAAAATTGTGAAGTTTTATTTAAATTAATATACTTTCTAGTTCATAATATATATAAGGTTTAAGTTTAAAGTTTGAATATCTGCAATTGATCTTTCGTGTTTAGTTTTTAGAGAAAATTAGTGCATGCATAGTAAAGGAGAGAAAAACTTAGTGCCTTACGACTCTGAAATTGACATAACCAACAAAGGAAAGAAAAAGAAAGCAATTAAATGGCAGAGGATCAAGCACGAAGCCAATAACAGGGCCAAGGGAATAACCAACCCGAAGGTGATCTGGTAGTGCAGGACAGAATGTGGGGACATATATGTCTTCGTGAATACTTGAAGCCTGAAGTTCAAAAGACTTACAAAGGAGTAATGAGGCTTCTAGCCAACACCATCGAGTTTGAACTGATACCGTCTCTAATCAACATGGTACAAAATTGCATGTTTAACAGGCTAGCGAAGAAGATCCAATTGCACAAGTAGAGAATTTCTTAAAGAAGTGTGATAACGTGCACATTATTGAAATTACAAAGTAGGTGATCAAGATGAGACTTTTCCCATTCCAATTGGGTGGAAAACTAAATCCTGGTTCCAAGGACCGAACACAAGGAGTATGACTTCATGAGCAAAAATTAATAAAAAATTTCTAGATAAGTTCTTTTTTAGTGAAGGTTGGCGACAGGAAGCTGGAAATTAATCAATTCAAGCAGTAAGATGATGCATCTTTTGGCTTTGCTTAGGAAAAATTAAAGGATATGTTGAGGAGATTTGCAGGACATGATACGTGAAATGGGCACGACTACAAATTTTCTACTATGAGATGAATCACAGCACCAGAACACTAGTAGATGTCGTAGTAGATGGTTTTCTACTAACCAAAAATGAAAATGGATTATTGGATCATCTATATCTTATGTCTCAAAACTCTACATCCGGTACTTGCTCCATAGTGAGGAAACCAACAAGCATATATGTGATCGATTTACAAGCTGTGATAATGGCACAAGTATCCAACCTGAGTAGTCAAATGGCGAAACTTCAAATGGCATATCAAAGTCTAGAAGTGCAAGCTATACAATAATATATCAATCACAAAGCCATGGTGGTAATCCAATGGACATGCATCAAGGAATGAAGCTTTAGGAGATTAACTTCATGAATAACCAGAGCTATGAAAATAACTTCATGTCGAGAGGAATGGCTCCTGAAAGGTTTTATCTAGGATACAAAAAACAACCCCAACTTCTCATATGGAAACCTTGATAACACACTGAAGTTACCTTCAGGCTTCGATTAACAAGTCCAATAAGATAGCTAGGGCACATTGAAGATATGACTTCATTGAAGTCAATTAAGAAACTCTTGCACGCCATTGACATGACTAAAAGGGAATGCCATAAGAAGCTTGAGAAAAAAGATGAAAAATGTGAAGCAAGCTATGAAAAGGATGGATAATGAGAGATCATAATCTATTAAGAAATTGTAGAGAAATATTGGTCAGCTAGCCATTGCCTTAAATTCAAGGAAGGAAGGACACCTTTTGAGTAACTCTATCATAAATCCTAAGGAGAATGTTAGTGCTATTAACATGATTAGCACTACAGCAAGGAATAAGCCAATATAAGAGCAAGTGATATACAATCCAGAAAGAGTCAACACTTTGGCTATGAGAAAGTATGAAAAGGTGCATAAGAATGGAATAGAAGTGAGGCAAGATAAACTTGAAGGATTCAAGCAACGACGAATCAATGCCTTGAAGAATGAAAAAAATAGGAAAAAACAATTGAGAGCTAAGCTATAAGATGAAAGACCTTCAAAAGAAGCACCGAAAAGAAATAGTATCGAGGTTGTTCCAAAGAAGACGGAACCAAAGTTCAAGTTCACACCGAGACTTCAACAAGTCAATAGGAGAGATCTTGGAGACATATGCATACCATTAAGCATTGATTGGCACCAATTCAGAAACATCTTGTGTGATACGGGAGCCTCAATCTATTATATCTCAATAAAGGAAATGTTACAAAAAGATTTGAAGATCAATTGTCATGATGCAACAAATTTGCATGTAATTGATGTTAACGTGGTACCAACAATATGGAGGTCTTGAATGTGCATGTTAAAGTGGGTAGATTCACATTCATCATAGATTTTGAGGTTATGGATCATGAGATAGACGATGATTTATCTATGATACTTAGGTGGCCTTTCTTGAACGCTGCGCAATGCGGTCTTGCATACGAGGAAGAAAATGATCACAATAAGTATCAAGGAGGAGGATGATGCAAGACAATTGTCTTTGTTGAATGGCAAGAAGTATATCCAAATGTTAGAGATATCATTATTTGTGACCTATAAATGGAATATCTCGATTTAGATTCGAACTAAGCGAGCGAAAAGGTGTCGAGCTATTGACGTTAAATTAATTGCTACTGGGAGGCAACCTAGGGGTTTTTAAATTTCAGTCAAAGTAGTTATTTAGTAGTTTAGTAGTACAATCCAAACATTTACGTTTTCTAACTTTTGAGAATTTGTAGTAAATATGCAGGAAAGACCATTTATTGGGTGACGATTTATCAGAATGGAAAAGTCTCAACTAACTCCGTAAAGAGCGTAAAAGAGTGAAGGAGTTCAAGTGGTAAGTTTAGGTATGTGGGGAAATCACGGATAAATCTTTATGGAATTTTTATATATATATATGGTATTTCACGCTGTCACAATGCCTTGTGTAGTAATACAGAAAGCCGAGAGAGCGCCAATAAGGTGTCAAGGAAAAATATGCAAGTTTTTGTAGACATATTTGTCGACGCTGTGTGTGTAAACACACTACAGCGTAGGGCTTAAGGGACGGCGCCAGTAGGGCGCCAAGCTATGACCAACAAAGGCTCAACGCCGTCACGGCGCAGTCATGGCGCTGTGCCCTTTAAGGCACTGCGCCAGCTCCAAAGAGAGGGTTTTAAATCCCATTTCATCACATCTTGCACACTTGTAACTCATTCCATACACCACCAACCAAGCATACATCCCTTTAAAACCTAAGTTGATCAATTTCAAGAAAGAAAAGTGTGTTCCTAGTGATTTAGAATGAAAAGAGAGAGTAAATTGTGGATTAGAATAAAGAGGATAGCTAGGGCATTGATTTAAGAAAAAATTCAAGTGAGCACTACGGTTTTAGTTTGTGAGCAAAGTGAGAGGGCTTTGATTGATAGAGGCTTAGAGAAGCAATCTACACCGAAAAGTAGTTCGACATTAAGGTAAATTTACAGTTTCATTAGTTATGCTTTGAATTTTTTAAAAAAATTTAGATAAAAATGCATGAATTATGGATATGAGGTTATTGGATAGGAGTTTCAAGTTGTGTAAATGTTGAGCATCAATGTGGCTTATAGAGACCTAGTATACGACTTTTGCGTTATTTGGCATTTGAATGATCCTTGTGAATGAAAGTTTTGATTTTAGGTGATTTGAAGAACCGTGTTGTTAGTTGTGGGGTTGTGCGAAATATTAAGAAATTACCAAGAACAAGAAGGGAAGGATGTCAAGTTAGTGAAGTAAGAGCAAATGATTATGAGTCATCATCCTCAAGAGGTCCCAATAAGGAGGAATCTATATCGTTTATGTCTAAATACTACATTAGTAAAGAGCCAAGGATATATAGGATGTCATTGAGCATAGAGAATTCATTTGCAAAAGTGGAATTAATTGATCGGCCAACTATGACAAAAGAGTAAATAACTTCATTAGGCATCAAGGTTAGGAGAAATTAACTCAAGACTATAGGGAGAATAAGGTTAAAGAAGTGAGTGAAATTATGTATGAATCATATGCCAATACAAAGTTTATTAAGAAGGGAGACCCAATGAAGATGAGAGAAGTGTTTTTTCCATTTAATGTGCGTTACATAAATAACATATATGAGTTAGAACATTTGAGTATTGTTGGAGCCGACCAAAGTTTCCCGAATAATTTATATGAGAAACCTTATAACCTATACCCTTTTAAAACCATAGAGAGATCATTGGTGTTCCGAGGACAACAAGGATGGGTAATGGGAGCTGAAAATGTTTTGATGCACATTAAGAAAGGGAGTGTAAGGAAAGTTTATAGAATGTCGCAACATTTTCTGGTTACTTCATTGTACCCGACCACTCAATAAAGTGAGATCAACAAGCCAAAGACAGCTTGTTTGTTTGAGATTGCAAAGAAGGGGAGATCAACATGGGCGAGATCATCTACAATAACTTGAAGGAGTCTATAATGTTGAAGAGAGACAAAAAACTATTATTTCCAATTTCGATTACTCATATGTACTTGAAGGCTGGAGTGTGACTACGTAAAGATGAATAATTTGATATTTAGGCCTAAGCAACCATAGATGACGAGTTTATGTTAACATTGAAATCACCTACTTGTTACCAAGACTCCAAGGATGAAAGAGAGAGAGAGCCAAGGGAATAGAGGACTTGACTTCATGGTAGTAGAGACTGTTGATTTTTGAGATGTATACCTACTTATAGGAGAGCAGGATTTGAATGGTCTTGAGTTTTTGAATACACCTCCTCAACCACAGACACCAATTTCACCAAAGGACTTGACTCCATGGTAGTAAAGACTATTGATTGCTGAGACGAGGAGACAATACAAGAAGGATAAGGTTAGTATCGTGAAGCTTTGATGAGATATGAGCAAAACTGCCTAAACAGTCAGCGAAACTTCATGTTATCTGCAGATCATCAAAGGGACAAAACTAGATATGAGAGGAGCATACGGATGAGACCTACTTATAGGTCTATTGGCTTTCCAAGTAGCACCAAATTACATTTGATCCAGATGTGGTGTAGAGTAGAAGGGTTTAACGTCCTTTGACATCCCTTTGCTGGAGCGGGGTGATGCTGGTGTGATGATGATGCGCAATCCTAAAGTCCGAGTCTTATGATTTCTTTAGACCTTAGTGAAATGAGAGATACATTTCTACTAATTAAATTTACATTTAGGATATTTTGTAGCTTTATTAGTTGTTTAAGTTCTATATTTATGCATTATAATTATTATCTTGTGTTATTATATATTTGTTTTTTAATGTTTTCATGTTTCAAGTTATTTTTAAACCTTGAGGACGAGGTTTGGTTTAAGTTTCAGGGCTCAACACTATATTATGGGAAATGGTAAGAAATGATGAAATAAAGATAAACACTACAGGTATGATCGTAAAAATTTTTTCGAAGCGCTTAAAGAGGAAAGCATGGTACTGTATTAATTTTTCCTATTTGAATATGTTTAGGTAGTATATATTAGGTTATATATAGTAATATGTAATGAATAAGTAGTTCATTTGCAAAGTTCATGCCTTTAATTGAGGATAAGTAAGAATACAAGTATCTTGATGATATGAAAGTCAAGAAAGTGTTATTAAATTTTTAAATAAAATAAGAAATGTAGGAAACAACGGTATGAATTTATGATTAGAAACCTAGAGTTAGGGAAGAACAAGAACTTGAAAAAAAAAGCAAGAAGAATACTAGAACACCTCTTATGGGAAAGTTAGATCTCTAAGGAATTCTATGATAAGTATGAATCTTACTTGAGAATATAAAAATAAATAATGACTTAGTGCTAAAAGGGAAAAAATAGGCGTAGTTTTTAATGAAAAAATTGGAGTTAGAACTTGCTTGATAATCTAAAAGTGAGAAGTGCTAACAAAAGTTTTAAAAATAAACAAATAAAGAGTCCCGCAAGTTCTACAGAAAAATGAACAAAAACTTGATGGTTTGAAAATGAGGAGGGATTGTGCAACAAAAATATATGAGGAGAAAAGAAAAGAAAAGAGACAAAAAAAAGAAAAGAAAGGTGGAAGTTAGATGAAAAATCTTCAAATAAAAGATTTAGCTCGAGTATAAGTAGCTTAACTAAGTAAAGTATTATTTCCAACTATAATAAGTCATATTGACTAGTATGATCTATGCATATTTATGAATTCTTGAGCTTAATGAGAAATCAGGAGATTGTACACTTGCTACTTGAGTGTCGAGGTGAAACAAACCTGTAAGTAGTGAGGGTTTTAGTTGTAAACTACTTAGGTGTTTCAAAATTGTATTATGTGTGTTGTTAAGGCTACATGTTTTTGGAATGTATAAGTTTTTGCAAATAAAATCTCTTGAGTGGATTATTAACTTGAACTTATTTGGATTAAAGGATACTCCATGAAGGATGCGAAATGAATATGAACATTAGTCGTAGTAGTAAGAACACTTAGTAAAATATACTTTTGCTCGGGATGTGCAAAATACTAAGTTTAGAGGTATTTGATAAGTGTTTATTTAGACTTATTCGTTTACTAGTATATTTGTTATAAATATCCCAGAATGTGCTTAAATTGACGATATTTATGTACTTTCAGGTAAACAGATTATAAAGGAGATAAACGAGTGATTTCATGAAGAGACAAGGTCAAAAGGCATAAAAGTAAGGTTGAAGCCGTGGCTAAGATGGTTGGCACCGTGGGAAGAAGGCTAGACAACGTGGAAGACCAAGAAGAGAAGAAAAAGAGGTCAGGATAGTTGGTGCAGTGGCGGTGTCGTGGGTTACAGGGGATAGTGTCGGGGTTATCTGCAGAGGGTGTTGAGTCTACAAAAATGGTGAAAAAGCAAAGTGGCCAAAGCTGTCACGATGTCGTGGCATTACACACACAACACTATATCATTAAGTGATAGCACCGAGACTGAAGAAAAAAGAATGTTAGAGTTCTATTTCATGTAGAATTGACTACTAAGGTTTCTAATTGTTTTTAACGTGTCTTAGGAATATATATAGGTGATAAATTGTCATTTGTGCTATATTTTAGGGTGATTTTACTACTGATTTCATGACTTTTATAATCATTTACATTGGTCGATTGTTAATTTTTTGTTTTCAAGTAAAACATACGTTTTTTTACAAAATGGAATGATTTGCACTTAAATTCAGTCAAAAAGCTAAAATAGGCTTAACGTCGTGGCCAAGATGTCAGCATAAAGCCAAATCACCAAGAAATCACTGAATTAAACATGACTGAACTGAAGGAATCTCATTAGAAATACTATAGGACAAGACTCATAAAGACTTAGGAAAAAAATGAAGCTCGTATCTCGAGATAAATCACAGCGCTTTTATAGCGATTTGGGTATGTATGTAAGGGTTGGCACATCACAAGGCTCGATATTTCCCATCTATTCAGTATTTTGTACATACGGAGTTCGAAAGATCTAAATATTATTTGTTTTAATCCGTTTGTTTCTTAAAGATTTCGATTTATAAACAATTCTATCCTACTCCTAATACATATATGAGACCTCAGAACGAATAAGAGATATGCAGAGACCGAGAGTTCTATATTTAAAATTATGTATAAAGTTCCAGAGAGGAAACTTTGGCTCTAATTTTTCTTTTGAAGTTTCGTGCAGAAACTCTTTGTAAGTTTTATATATTTAATATATTTTAGATTTGTGTTTTTTATTCTGAGTGGCTATATTTCACCATCTAGGCCAAGGTATTTAGTTCTAGGGATTAATAGATTGGTGAGGTTTATGTGCTTCAGTTTTTTACTTAATTATACCGATTTTGTATTATTTTTTGCATCGTTATTTCAAGGTTTTTTACTACGGCATGAAACCTTAAGTTATTTACTTTTTGTTGTGTAAGTGGACGTGCTTGGAAATCAAGGTTAAGAACTATCACCAGTGATCCTACCGCATCTCGATATAATGGATTACATTAGGTAGCGAGTGGGGCCTTGTCTATTGGCAACTGGTGTGTCCCTGTGTATTTAGGATATGAGATGCGTAGTAGAGTATTGTAATTTTCACTCGTGACAGGTGGAGAATACAACGCTAATTACCACTCGTGAAAGGTTTTCTCATAAGCGCTAATGTTGCTTATTTATTGAATGCCTACGGCATATCCGCTGGCTTTGCAAATCTAGTTAGTATTTGGTTGTGTCACACGTTCCCACCTCTAGCATGAGGAGAACGAGGTTATGAAAGTCACTATAAGCCTATCTACATGAATCAGTAATAGGACAAATATTTGATAAATCGATAATCGAATCAATTCCTTATAATGTCAATTCCTAGTTTGTTCTAAAGTTCTAATTTATTGTTTCTGTTTTAAGTGTTTTAATTCGTATGCATTTGATTTTTAGTTTACTTTTATTTTCAAGACCCCCGTTTTCCCTAAACCTAAAAAGAACACCCAATCCATATGGCTTTGACCTCATACTTGCCTCACTACAAGATAATTGTAATCGGTAAAAAATGAGACTATTTTCGGTGCTAAACAACGTGACATCAGATTTTGGCACCGTTGCCGAAGATTCGTGCTACTTGTTTTCTTTTAGGATTTTTTATTTTATGGTTGCAGGTCATATACGCTCACTATCCGCAGATTCATTGGTTCCTTGTGATCTAGAGGTTCATTGGACCTACCAGATAAGAAACATAACTAATAAACGGAGAAGGCAGTCAAAGGTGACTATGGAGGACAATATGATATATTAGAATCCTCTACTTGTGTAGGCTATTGGCGGAACAACCAACACAATGCATAGCTAGAACTGAGGCAGGAAAGAGAGCTAACTTTCAGGGAAGTGAACCAACAACGAAGAGGCTCGTTACCCATTATTTATTGAGTATTTTGCTACTACCTTTCAGTTAGAACTAAATCAGGGTTAATACATAAGTTGCATGACATCCATAGGAAAGAGAATGAGGATCCTCAGAAGTTCCTCACATAGTTTGAAATGGCAGTAGTAAGCATGAAGCATGCTATAATTGATGTAGATCTAGTGAGACTAAAGGTGTTTCCTTTCTGTCTCAATGAGGCTAAACAAAACCGGTTATTTCACTTAACAACTAGTTCCATCAGAAAATGGAATGAGCTATATCAAAAATTCCAAGATGACTATATGCCGAGTTAAGAGAATCACTTAGCTTAAGAGGTAGATATCCCACATTATTATGAAGTATAATAAGTCGTTGTCACTGTATTGGGAAAGATTCAAAAGATTGTGTAGGGCATGTCCTCAGTATGGTCTTAACGAGAAATCTCTAAAGGAAAGCTTCTAACAAGGGCTCATATACAATGAGAAAAGACTTCTAGATACAATGTGCAACGATATTCTATAAGATATCATACCAATCGTGGCTAGAGGATACATAGAAAAGGTAACCAACCAAGCTTAATTGTATGTACCGATTAGTGAGAGACGTAGACGTACGGTATCTTTAAGGCAGAGTAGAATTAAGGATGAGTTGTCATAACTTAACTCTATAGTTAAACATATGATGGTAGAAAAGCACAAAATGAAAGCTTACTGGATTTGCTCCAAGTTGAGTAACTTTACAAACGAGTGTCCTCCTCTTAGCGATAATGCTATGGAGGTGAAGGCAGCGGAGAAGTTTGGGCAACAAAGTTACTTCTAAGGAGGGATAGACAAAAATTTTAACTTCAACTATGCTGCCAAGAATAAGAACTACCAGAACTTTGTGCCTAGTGGACATCCCTTTTCATTAGCACTACATAGCCAACCACCTCAACAATAGGGACTAACCCTAAAGGGGATGATGAAGCAATTGATCCAATCACAACAACAGTATGAGGCTAGGACAGACGCTTTGATCAAAGAGTTGTAGGTTAGGTTATCTAACATGTCACCTCAGATTGGTCGTGCTAGTAACCAAGAGAAGTTGGCATCCCAGCCAGTCTCGAACCCTAACGCGCATGTGAATGTTATTTCTCATGTCAAGACGTCTATTGTGAAAGAGGAAGATGATAGCAGTACCAATTAAGGAAGATGGGTCATTACCATCCAGCACAGTGCACCATTTCCTTAGAGACTGTATCCAGAGTGGTATTTATTCCTTACCTAGGATCAACCGAAGGATCGTGTGGCAGCCACGACAAAGTTGAAGGAAATGAAGAAAAATCCAGCCAAAAGTGAAAAAATCCTAGGAACCATTCTACATCGCAAGACTTTTTGGATAAGAAGAGGAAAGTATCCTAGCAGGTATATAGACACACCACATAAATGGGGTGATCTAGGTGTATTTAGTATTACTTACATAATAGGAGGTTTGCATGTAGAGAAGACAATGTTTGACTTAGGTGCATCCATTAACATCATTTCATCATCCATTTTCTTATCCATGAATAACCATGTTTTAAGGCATTATGACATTACCATCCATTTAGCAGATGGATCTTCAATAAGAACTGATAGGTATGTTAGAATATGTGACTGTTTGTGTTAAAGGCATAGACTTTCCTCCTGATTTTCATGTCATAAACATGGAAGGCAATTCAATGTCCTCACTGACTTCAGTTGTTCTAGGAACGCCTTTTACGAAAATGGCTAAAGCTAAAATAGATGTAATAAGTGGTAACATTTCACTTGAACATGATGATATGATAGTTCATTTTGATGTTCCAAACTGTTTGGACTTACCTACTAATGTTTCCACTATATATGCTATTTCATGATTCAATGATTCGTAGGATAGCATGGAGTTTCTCATAGATCATTTGAAGAAGTAAGGCAAAAAAAAGAGGGACAAGAAGAAAAAAGAGGCAAGAGAAAAGGGACAGAGTACCTGAAGGTTGGGTGTTAACACAGAACTACCAATCTAAAGAGATCTACAACATGAGGCAGAAGTTAGAAACACCAATATCCATTCATATCTCATATATTATTGGATAGGCGAGCCTGATGGTCCACTCAGTAGTCATCGATACGGGAGCATTCTAGAATATCATTTCCTTGAAACTCTACAGATGGCTGAGTTGAAAATCACTGAGCACACCCCAGACAAGCTAATTTTCTAGCAAATGGAACACCCACCAAGATTTATGGAGTTACGAGAAAGGTGCCTGTGAGACTTGGAGACTTGGAGTTCTGGTAGACTTGTCTGTTATTAATGAATGACTTCATGATATCAACACCATATTGCTAGGGATGCCATTACTCTACACAGCCAAGAAAAACATTGATGTATACAATGAGAATGCAACATTCACAATTAGAAGTAGAACAATGCTCTACAATAATACTATGTTATGCAAGAAAGAGGAGCAAGGAATCATCAAGCATCTTAAGGAGCCTACAACGCCTGCCAAGCAGAAGAAGCCACCTATTAATGTTATTAACTTGGACTCAGACTAGTCCAAGAATGTGGTAACGTCGAGCCATTAACTTCAAACACTGACGCTTCGTGGAAGGTAGCCCACATTAAGTTATTTGAACTTGGTTTAAGTAGTTTGAATTGGAATAAACTATAGATTTTAATAGGTTAATTTGGGTTTCATTAGGAAATTTTAGTTGATTTGAATAAGTTGATTTGAATAAGTTGATGTGTATATAATACATCTAAATTTTGCAGAGACTTGTTGATTTTTTGAAGACTTGTAGAATGTTTTGCACGCACAGAAGTTTGAACGAATTTTGTCAAAGTAGTTCAGGGAAGGTACAGTTTAATTTAATGCATTATTTGCATACACAGATAGATGCACACACTTGTAGTTTTTATGGGATTTAATTCATTTTTTGACATTAGCGATTTCACAGAGTTGCGATGGCTATACATAAATCATTGTGGTGATGTTGGAGAATATCCTAAATTCAATTTATTTGATTTTTGTTGCCAATGATTTTCTAGCGAATTCAGTGTAAACAAAAGGTGATGGTAAGGCACTTTGAATTATTTTAGGATGAATTCGAAATTACCAGCGATTCGCCAATGTCGTGAGGTTTGAACGTTCCACGCTGCATTCGAATTCGAGTTTTTTAAATGGCAGATCCCCATTGTCATCTTCCTCTCTTAAACCCTAGCGATTTACAACCACCCCTGCCCTTGAAAATCTATTTCGATTATCCATCGAGTGGAGACCTTTTAGAGCCATGAAATCGCGAGATTGTTGAGCACTGCGACGAAGGCGCGAGTTAGGAGTTTTACTTTTCGACCTCCTAAAGTGTCCATTAGGCCGAGATAGCTTTCATGAGCTCTTGGGAACTATCTCCCAAATAGTTAACGACCTGATTTCACCTTAATTTCTCAATTTCTTGTCATGTGTTTTCGGTCTATTTGGGCAAAAATGTTTGTTTTAGGAGTTAAATTGACCCCTAGAAACATAGGGCTTTTGTTTGTGGAGTGATTTGGAGTGATTTCGTCAAATCAATTGTGATTTTTATCTATTTTGAAAATTTTAATTTTTTCAAAGGAAAGCCTATGTTTTTTTTGGAAAATTTTGGATTTCAGATCCAATTTTCAATTTTAATTGTTTTAATGGCTTTGAATTGATCATTATAACATGGATTAAGTTTGGGGGAAAGTGCGGGGATGTTTACTAAAAATTGAATTTCCTAAGTATGGTTTTTTTTTTAAATTCGTCGACATTATTGACACTTTGGGGTAAATCAATTTTAGGGTTTGTGATATTTCATTTACATTGCAGTGATGGATTGACTGACATAATAGTTGCACCGATCTTTCTTTATTTAAGCTTTTGTGTGATTTCGAGACGTAAAAAATGGTTTTTTTAACCAAAATTTCTCAAAATTTTATTTGCCTTGGATTTCGAATGCATGAAGACAATTTGTGCAAACTTTTGCATTTTGAACTCCATGTTCTTTCGTTTGTAGAGTGTTATGGACTGATTTGCATGTAATTTCATGATTGAACTTTTTATAAGATTTTTCGTTTGTTGTGCCATTTATTTTCAGTGCTATTGAGAGAGAGTAGTGAAGTGGATCTACGCGAGCTAGGACAAGGAGAGGTTGTTAATTACCACTTCTTATACCTGGAGCCCACCTCCTAAAGATCCCCAGTCTTTTGATCAGTTTAGTTTTACGAGCCAGGTAGCTGCAAAGAGGTACATGAGTGACCTTAACATCAAGAATAGGAAACCCTTAGATTAGATGGGATTTGGAATAGCGACTCCAAAATATGAGAGGAGAATTACATCTATCATTAGAGAAAGGGGATGAGAGTTCTTTACTAGGGATTATCAAAAACCTACCAGACTACCCTATGAACCAGACTTGATACATGGACATGAAAAGTTAGATCGCGAGTTCTACGCGAACGGACACGGTGCCTATTATAACGTGAGTTTTTTGTCTGAAGAGTCTATATTGACTGTAATGCCCATGCCGTTAATGCCTATTACGGTCTACCTACTTTTAAAGGACTTAGGGATTTCTGATATCCTTCGCCATGACTCTACTACCCTTTCATGGATGTTAGGGCAACTCTCAATTGTCTCCTACACTATGACTAGACCTATGCCACTTCTTCACAACAGCCTAAACATTTGGTTAAGGCCTACTCTAGGAAAGCGCTAAAGGCATGGTCCTACTTCATCGATGCATCTCTCTACCCCCACCGTATAGCCGGTAATGTGACACAGTCCCGATGATGCTTTACCATATACAGACACATGTTGGTCACATCAATGTGGGGAGGTTCATGTTCGAGGTTATCTGAGAGAAGATGGAGACGAAAAAGAATAAGTGCTTTGCATTTCCTCTACTCATCACTAACCTATACTGACAAACTGGAGTTCATGTCGATGATCTTCAGTTTGACATCCCTCCCCCACCGACCATTTATGACGAGGATATCTTTGGTTACGATAGCCTGGAGGAGATTTTTTTTAAGGATGAGCAAGAGTGGGCATTAGAGAGAGAGTAGTAGCATGACTATAATAGCAGCATGAGACACAGGCTAGGAGAGTCGCAGGGAGGAGGACAGGAACACAAGCCCCAGAGGGAGCTTCCTCATCTACACCACCACCACAAGGAGGACTACCGGGATAGATGCCTTAGGAGGAGATCATTATCCATAAATAGAGGGAGATCAACCATTTCTTATATCATGATCCCATGTGTCATCGACATATGCCTAATCACCCTCTGTAGCCAGCTCCACCGACACTAGATAGTTCATTCATCATCATCCTGAACTACCAGGTTTATAGAGCACATGAGGAATGTGGAGCACCCTCACCCTCCGTTCTTCATAGAGTATGTAGACACCCTTCAAGACCCCTTAGCCTAGTGCCCAGATGCACGACAACTCAAAAGAGTATGAGAGTTGAGTTTTTCTTTTTATATAAAGGGAAACAAAGAAACTTTGTATTTTTTGTAATATATTCGGTACCTACATTATGATGATGTTGTATTTTGTATTATCACCACATAACACATCATTTGCATGCATTTTTCAGCTTATACATGTAATTTATTTCATTCCATTCCATTTCTTATCTTAAATTATCCAATTTCACTTGTCTTTTGGAATGTGTATTTGTTCTCCAACTTTCTTAAATCTTGAAGACAAGGTTCAGGATAAGTTTGGGGTATGTAGGTATGCGGTTTGATGGAATGCATGAATTAACCGTAAGGATTTTCGGTAAATTTTAGTAATTTTTTAGAGTTTTTTCAGAATTTCTGGTGAAATACAGGTAATATGATTTCATTTATTTCATGGATTGATGGATTGGTAGGTTGAAAGATTTTCCATATATTGTCAAATCTTTATTCTTTTTGTTTTTCCATTTGTTCGAAGCCTAAATGAATGCCTAATTCCAACTTAGAATAATGGTCGACAATTTTTGGATTCATATGTTGAATGACGTTGCCAATGATGGTCAAGACCTTACGTAGGGAATAGGTGAAACATAATGTTATTGTGATTAGTCTACTGATTAAGTCTAAACCAAAGAGTGCTAGTATGGAGTCGAGGCTTTATGTTAGATATTAAGGGTGGTAGAAGGTCACAATAGGACAAAAGTGAACTTAACCTCTACAAATTTCAGAATCGGTTTGCATCAATTTAAAACTGAGTATAACTTTAAGATTAAGTTTGGGGGAAGACATAGGCATTGTTTGATAAGCCCTTAAATTATCCTAAGTTAGCCAAATTGAGCCAACCAAACCTTATTCTTTCATCACCTATCATGAACCCCATAACCCAAAAGCCTTATAATCATTTTACCTACATTGCAAGATTAAGTTAATCATAGCGAAAGGGAGAAGTGCTAACGTGAGTTTTTTTTTAAATAGAGCATAGAAAATAGACCAAAACAAAGAAAGCAACAAGTAAATTTTCCTTGTTACTTCGGTGCCTCGAGGCATCTTCACAATCAAAACTCTAGTAGAACCTACATATAGTGTCATGACCCATTACCTTAAGCTGGTGATTAGTGTTAATTCAATTTAGAATTAATCGAGTTAGGCTAGTGGTAAAGTCCGACATACCTCGATTAGCGTGTTCATGGTTTTGTGTGATAGTTTGTGTTTGTTCGAAATGTTTAACAAATTTTATAGATTGTAATATAAAAGAGAATTTATTTATAAGCCTATAATATGAAAATACGTAATTAAATAATAAATAGGCGGTACACCAAGTGCGATGAGGGGGTCGTGAAATGAATGCGCACACACGAGAATACTCGTAGGCATGTTTGGCGAATTTATTGGCGAGAAAATACACAAAGAATATATATTTATATATATTTGATATATAAATATATATATTAAAATTGTAAGTCTATTTTGAATAATATGGATCGTCGGATCGCCTCGAGATAAGCTAAGTGTTAATGGTTTCAACATATGCGTCACTTTAGGAATGCCATGTTAGTACATCAATCATTCGATTAGTCTCGAGATAGCGCGATGTATATCTTGAGGAAAATCAATATATTTCAACTAAAACCTTCAAACTTCTCATCACAATTGATCGAGTGAGAAACAAAGTAGCTGGGGGTTTAGTGTTCTGATATCTTGGCAACCAATTGAGGAAGCTATTTTAGTGTGAATTGATGAGCTTAAACAACTAGAAATCAACGATCATCACTAGTGGTAATTTTAGTTTTGATATTTTCTAAAGTTCAATTTGATAGTGAATGATGATTTCTCTATGAATTTTTGTGTTTGTTGACTAGAATTGGGTTGTTACCTCACTAGAGGTCCTCCTTGATGTATTTTGGGACTGTTGAATGATGTTGTAATGATTTGTGGATGGAATAGTAGCTGCGACCCTGTGTATTATCAAGACAAGTAGAGGAGCACTCCCTTCATCAATTGTGACGAACCCAGTTAGTGGAGCGTGCAACACCAATTGAGGGAATGCGCTCCCACCCTGAAAAACAACAATTATATTGAGTTTTGTTAGAAATTCCTGAGGTCTTAAGGACTGAACTCGGGGTTTTAAATATAAGGTATTAGACCTATACTAATCACAAATGGTTTGTGATAGGTGTTAGATCCCCAAGAAAGCATGAGTGACTCGAAAAGTTAGGAACATTGTTAACGGAAACCTAAACCGAGGTAAGTATGGATTCGCTTATTTATTAATATTGCCTTGCTATTTTATTATATGTAGTTCATGCAGTTTATGGACTGAATGGGGGACTATGTATACTGTGATGTTTTTACTAAATGGAAAATGGTGTTTAATTAGACCAATGAAAGTAACTCCTAGTTTTGAGAATAGGTTTTATTGGAGAGGGGTTACCTTCCTGGCGTATATTTAACTCATACTCAATTCGCTAGGTTACGTGGATTACATACTCACTACATGGTTTCAAATAGAACCATTAGACATTAATGGATTGACTAGATAGCACATCGGCCAATGTGTTGGTCTAGCTATCACATTGATGGTGTCAATGGGTAATCGACCCTAGTATTATAAATAAAATGGGAATCATAGTGTAATAGTTATTGACGGTTTGACTTGCATTTGTTACTTTTTGAATTATATGCTCTTCGTAATCATGTTAATTTACATTTGTGCATAATGTTAATGCATAATGTTCTTGATTATTATATGCAATGTTGATGGCTTTGTGAATATTTACATATTGAGCAAGTTGGGGCGCTCACCCCAAATTTAACATTTTAGGTTCGCAACTTAGCACTTCAACAAAGGGAAAATAGAAGATTTAAGAGTCTTTATATCTTTTATATGATGCAATCAGCCTTCCTAAAAATTTATACACTATTTGAGTTATTTTGTTGCATATGAACGGGGTTGAGAGATTTATAAATGAGGTTTTAAGTTTTAATAAACTCAGTATTTCTATATATTATTAATTATTGAAAAAGTTTTAATTTTTTGTTGTGTATATTTTTTATTATTTATTCTATATCGATATATAGGTTATGTTTATCTGGTACAAATGGAGAGACTGCTGGCTCTAGTTAAGTTTTGTTGGGTTACTCGGTGCTTAATTAGGGTTTCAGGTCGAGTATCGCCCTAACCGAGGTAGGTGATGCTACAGCTTGGTATTTGAGCCTAAGGTTTATCACTTTCGAATTTAGCGGTAACTCTGATATAGTTTGGTATCATACAAAAGGCTCTGAACTTGTTTGCACTTTCAAATTGTTTTCGAAATAAGTGATAACATATTCCTTTGTACCGAAACCTAAGTTTATCGACTCTGAGAGCTCTCTCGAGTTATAAATAAGCTTAGGGTGTGATAAACAATTTTCTTCATGTTTTAGGGGAAAAATGAAAATTAAAACATTATTATATTTTATTTGCTACACATATTGTTATTTATTGTATAGATATGATTTCATTGTCTTATCTGAATGTGTCCTTAATGATCTCGTCTCTCTTTTGACTTCATAATCTAATGTTGGATCAAGGAGAGGTTTCGTAGAGACCTGGATCTCAGGTTAACAAGGAGATTGAAGATCAATGGAAATCTAGAATGGTGAAAAAAATTAGGGAACTTAGGAATCTCAAGCGTAACTTATGGCTATACTGATGGCTCAAATTGGACCACCAGTATAGCAACCTAAGGCATAGCCTACATTTAGTCCCGAGGATAGCAGAGAGAGAAAGTTTGCAGCTCCAGCTTCACAAGTATTAGCACATATTCAAGTGTTGGAGACAGCTGCCATGGTGTCATAGGATTCTGAGAAGGTTGCAATTCTCAGAACCCGTAAAGAATTTATGAAATACGACATTATGAGATTCAATGGCATAATGGAGGAAAGGGTAGCTGAGACTTGGATACTGGAGATGGAGCAACGATTTGTTGTTGTAGATGTTGATGATCGATTTAAGGTTAAACTAGTTACATTTATGTTGATTGATTATGCAAAGAAGTGGTGGAATTCCCTAGAGAGAGTGGATGACTATCACAACCTAATCATAGTTTAAGATCGTGGTTCATAGGTAAAGTTTCCCAAAATCAGTCAAGAATAAGAAGAAGACTGAGTTTATTCAAATGAAATAGGTAGCTATGTCTATTCGAGAATATGAGCGGAGGTTCACTAAATTGAGTGAATTTGCTCCAAAAATGGTGGAGTTAGAGGAGAACAAAATAGATTTGTTTCTTGATGCGCTGAATTATGAGATTTCGAGTTGCAATTTCCTCTCATCCTCGTACTAGTTATGCTTTTATATTTGAGGGTGCAATCGAGTTGGATGCAACAATTTTGGCTAGACTTTCCAGAGTGGTAGTTACGCCACTTACAGTACCACAATTCCCTGGGAGTCGGAGAACCCGATAATTTGCATATTTTTTGCCAAAGAAGAAGCAAAAGACTGTAGCTAGAGTAGCTACACAGTCAGGGTCTGCGAGGACAACATTTCTTAGTGAACCAGTTCTACCAATTTCTCAAGCTTCGGTAGCCAAACCACCTTTACCACCACCTCAGTCTAGAGGTAAGGGTAAGAGCATAACACAATCATCACATAAATCGAGTAGATCTAGGCAGGTTCCTCAAGCCAATGGTTTTTCCCATATGGCTTTTATGATATGCTATCGGTGTGGACTGACGAGGTAAGTTCAAAGAGAGTGTTATATGCCACTGGACACAACGGTAGGGAGTACAACACCACCAGCACGAGGCCAGACTCATGTAGTGGCTGAGGCACATCCAGAGGCTAATAGGAGGCTTTCAGAAGGTATATTAAACATTTGTGGTCCATATATGCATGTTTTGATTGAGGCAGGTTCTACGGTTTCCTTTATTGCTAGTGCAATGGTTGATGAGTTGAAATTTAAACATCTTCAAGCCAGTACGTTGTTGATTTTGAGCACAACTGTGAGTGAAAAGGTTAATCCTAACCTGATTTATGAGGGATGTGTAGTCGAAATTGGGGAGAATAAACTCCCAATTGATCTAAAGATAATGGAGTTCTTGGAGTATGATGCATTTCAAGGGATGAATTGGTTATCAGCATACCATGCCAATATTAACTGTTTCCAAAAGAGGGTAATCTTCAGATCCCTAACCTTTCTAAAATTATAGTCTATAAAGGCTATAATCCTTCATGACTTGCAACTCTTGGAAGGGTAGCTATTCATTGAGATTTAGAAGTTATGGTGGGAGTTGTTACACTTGGAGAGCTTGGTTTGATACTTAAGGTTAATGAAATACTCGTGGTTTATGAATTTCTGGAAGTCTTTCCATCTGACTTGCCTGGACTTCCACCCTTACATGTCATTGACTTCATTGTTGATCTTATTCCTAGTACCAAACGTATATGTTTTCCTCTATACTATAATGAACCGAAAGAATTACGTGAGTTGCAGACTCAACTTGAGGAGTTGTTATGGAAGGGGTTTATCCATCCTAGTATGTCACCGTGGGGAGCACCAATTCTTTTTGTGAAGAAAAGGACATAACCTTACGTATGTGCATTGATTATAGACAGCTTAATCGGGTGACTTTCGTGAATAAATACCCATTGCTCAGGATCGATGATTTTTTGATCAGTTGAATGGTGCCAGATATTTCTCAAAATTAACTTGAGGTTTGGTTATCATCAACTGAGGATCAAGGATGAGGATATCTCGAAGATAGTTTTTGTTACTCGCTACGGGCACTTCGAGTTTTAGTGACTAGTTTATCATCGTGTTTATTGATGAGACTTTTATTTATTCTAAGACACTAGAAGAGAATCTGCACCACTTCAGCGTTACATTGCGGACTATGAAGGAAAATCGACTATATGCGAAGTTTAGTATGTGCGAATTCTGGTATTCAGAGGTCAAATTTCTTGGACATGTGGTTAGTCTTGAAGGTATACCTTTTGATCCAATGATGGTTGAGGCAATCAGGGATTGGCCTACTCCTATAACAATGTCAGAGGTTCGGAGTTTTCTGGTGCTAATGGGTTATTACGGACGAGTTGTTGCTAGTTTCTCTCGTATTGCTCTGCCTATGAATCGGCTAACATATAAAGAAGTTGACTTTTTTGTATGATGATTGCATCACTGCCTTCAAAGATTTCAAGGATGGTTTGAGTACGACGCTTGTTCTTACATTACCTGATTCGGGGAAGGAGTTAATAATTTATACAAATGCTTCTCATTCAAGCTTGGGTTGTATGCTGATGTAGGAAGGAAAGGTTGTAGCTTATGTTTCAAGGCAACTCAAGATTCATGAAAGAAATTATCCAATTCATGATCTTGAGCTTATTGCAGCTATTTTTGCCTTGAAGATTTGGAGGCATTACTTGTACGGTGAGAAGTTTATAATATTTTTAAATCATAAGAGTCTAAATTACTTGTTTACTTAGAGTGAATTGAATATGAGTCAGCGAAGATGGCTTGAGTTCCTCAAGCATTATGATTTCACTCTATAGTGCCAACATGGCAAAGCAAATGTAGTTGTTGATGCCTTGAGTAGGAGAAGAAAAGGCATAAAGAACGTAGCTACTGTCAGAGCTTCTCAATTTAAACTTCTTGATGAAGCGTACATGATGATGATTCGTGAAATTCTAGCTAGCACATTATGAACCGAGAGAGCTAGTTCCAGAGCTACTAATCTATTATTCTAAACTCAGCTTCTAGCTGAACTAGAGATGATTCAACAAGTCATTGATTTTTAGAAATCTGATCAAGATTATATGACACGTCAGATGTTAGCGGCTATTGTATATCATCCTGATTGGATAGTTTCTAATGATTGTGCATTATAGTTCAGGGATAGATTGTAGATTCCAATAGGATCAGTTGAGGTAGGAGTTGCTATAGGAATCTCATAGATCTCTTTATTATATTAATCCAGGTAACACTATGATGTATCACGATACGATGCATGTTTATTGGTGACCTGGGATGAAGACTAATATTGCGAAGTTCGTAAAGAGATGCGAGATATATCAGCAAGTTAAGGTTGAAGATAGAAAACCTGGAGGGTTATTGCAATCACTGCATATTCCTGAGTGGAAATGGGAACATATATCGATGGATTTTGTTTTCGATTTACCTCTGAGTCAGCGTAAACATGATGCAATATGGGTTTTAGTTGACAGGTTGACTAATTCTGCGCATTTCTTGCCAGTTTCCATGTGACATCCTCTTTACTAATTACGTAAGGTTTATGTACGTTAGGTGTTGAGATCTCATGGAGTCCCAGTGCCGATTACTTTTAATAAAGATCAAAGATTCACGTCTAGACTGTAGAGTGAATTACAGAGACAACTGGGAAATATTCTTAACCTTAATACGACATATCATATACAGACTGATGGACAGACCGAGCGGTTGATATTAGTGCCAAATGATACACTTCAAGCTTGTGTCTTGGACTTTTGTGGTAATTGGGAGAAACACATTCCTCTATGTGATATCAGTCCTTTTGTTGGCCTTGTCATTCTCTTACATGTTGGGCAGTGGTTGGAGATACAATTTTATTGGAGCCGGAGTGGATTCAGGACTACACAAAGAGAATTCAGTAGATTCGCCAGCATTTGACTACACTACAGATAAGACAAAAGAGATACTCCAATAAACATCATAGGTTTTTGGACTTTTCAAATGATGATCTTGTCTTGTTGAAAGTCTCACCTATAAAGGGATTGTATAGGTTTGGATTATGAGGTAAGCTAGCTCCAAGGTACATTGGATCTTTCAGAGTACAGGAAAGGACTGGTCCTGTTGCTTATAGGTTAGAGTTACCTCCTCAGCTAGCCGGAGTTCAAAATGTATTCCACGTGTCTATGCTTCACAAAATAGAAACTCAGTTCACTCGAAGGATTGATTGAAATGAATTTGATCTTCGGGAAAACTTATCTTACGATGAGCAGCCGATTCAGATACTTGAACGTAAGATTTAGAAGCTGAGAACCAAATTGATTCCTTTGGCTAAGGTGAAATGGCAGTTTCACAAAGATGGGGAACTAATTTGGGTGCGGGAGTCGTATATGAATGAGCAGTTTCCATTTCTCTTTTATATTATAAGTAATTTTACATTTAACTTAATTTCGAATATGAAATTACTTTAAATTGGGGAGACTGTAATGACCCATTACCTTAAGTTGTTGATCAGTGTTAATCACAATCTTAATTAAACGAGATAGGCTCGTGTTTAAGTCTAGCATACCTCGATTAGCATGTGCATGGGTTTGTGTGATAGTTCGTGTTTGTTTAGAAGTTTTAATAAATTTTATAGGTCATAGTATAAAAGTTAATTTATTTACAAGCCTATAATCTAAAAATACGTAATTAAATAATAAATAGTTGGTACACCAAGTGCGACGAGGGGATCGTGAAATGAATCTGCACACCTGAGAATACTCGTTGGCATGTCTAGTGAATTTATTGGTGAGAAAAGACATGAAGAATCTATATATATTTATATATTTGATGTTTAAATATATATTAAAACTATAAGTTTGTTTTGAATTATATGGATCGTCGGATTGGCTAGAGATGAGCTAAGTGTTGATGGTGTCAACATGTGTTTAACTTTTGGTGTGCCATGTTAACACATCAATAATTTGATCAGTCTTGAGATAGCGCAATGCGTTTCTCACGGAAAATCCATATATTTACACTAAAACCTTCAAACTTATCCTCATAATTGATCGAGAGAGAGAGGAGCTGAGGGTTTGGTGTTCTGATATTTAGAGAACCAATTGACGGAGCTATTTTACTGTGAATTAAGGAGCTTAAACAACGAGAAAACAGAGATCATCACTATTTGTAAGTTTGGTTTTGATATTTTTTGTAGTTCAATTCCATAGTGGATTATGATTTCTCTGTGAATTGTTGAGTTTTATCATTAGAAACGGTTGTTAATTTACTAGAGGTTCTCCCTGATACATTTTGGGAGTGTTGAATAATGTTGTACCGATTTGTGGATGGAACAGTGGTTGTTTCCTATGTATAGTAGAGATGGTAGAGGGTGGAGCGCGCTCCACCTTGTAGAGAAGCGCGCTCCTTCCATCAATTGGGATGAACCAAGTTGGTGGAGCGTGCCCCACTAATTGAGGGAACGCTTTCACCCAAGAAACATCAATTATGCTGAGTTTTAGTTAGAATTTCATGAGGTGTTAAGGACTGAACTGGAGGTTCTAAATAAAGGGTATTAGACCTATACTAATCAGAAATGGTTTGTGATATGTGTTGGATCACCAGGAAAGCGTGAGTGACCCAAAAAGTTAGAAAATTGTTAACGAAAACCTGAACCGAGGTAAGTATGGATTTGCTTATTTATCAATGTTGCTTGGCTATTTTATTATATGTAGTTCATGTAGTTTTGAGAATAGGTTTTATAGGAGATGGGTTAGCTTCCCGACCTAAATGTAACTCCTGCTCAATTTGATAGGTGGCGTGGATCACATACTCACTAGAAGGTTTTGGATAAAACCATTAGACATTAGTGGATTGACTAGACAACACATCGGTCAATGTGTTGGTCTAGCAATCGCATTGATGGTTGGACTTGCATCCGTTACTTAATGAATAATATGTTTTTTATAATCCTGTTAGTTAACATTGGTGTATATTGTTATGGCATAATGTTCTTGATTATTATATGGAATGTTGATGGCTTTGTGAATCCCTACTTACTGAGAAAGTCAGAGTGCTTGCCCCAAGTTTAACATTTCAGGTTTGCAACCAAGCATTTCAGCAAAGGGAAAAGAGAAGATTTAGGAGTCTTAATATCTTCTCTACGATGTAATGAGCCTTCTTATATATATATATATATATATATATATATATACATTATTTGAGTTATTTTGTTATATATGAAAAAGGTTATGAGATTTATAAATGAGGTTTTAGGTTTTAATATATTTTCTATTACTGTATATTGTTAATTATTGAAAATTTTTAATTTTCTGTTGCATATATTTTTTTATTATTTATTCAATATTGATATACAGGTTGAGTTTATCAAGTATAGACGGAGAGGCTGCTGGCTCTAATTAAGTCTGGCTGGGTTACCGGGGATTAATTAAGGTTTCAGGCCAAGTATCGCCCTAATTAGGATAGGGGATGCTACACACATGACTTTCCCCTGTTCCGAGACCCCATATAAAAAAGAAAAAGGAAAAAATGGAGTAAAGACCCAAAAGTAAGGGAAGAAAAAACCCTAAAAGGACCCTTAAAAATGTGAATGACAATGTACTCATTTAGGTACCAGGTGAAGATAAAGAACCTCATATACAAGCAGCATTGATCGACGCCGAAGCGACCACTAACCTAATGCCAGATTCCTTTTTTCGTAAGAAGAAACTTAAGTTTAATGTTCCAGGAGAGTATTCGATAATAATAGGAAATGGTAGCTGGTCCAAAGCAGTGGGACAAGCAAAAGATGTTCTTATACAAATAGGTAAATTCACTTATAAGGCCGATTTATTGATTTTTCCAAATTTACATGTAACAATGATATTAGGGCGACCCTTCTTGGAAACTTTTGGCGCATTAATTGACATACCCCAAAGAGTAGTTATGCTAAAACGGTTTGATGAATAGAAGCTATTATGCGGAGGAAAGTGAAAGAAATTCTAAAGGAGTACGACATGATGGTTGCACCTACCACCCTATATTTTTATTGTTTAAGGTTCCATGCCTTAGTAGTAGGTGAGGAAGGCTGGGATCCGCACTAATAAAATTAGGAATTGTCCGACCATCGACTATAAAAAAACAGCACTACTGGGAGGTAACTAAGATTTTAATTTTTGTCTTTAACTGTTTTTAGTTTTATAGTTTCATTAGTTTGACAATCCAACCTCTCAATTCAAGAAATCACGGCTATATGATTGAAACGTCTCTAAAAGTCGAGTAAGCCACTCGAGCATCCCGATCAAGAAAACTTTTTACCCTATATAGTATATAATTATTCAGTTATTGACGTCGTCTTTGACAACGTGCATTCAAAACGCACTCCACCAGACCTAGAACCACAGTGTCGCAAGGTGGCCTTAGTAAATAAGTTTAAGTCCTTGATGCCATCTGTGGCGCCGCTTGAGTACACGAACAAGGCTATGACGGCGTCAAATACATTTTCTGTGGCAAATCTAATTATTCACGACACCGTTCTTAGCACTATAGTGACGTTGTCTGTATAACAGACAGTGCCAAACTTGAGCTATATAAATCGAGACTCCCCTTCCACAAAATTAAGCCTCATTTTCGAGTTTCTTCACTCCCGGCACCATCTACCTCAACCTATAATCCTCTCTCAAATCATTTTAAACCGTCTATGAGTTCCCAAAACCTTTAGATGCCATAACCCAATTGCGATTTGAGATTTTAGGGCATCAAAATGAACAGGAGGAGAAGAGCCGAACTTGGAGAATCAACGAGTAACGAAGGGCATTACGGTGTAACCCTATTAGGCAATAAACAAGTTAAATGTTCCCTTACTTCAATTCGTCAATGATTTGAGGATTTGATACTTGAGGTAGTTTCATAAATTGCTAGTATGAATGCATCGAATTAATTGGTTTATGTCAAAATTGTGTTAATGCAGAAATATTATGCTTAGGTTGCATTGAACCCACTCCCTCGTGATCCTAAGAAATATGGTAAGAACCAAAAGAGGAGTCAGCACTGTGAGCATGGGAATCAAGGCCAATGCAAACGGGGCTTCTACTTTTAGTGATCGAAAACCATTTAAGTCAAATCCAAGAAATTAATTGACTAAGAGGCCAAAATGAGGTACGAGGTGGATCAGGAGCGATAGTTCATCCCTGAGAAAGGAATCAATGTAGGGCAGAAGTATGATGACATGGTCGACAATTTTTTTAAGGGACAAAATTAGCAAAAGCTCACTAGGGACTACACTTATGAAAAAATCAAGGGTTGTATAGAGATATGTCGAGAGTTCTATGCCAATGGGCATCGCACGAAAAATAATCGACCAGTATAGGTCAGGGAACTTCTTTTTCACTATGATGCGGACACTATAAATGAATATTATGGGTCTTTGGTGACCGACACTTCCGAGCCCCAATTTCCCCACCGACTCTGCTGTGACGGCTCGCCTAATTTAAAAATTATTTAAATATCTAATTTCAGACTAAGACCCAACTCAGACCCACGTAGACGTCACGGATTATTCTAGGGCACCTACCGAGGTATAATTAATAATGTCATATTTGAGTGATGGTTATTTATTATGGATGTTTTACTATTAATTATAGCATTAAATCTTGAGTACCGTTGATTATCGCGTTTTACGAGAGTTATGAGTGTGGTGAATAGCTTCTCGAGATGCGTGCGACGCGGGTAATGAAATGTGATAGCTTAGACGCATAAATTATCAATATATAATGATATTCTAAGCTAAATAATCAAACAAACTTTACCTAAGTGAAGCAAAAATACTAATAGGTCAAAATGGAACCGACACGTTTCGTGATGCGGAACAATGCCGGGTAAGGAGTAGGCAAGACTTAGTCTAAGCATGATATGTAAATTGACCAATAAAGTATAGACTAAGTTAATTAAATTATTTAATGTGCCTATGGTATGAGTTTTAGCTTGATTCATATAAAAAGAGGCCCAAATAGTATGAATAAAAAATTATTTGGGCCTTAGATAAATCTTTAGATAATTCATCTAGAGGCCTAAAATAACACACTTAGTGGGCATCCATGGTTGGATGAGTCAAATTCAAGCCCTATATAGACCTAGAGATGGGAGCTTTATTCAAGATTAAAGGCTAGGAATATGAAGTGGGCTAGTATAAACATATAACTAAGCCTTTCACTTTGATCTCATTCATGCAACAAACAAAAAGAGAAACTTGGCATTTCTAGTTCATGAGAGCAAGAAGGGCTGGACATCCTTTGATCTAAAAGAGTTTCTATCAAATTAATGATGTTCAAGCAATAAGAGTAAAAAGTTTGCATCAAGACTTAAACTAGGTATGAAATCCCTCATTTTCTTGCATTTCCACACCAAAATTTGTTCGAATGAGTGTTAAAACTTAGGGTTCTTGACCCAAAATGAGATTTTGATGGTTAATCTATGTTTCCTCATGTTTTTAATGTATAAGATGTGATGATTTCATCTCTAGACTTCCAAAAATTCAAACATTAAAACCTTTGTTCTTATTCTTAAGGTTTTAAAACTAATGCATGTTAACTTACCTAAATTAAGGATTTAAAACATGGGTTATTGTTGCCTTGGGTTAATTAGGAGTAATTAGGGACAAATCATCCATTAATGGGCAAGAATTACTTGATTTGGGTAAATATTTGATGTTGATATTTAAGTCATTCTCGTGCATGTTGGGCAGTGGAAGATGATGAATAATGTCTATAGCCACAGAGAACATTTGTGCCCACAATAGAAGTTTACGACCACGGGACATTTGTGCCCACACTGGATGGTTGTGCTCACGAGACGTCTATGGACGTTTGTGCCCATAGGGTACGTCTGTGCTCACAACCAAAATTTGTGCCCATAGGGGACGGATGTGTCTACAAGATATCTAAGCACGAATCTGTGCCCACAAGGGATGTCTGTGGTCAGAACGGTTTGTAAATCACAAGCCCTGTGCCACAAGAGTGTTCAACAATGTTATGTCAAAAATCTAATAGAATGAGCATCTAACACTCCAAAAATTTATGTAACTACCACCAGGGACTTAAGGGATACATACTCTATTTGTCGGGAACGTATCGGAATCGAAGCGTTTAAGGATCGAGTTTTCATCGCATCTTGTAAGTAAACCCCACCAGAAAAACACGTAGCATTTATTTACTACTTTATTTTATTATACCACTGTATTATGCTCGTTTGGGTTATTTGACTACTCCACTCCCGCGTGTGTCTGTATATGGTAGACGGGACGGTATGACTCACCGGCTCCCTCGTGATTAGCGATCTAATCGTTTCTACGGTTCCGGTCATGCCTTAGGCTACGCGTGACAATTTCCCCGCGAGTCGATGAATCGAGAAATGGTGTTATGAGGAGTTAACTCTGACACATATTCCTCACCTTTGAGGCAGTTGGCCGGGAGTTGTAAACTCCCAACCAACAGAGTTCCTCATTGAACTTGGAGCGATGGTGGGGAGTTACTTCATCACCAGAGTATTCTCGGTCAGATGCTATTAGTCCCAATGTTCGGTGGATATATACCACACTTGCGTCCAACATTTATTGTTTTCCTAGCGACTTATCTTCATGCTTAATATCAATTTTCAGTGTATTTCTTATCGACTAGCATGATTTGTAGCTGCTTTATTTACATTCTTATTAAATGCCACTTGCGTTTCTTCAGGGGATTTACTCACTGGACATGGATGACTGAGTGCAGAACCTACGACGAGCTGGGGGAAGGCCATACTAGGCGACTTCATCTGATTCATCGAGAGCCTCCACTAGCCCATCTCGTAGGTGTTTGTATACATTATGTTACTATTTTTGGGTATATTTTGGGAGACTTAATACACTTATACATGTATATTGACCATATTGTACATTTTGTTACCTTATACATACATGGTATCCTTTTGATGGGTTTTCCACTACTTCAGGTTTGGTAATGAAGTAAACTTCTGATATTTATCATTTGCTTTAACTAGAATGAAAGACTTCCACTATTATTGATAACTCACACATTTAGTTGAAAAGACCAAATAACAACTAAATAACTTACCATATAAGTTAAGTGAGATAAGTGGATAGGCTAACTAAAATAAATTTAGGACATGTTTTCATAAAATGCATAATAATTGAAATAGTTAGGCTAAATGTAAAAATGGAGTACTTGTCGCGGGTCGTCATGGACAGGCAGGCAGATGACGTAGCATAACCTGGTGACGTGTTTGGCGAGATGGCGGGGCCCAGATTGCTATGGGATTTGGGGCCGCCACAGTTGGTATCAAAGCCTAGGTTCATGTGAGCCTAGGGAAAAATTTAATGAAAGCAAATAAAACTTAACAAACAAACTTAGAATGTGGAAACCCAATAACGTAACTTAGAACTTTAGTTGGGAAGTATAGTGAGACGGGAAGTTTAGGGTTTTATACGTGTATGTTTTGACTTGTAATATGTATATATACTTGTATACACCACTTGCAAATTCGCGCTTGCAGATTCGAGATGGACGGACAGTCGATTCCACCTACTACGACAGATGGAGGCCAGACAAGCGACCCTGCGAGAGTAGACTCGGATTAGAGTCTATGCGACAGCATCGCACTTCATGGCACACAGCTTGAGGAGATCTTGAGACTGCTTCGATCACAGGTAGAGGCCACACAGGCGATTGCGACACTTACCATTACCGCTTCTACTGTTGAGACAATCGTCGCCTAAGGTAGTCAGGATACGCTACTCGCGGAAGCTAGAGTTGAGATTCCCGCTGAGTTGATTACCCCCGAAGGTACACCAGTGATTACCCCAGTGGCTACTCCTGCACCTACAGCAGTGTAGAAGACATCGATTGAGACGGCCTTGACAGCTAAGGCTAAGCTAGTCAATGAGTTTTCTAGATTCCAACTAGGACATTTTTATGAAGGCAGAGACTTAAAGGCAGCTAGGAGATGGGTTCTCGTTCATGAGAGGCTTCATTCACTACTGAGGATTCACGATAGTATACGAGCTAGAGTCTTCAGCTACATGTTGAAGGGAGACGTCGTGATATGGTAGACCGCACACACAGCCGCCCATGGAAAGTCGACCACTTGGCCCAGTTTCGCTGAGTCTTCTACGATCAGTACATTCCGTTTCGGGTCTAGCTACGACTGAAAGATGAGTTCTTGACATTGAGGCAGGGCTCTCACATAGCGTGGTTTAGTAAATGGAGAGGTTTAAATACCTATTATTGTTCACCACAGACGTAGCTGGGACCAAGCGACTTCAGGTCCACTACTTTATTCGGGGACTTCAGCTAGAGATCGGGAGTGCCATCGTGTCGATAGGGGCTAGGATCGTACAGGAGGTCTTTGAGAGGGCATTAGCTCATTAGACATAGGCCATGAGGAGCGACGCCCCCCTACTCCCGTATATCAGGAGGTCAGAGCAGCCAGGTCAGATCAGATAGGAAGGGCAAGAGGAACCGCCAGCCGAGAGATCAGTGGGGACAGAGGCGTAGGCATGACGATATGCAGATGATTGGCGCTTATGCAGTAGTACCTGCTCAGCAACATCAGATCATAACAGTCCAGCCGCCACAGGGCAAACTCAAGGACAGGGTCAGAGGGGCGGAGACAGAGGGCCGCAGTGGCGGGGACAGAGACAGGGGCAAGGTCAGCAGTAGCAGGGCCAAGTTAAGAAGCAGGTGGACAGGGTCAAGGCCAGAGGGACAGAGGTCAGCAGGGATAGGGATTTGGGAGTAAGGAACACATCATTTGTTTCCGATCTAGACAGAAGGGGCACTACCAGAGTCAGTGCACCAGCGAGTTCATGCCACCAGTTACAGCTCCACAAGTACAGGCTAGAGAATAGGTTCATGTAGTGGCAGAGCCCGACCTTGAAGCTTCACGAAATCTAGTCGAGGGTACATTAATTATTTACGCTCGTAGCATGCATTCATTGATTGATTCAGGTTCTACATTATCATTTATTTCGGGACGGATAGTAGGAGAGTTGAAGTTGATACCAGAAGTTTTAGGCACACACCTTGTCCTTAGCACGGCTGCGGGGCATAAGATTTACCCTAACCGAATCTGTAGAGACTGTCCAATTGAGCTTAGCGGTCACCAGTTACCCATAAATCTTCGAGTACTTGAGTACCTAGAGTTTGATGCGCTCTTAGGCATGGATTGGTTGGCAGCTTACCACGCTCGATTGGATTGTTTTAGTAAGAACGTCACCTTCCAGATACCGAGAGATTCCCGAATTGTCATTCATCGGAGTCGCGACCGCACTTTCGATCACCAGGGGCAATTAGCCACCACCCAGAAGATGGACATTCTTTTAGGGACTGTAGAGCTAGTTGAGAGACGAGTAGTCAAGCTTAAGGATGTCCAAGTTTTATGCGAGTTTCCAGACGTCTTTCTTGAGGATTTACCGGGATTACCTTCACATAGAAAGATAGAGTTTATGATAGAGTTAGCGTCAGGCACCCAGCCTATAGCGAGTCGACCGTATCGTATGTCGGAGTTGAGCATGACGAGTCGAGGGCTCCATTCGGAGGACTTGTCGGAGAAGGGATTCATACATCCGAGTAAGACTCCCTGTGGAGCACCGGTCCTTTTGTGAAAAAAAAGGACGGTAGCATGAGAATGTGCATCGATTATAGGAGACTCAATCAGGTAACAGTTAGAAATCGATACCCACTTCCCAGGGTCGACGATTTGTTCGACCTGCTAACCGGAGCGCAGTTCTTCTCCAACACTGATCCTAGGTAAGGTTATCATCAGTTAAGGATCAGGGATGAGGATATACAAAAGACGTCATTCAGCACACGTTACGGGTTATTTGAGTTTACCGTTATGCCGTTCGGACTGATGAACGCGCCGGCAGTGTTCATGGATTTGATGCACCGAGTCTTGAGGCCATTTTTAGATCAATTTGTGATAGTCTTCATTGACGATATCTTGATCTATTCCAAGACTCATGAGGATCACGAGAGGCATCTCAAAGAGACACTGAAGGCTCTAAGAGAGCAACCGGTTATATGCCAAATTTAGTAAGTGTGAGTTTTTGCTTTCTGAAGTAAAGTTTTTAGGGCGCGTGATCAGTGATAGGGTCATATCGATGGACTCGAGTAAGGTTCATGCTATCATCAATTGGCGTACACAAGAGTGTGTGACAAACGGCACGAGCTTCTTGGGACTAGCAAGCGATTACCGACTCTTTGTACCGAATTTATCTAAGATTTTGGTGCCTATGACTAGATTGACCAAGAAGGACGTCTAGTTTTGTGGTCCGAGGCGTGCGAGGCAGCCTTTGTAGAGCTGAAGAAGAGGTTGACCTCCGCACCGCTATTAGTATAACTAGAGTCGGGCAAGGAGTTGATAGTTTGCACAGATGTGTGTGGCACCGAACTGGGATGTGTATTGATGCAAGATGACAAAGTAATTTCTTACTTATCGCGTCAGCTGAGGAACCATGAAAGAAACTATCTAGTGCACTATCTGGAGCCTGCAGCGATCGTGTTTGCACTAAAGACGTGGAGACACTACCTTTTTTGTGAGAGGTTCACCCTATACACAGATCATCAGAGTTTGAAATATCTCTTCACTCAGAAGGATCTAAATATGAGACAGCGATGGTGCTGAGAGTTGCTAAAAGACTACAACTTTTCTATTAAGTACCAACCCGGGAAGGGGAATGTCGTAGCAAATGCCCTTAGTAGGAGAGGACAGGAATGAAAGGTGATGACTTACTAGTATGGCATACTCGAGGCAGCAGTTACCATGAGTTTTTCAGAAGTACTAGAGACAGCGGGCGCACATTTGCGGACATATGCGAGATCTGACAGTTTATATTCCACATGTCCTAGAGAGTCAGCGAGCCGATACGATGTATTAGAGGTTCAGAGACATGGCACAGAGTTCTGACTTCCCTGATTTGAGAGAGTCACTGGATGGGTGTTTACGACACAGAGGTAGACTGTGGATTCCGGACGTTGCAGAATTGCAAGATGGCATTCTTCTGGAGGCTCACAAATCTAGATACACAGTTCACCATGGCCAAAACAAGATGTATCAAGACATGAAAAGCTTGTTCTGGTGGCCCGAGATGAAGTCAGATGTTGGCCAGTATGTGAGGGGATGTGCGGTGTGCCAGCTGGTGAAGTGTGAAGGACTTCTACAGCCTCAACCGATCCCTAAGTGGAAGTGGGAACACATTACTATAGACTTTGCTAGTGCGTTACCGCGGACTCCATGCAACCATGATGATGTATGGGTTGTCGTGGATAGATTAACAAAATCAACTCATTTCATTCCAGTTTCCATGAGATACACCTTTCTATAGCTGTGCACGATCTTCGATGGAAAGATTATCAGATTACATGGTGTACCAGTATCGATAGTGTCAGACAGAGACATTCGGTTGATGTCACAATTATGGCAGGCTATGTAGGAGCAGTATGGTACTAGACTTCAGTACAGCATGGCTTACCACCCCCAGACTGATGGACAGTCAGAGCAAACTAAACAAATACTGGAGGACATGCTCAGAGCTTGTGTGTTACAGTTTGGAGGGTCATGGGATGAGTATTTGCAACTTTGTGATTTTTCCTACAACAACAGTTTTTAGGCCAATATTGGAATGCCACCATTAGAGGCACTGTACGGGAGACCTTGCAGATCAGCAGCTTGAAGGGCAGAGCCTGAGGATGCAGTTACCATTGGGCTTGATGTTGTTGAAGACCACACAGAGAAAGTTAGGTCGATTCGTCAAAGATTATACGATGCTCCGGATAGATAGATGAAATACGCGAATAAGTACCGCAACGGGCTGAGCTATAAAGTAGATGATCTGGGTGTACTTAAAAGTTTCTCCTTTGAAGGGTCACCAAAGATTTAGGATTAAAGGGAAACTTGCACCATGGTATATTAGGACATATCAGATTGTCAGACGAGTTGGGAAGGTTGCTTATCAGTTGAGTCTACCGAGACAGTTAGTAGGGTTCATGATGTCTTCCACATTTCCATGTTGAAACTAGCGAGATCAGGGTCGAGAACTATGGTGGATGTGACGCGTGTTAAGGTTAGGCCAGATGTGACATACGAGGAGCAACCTATCAAAATAGTAGACCGTAGAGTTCAGGTTCTCAGAACTAAGCATATTCCCAAAGCCTTCGTCAGGTGGCAATATCATAGAGACGAGGGCCTCACTTTGGAAAGAGATTCTACTATGCTTGAGAAATACCCCCAAACTTTCCATGCTTAGTATTTTACTTTAAGTTTGTATTTCTAATGTCATACTAGGACCCAACTTAAACCCACGTGGACGTCACGGATTAGTCTATGGCACACCTACTGAGGTATAATTTATAATGTTATATTTGAGTGATGGTTGTTTATTATGGTTGTTTTACTAATAGTTATAGCATTAAATCATATGTACCGTTGATTATCGCATTTTACGTGAGTTACGAGTGTGGCGAATAGCGTCTCAAGATGCATGCAACGCGGGTACTGGAACGTAATAGCTTAGACACATAAGTTATCATTATACAATGATATTCTAAGCTAGATAATGAAACAAACTTTACCTAAGTTAAGCAAAAACACTAATAGATCAAAATGGAACTGACACGCTTCGTGATGCTCAACAATGTCGGGTAAGGAGGAGGCAAGAATTAGTCTAAGCATGATATGTAAATTGACCAATAAAGTGTAGACTAAGTTAATTAAATTATTTAATGTGCCTATGGTATGAGGTTTAGCTTGATTCATATAAAAAGAGGCCCAAAATAGTATGAATAAAAAATTATTTGGGCCTTAGATAAATCTTGAGATGAGTCATCTAGAGGCCTAAAATAACACACTTAGTGGGCATCCATGGTAGGATGAGTCAAATTTAAGCCCTTGATGGACCTAGAGATGGGAGCTTTATGCAAGATTACAGGCTTGGAATATGAAGTGGGCTAGTATAAATATATAACTAAGCCTTTCATTTTGATCTCATTCATGCTTATTCATCCAACAAACAAAAAGAGAAATTTATCATTTCTAGTTCATGGGAGCAAGAAGGGCTGGACATCCTTTGATCTAGAAGAGTTTGTGTCAAATTAGTGATGTTCAAGCAACATGAGTAAAGAGTTTGCATCAAGACTCAAACTAGGTATGAAATCCCACATTTTCATGCATTTATACTCCAAAATTTGTTCGAATGAGTGTTAAAACTTAGGGTTCTTGACCCAAAAAGAGATTTTGATGGTTAATCTATATTTTCTCATGTTTTTAATGTATAAGATGTGATGATTTCATCTCTAGACTTCCAAAATTCTGCCATTAAAACCCTTGTTCTTATTCTTGATGTTTTTCAATTAATGCATGTTAACTTATCTAAATTAAGGATTTAAAACATAGGTTATTGTTGCCTTGGGTTAACTAGGAGTAATTTTGGACAAATCATCCCATAATGAGCAAGAATTTCTTGATTTGGGTAAATATTTGATGCTGAGATTTAAGTCATTCCCGTGCATGTTGGGCTATTGAAGATAATGAATAGTGTTTGTGGCCACAAAGAACATCTGTGCCCACAAGAGAAATTTGTGACCACGGGATGTTCATGCCCACACGGGATGGTAGTGCTCACGGGACGTCTATGGACATTTGTGCCCATAGGGTACGTATGTGCTCGCAACCAACATTGTGCCCACTGGGAACGGCTGTGTCTACAGGACGTTTAACCACGAATTTGTGCCCACAAGGGATGTATGTGGTCACAAGGGTTTGTAAATCACAAGCCCTATGTCCACAAGAGTGTTATTACAACGTTATGTCAACAATCTAATAGAATGAGCTTCTAACACACCAAAAATTTATCTAACTGACACTTGGGACTTAAAAATATACATACTATATTTTTCGGGAACGTATTGGAATCGAAGCGTGTAAGGATCGAGTTTTCATCGCATCTTGTAAGTAAACCCCACCAAAAAAATATGTAGCATTTATTTACTGCTTTATTTCATCATACCACTCATTATGCCTATTTGGGTTGTTTGACTACTCCACTCTCGCGTGTGTCTGTATATGGTCGACGGGATAGTATGGCCCCTCACCAGCTCCCTCGTGATTAGCGATCCGATTGTTGCTACGGTTCTGGTCATGCCTTAGGCTACGCTTGTGAATTTCTCCGCGAGTCGATGAATCGAGAGATGGTGTCGTGAGGAGTTAACTCCGACACAGATTCCTCTCCTTTGAGGCAGTTGGCCGGGAGTTGTAATATCCCGACCAACAGAGTTCCTCATTGACATTGGAGCGGTCGCGGGGAGTTCCTTCATCACCAAAGTCTTCTCGGTCTGATGCTATTAGTCCCAGAGTTCGGCAGATATATACCACACTCGCATCTATTATTTATTGTTTTCCCAGCGACTTATCTTCATGCTTAATATCCCTTTTCAGTGTATTTCTTATCAACTAGTATGATTTGTAGTCATTTTCTTTACATTCTTATTAAATGGAACTTGCATTTCTTATAGGGATTTACTCACTGGACTCGACATCTATTTTTGCATGGATGACTGAGTGCAGACCCTACGACGAGCCAGGGGAAGGCCATACTAGGCGACTTCATCTGATTCATCAAGAGCCTCCACTAGCCCATCTCGTAGGTGTTTGTATACATTATGTTACTATTTTTGGGTATATTTTGGGAGACTTAATACACTAATACATGTATATTGACCATATTGTTCATTTTGTTGCCTTATATATACATGGTATCCTTTTGATGGGTTTTCCACAGCCTAGGGTTTGTTAATGAAGTAAATTTGTGATATTTATCATTTGCTTTAACTAGAATGAAACACTAACTCACACATTTAGTTGAAAAGACCAAGGAATAACTTAATAACTTACCATATAAGTTAAGCGAGATAAGTAGATAGGCTAACTAAATTAAATTTATGACATGTTTTCATAAAATGCATGATCATTGAAATAGTCAGGCTAAATAAAAATGTTTCGCGGGCCGTCATGGACATGCAGGAAGATGATGTAGCATAACCTGGTGATGTGTCTAGTGGCATGGCGGGGCCCAGATTACCCTGGGATTTAGAGCCACCACAGTTGGTATTAGAGGCTACGTTCAGGTGAGTCTAGGGAAAAATTTAACGAAAGCGAATAAAACTTAACAAACAAACTTAGTATGTGGAAACTCGATAACTTGACTTAGAACTTTAGTTGGGAAGTATAGTGAGAAGGGCAGTTTAGGGTTTTCTAGGTGTATGTTTTGACTTGTAATATGTATATATACACGTATACGACAATGACTGGAACACATCCACGCTTGCAGATTCGAGATGGATGGACAGCCAATTCCACCTTTTATGGTTGATGGAGGCTAAACGAGCGACCCAGCGAGAGTCGACTCGAATCAGAATCTACGCGAAATCGTTGCACTTCATGGCGTGTAGCTCGAGGAGATCTTAAGACTGCTTCGATCACAGCCATGCGGCCACACAGTCGACTACAACACTTGCCACTACCACTGCAACTGTTGAGATTGTCGTCACCCCAGCTAGTCAGGATACGCCGCTCGCGGCAACTAGAGTTGAGATTCCCGCTGAGTTGATCACCCCCGAAGTTACACCATAGATTACCCCAGTGGCTACTCCTGCACTTACAGCAGTGCAGCAGACAGCGTTTGAGACGGCCTTGACAGCTGAGGCTAAGCTAGTCAATGAGTATTCTAGATTCCTGCTAGGTCACTTTTACGAAGGCGGAGACCCAGAGGCAGCTGGGAGATAGGTTCTCGCTCAAGAGAGGCTTCATGCATTACTAAGGGTTCACGACAGTATACGAGCCAGAGTCTCCGGCTACATGTTGAAGGGAGACGCCGCGGTATGGTGGACCGCACACACAGCTACCCATGGAGAGCCGACGTACCATTTTGTAATGATAAGATCGATGTTCATCCAGGGTCTAACCTGGTGAGGGTTTTCACTGCAATGGGAGATTCAAAGGGAATCTATAAAGATTCGGAGGATGAAAAAGAAAAAGCAAAGATCGAAACTACACGAAAACAGAGGGAGCAAAGAGAGAAGTTATACCAAGGCAACATTCCATTGATCCGGAATCACAGGCCGCTGCGGCAAGGCTTGTAGGTGACCTTCAAGTTGAGGGAGTCAACCTCTAATAAGGTAGTCCCGTTTACAACCCTGGATTGGCAGTTGCCTATCACTTTGAAGAGCTTTTTTTAGTGTTGAGGAGCATATCGATTCCCTTACACCACAACCATTTCCACCCATGCCATGGCCTCCACCAGTTAGGTATATCCTCAAAGGTATGAGGATTATTTTTGCGAGTATCAGGCAAATAGGGCTAAGTACCATGTTGACAGAGCTCAGCACTAGCAGAACAGGATATGGAGCCAGTAATACTTCTTGGCTATCATTCACTATTAGAGGGGGATTGCATGATATCATCGGAGCAAACACCTCTACCCTAATGATAGGAATGTTCATTTTCTCAACGGAACTGCTATTGTTGCAAGTGATGGACTGGTGGACAAGAACACTCTAGAGCGGCCCCCTTCTACCATATAATGGAGCTTCAGTATTAGCCAACGTCGATGACGACACCCATAGTTAGACTTCGAAAGGGAAAGAGAGGATTTCGTAAACTATCTTTTATTTTTTAGTATTTTAAAATAGTTTATTTAAATTTAAGTTTGAATGCTATTTTTATTTTAACAAATGCATTTGACTTGTATTATGCATATATTTCTATGGTTTTTCTAGTTTAATTTGAACCTCGAGGACAAAGTTCGGAATAAGTTTGGGAGTGGGAACTGACGGGAGAGATTTTTTCAATGAAGATTTGTAGGTATAAGCGTTAATTTTTTCATTTTTGCAACTTAACATGAATCATGTCAGTATTCATTCCTTCTCTTTTCTTTACATCTTATTTTATTAATACAACTTGGTCAAATTGTCTACCTTCAGACTTAGAAGAAGCAAAACATTTTCCACCTACTTGATAACATAAATAAATATTTGGATTAGGGATGAGTCATAACTCGATACCAAAGTAGGTAAGTGGTCGAATTAACTTAGTAGAAGATATCAAATCTTTATGATTATGAAACTAGGACTAACCCACTTGGAGTATAATTGTTAAAGATCTAGCACCTATAAGGGAAAAAATAGGCTTGTTCACTATATTTTAAACTATAGGCTTAATGATTCTACATTGGAAAGCTACCTTAGTTCTTATCTTGAAATGAAAAGTGCTAACAGGAGTTTTAATAAAAAATAGATAGTCTCACATGTTTAGCAGGAAATATAGCAGGGAACTTGATGGTTGGAAAAATATATAGAAATCACTATTCATAGGAAACGGAGTAGGGACCATATAATAAAAACCAACATCGAATAAGAAAATTAATGATCTGTAATGAAAAATAAGGTAGAATTTCATAAAAAAAAACTATAAAAACATTTTGCTCCAGTGTTAAGTGGATTTACATTGGCATAAGTCAAATAATATCCTACCCTTAGAATATGCCATATAGACCTTTGTGAGTGTAAAAATTTACAAATAAGCAAAAAGTTGTGCTAATGCCTGTTTAATAATATCCATTAAATAAGGAGACCAATTGGATCTATTGTTTTGGTAAAGAGACCCATAAAATCTACGAGTAAGTTGAAGGTTATAGTTTTGGTATGCTTTAAGTTTTGAGAAAAAGGTTGTCTCGAGAGGTAACCATGTTTGAGTAATCAAACCAGCCTTCAAAAATTCCAAGTCTCTGGTTATTGACCAGGTTTATATTAAAAGGACTCCATCATTTTACAAAGTGGGAATAAAGTCTTTAAGGTAGTATCACTTAATTTTGTTACATTGTGTTTAGTCGTTGTAGTCAGATAACCCTTAGATCGGGATATGCAAAGTTCTAAGTTTGGGGGGATTTAATGAGTCATTATTTATGAACATTTCATAGGTTTTTGCTATGTAAATCAAGTCCAAAGTCATGTTTTATGGCTATATATGTTTGCATTAGAGACTTATAGGGTATCTGAGCATTCATGCGTGATTCGAGTAAAATCAAAAAAAATTCATACATCAGTCAAAGTGAAGCAAAAATGGCGTAGTGTAGTCACAAGGGACGGTGCCAAATTATACCTGATGGCGTCACTTAAAGCATCAAAGCATAATACACACACGACGTTAGAATTACATGGACGACATTAGATTTTGAACAAAAGGCGCCACTGACAGTGCGAATAGTGAAAATAGAAGTTCAAGACTGCATTGTTGTTTAAGACTTAATGTATCCAGCCAGGCCGCCACCTTGCCCTGTGCCTACATTACCACAGCGCCATAGACGGCTTCAGACTTGCAGAATATAAGTTTTGAGGCTTTTTAGAAAGTTCTTGTTCTCGAGAGTTGCATTTTTTGTACCCAGGCTCACCTATACAAAGGAGGGACCTTTATGAATGAAGCCACATTGTAATTCAAAGTGATTTAGGAGTAGAGCAAGGTAGAGTGGCCATGTCCGGCTAGGTTCTTTAATACCTAGGTTGGGGATGAAGCTCTATAACCAATAGTTTATTTGTTTTCATGTCTTGTTGAGGTTTTCTTTAATATTAGTATTTTAGTTTAGATCTATATCTTTATGTTATGGTTTTTAATGATGTCTCAATGGTATTTTAGAGTTTGTATATTTATTGAAAATATTTTGGCATAAACCCATTATGCTGCTATCAATCAGGTTGAGTCTTTGATACCGATCGGGTTGAGAAGTGGGAATCGCCTAGAACTAGGAGGCTGTCACACTTGTTTTTCTATGTGAATAGCATTGAGAACTAGGTTAAATCTTGGGAGCAGTTGCCCAAGGTTATCTTGGGGTAGGTGTTCCCACATAGCTATTAATGTTGCTCACATGCTAAATCTTAAAAGCGGTTGCCCAAGGTTTTACAGTGGAGTAAGAGATGTATTTAGAGAGCGGTTTCCCTATCTATTGAGAATAGGGGAACTAGGGTGTTGGTAACCCTAACATATATAGCCTATCAAGGGAAACTATTTTAAAACCCATATTTCAAAACTTGTGATGTAAGACAAGGAAACAACATAGGACTATATTATGGATTCATAGACTTAGGTATGCTTTACTATTTCAAAATTTTCTATTATTTTATTTTTTTAGTAGACCTTTAGGATAAAACTCTATTAAAAACCCCCCAGATTTACTTTTATATTTGTTGAACTCAGTTTGACTGAATCGTGTGGATTATACCACGTGCTTTCTTTTATTACAATCTAGTAGGATATGTATCTTTTTAATAGTTATATTTGACATGCACAACAGATATAGAACTAATTTAATATTATATTTAGTATAAATATTATGAAATAAGCTCTAATTGATGATATTTATGTATTTTCAGGTATATAAGGTATAAAGGAGATAATGGAGTAATTTCGTGAAGAAACGAGGATAAATTGCACAAAAGTATGATTGACACCGTGGCAAGGATTTTTAACATGTGGGAAATGACTATACAACTTAGGCAAGGCGTGGAGGAAAATCAAAGAGAAGAAAAGTGGTCAGCAATCTCGACGCAGGGGCAACACCATGGGATAAAGGGGACGGTGCTAGGTTGGACAACACTGGACACCGATTCTACTGAGTGAGGAAAATGTGTATAGAGGGACCGAAGCTATGGCGGCACCATGGCTTTACACACACAGCGCCAGATCACTTACAAATAGCGTCGAGACATACAAAATAGAATGTTTAGAGTTCTATTCCGTATGGAATTGTCTATTATGGTTTCTAATTGTTTGCAAAAGTATCTTAGGAGTATAAATAGGTATTTGAATGTGGTAAACATATCCACCACCATAGATTGCAACCAATTATCATAGTTTAGCTTAGTTTTACTTTGTTATTGAGTATTAAGAAGCATTTTGGAGGAGAAGACATTGAAGACTCATGTGTGTTATTTGGTATTGTTTATTTGATTTAATTGAAGTTATTTCATTTAATCTTTGATAGCAACGAATAACATTATGTGCATGTTTATTTCAATTATGTGTTTGTAGTTCATTAATCTTAGGGATCATTGGATTCTATTGTATGAATGTTAAGCTAAAGTAGTTTGAATGGATAAAAAAGTTAAAAAGTGCAATGGTTAAAATTTGAATTGATTCTACATGTAATGCTACAAACATCTTGATCACGTGTTTATTGATCATGGGTTTTAGGAGTTACTATGGCCATTGTAGCTTTTAAGCCGGATATGGACGATACAACAACAACAACATAGCCTCAGTCCCAAATTAACTGGGTCGGCTAAATGGATCAAACTTTTCAATTGTGCTCGATTAAGTGCAATTGATGGTGATCTTTTCAAACCATTCAAAACCCTCATAATTAATGCATCCCATGTTAACTTTGGTCTGCCCCTACCTCGTCGACTTTCTACAGTTTCTATTGAGTCAAGTTTTCTGGTTGGGGCATTTGTAGGCCGTCTTTGCAGGTGACCAAACCACCGCAACCGTTATGGAGGAGGGTTGCGATAGGTTGACGGCCAGTGTAATAGGGACGATACAATCGTAAAATATGTAACATTGATAGATAATCATAGATTTGGGAGGCACGGATAGTAAACCTAATTTGTTATGAATCTAAATATTCGAAACTTAAAGCAATATGGAACTTACGTTATTCACACCAATAGGTAGAGTTCTAGTTTTCACATTAGAATTTTTTCCGTTACGTTATTCGGTTGAAGTGGATTTGAAGAAAATCTCTTTTTTTCTAATTAAGCCTTGCACACACATAATGAATATGAGAAATTTGAGAACTACATAAACTTGATTAGGCGACTAATTAAGTGATTTCGGATTTTATTTCGAGTTGAAGTTTCCAGGTGGGACCCTCTCATTATGGACCAAATATCATAAGGTATATTTTATTTTTGTATGTTGTGTGCTTAGTGTGTTTATAATATGGTATTTTGTCGCAAAGTCGAGGGTGTTGGGGTTAATACTCAGTTTTTCATACTCGAGTGCAAGTGCTTGTCTTAAGGGCATGAGTGAAAATTAATTATTAGTTGCTCGAAAACTAATTATTCAAGTGTTGATCCTCACGTGAAGATTTTTCCTCGGTTTTCATGCAAGTCAAGATCAATAGTATTATAAAATGAGAACGAAGTTAGTGCAAGACCTTACCTTGAGCTTTATGTCAGTTGGCAGTGGTTAAGGTGGAGATTGGGTCCAAATTGGTGTAAGTTTGGTTTAGTATGGCAAGAGAATTAGTCCATAAAGGTTCAGCATATCATGAAAAAAGTTAAGATTTTTGGGGTTTTGGTGTGACAAAACAAGCGTTATGGATGTTTTATGGTGTTGAACTATTTTATTGAGAGGTTGGCTAAATTCGGTGAAAAATTGGAACCCAAACGAGCACAGAAAGTCAAAACACTTACAAATAGGAATTTCGAGAATTATTAAATAAAAAGAAATTATGCTGCCAACAAGCAGCTTATGATTTGTATATAAATATCTATAAAAATTAAATCAAAACCAAAATCAAAACATTTCATTTTGATATCAATTGAACGTTTGAAGACATTCTTTCCATAACCCTCTCAACTCAGGTTTTCACTCCAGAACTCTTGAAGTCTAATTTTTATCCAGTTACTTTCCTCAAAATCGTAGAGCATCGCGAGATGGCTAGTTTGACCAAAGTTTCTGTGATGGAAATCAGGTATTTGGCCCACAATTTGGTAAATACTTAATTTAGGGTATTTTCCTCAATTCAATTTGAATTCTTACACTTTCTCGATTTCTTTTGCGAGGTTTTGATAGAAATTGTTAGGGATTGTTGTGAATTGGTATATTGGATTGATTTGTGCTAATTTAGAATAAATCCTACGAGTGTAGGTTAAGGTTTTAATGAATTGAACTAATATGATACAGTTGATAACTATTTTAGAGATGATTTATAGTTAATATTGATTTACATTGGGTTTCTAGATGAATCAATTATTAGTTTTGATCAAATTTTCCTCCATGGGTTGTGGAAATATTGTGATGTTGGTATCGAGTTAATTTGTGGTGTTAGTTGTCATGTTTTAAGGATTTAATTTCTAAAATATTAATTTGGAGAAATTTCTCACTTCAAAATAAATAAAGTTTGCCTAGTTGACATGCCATATTGGAAAACTCATAACTTCTCGGTCATTGATCTGATTTAAGTGTTCTTGGAGTCTATGAAAAGTAGGACATGAGTATGACAAGTTTCTTTTTAGGTCATCAATAAAAATATTGAGTTTTTCAAGGTTAAGAAGTTACCCCAAGTTTGTCTAGTTGAAAGCCAGTTGAAACAGTTATATAAATTAATATTTTTGGAAATTGTTCTCAAGCATAGTTTTGCCATTATTTTCATTGGGTTTCATAATTTGGTTTCCCTTGATGCTTAACCCATAATACAATTAGGTATGCAAGGAAGCAACTGGAACCATTTTTAAGGTGATCAGACAGTCTAAGACCCTGAAAATTAAGGTCAAAGTTGGTTGTTGTAAGTAAATCTATAGTGGTCTTTAATATTCATGGAATATATCTTTGTACTTCCATTTTTGTTTAGTCTGCATTGCATTTCGCATCATTCTTGGTCATGCATTCATGTCTTTTCGGACATTGGCTTGTTAGTGCTACAGCTCACGAGCAGGACTAAAGGCTAGGTTTCCTGACAAGATAGACTAAAACACGAAAGACCCAAGGCATGCAATTTTAACGACGAGCATGCATTAATGGAAAGGGATGCGGTTAGAGTGTGGTCCATTATTTCCCTAAATTAGTAGTAGCCGTGCGTAGCATCTATTTCCCTAAGTTATTAGTAGATATAGATGACTGAGCTGACACATTTGGCTCGAGAATCCATTCCGACACATTGCCTTTGCAATTCATGAACTCCTAGTACCATTTATGTACTATATTTCAAAGTCAACGTCCGAGTATAGTTAGGAAATAGGAACAGAGGGATTCATGTTGTTATTTATATTTCTTGTTACTTGGAAATGCAATCACATATCTTTATGTATTCAGATTAACATTTGCAGGAGTACAGAGCAGTGTAGGAGTTTACTTACCCGACATCTTAGAGTTGTTTTTTATGATGTCAGCTTCTTTGAGAAGACAATGAAAAATGGGAAAAGCTCGAAAATCTTCGATGAATATTTTATGTTTAAAAGTTTAATTTTCTTGTTGTAATCACTTTATCTTTATATATATATATATATATATATATATTGTTTGGGGCTTTGGGGCAAGCGCAGATCGTGAAATACTTTTGAATAGATTATGAGAGTCTCCTAAATTAGTTTCAATACGATATATATATATATATGTATATATTGTGAACTGTGGTGAGTTGTAAGTCCTTTTAGGGCTCTCCCCAATTTTGTTGTCTATTAGGTGAAAGTTTTTCGGCAAGCTATTTCTAGGGGAGATCCAGTCAAAAAATTTACAAAAAAATGGAGGATAATCCGTATGATTTCCTAATTTTCTCTTTTAAGTAAAACAAGTATTGAGTTTCTTTGAGGATATAAATTTAGTTTTGGAGCTTTACGAAGAATTAAAATAGAAATTATTTTAAGGCATAAAGTTAATTATATGATTTAGGTGCCTAATTAGAGAAATTAGGCTAAGTCAAGACTTAGTGAGATGGGTCCTGACAAACTCGGTATTAGAGCTATGGTTAAGCTCAATCAATGGAATGTTAAAAATGATAATGACGTTTAGTTAAGGATTGAGTCGATCGCGAAGTTTGGGTTAAGGCTCTTGGATTACATTAAGTCACATGAAGTTAAGTGATGTTCTTAAGGAACAAGGCTCGGTAATGAGGTCGTGATTAGTTGGGAAGTGACTGCGAGCTTGCATACATTGTTATTGTGATATGTTTGTTGTATATTATTATATTATCGCCATATATGTGATATGACGTTTATTCTCCTTGTTAGTTGGATACTTAACTCGTATGAAACTATGAGTAAAGTCATGAAACGAGATTATAATAGAGAATAGATTTATGAAACGAAACTAAGCATGATGGGAAATGAAATAGACTCGGGAAGTCCGAATTCACAAAGGTGTTGTAAGTAGTTTGGTAATAATATAACTGATAAAAGTTATCAGTTACAAAACCAATAAGAAATTGGTTGAGAAAGAAGTCTAATTGATTTAAGAAAGCTAGTATTGTGCATGGATTTCTTTAAAATTGAAAGTATCGAACAATTACCATTATAAATCACTCATGTAAGTGCCAAAATGACTTAATTTAAGACTCAAACATTTGAGAATCGTTTGGTAAAACATAAAAAATTGAAGTATAAACTTGTGGGAAGCACAATATATGAAATATCTTGAGTTTTAGAATAAGGTCAATATATGTTGCATTAATAACTCAGAAAGACATTTTGTGAAGCATTGGTGAAATTCATAACCAATTGCAAGTTGCTTTGGAAAAATAGTCTTAATAAAGAAAAAGGAGACACGTGGTTTCGAAAATAAAAATTGATGTCTGAACTTGGTAAATCACAATGTGATTGTCATATGATTAGCCAATTTGTCCGAGTCGGTTTCTATTAAAATATAATACTCTGAAGAAAAAGTATTGTCTCCTTTCCGAAAAAAAGTGAAAAGTGGAATAGAACTACAGTTGAAAAAAATCAAATGACTTCTAAAAAGAAGTTATGAATTTTTTTATTGTTTATCACTCGAGTGCTTAATCTAAAGTAACATTGAGTATATTGCTTCTATAAGTTATGTAAAGTAATGATAAAACAAATGAAAATACACTAGTTAGAAGAAATCTTTGTAAACACTAGATTAGGTGTTATTACGAAATAAAGATCAATGAAATTTCTAATATGGAAATGAAAGGTGTAGTGATAAGATCAACGTGTTAGAAGTTAAGATCGGGGAAATAATGGTATAAAAATGGCTACCATTAGCTATTAAATAATGTATGTACATGTGACCTAGGTCGATTTATAAACATTGTTTATCTAATAGTTTTAGTTAATAAAATAGAGGATTTCGTTTGTTGTTTTATTACAAGTGATTATATGTTTATCTTATAATAAGATCATTGCGTATTTGTTGAATTATCCTAAATGTCCCTAGTCGGTCATTTTACGGGGAGAAATAATAAATTAAGACTATTGTGAATCTTGATTGATACTCATAAGATGATCATCTGTATAGGGACACGAATTGAGATTATGAGTACTTGTTAGGGAGCAAGGTACTGGACCTACCCGCTATGATAACACCACACAGATTAAGTCATAGGCGTTACTCATGATAGGTATATCATTTTGTCTTTCGACTTGATATTACTATATAGACATCAATATTAGGAGCATTGTAATTTGACACAATCAAACATTGCCTTTAAACATGAGATTATAAAGATTATGATTGGTTACCAAGTGAATAATGTGTGAAGGTGTCTAATCGAGGTAAAGTTTGTCCTTCTCGTATAGAGAGAGATAGCAATGGATCCCTCGATATGTTAGACTGTTAAATGGCCAAGTCTACGTAAATTGATATGATTAATATCACTTGGGTTTTTTCAGTCTACCTAAAGATCGAGACTAGTATTATTGAACATTAAGGGTGACTTTCCATGCCTTATGTTTAATCAAAGAATATCGCACGACAAAAGGATATGATATATGTTATTCATTAGGTCAGTATCGATTTTGACATTCATGCTACTTGGGTAGTCATAATGTCTTGCTAAAGATCGCTTATGACTTGTGTACCAAAATTGTTTTGATTCACTCGCCAATATTGCATGAACCTAATGGGTCGCATACAAAGAATGACTTTGCGCAAATTCAATTGGTCAAGTAATGAATTTTATATGACGAAATACATGACATAAAAGCCCTTACGATTTGTTATATGATAACTTACTAATAGGGGCATATGTGTAATTTCCTTAAACTGTCTGAATACAATAATTGTATTATGAATAGGTTTTTTTAAGTGAGCTTATCTACACTTACAAATATATGCTTAAACCCTAAAAAGAAATAAGATTCTGGTTTTTGCTTTTTTTGAGTTCTTTGAATTTTTGGTGGGAAAAAAAAGTATTTTCTATCTCTTTTGGGTCTAGCACTCCAAATTGAGGTCACCATTCGTGTGTGGATTTCTGATAGAGGACGCGTACTTGAACGTCTAGGAAATCGAACCATCAGAGAAGGAAATCATTAATTAAGGATTGTTTACTTTGTAGATCTAGTTAAATGAAACTTATTTTCGATTCTGTTGGGTTATTTCAAAAATTGGTTTGAATTTTTCGCTACATATGAACCCCAAAACCCATAAAAAAAACACAAGTAGTGTTCTAAAATTTAAAGTACCCAATAGCACTTCTAACCAAATTAAATTATGATGCCTATCGCTATAACCTAAAATGTAACTAATGAAGAGATAGATGTACTGATTGATTATTAGTGAGTGATATATATGGGACGTTAGTAAGGACTTTTATATAGTGAGAATTTCCATTAGTAAAACTTACATGATTGTTATAGCATCCTTTAAGAGGTTAATTAGTCGTTAAGTTAATCAAATTATTGAAAATTTTAAATTCCTCTACGTCTTCACTTGATTAAAAACAGACAAGTGAAATCATTAAAAAGTGAATTGATGAATAGTAAGATACATTAATATCTTACAGTCTCTTAAAAAGTACCAAATTTCTTTTTGAGAAAAAGAAAAGTAGAGAAAAAACCGACTAATGTAAACAACTTAAGGCAATAACAAATAGTAGAACTGTTTGATTCATAAAAAAATTCTTTGTTTCGAACAAAGATTAGGTAAGGAAGACATAATTGATTGAATGATCATAAGAAGTGTCACTGTCCTTAGCTGAATTTTCGAAAAGGGAAGAACTAAAAAAATTGCCTTTGTAAGTCAATACTAAGAAGATGTAAGTGGCCTAGGTGTTAAGCAGAATTGTGGTAAGTTTGAAAAGGGACAAAGAACGAGATAAATTTGAGAACAACCAAGATTGACCAAAACCGAGCGGAATAGACTCTGTCTAGAAATTAAAATGAGACGTCGAGATGACTTGCTACTGTTGGAAGTGACACGAATAGACTCCATTAGTCAAGGTAATGTATTGGAGTAGTTGTGCATGGCCAAAAGTCTAAGTAACTCCGTTTCATAATCATGATTCATTCACAGCGTAAAAGATTGGTTTGAGGGCCCCAACAGTGAATAACCGAATGAATTGGTGACAATCGGAATAAAAAATTCTATGAAGTTTCTTTGGAGTCAATTGGGAGCTTAAGTATAAGCAAATAAATGGTCAATAAATTCTCACATATGTATGGAAGAAAAAAAGATTTCATGTCAATGAATCCTGATTAGACTTAAGATGTCAAACTATAAGTTTGATAAATCCTATTGTATATTCACAAGGGTCTTACTAGAAGTCAAACTCCAAATATTAAAAGTTTTGAGTCAAACCAGTATACAACTCATATCAGTTAATACGTTATATATTGGTTCAAATGGATTGCTACACCAAGTGATAAGTCAATGGTGAAGTTTTGAAGCACTAGTTGTAACGACCTGAAAATTTGACTTGTGCCACGTGTCATTTTAGGGTCGTATGTGGGACCCACATGCCAGAATACGTATGTCCGAATCTCGAGTGGAGATGCTAATTGTTGAGAAACGTATACGCGGATGGGGAGCCGAAACACGAACGGGGACGCGCCTCGAGTCGCGTGCCAACGTGGGACCGAGATAGTCGTTTTATGTGGTTTTAATGTGTACATTGGATACGCCTCGTGATGCGTGTAGCGCGAGTATCAAAATTTTAGAAATGAGGTGGGTTGGTGCCTCGAGATGCGCGATGCTCGATCTTTTTAAGGAAATCATAAAAAATAAATATGTTTTTGGATGTGTCTCGAGATACGCAAATTGCGAGACTCGAGACAATTTTGGTCAAGCATAGAGGCGGTGGACAAAGAGGTGAAATTATTGAGTTTGCCTCGAGATTAATGTTGCACGAATCTCGAGGACATTTTTGATTTGCAATCAAAAAGAAAATATATATATATATACTAGTTTCAAGACGTGCTACGCACGATTGACCCGCTCGCTTCGCTCACGGGAATTGATTTCTAAGAATTTATTAACAAAATTTAAAATTGTAATTAAAATTTAAAAATTAGAAATACAAGCACCTTTTTTAGGTCATCAATATTCTCTAATGTAATTGATATAAGATGTGAATGAAAAAACAAGCTAGTCATGCTAGGCCATTACTTCCTAAAAAAAAAAAGGGAAACAAGTTAAAAAAAAACACAAGTGGTTTGTCTCATTTATTTATGTACACTTGCTTGTGGAGATTCCAGTAAAATTGTACATAAAGTTCAATCTTTACCTCAAACTCTATAGATAGAAAAGATAACTTTGAAATTATGAATGTAAATAATTGAATTAGTTGAGATTAATTAAAGCTTTAGACACCCTGACCAAGAAAAAAAAAAGAAATATTAAAAGAGAGGTTGTCAAATTTCTAAATTGATTAAAGAAGACTTGAAGAGTAGAAGAAAACATTAAAAAAAAAAACTCAATTCATCAACTGATTTTGATTGAATTCTAAGAAATGCTAAACCTTTTTGTCAAATTTCTCAACTTTAACAAGATCCATATGGAAAACATCAATAAACCACTAAAACTAAGGCCACCCAAATCTCTAAATGCAAATGATGGAAGGCACCGGTGTAGGTCCTACTTATGTTCTTGGTAATTTCATGTAAGCCATTTGAGACCTGATGATGATAAAATTGAATTTTGCACATAAAGGAGGGAGAATGATCAAAATTACGAAGAACAAGTAGTATATATAACAAAAGGATGTCAATGTTCATGAGAAGGCTTACTTAGTAAATTGTACGTAAGAGAGCACTTTGAACATATATCATGTATGCAACATACAATAGAGTTGAGATTAGTTCACCTTCCCAAGTAAAATCCAACTAACTCATAATGTGAATTTGTTGCTCTTTTCAACTCAAGTACACCACATAAGACTGTACAAGAGACCAAATAATCACATATAGAGAAATGTTTGGAAATTTAAACTCCAAAAGTTTTTCTATATTTAATCATGACACTAAAGGAATACAAAAAAGTTCATACCTTATTGAGTTCAATTGCATGACTAAAACAAAGAGAAAATAATATGAACGAAACAAGAATTATGAAATCCAATTGAGAATTCATGGTTTCAATCACTTTTTTTGTCTACTAATGAAGGTGAGAGGTAACTATATTATATAAGAATATAATAACTTGGTTATATCAAATATAGAAACAAATAAAAAAACAAAGAAGAAGAACTTAAAATAAGAAAAAAAAAATCGAGAATCACAAAACCTAATACAAAACTTTCATCAATGCCTATGAAACTAAAGGGATGATAAATTGATATTTTAAGAGGTCATTTATGTTCAAGAAAATGGAGTGGACGTAATATAAATGATGGTGAACAAGAAAAGGCATCAATATATTGTCATAAACCAATAAAAAATCAATAAAAAAAAACACAAGTGGAGTTTCCATGCTTAACAGAGATGTCAATCTTGTGAGTATGTATGGAACAAGGCATCAATAAATTGTCATTTTTCATAGAAATAACCAATGCTAGAATTCTTGGATGCGATCTAAAAAGATGAGAATCATGCCAAACAAAATCCTAATCATGATCTAGAAGAACATCGAACTTAGTAATTGCAGACAACTCAAGTTTCCTTACAGTCTAATTAATGATAGATAGATTGATATACAACTTGAAAAAAATATTCTAATAGGATATGAGCCATGCATTATAGTTAAAACATTGTAAATTTAATAAGCAACTGAATGTATAATAAAAATTAAAATAATATTTATGAGTTTGAACAAACTATGTAATATAAATATAAAATATTAAATTTAATATACAATGCTAAATAAACTGAAAATATGATAATGAAAATATAAAATGCCTACTGCTAAAAATTAAATATAAAAAGCCTTTTGTGTTTTGTAGCATGTTCATGATGATGTTGACTATACTTCATCTTCGTCATCACTGCATAAGAAATACATTATATTAGTTTATTTATAAATATTTAAGTAACTAATTAATAATATGTAACTTCAAATAACTTACTCAACATAACAATATTTTCTTGGACGTTTATTTATTCCCAATTCATTATCAATACTTTTTCTCTTCATGTTGACTTCTTTGTTGTTGTCGACTTCGTATTTATGCGTTGAAATATCATTTGACAACTTCCCCTATTATTTTCAAGAATAAGACAATATGTAAAATTAAATTATATAATGTGATATTATAAGTTACTGTAAAATAAAATAAATACCTCATTATGACGAAAATTATTTCCATATTCTTCATGACATATACTCGAAACGGTGAAATTTTCATTTCCACTGGCTAAATTGTAATTAGTGAGTTTTAGTTTAAAAGTAAAACTTCTTCCTACAATCTCGCAGAGTTCTATTGGGACTGCAATGTTTTCGTTTGTCTGACAATATAAGCAAAAAATAAATTAGAACAAAAGGACCATAAAAATGAATAAGATATAGATTATATAGAATATTGCATTTGCATTCAATTAGTTTTGTATTCTAAATTAGAAAAAGATGTACCGAATATGCCTCATTCAAGATTCTTTCGCCATTTTCTTTACCAATAATATTTTTCACTATGCTATCGAATAGAACAAAAGTTGTGGACCCTGAATTGTCTTCGACGCGCACATGAACTTTGAATCTAAAAACAAATCCAATTGTCATGAATTAGATTTTTGACAAGATATATGTATATATAGTACAACAACAAAGAATCTTAGGAAATTGAAAAATAATAATAGATAGTTTTAAGGTATGGCTAATAAGACTCAAAGATGCATAGTAAAATTAAATACGTAATTTATAAAAGTGACATTCATTTGTATAATATAATTTTAACGTACCTCCGATATGGCGTTGTAACAAATTCTTTGCACCTTTTGCAATAATATTGTGTTCCCGATTTTTCTAACTTGACGTAATGTGAATAGCAAGTATTGTAATGCCAAGAACCACTTGAATTTATTGACATGATTTTCACTTTGCAAACAACGTACAATTCCTGTGTAAAAAATTAACAATTAGTTTTATATCGTAAAGAAGTCATATAATATTATTTTGTATATAATAATGTCTTACCGTAGCTTTCGATCTTTGGCGCTTCACTTCCTCTATAGTCATAGTTTCTGCTTCATATTAAAATTTTCATTTTCTCCTCGAATCAACCGAACTTCTTTACTCAGTGGTTCTCTGCAATTGAAAAAAATAAGGAAAAGAATATGTCATGGAATGTAATTTACGCATTACATATGAAAGAACGTATATGTTTAAAGAAAATTTTATACCCTTTCATGAATGATTCGATTTCTTCAATATTTGGACTTGTGTAAATCTTTGTTGCACTTGTTGATGAAAGTGTTGGTTCACCTGTTGATAAAAGTTAAATATTTCCGTGGATTGAAAAGTATAAATAAATTCAGCATTAATGTTACAACGTATGTAGAAATGAAGCAACCTTGTACATGTATTTTAATAAATAAACTTGCATCAATTACCTCTATAAGTCTTCACATTATTTGAGGTAATTATAATTACCATTGAGTCTGATGATTTGCAATTGCTAAACTCACTGCTTGTTTCAATCGCTTTTTGGCCCTAAAAAGTTGCATTCACTTGCTTGTTTCTTTAGATGAAACATAGGATTAAATTGCAAAACACAATGAATAATTTTTTTATAAAAATTAAGTTCGACTAAAAAATATATATACCTGTTGATTTGAATATGTAAAACAAGTTTTTTTACCTTTTTTTGTTTTCCTTTAACTTCTTGATCTACAAGTTCGCCTATTCGAACAAGACGTCCTAGTACATCTCAAAGAACAAAATAATTAGTAATATTGAAAGTTATATAAAAAAGTGGAATTTATGTATTTTTGCTAATGATTGTTTTTTTCTTGCACGATGATTGAATGAAACTGTCTTGCTGTTTTGTCAATTCTTCGAATTGAACTATTTCAAATTTGTGGTTTCGAATTTGCACGCTGCTCATGTTTTCTTGTATAGAGGTATCGCCTGTTAAGTGTATCACGTAGTCGTGACTTACAACCTTATGCAATTTTTTTCTTTCCACTTTGAAGTTCGAAATGTTGTAGACCTTGCCTTCTGAGAGGTACTCAAAATCAGAAGCCAAATAGATGGGTATGGTTGCATGTATATGGTCGTCCTACAAAAAAATTATGTTATATAATTGTTAATGCAAGACATAGTTTACAATAAATAATCAAATTTAAAAGAATCTAAAATTGAACTCACATGCTCATCGAGCAAAATGATATCCATTGATATGAGCGCATCTGTTTTTAGATTCGTCGAATACCACTTCCTTGTTATTTTCGCTCTTACCTCAAGTGTATGTTCTGTTGTGCAGATATCTCTTATTGGAGTCAGTGATGTTGACATTATCAAGAATCTTTATTAACTAAATTAAAGGATTTATCAAAAAAATGAAAGGAAAAAATGTTAGCTAGAATTAAGGGGATGTTATTAGTAATACAAAACAAATTAATATACACTCTAATTGTTAACAAGGAAAGAGGATTTATGGAAGCAAAACATGTAAGAATGAAAAACTCTCAAAAACTTTAAGAAATTTACTTAATTATCAAGCAATCACTTGTATAGTATGCATAGTTGCGCATTAAACTTGAGGATCCAATTAATATATTCAAATCCCAACTTAGCTAACATCATTGGACTTTATTAGAATGAGTATTATATAAGAATAGTCCTACATTGGTTATACATAAGTTTGGAGTGGGAACTTCAGTTTGCTTTAGCATTTTTGGAAATTCTAAAATTCCTTAATGAAAGCTCTGCTCCAAACTATCAATTAGTTTAGAACAAGGAGCTTTTAAACCAATTTTGGGGACCACTTTGGATAATTTTCATCAAGTTTTTCTTCATAATGCTCTTCAAACAAACTATGTTGCCTAGAAATGCCAACATACTCCCTATTATGAGCTTGGAAATATCAACATGTCCCTGAGTCCTAACAGTCTAAAGATATATCCATCGCTATATACCTCCACATAAATATGACTTTCATTATGATTTTCTTCCATATGCACCTCCATTTCCTTATTAGTTGGTAAATTGGTATATATGCTTTTATATATCCAACTTGGTCGACTCCAAAAAAATAAAAACGTGGAGGCTCACCACGTTCCGTTGCTCCATTTGATTGTCATTAACATCTATAGATCCAGGCAATAAGTAGGACTTTCCATAAAATTTACTCTCATTTTCGTAAATCAGATCATAATCTGCTACTTTCTTCTAATCATCAAGCTTTCAGTTTTCCTCTGGAACAATGGTGTGAGAAGGTTCGGCTTAATTAAATTCGATCGATGGTCCTTATCAATGAACATGTTTGCTAATTAAACCTCCTTTAAGCCCTCTAACCATTAAAGGAGTATTAAGGCTCGTGATCAATTTAGACTCACTCTGCAACTCCTCGAGTTTAAGCCCAAGCTTCTCATACTTATTTTCCAGAGGAAACTGAAAGACTTGATGAGAAGAAAATATAAAGTATAAAATCTAGCTAATCTAGGAAGAAAAGGGTAAACATTCTAGAAAATCCTTCTACTTAATTGCCTTGATCTATAAAAGTTAATGACAATTAAATGTAGCAATGGAATGTGAAGCCTCCATGATTTTATCTTTGGAGTCGACCAAGTTGGACAACTAATTAATTAAACACGGTGCCATAGCATCGGAGCATGGCAATTTATCAACTAATAATGAAATGGAGGTCCGTGCATATGGAAGACAATTTAGTAGTGTCGGTTGTATTTGGATATAGTTTTGATTTAAATAGCTATTTAATAGGATTTTAGTTGCATTGTTTGTATTTCATAGCTATTTAGAAGCCTAGTACGATTGTATTTTTAGGGAAAAAGTGATTACCTTTTTATACTTATCCTCCTATTTGTTAGCAATAGAAGCCGACTATAAATTTATCCTCCTATTTGTTAGCAATAGATATCTATTTCATAGCTAGCCAATTTAAATCAGTTTTTCTATTACTACACACGATATTAGCGCTACTTATAAAGATTACCCCAAAATTCAAGTACTTCTAATAAGGAACTTGTTCATGCCCATTTACTCTTTAACAAGAAAGCTTCACTACTGATGCTTAGTAACTTGGAGAAGATGTCACACATTTGATTGCTACCCAAACTTATTTTCACCCAAAAATAGAAGCAACATTGCCAATCATAAAACACGATTTCATTGATCAAATCATAGGCGTACATTGCTCAAACCAACTCTCTCACTAAACTCATTAACAAACTTCATCAAACACTTGGCTGATATAAATTGTAGAATGTGGATATGAATAAGCTAGGTGATTGGAAAGGTCAATTAACAAATATGGATATCGATCACTAATACAATTCTTTTTCAAGGTAAAACATATTAAAAATTGAGATGAAATTATATAATTATATACATTATAGACTAACACAAACTTTTAATCGATTAGTCTAATGGGGAGGTCTAAAAGAATCAAACCAATTGCAACTAACATTACCAAAATCACCTAATGAAATAACACAACATTAAAATAATTTTGCCAATCAAAGTAACAATAAAAGGAAATTTATGAAAGCAAAACATGTAAGAATCAGAAACCCTAAACAAGTTTAAGAAATTAAAGAATACAACTGATTCAGAACTTATAATTGAATCTCTTACATTACCTGCAATGGAGATCGAATAATTTTGATGAGACAAAACAGTAGGAGAACGTGATTGTAATTGATAATAGAGAGTGCCTTGATAGAGATAAAATAAGAAATTGATCTCATATTTATAGGGAGATTAGAGTAGTTGGAATTTTGTTGAAGAGGGATACGAGGAATAAGAGTTCACATAGTTGTTGAAGAAGAGGATTAATGATTATTGGAATTGTTGTCGAACTTGGAGTTCCGAATGTGTCGAATTGGTAGAATACAGAGTGAAAAGTTCTGAATGAGCGTGTTGTTTATTCAAAAAGAAGGAAAAAAAAGGGATGTGTTTGTGGTTTTTTTTTTTTTTTCCAAAACATGTTAAAGTGTTAGTAAATATTTTGTAGGTACTATTTTTTTTTTTCATGATACACTTTTTTTACTTAAACTATGTAATAGTATTATGTATACACTTAATTAGTAATATCAATTACATGGTACTAATTATTTAAATTTTTTTTTTTGGTTTCTCGCGTGGTGTGTAGTATTAATCATACTGACAAATCCAAGCTCAGGCATTGTTTGGCTTTATTGAGATCAGCCCTCTCAATTCAATTTTTATTACATTTACAAGGTCAAACTCGAGATCTTGCTTAAGGGCATTTACTAATAAAATAAAAATTGGTATATGTGGTTGTTGTTAAGTCGGATATTATGCTAAGATTGAAGAATTCGATGCAAGGGTTGTTACAGTAATAGTTGAATTGGGAGAAGTCAGATTCGAGAGTTCCTTATGAGTGTGTTGTTGGATTTGTTTTCAATTCGGATGCTAAGCCATTCAAAACTCGAAGTCAAAGAGTGTAGAGAACATTACTGAAGCTTTCCTAGCAATGCCATGATTATAGGAGCAGGAGGAGCTCCTTCAATCTACCTCATAAGAGAATCTTAAAGGCCCACGCAACAAGATTTAAATATCAAGTTAAGTGATAATATATCATGAATATAGAGAAGGAAAAATATCTGCATGAATTACAACATGAAGAACCATTGCAATAAACAAAATTGAGACTATTATTTGAAATATAAGCTATGTACAATTGCATTGTTCCCTCATTCACAAACTCAAAATAATAAGGAACCAATGCTTGTGATTTTACAACGGGGGCTCACTAACTTCACATCAAACCAAACCATTGATTTAAAAAGTTGTAAATCGCATCTCTGTTGAACTACTGTACATGTTCTCCTGGTCCTCCAAATTATTGAACGTAAGAGGTAATAAGCTACTAATACTATGAAAACTTCTTTTTTCCAACACTAGAAGCGAGCGAGAAAATTCGAATTGAGTTTCAGATTTCCAAATCGCATGCGAGTGTGGTAGATTTAAACTCTAGATGTGCCAAGTTTTTTTTCAAACAGACGACAGAGAAGGAAGACTTGGAGAAGGCTGGCTCCAATGAGCGCTACTGATTTGAATACAGCTTTCTGGACTGCTCTCTTGCTCATACCTTTATTAACTACATCATCAATGCAAGAACTTATGAAAACCTTTGTTGTGAGCCATAAACTCAAACTTGTCATTCGTCTTATCACGATCATCATAAATCTGTTCACCATGTGATCACTTAACCTGATAATACCGAAACGGTTAAAAAATTAATCTATATATTATAAGCAATAAAAAAGCAACCTGACTCGACCACAAACACTATAAATGGTTCCAAGTTCACATAAATACAATACATTTGAGCTATGATAATCCAAAGAAACTCGGAGAAAATAAAAAATTCTAATTAAACAGATTTGGTAGAGGTGAATGAATCCATAGTCGTGTCAATTGTCAAGCAATACAAGATTTGGTTCTTCTCTCTGCTAGGTTGTAAAAAATAAACATTGGAAGAGGATTAATAATTAAATCTTAATAAATTATTTATGAAAGATTCATTTTGTAAGTTCTCAAGTATTTCAAAACAATGTCCTTAGTCTTCTAACATAACTGAATAAGAGCCCACTGCTTACAAAGGTACATTTATGAACCTCAACTTATCCGAAATTTGGAGAAATCTAGGATGAACACTCACATATTACTACATTGAAGGCTCTAAGGAACTTTTACCGATAATGTATGACCCCGAAGTTCTCTATAGCTTCATAAATTTTGTTTTCAACGACTAATCTTAATATGTGTATGGATAAAGTATTTCAAAAAAAATTATAAAAAAAGAAGTAGAACATGAAACCTTTTTTGTGTACGACCACGCATGGAAGAAATTATTTACCTGTCTTTTGATCGGTCTAAATGGATTCATTCTAGGGGCTTCACGATATAGTATTGCCGATTTTGACGACAGAGATGACCAAATCACTTCTAACCCTTCGAGAGATGGGAAAAAAGCTAACACATGCAAAAATAATTCAAACAGAATATTAAGTGTAAAGTATAATCCATCAAGCTTGCTCTCAACATGATATAGAAAAGCCTCCCAATTCATTTCTTTGACATTTGATTTAAATGATGAGCCAACCCTTTTGCGTTTAAATAGATGGTTTAACAATTGCCAAAGAAAAGTGGGAAAAGGAATGAGTAGCAAATTAAGTTGTAATCACTTTATCTTTATATATATATATTGTTTGGGGCTTTGGGGCTTTGGGGCAAGCGCAGATCGTGAAATACTTTTGAATAGATTATGAGAGTCTCCTAAATTAGTTTCAATACGATATATATATGTATATATTGTGAACTGTGGTGAGTTGTAAGTCCTTTTAGGGCTCTCCCCAATTCTGTTGTCTATTAGGTGAAAGTTTTTCGGCAAGCTATTTCTAGGGGAGATCCAGTCAAAAAATTTACAAAAAAATGGAGGATAATCCGTATGATTTCCTAATTTTCTCTTTTAAGTAAAACAAGTATTGAGTTTCTTTGAGGATATAAATTTAGTTTTGGAGCTTTACGAAGAATTAAAATAGAAATTATTTTAAGGCATAAAGTTAATTATATGATTTAGGTGCCTAATTAGAGAAATTAGGCTAAGTCAAGACTTAGTGAGATGGGTCCTGACAAACTCGGTATTAGAGCTATGGTTAAGCTCAATCAATGGAATGTTAAAAATGATAATGACGTTTAGTTAAGGATTGAGTCGATCGCGAAGTTTGGGTTAAGGCTCTTGGATTACATTAAGTTACATGAAGTTAAGTGATGTTCTTAAGGAACAAGGCTCGATAATGAGGTCGTGATTAGTTGGGAAATGACTGAGCTTGCATACATTGTTATTGTGATATGTTTGTTGTATATTATTATATTATCGCCATATATGTGATATGACGTTTATTCTCCTTATTAGTTGGATACTTAACTCGTATGAAACTATGAGTAAAGTCATGAAACGAGATTATAATAGAGAATAGATTTATGAAACGAAACTAAGCATGATGGGAAATGAAATAGACTCGGGAAGTCCGAATTCACAAAGGTGTTGTAAGTAGTTTGGTAATAATATAACTGATAAAAGTTATCAGTTACAAAACCAATAAGAAATTGGTTGAGAAATAAGTCTAATTGATTTAAGAAAGCTAGTATTGTGCATGGATTTCTTTAAAATTGAAAGTATCGAACAATTACCATTATAAATCACTCATGTAAGTGCCAAAATGACTTAATTTAAGACTCAAACATTTGAGAATCGTTTGGTAAAACATAAAAAAATTGAAGTATAAACTTGTGGGAAGCACAATATATGAAATATCTTGAGTTTTAGAATAAGGTCAATATATGTTGCATTAATAACTCAGAAAGACATTTTGTGAAGCATTGGTGAAATTCATAACCAATTGCAAGTTGCTTTGGAAAAATAGTCTTAATAAAGAAAAAGGAGACACGTGGTTTCGAAAATAAAAATTGATGTCTAAACTTGGTAAATCACAATGTGATTGTCATATGATTAGCCAATTTGTCTGAGTCGATTTCTATTAAAATATAATACTCAGAAGAAAAAGTATTGTCTCCTTTCCGAAAAAAAGTGAAAAGTGGAATAGAACTACAGTTGAAAAAAATCAAATGACTTCTAAAAAGAAGTTATGAATTTTTTTATTGTTTATCACTCGAGTGCTTAATCTAAAGTAACATTGAGTATATTGCTTCTATAAGTTATGTAAAGTAATGATAAAACAAATGAAAATACACTAGTTAGAAGAAATCTTTGTAAACACTAGATTAGGTGTTATTACGAAATAAAGATCAATGAAATTTCTAATATGGAAATGAAAGGTGTAGTGATAAGATCAACGTGTTAGAAGTTAAGATCGGGGAAATAATGGTATAAAAATGGCTACCATTAGCTATTAAATAATGTATGTACATGTGACCTAGGTCGATTTATAAACATTGTTTATCTAATAGTTTTAGTTAATAAAATAGAGGATTTCGTTTGTTGTTTTATTACAAGTGATTATATGTTTATCTTATAATAAGATCATTGCGTATTTGTTGAATTATCCTAAATGTCCCTAGTCGGTCATTTTACGGGGAGAAATAATAAATTAAGACTATTGTGAATATTGATTGATACTCATAAGATGATCATCTGTATAGGGACACGAATTGAGATTATGAGTACTTGTTAGGGAGCAAGGTACTGGACCTACCCGCTATGATAACACCACACAGATTAAGTCATAGGCGTTACTCATGATAGGTATATCATTTTGTCTTTCGACTTGATATTACTATATAGACATCAATATTAGGAGCATTGTAATTTGACACAATCAAACATTGCCTTTAAACATGAGATTATAAAGATTATGATTGGTTACCAAGTGAATAATGTGTGAAGGTGTCTAATCGAGGTAAAGTTTGTCCTTCTCGTATAGAGAGAGATAGCAATGGATCCCTCGATATGTTAGACTGTTAAATGGCCAAGTCTACGTAAATTGATATGATTAATATCACTTGGGTTTTTTCAGTTTACCTAAAGATCGAGACTAGTATTATTGAACATTAAGGGTGACTTTCCATGCCTTATGTTTAATCAAAGAATATCGCACGACAAAAGGATATGATATATGTTATTCATTAGGCTGTATCGATTTTGACATTCATGCTACTTGGGTAGTCATAATGTCTTGCTAAAGATCGCTTATGACTTGTGTACCAAAATTGTTTTGATTCACTGCCAATATTGCATGAACCTAATGGGTCGCATACAAAGAATGACTTTGCGCAAATTCAATTGGTCAAGAGTAATGAATTTTATATGACGAAATACATGACATAAAAGCCTTTACGATTTGTTATATGATAACTTACTAATAGGGGCATATGTGTAATTTCCTTAAACTGTCTGAATACAATAATTGTATTATGAATAGGTTTTTTTAAGTGAGCTTATCTACACTTACAAATATATGCTTAAACCCTAAAAAGAAATAAGATTCTGGTTTTTGCTTTTTTTGAGTTCTTTGAATTTTTGGTGGGAAAAAAAAGTATTTTCTATCTCTTTTGGGTCTAGCACTCCAAATTGAGGTCACCATTCGTGTGTGGATTTCTGATAGAGGACGCGTACTTGAACGTCTAGGAAATCGAACCATCAGAGAAGGAAATCATTAATTAAGGATGGTTTACTTTGTAGATCTAGTTAAATGAAACTTATTTTCGATTACTTGGGTTATTTCAAAAATTGGTTTGAATTTTTCGCTACATATGAACCCCAAAACCCATAAAAAAAACACAAGTAGTGTTCTAAAATTTAAAGTACCCAATAGCACTTCTAACCAAATTAAATTATGATGCCTATCGCTATAACCTAAAATGTAACTAATGAAGAGATAGATGTACTGATTGATTATTAGTGAGTGATATATATGGGACGTTAGTAAGGACTTTTATATAGTGAGAATTTCCATTAGTAAAACTTACATGATTGTTATAGCATCCTTTAAGAGGTTAATTAGTCGTTAAGTTAATCAAATTATTGAAAATTTTAAATTCCTCTACGTCTTCACTTGATTAAAAACAGACAAGTGAAATCATTAAAAAGTGAATTGATGAATAGTAAGATACATTAATATCTTACGAGTCTCTTAAAAAGTACCAAATTTCTTTTTGAGAAAAAGAAAAGTAGAGAAAAAAGCCGACTAATGTAAACAACTTAAGGCAATAACAAATAGTAGAACTGTTTGATTCATAAAAAAATTCTTTGTTTCGAACAAAGATTAGGTAAGGAAGACATAATTGATTGAATGATCATAAGAAGTGTCACTGTCCTTAGCTGAATTTTCGAAAAGAGAAGAACTAAAAAAATTGCCTTTGTAAGTCAATACTAAGAAGATGTAAGTGGCCTAGGTGTTAAGCAGAATTGTGGTAAGTTTGAAAAGGGACAAAGAACGAGATAAATTTGAGAACAACCAAGATTGACCAAAACCGAGCGGAATAGTCTCTGTCTAGAAATTAAAATGAGACGTCGAGATGACTTGCTACTGTTGGAAGTGACACGAATAGACTCCATTAGTCAAGGTAAGGTATTGGAGTAGTTGTGCATGGCCAAAAGTCTAAGTAACTCCGTTTCATAATCATGATTCATTCACAGCGTAAAAGATTGGTTTGAGGGCCCCAGAATTGAATAACCGAATGAATTGGTGACAATCGGAATAAAAAATTCTATGAAGTTTCTTTGGAGTCAATTGGGAGCTTAAGTATAAGCAAATAAATGGTCAATAAATTCTCACATATGTATGGAAGAAAAAAAGCATGTCAATGAATCCCGATTAGATCTTAAGATGTCAAACTATAAGTTTGATAAATCCTATTGTATATTCACAAGGGTCTTACTAGAAGTCAAACTCCAAATATTAAAAGTTTTGAGTCAAACCAGTATACAACTCATATCAGTTAATACGTTATATATTGGTTCAAATGGATTGCTACACCAAGTGATAAGTCAATGGTGAAGTTTTGAAGCACTAGTTGTAACGGCCTGAAAATTTGACTTGTGCTACGTATCATTTTAAGGTCGTATGTGGGACCCACATGCCAGAATACGTATGTCCGAATCTCGAGTGGAGATGCTAATTGTTGAGAAACGTATACGCGGATGGGGAGCCGAAACACGAACGGGGACGCGCCTCGAGTCGCGTGCCAACGTGGGACCGAGATAGTCGTTTTATGTGGTTTTAATGTGTACATTGGATACGCCTCGTGATGCGTGTAGCGCGAGTATCAAAATTTTAGAAATGAGGTGGGTTGGTGCCTCGAGATGCGCGCTGCTCGATCTTTTTAAGGAAATCATAAAAAATAAATATGTTTTTGGATGTGTCTCGAGATACGCAAATTGCGAGACTCGAGACAATTTTGGTCAAGCATAGAGGCGGTGGACAAAGAGGTGAAATTATTGAGTTTGCCTCGAGATTAGTGTTGCACGAATCTCGAGGACATTTTTGATTTGCAATCAAAAAGAAAATATATATATATATATACTAGTTTCAAGACGTGCTACGCACGATTGACCCGCTCGCTTCGTTCGCGGGAATTGATTTCTAAGAATTTATTAACAAAATTTAAAATTGTAATTAAAATTTAAAAATTAGAAATACAAGCACCTTTTTTAGGTCATCAATATTCTCTAATGTAATTGATATAAGATGTGAATGAAAAAACAAGCTAGTCATGCTAGGCCATTACTTCCTAAAAAAAAATGGGAAACAAGTTAAAAAAAACACAAGTGGTTTGTCTCATTTATTTATGTACACTTGCTTGTGGAGATTCCGTAAAATTGTACATAAAGTTCAATCTTTACCTCAAACTCTATAGATAGAAAAGATAACTTTGAAATTATGAATGTAAATAATTGAATTAGTTGAGATTAATTAAAGCTTTAGACACCCTGACCAAGAAAAAAAAAGAAATATTAAAAGAGAGGTTGTCAAATTTCTAAATTGATTAAAGAAGACTTGAAGAGTAGAAGAAAACATTAAAAAAAAAAACCAAATTCATCAACTGATTTTGATTGAATTCCAAGAAATTCTAAACCTTTTTGTCAAATTTCTCAACTTTAACAAGATCCATATGGAAAACATCAATAAACCACTAAAACTAAGGCCACCCAAATCTCTAAATGCAGCGATGGAAGGCACCGGTGTAGGTCCTACTTATGTTCTTGGTAATTTCATGTAAGCCATTTGAGACCTGATGATGATAAAATTGAATTTTGCACATAAAGGAGGGAGAATGATCAAAATTACGAAGAACAAGTAGTATATATAACAAAAGGATGTCAATGTTCATGAGAAGGCTTACTTAGTAAATTGTACGTAAGAGAGCACTTTGAACATATATCATGTATGCAACATACAATAGAGTTGAGATTAGTTCACCTTCCCAAGTAAAATCCAACTAACTCATAATGTGAATTTGTTGCTCTTTTCAACTCAAGTACACCACATAAGACTGTACAAGAGACCAAATAATCACATATAGAGAAATGTTTGGAAATTTAAACTCCAAAAGTTTTTCTATATTTAATCATGACACTAAAGGAATACAAAAAAGTTCATACCTTATTGAGTTCAATTGCAGGACTAAAACAAAGAGAAAATAATATGAACGAAACAAGAATTATGAAATCCAATTGAGAATTCATGGTTTCAATCACTTTTTTTGTCTACTAATGAAGGTGAGAGGTAACTATATTATATAAGAATACAATAACTTGGTTATATCAAATATAGAAACAAATAAAAAAACAAAGAAGAAGAACTTAAAATAAGAAAAAAAAATTCAGAATCACAAAACCTAATACAAAACTTTCATCAATGCCTATGAAACTAAAGGGATGATAAATTGATATTTTAAGAGGTCATTTATGTTCAAGAAAATGGAGTGGACGTAATATAAATGATGGTGAACAAGAAAAGGCATCAATATATTGTCATAAACCAATAAAAAATCAATAAAAAAAAACACAAGTGGAGTTTCCATGCTTAACAGAGATGTCAATCTTGTGAGTATGTATGGAACAAGGCATCAATAAATTGTCATTTTTCATAGAAATAACCAATGCTAGAATTCTTGGATGCGATCTAAAAAGATGAGAATCATGCCAAACAAAATCCTAATCATGATCTAGAAGAACATCGAACTTAGTAATTGCGCACAAACTCAAGTTTCCTTACAAATCTAATTAATGATAGATAGATTGATATACAACTTGAAAAAAATATTCTAATAGGATATGAGCCATGCATTATAGTTAAAACATTGTAAATTTAATAAGCAACTGAATGTATAATAAAAATTAAAATAATATTTATAAGTTTGAACAAACTATGTAATATAAATATAAAATATTAAATTTAATATACAATGCTAAATAAACTGAAAATATGATAATGAAAATATAAAATGCCTACTGCTAAAAATTAAATATAAAAAGCCTTTTGTGTTTTGTAGCATGTTCATGATGATGTTGACTATACTTCATCTTCGTCATCACTTTGCATAAGAAATACATTATATTAGTTTATTTATAAATATTTAAGTAACTAATTAATAATATGTAACTTCAAATAACTTACTCAACATAACAATATTTTCTTGGACGTTTATTTATTCCCAATTCATTATCAATATTTTTCTCTTCATGTTGACTTCTTTGTTGTTGTCGACTTCGTATTTATGCGTTGAAATATCATTTGACAACTTCCCTATTATTTTCAAGAATAAGACAATATGTAAAATTAAATTATATAATGTGATATTATAAGTTACTTGTAAAATAAAATAAATACCTCATTATGACGAAAATTATTTCCATATTCTTCATGACATATACTCGAAACGGTGAAATTTTCATTTCCACTTTGGCTAAATTGTAATTAGTGAGTTTTAGTTTAAAAGTAAAACTTCTTCCTACAATCTCATGAGTTCTATTTGGACCGCAATGTTTTCGTTTGTCCGACAATATAAGCAAAAAATAAATTAGAACAAAAGGACCATAAAAATGAATAAGATATAGATTATATAGAATATTGCATTTGCATTCAATTAGTTTTGTATTCTAAATTAGAAAAAGATGTACCGAATATGCCTCATTCAAGATTCTTTCGCCATTTTCTTTACCAATAATATTTTTCACTATGCTATCGAATAGAACAAAAGTTGTGGACCCTGAAGTGTCTTCGACGCGCGCATGAACTTTGAATCTAAAAACAAATCCAATTGTCATGAATTAGATTTTTGACAAGATATATGTATATATAGTAGAACAACAAAGAATCTTAGGAAATTGAAAAATAATAATAGATAGTTTTAAGGTATGGCTAATAAGACTCAAAGATGCATAGTAAAATTAAATACGTAATTTATAAAAGTGACATTCATTTGTATAATATAATTTTAACGTACCTCCAATATGGCGTTGTAACAAATTCTTTGCACCTTTTGCAATAATATTGTGTTCCCGATTTTTCTAACTTGACGTAATGTGAATAGCAAGTATTGTAATGCCAAGAACCACTTGAATTTATTGACATGATTTTCACTTTGCAAACAACGTACAATTCCTGTGTAAAAAATTAACAATTAGTTTTATATCGTAAAGAAGTCATATAATATTATTTTGTATATAATAATGTCTTACCGTAGCTTTCGATCTTTGGCGCTTCACTTCCTCTATAGTCATAGTTTCTGCCTTCATATTAAAATTTTCATTTTCTCCTCGAATCAACTGAACTTCTTTACTCAGTGGTTCTCTGCAATTGAAAAAAATAAGGAAAAGAATATGTCATGGAATGTAATTTACGCATTACATATGAAAGAACGTATATGTTTAAAGAAAATTTTATACCCTTTCATGAATGATGCGATTTCTTCAATATCTGGACTTGTGTAAATCTTTGTTGCACTTGTTGATGAAAGTGTTGGTTCACCTGTTGATAAAAGTTAAATATTTCCGTGGATTGAAAAGTATAAATAAATTCAGCATTAATGTTACAACGTATGTAGAAATGAAGCAACCTTGTACATGTATTTTAATAAATAAACTTGCATCAATTACCTCTATAAGTCTTCACATTATTTGAGGTAATTATAATTACCATTGAGTCTGATGATTTGCAATTGCTAAACTCACTGCTTGTTTCAATCGCTTTTTGGCCCTAAAAAGTTGCATTCACTTGCTTGTTTCTTTAGATGAAACATAGGATTAAATTGCAAAACACAATGAATAATTTTTTTATAAAAATCAAGTTCGACTAAAAAATATATATACCTGTTGATCTGAATATGTAAAACAAGTTTTTTTACCTTTTTTTGTTTTCCTTTAACTTCTTGATCTACAAGTTCGCCTATTCGAACAAGACGTCCTAGTACATCTGTAAAGAATAAAATAATTAGTAATATTGAAAGTTATATAAAAAAGTGGAATTTATGTATTTTTGCTAATGATTGTTTTTTTTTCTTGCTCGATGATTGAATGAAACTGTTTTTGTTTGTCAATTCTTCGAATTGAACTATTTCAAATTTGTGGTTTCGAATTTGCACGCTGCTCATGTTTTCTTGTATAGAGGTATCTCATGTTAAGTGTATCACGTAGTCGTGACTTACAACCTTATGCAATTTTTTTCTTTCCACTTTGAAGTTCGAAATGTTGTAGACCTTGCCTTCTGAGAGGTACTCAAAATCAGAAGCCAAATAGATGGGTATGGTTGCATGTATATGGTCGTCCTACAAAAAAATTATGTTATATAATTGTTAATGCAAGACATAGTTTACAATAAATAATCAAATTTAAAAGAATCTAAAATTGAACTCACATGCTCATCGAGCAAAATGATATCCATTGATATGAGCGCATCTGTTTTTAGATTCGTCGAATACCACTTCCTTGTTATTTTCGCTCTTACCTCAAGTGTATGTTCTGTTGTTGTGCAGATATCTCTTATTGGAGTCGATGATGTTGACATTATCAAGAATCTTTATTAACTAAATAAAAGGATTTATCAAAAAAAGTGAAAGGAAAAAATGTTAGCTAGAATTAAGGGGATGTTATTAGTAATACAAAACAAATTAATATACACTCTAATTGTTAACAAGGAAAGAGGATTTATGGAAGCAAAACATGTAAGAATGAAAAACTCTCAAAAACTTTAAGAAATTTACTTAATTATCAAGCAATCACTTGTATAGTATGCATAGTTGCGCATTAAACTTGAGGATCCAATTAATATATTCAAATCTCAACTTAGCTAACATCATTGGACTTTATTAGAATGAGTATTATATAAGAATAGTCCTACATTGGTTATACATAAGTTTGGAGTGGGAACTTCAGTTTGCTTTAGCATTTTTGGAAATTCTAAAATTCCTTAATGAAAGCCTGCTCCAGTACTATCAATTAGTTTAGAACAAGGAGCTTTTAAACCAATTTTGGGGGACTGCACTTTGGATAATTTTCATCAAGTTTTTCTTCATAATGCTCTTCAAACAAACTATGTTGCCTAGAAATGCCAACATACTCCCTATTATGAGCTTGGAAATATCAACATGTCCCTGAGTCCTAACAGTCTAAAGATATATCCATCGCTATATACCTCCACATAAATATGACTTTCATTATGATTTTCTTCCATATGCACCTCCATTTCCTTATTAGTTGGTAAATTGGTATATATGCTTTTATATATCCAACTTGGTCGACTCCAAAAAAATAAAAACGTGGAGGCTCATCACGTTCCGTTGCTCCATTTGATTGTCATTAACATCTATAGATCCAGGCAATAAGTAGGACTTTCCATAAAATTTACTCTTATTTTCGTAAATCAGATCATAATCTGCTACTTTCTTCTAATCATCAAGCTTTCAGTTTTCCTCTGGAACAATGTGTGTGAGAAGGTTCGGCTTAATTAAATTCGATCGATGGTCCTTATCGATGAACATGTTTGCTAATTAAACCTCCTTTAAGCCCTCTAACCATTAAAGGAGTATTAAGGCTCGTGATCAATTTAGACTCACTCTGCAACTCCTCGAGTTTAAGCCCAAGCTTCTCATACTTATTTTCCAGAGGAAACTGAAAGACTTGATGAGAAGAAAATATAAAGTATAGAATCTAGCTAATCTAGGAAGAAAAGGGTAAACATTCTAGAAAATCCTTCTACTTAATTGCCTTGATCTATAAAATTTAATGACAATTAAATGTAGCAATGGAATGTGAAGCCTCCATGATTTTATCTTTGGAGTCGACCAAGTTGGACAACTAATTAATTAAACACGGTGCCATAGCATCGGAGCATGGCAATTTATCAACTAATAATGAAATGGAGGTCCGTGCATATGGAAGACAATTTAGTAGTGTCGGTTGTATTTGGATATAGTTTTAATTTAAATAGCTATTTAATAGGATTTTAGTTGCATTGTTTGTATTTCATAGCTATTTAGAAGCCTAGTACGATTGTATTTTTAGGGAAAAAGTGATTACCTTTTTATACTTATCCTCCTATTTGTTAGCAATAGAAGCCGACTATAAATTTATCCTCCTATTTGTTAGCAATAGATATCTATTTCATAGCTAGCCAATTTAAATCAGTTTTTCTATTACTACACACGATATTAGCGCTACTTATAAAGATTACCCCAAAATTCAAGTACTTCTAATAAGGAACTTGTTCATGCCCATCTACTCTTTAACAAGAAAGCTTCACTACTTGATGCTTAGTAACTTGGAGAAGATGTCACACATTTGATTGCTACCCAAACTTATTTTCACCCAAAAATAGAAGCAACATTGCCAATCATAAAACACGATTTCATTGATCAAATCATAGGCGTACATTGCTCAAACCAACTCTCTCACTAAACTCATTAACAAACTTCATCAAACACTTGGCTGATATAAATTGTAGAATGTGGATATGAATAAGCTAGGTGATTGGAAAGGTCAATTAACAAATATGGATATCGATCACTAATACAATTCTTTTTCAAGGTAAAACATATTAAAAATTTAGATGAAATTATATAATTATATACATTATAGACTAACACAAACTTTTAATCGATTAGTCTAATGGGGAGGTCTAAAAGAATCAAACCAATTGCAACTAACATTACCAAAATCACCTAATGAAATAACACAACATTAAAATAATTTTGCCAATCAAAGTAACAATAAAAGGAAATTTATGAAAGCAAAACATGTAAGAATCAGAAACCCTAAACAAGTTTAAGAAATTAAAGAATACAACTGATTCAGAACTTATAATTGAATCTCTTACATTACCTGCAATGGAGATCGAATAATTTTGATGAGACAAAACAGTAGGAGAACGTGATTGTAATTGATAATAGAGAGTGCCTTGATAGAGATAAAATAAGAAATTGATCTCATATTTATAGGGAGATTAGAGTAGTTGGAATTGTTGTTGAAGAGGGATACGAGGAATAAGAGTTCACATAGTTGTTGAAGAAGAGGATTAATGATTATTGGAATTGTTCGAACTTGGGAGTTCCGAATGTGTCGAATTGATAGAATACGAGTGAAAAGTTATGAATGAGCGTGTTGTAGTTGTTATCAAATTCGATACATTATTCAAAAAGGAAAAAAAAGGGATGTGTTTGTGGTTTTTTTTTTTTTTTCCAAAACATGTTAAAGTGTTAGTAAATATTTTGTAGGTACTGTTTTTTTTTTTTTTTCATGATACACTTTTTTTTACTTAAACTATGTAATAGTATTATGTATACACTTAATTAGTAATATCAATTACATGGTACTAATTATTTAAATTTTTTTTTTTGGTTTCTCGCGTGGTGTGTAGTATTAATCATACTGACAAATCCAAGCTCAGGCATTGTTTGGCTTTATTGAGATCAGCCCTCTCAATTCAATTTTTATTACATTTACAAGGGTCAAACTCGAGATCTTGCTTAAGGGCATTTACTAATAAAATAAAAATTGGTATATGTGGTTGTTGTTAAGTCGGATAATATGCTAAGATTGAAGAATTCGATGCAAGGGTTGTTACAGTAATAGTTGAATTGGGAGAAGTCAGATTCGAGAGTTCCTTATGAGTGTGTTGTTGGATTTGTTTTCAATTCGGATGCTAAGCCATTCAAAACTCGAAGTCAAAGAGTGTAGAGAACATTACTGAAGCTTTCCTAGCAATGCCATGATTATAGGAGCAGGAGGAGCTCCTTCAATCTACCTCATAAGAGAATCTTAAAGGCCCACGCAACAAGATTTAAATATCAAGTTAAGTGATAATATATCATGAATATAGAGAAGGAAAAAATATCCTGCATGAATTACAACATGAAGAACCATTGCAATAAACAAAATTGAGACTATTATTTGAAATATAAGCTATGTACAATTGCATTGTTCCCTCATTCACAAACTCAGCAATAAGGAACCAATGCTTGTGATTTTACAACGGGGGCTCACTAACTTCACATCAAACCAAACCATTGATTTAAAAAGTTGTAAATCGCATCTCTGTTGAACTACTGTACATGTTCTCCTGGTCCTCCAAATTATTGAACGTAAGAGGTAATAAGCTACTAATACTATGAAAACTTCTTTTTTCCAACACTAGAAGCGAGCGAGAAAATTCGAATTGAGTTTCGATTTCCAAATCGCATGCGAGTGTGGTAGATTTAAACTCTAGATGTGCCAAGTTTTTTTTCAAACAGACGACGACGAGAGAAGGAAGACTTGGAGAAGGTTTGGTTCCAATGAGCGCTACGATTTGAATACGAACTTTACGGATCGCTTCTCTTGCTCATACCTTTATTAACTACATCATCAATGCAAGAACTTATGAAAACCTTTGTTGTGAGCCATAAACTCAAACTTGTCATTCGTCTTATCACGATCATCATAAATCTGTTCACCATGTGATCACTTAACCTGATAATACCGAAACGGTTAAAAAATTAATCTATATATTATAAGCAATAAAAAAGCAACCTGACTCGACCACAAACACTATAAATGGTTCCAAGTTCACATAAATACAATACATTTGAGCTATGATAATCCAAAGAAACTCGGAGAAAATAAAAAATTCTAATTAAACAGATTTGGTAGAGGTGAATGAATCCATAGTCGTGTCAATTGTCAAGCAATACAAGATTTGGTTCTTCTCTGGCTAGGTTGTAGAAAGAAACATTGGAAGAGGATTAATAATTAAATCTTAATAAATTATTTATGAAAGATTCATTTTGTAAGTTCTCAAGTATTTCAAAACAATGTCCTTAGTCTTCTAACATAACTGAATAAGAGCCCACTGCTTACAAAGGTACATTTATGAACCTCAACTTATCCGAAATTTGGAGAAATCTAGGATGAACACTCACATATTACTACATTGAAGGCTCTAAGGAACTTTTACCAGATAATGTATGACCCTGAAGTTCTCTATAGCTTCATAAATTTTGTTTTCAACGACTAATCTTAATATGTGTATGGATAAAGTATTTCAAAAAAAATTATAAAAAAAGAAGTAGAACATGAAACCTTTTTTGTGTACGACCCTGCATGGAAGAAATTATTTACCGGTGTCTTTTGATCAGGTCTAAATGGATTCATTCTAGGGGCTTCACGATATAGTGACTGCCTGATTTTGACGACAGAGGACCAAATCACTTCTAACCCTTCAGAAGATGGGAAAAAAGCTAACACATGCAAAAGTAATTCAAACAGAATATTAAGTGTAAAGTATAATCCATCAAGCTTGCTCTCAACATGATATAGAAAAGCCTCCCAATTCATTTCTTTGACATTTGATTTAAATGATGAGCCAACCCTTTTGCGTTTAAATAGATGGTTTAACAATTGCCAAAGAAAAGCTGGGAAAAGGAATGAGTAGCAAATTAAGTTGTTTAAGTGCAACTCATTATTATCATAAACAACAAAAAAGGATTGCAAATCCACAAATTTTGAAAACCATATTTTTCATAATTAGTCTCAAATGAGGCTATTCCATCTTCCATTTCTTAATCACAGGCATAGAAGGTTCAAGTATATGTTCAGTTTCATTGTATAAAGAACTTGCAGCTCATGGTATCGAGATGGTTTTGATGCATGCTTCCAGTTAACTGATCCAGGAGACGCCTTGTCAAGCACTTCCAAAAAAACCAACCTAGAATTAATTTTAAAAACATCAAGAAAAGATAGGTAGATGCTAGAGGTTAAGAACTGCAAGAGTTATAGAAGATGTTTTACAATATGAAGCATGTGCTGCTAAAATAAGTAATGTAAGTCAATTCCACAAGATCAAACAAATGATCCGAATTAGAAGGAATTAGCATGTCATCTCTATTAATAGACCAAGAGAGTTCTATACTTGATGATGAAGGAAGTACTTGCAACAATGAGTTTTCCTTCATTTTTTGGCCTCTTTGCGACTTTGATTGCAGCAGCAGCAGTAGCACCAGAAGATATTCCAACCTGTATAATCAAATGTTAAGCAATAGAACATTTTTTTAACTTACATGCGGATATAAGATAATTTTATCAGCTTGACAACTTACCAGCAAACCCTCTTTTAGGGCAAGAAGCTTTGCGGTTTCAATTGCCTCATCACTTGATACCTGGCCAGGCAGTACATATAAATTAAAGTTAATGCTTGGCCAAAACTCTAAAGTAAAAGACAGTGCTTGGGTCTAAGCCGATCAGTCAAATAATCATGAAAGAAGTATGAAGCCAGCTAAAGAAGCATTTTTCCTTTCCACATATTTCCCAAACAAATTATCGCCTTTTTAGGGAAAGAAAAAAATTGATCAAGGTCATTAGAGCTTACTAACAACTTCATCAATAATATTCACTACTAAAACACCAGGAATAAATCCAGCACCAATCCCCTGGATCTTATGTGGACCTAAAACATTCAAAAACATGCACAAGACAATTTAGGCAATTATATTGGAACGAATATACTACAACAAAGTCAATAAAATGCACAGAGAAAGTATCAATTATCAGGGAAGCAGGTACATTAGACATCAACATCAAAAACCAAATAAAAATGGAATGGACAGACAAGGTTGAAAGCAACAAGCTTCTCCTTTTATGCAATGGTCCATCTCAATGCAACATGGAGGATGTTCCAAGGTGACCTTAAGGTCACAGGATGATCCTTCTTTCAACGGTCATCGAAGATAGCATTGTAATTTTAAGCTTGTAACCTTTAGCTGCTGCAATGAAATATATATCTAATACTATAATAAAAGAGGCAATATGGACTGACGATGTGGAGCATTTAATTCAGTTGAATTTTCAAGTTTTCATCCGCAAAGCCTGAAATATGTCAGTGTAATGTTTAAGCAGCAGATGAGAAATCCCTGAAATTGCTATACTTTCCCATTTTGGCAAACCAGTGAAATATCTAGGTTTGAAATACGAAAATGGCATCGAAACTCATTAAGATATGTTCTAAAAGAAACATACCGTCTTCACCCTTCGTAACAACACTCCAGTTAACAACCTTCAGCTCCACAACACTAAGAAGTTCGAGGAAGAAGATACCTTTTGATAGACTTTTATCCTAAAAGAAAAGTTCATACAAAAAATTAAGCACAGGTATGAGAAGAATTTTAAGATGGTAGCAATATTCCAGTTGTGTACCTTGAAGCTATTCATTTTTGAGTTTCTACCTGTGCTCTTCATCTTATTGTTTGCCCAATTTAAGATGTCAGCGTCTATCATCTCCTTCCCTTGGCCTTAAGAATGAAATGCACTTTACCAATAAAAACAAACACAACCAACATGCAGTAATTATATATTAAATTGTATTTAATAGCTATTTAATAACTATTTCATACATTTATTATATTTAATAGCTATTTAATAACTCCATATTCGCTTATCTTTGCCCCGAAGAAGTAATCTTGTTAAACATAAAGCATGTTGAATACGCATGTCGAACTCCAAACCAAAAACATACTTGCCAATGCCATTGATTTCAAGGAGTTCTTTAGTTGTTCTTGGAATTCGCTTGCTGATTTGCTGCAGCGTCAGCATTTCTACAATAGAAAACAGTTTCTCAGGTTGAGAATCTTTCCAAGAGTTTGTGAAAAAGCATAGGGAAGAAACTAAGAAAAGTTGGGGCTCACCCAAATATATGATATGACATGACACCATCTCCAGCTTCTTTCACAAGAAGCGATTCGAAGCATTCGCAAAGCGACATACTGACTTAGGTGACATATTCGGAATCAAATGGAGCAAATTTCATAAATATATATAAGTCAAATTCAAGTATGGCAATGAAATTTTATTTGAAAGTTAAGGTTAAGTTTTTCATTACCAGATATGCTTCAGATTGAGGTTGAGCAAGACCAGCACTCTGTGGGAAGCCTATCTTTGCGAGACAATCTTTGAACACTTTCTTTGCGATGATTTTCCCTGCTTGGTCACCTTTGTCGAAGTAGGAAACCTTGAAATACATCAGAGATTATTACCAACGCCCATCATGAGCACTGTATTTTTTACTTAACAATTAAGCATGTTTATGTTCACAATAAAATAAAATGAATAATGTGAAAGCAAACAAATCAGCTCACAATGAATTTGTTCGTGAGTTGAGATGAACATTCTAACTTCTAAGTCCATCAATTGGAATTTCATTGATAAAAAAATGGAGTGTTGTTTTTGTTTTTGTTATTTTATAAGATAAAAAAAAACTCTATTTTATAAGATAAAGGATCTATAACAATCCTAACTCCTAAAGGTATTAAAATTCCCAACATGTAGAACCCAATAGAAGGCATCAGCATGAAGAAGAGTGTCTATGCAATGAAACAGATACAAATCAATCTACCACAACCAAGTATTTGCGAAAACAAACATAATTTATAAGGTTTATGAAATTTCCAACATTCTTAGGAAACATTAAAGTGTAAGTACATATTTTCGCTTACAAAATTATCATTGCTCTCCTTCGAAACTAATCACATTCATTCATTCACATACATGGTTTCCAAATGTGAAAAAAAAAACACGAGCATCAACAAATAATCACAAAAAGGATAAAAATGAAATTAACAGATGTAAGGCATGTGCATTCAGTCAACAGTTTCTAAGAGAAGGAATTTGTCAAACCTAGGAGATTGATGTTCCTTGACATCTGTTATTTTCCTCAAGCCAGTAGTACTTCATACAGTAACATTACATGCACTTAGAAAAAAGAGAATGTAATGAGCTGCAGAAATGACAAACCAAAATTAAGCATTCTCCAATTAATCATTATACAACTTTAACTATTGCACATGCTCCAGTTATCCAAGGCCAGTCCTATATGAAGCATTCTCGTTTTGGTTTAATCAATCAATGTTAAATTATGATCAAGAAAATTGAAGTGAATTCGAGGATCCCAATAAGACACATCCTAAACAAAACCCTAATATTTAAATGAAAAAAAATCATAGAAAAGAAGGGGTCACCAGAATTGAATGAGAAACATCAACCATATTTAAACTTACAAAATCAGAAACCTTAAATGATTTTTATAAATTAAAGAACTAAAACTCATGAAGTTACTTGTAATGGAGATCGACCAATTTGAATAAGATAGAACAATAAGAAAAGTTGATTGTGATGGAGAATAGATAGAGCTTTGAGAGATATAGAGTTGGTAGAAACATCAAACATATTTATACACTTCAACGAGAGTCCAGCGAGTTGTTGACCAAGACTGAAATTAAATAACTCAGAGTTGAGGTATGGAGTTCACCTTATTGTTTGCCCAATTTAAGATGTCAACATTTCTCATCTCCTTCCCTTGGCTTTGAGAATGAAATGCAATTTACCAATAAAAACAAACACAACCAACATGAAATAATTCTCCAGCTTCTTTATCAGTTTGTCCCTGTTATATTTAAAAGATTAATTTTTTTAAAGGAAATTATTAAAAGAACGAGAAAACTTATAAAACATATTAATTATAAAATGGTTGAAAACTTACATTTCAATTAAATTAATTCTGCAAGAGAAGCATCCACGAGTGACAACAACTCTTTGTAAACAATGTTCTTTGTCGTGTTTGGTTGATTATTGTAATTAGAAGGTTTAATAAGAACTTTGATGCAAGTCGCAGTGGTAGCACGTGAAAGCGCACCATAAAGTTGACCGTGAGAAAAAACTGGTTCTATCAAATAAACCCCAACGAAGTTTAATGTTTGCCCTTGAGCCTTATTAATAGTCATTGCAAAACACAATCGAATAGGGAATTGTCTCCTTTTGAATTTGAATGGCATTTTATCTTCTTCATTTGGAATGAAAGGTATTCTAGGCAGAAAAACTATTTTCCCTTTGTAATGACCTGTAGCTATATCCGCATCAATGATGTTTTTCTAAAATCTTCGGCAAATTAATCGTGTTCCATTACATAATCCCTCAGATGGATTAATGTTGCGCAGGAGAATAACTGGACAATCCTTCTTTAACATCAAATCATGTGGAGGAAAACCACTTAAGGATAAACTATTCAAGAATTCAAGATTTACCAAACTCGTGTTTTCATTAAGAATTTCATCAAAGCTGTAGTACCTAACAACTTCACCAGGAAATCGATGAATAAGTAGAGAATTAACTTCATCTACAAATTCATTCTTTGTCGTTAATATAGCACGACTTGACATTGCATCTATTTCCGCAGTATACTTATTCAAATTTGGGTACACTGCTGTAATTAATTTTTCCAAAGAATTTTGTTCATCAACATATGGTAAGGTGATATTGGAAGGTATAGAAATCATATTTCCCGGAAGTTCATCTTCTGTACCATTACCAACTCGAAGTATAAACTTTGAAAACTTTGGATCAAGTCTTGCTCTCATATTTTCGACTAACTTGATTTTTTCCAACAAAGGCCAAATATATGATGTTGCCAGCGTCGACTTAATTACATCTTGTCTATTACCTCTAGGAACTACAGAAGTACTTCTCTAAAGTCACCACCAAAAACTATCACTTTTCCGCCAAATAGAATGTCTTTATCGGTTACATCCCTAAGCATCGAATCCAATGCTTCAATATGTTGTTTATTTGACATCGGTGCTTCATCCCAAATGACCAAATGTGTTTTCAATAATAATTTTGCCAACATTGATTGTTTGCTAATGTTACATGTCCTGATGCCATCAAGATTTATCGGCAATTTGAACCTCGAACGCGCTGTTCGACCTCCAGGTAACAATGAAGCCGCAACACATGATGATGCAGTTGCCAATGCAATCATTCCTTCAGATCTAACCTTTGCCAATATTGCTCTATATAAAAAGGTTTTCCCTGTACCACCTGGACCATCTATAAAAAATAAAGCTGGTACATTTTTTAACATTTTATCAAGGATAGAATCATATGCATTTTTTTGGGCAAGATTCAACTTCGATGTGGCTTCTAAATCATTAATATCAACAGTCAAGTTCAACTCTTCATCTATTTCTCTATTGCATTGATAAGCATCATCAAAAGTAATTGGATAATCGACTAAAGAGAAATCAGCAATATTCTTTCCTTTTGATTCTAGAATTGTGTTAATATGTTGTAGAGCTCTTAAGTTTGTTTCAATTACGGAAAGCTACGCAGACGTTCAAAATCTAGACATAATTCACTTCTGAATTTCTCCCATAAATGACGAGGGTTCTCAGGATCACAGTGTAACAATATTGTAGCAAACAATTGACGTAAAGTAAACGGCATTTGATACGCCGATGCTTCTTCCAAGCACAAATCTAAACTGTTGTCAGCATCAAGTAACATGTGCAAAATAGCTGCTTCAATATATGAGGATGCATGAACACCATTGACAACTTTGAGTTCATGGAAAGATGTGCAACCTTTAATATGATTTAATAGCAAACGAAGGTAATATCTTTCACCTTCCATTGGATTTGCCGCAATAACTCTGCCAATAACTTGACGATTTTGCCTTCGTGTCCATCTCCTTACTTGTTGATTCCACACAAAATACTCAGGAAATTCCCTATATAAGATGGTACGAGCTAAATTATCATTCTAGGTTCATGTTAAAGTATTATGTCAACATGGAACAGGATGACAATCCATTATCAACCAAGTTTTGCATCACGTCATTCTTATTAAACTTAACCAATTGCTTTCCCTCCAAATGTAATTGCAGTGTGATGACTGGTGGATATATTTCATTCAAAGGAAAACCATATATGCGCCACATTGCCTCTGGTGTTGCTACCCAACGTGATGATTGGAATATTTTGATCTCATCAATGTCAGCATTGTCATTATTGTTTGTGCATCGAATCGCAATGCGATCATGACCTTTATATATGTACTTGTACATGTATTTAACTGCATTGATAGTAGAACAAACCTCAACATTTAGATGACAATCAAATTTAGCAAGTAAGGATTGTATGGAACCACCCAATGATTGTCCAAATTATGTTTCCTAACAAGTACAGTATTTCCATCATTACGTCTCCAATATTTTGGATACAAACCTTTGCCATGCGAAGTACAATCACGAAAGGGCTTTGGAAAGTTATTCTTGCATTTACCATCTGAATCCATGCACACATTATTTGGGTTCAAAGTACCGCATGGACCATGCATCATATGTTTCACAACAGCGGTATACAAGTGGGGGTGAACTGAATTGTCGGGAAGCTCCGCACATACGAACGAATCAAAAGTTAAAGGTTCTATTAATTTCGCCGTTGGTTGTAAAACAATAAGAAAATGTGCATGGGGAAGACCTCGTTTTTGAAATTCAACGACATAAACATATCTGCAACTGGACCAAAAACCTGCTTTTTCATTATTTCATTTTTCAAGCACTCCAACTTTGATTTAAAAACACGAGCAACAATATCATGTCTATTTTGCGCGTCATCATTAAATCGAAGCTCTTGTTGTATTTCTGGCCAATAAGGATTGCAAGTGATAGTGAGGAAGATGTCAGGTTTGCCAAAATGTTGAACCAATGCCATAGCATCCATGTACCTCTTACGCATGTCTCTTGGCCCACCTATAAAAGATGTTGGAAGAACAATCCTTCGTCCAATATTTGAACCAACACTTTCACCCCATATCAATAGAATCCATAATCCCTTGGTACAACTCTGAACGTATCTCATCTTGTCTATGACGAATAAAATCCAACCTAGATGTCTCTAACTTGACATACATGTCAACGACGTATTGCTGCAAAAGTCTACCAGAATGTAATAGAATAGAATTCCTTACATCCCTAATCTGAAGTTTATAACAATAATACTCGCGACAAGATACACAATTCCTCTTCCGTCTAGAATATAATGTGAAAATAGAACAAAATATTTAAGTTCAATATGAAAAGAACAAATATAAACAAAGTAAATTATTTAACGAAGGAAATGAAAACATTTACCTTCATTTTTGTTATCAATTAACTCTTCAGTGGAGTTGACTGAATGAGGATCAAGAATGGCCTCTGTGTTGTAATTTCTATGTGATTCAGTGGTAAATTTTCTCTGAATTCCATCGTGCCAACCTACGTCTCCATACGGGAATAATAAAGGGTATTGTAAAGGATCATAACAACCATAGTAGTAATTGATTCTATGGCTACTTCCGGAGTGACTATAGACAAGGATATCCCTTTTAGTTGGCTGAGCACATGTATTATCATCTATCCAAATAGCAGCAACTTGAGAAGTAGTGGGCATATTAAATACTCTCTGATCAAGACTAACACTTGAAACTAATTGAACAATATGATCTTCTAAATTTTCCTTATTTTGTAAAGTGCAAAAAAACTTGCATATGGATTTTTCGCAAGAATACTAATTAACCTTGCCAAAATTGTCTCTTTCATCCTATCAGAACAATGCATTCGGTTTTGCACTTCATGATCGGTATCATAAAAGTACAGTTGCAAAAAAGAAGGATGCTCCTTGTCAGGAAGTAAATTATTTATAAAATGATGAATTTGGCCCTGCACTCTAAATGTATATACACCCATATTACTTTTGGCATACTCTCTCTCGCACTTTACACCAAAAGAAGTAAAACCAAAATTGGTGTTATAAGTACGGATGTACATCAAAAACTCACGTGTCTCTTCATTGTTTGAAGTGAATAGGTCGAACATTTCTTCACGGACAACATTAGGAACGAGGGTTACTTGACCGTTTGAACAACATAAACTATTAGATTCATGAAAAAACTTCTTCGCACTGCAATTTCGACAAGAGTTTACTAATGGTAACACATTTGCTGAACTTGCAACGTGCTCAAAACCCATAGCGACATAACGTGGTTTTGCATTCCGGGGACCTATAAATAAAAAATAAAAAAGAAAGGTAACGTAATTTCTAAATTATTAATTAAATTTATTCATTTTGGTTTATAGCATTTACCATACTCAATATTTCATAAAATATTTTGTGAAGTTTCAAATTCATACCTCGATCATTCAACTCTTTCTTTTCACTCCTTAGTTGTCTTTGGCGAGCCCGCTTCATTTCTTTTTCTTCCTCCGTTGCAAATTTACGTTTCAAACTATCCACCTCCCTACGATTAGTATTTTTTGCTTTCCTTACAAAGTCTTCACTATTGTTGATAACTCTTAAGTTTCTAACCATGGTAACTCGCTAATGCAAGGTAAAATGGTTATACTTAATGAATTTTTATATGAGATTGTTAAACTACAATCCAATGAAACAAACATTAGAGTACTAATTAAAAAAATAAATAATGTTAATTTAATATTCAAAAGGAGATGGAAAGTAAGCAATGAAGTTCTTGTGTCTTTTAAACACAAACATATAACTAATTTAGATTACAACTCTAACATAATGCTCATTATCTACAATTCATCTAAGGCCACAATTGGATCCAAAATAATAATCACACGGGGTTCATTTAATCCAATTATTCAAACATTTATATATTTCAAATGTGAACCAAATCTATTAATCACAAACTTGTTAATCACAAATATGAATCACAAATATTAATCTCAAACTTGTTAATCACAAATGTGACACATATTTATAGACTCGCATTAATAAAAATTGATTCCAAATCAAATTAAAAAAAACTTAAACAAACTCAAAGTCTGCCTCAAACACAAACATACAACTAATTTAGATTACAACTCTAACATAATGCTCATTATCTACAATTCATCTAAGGCCACCATTGGATCCAAAATAATAATCACACGGGGTTCATTTAATCCAATTATTCAAACATCTATATATTTCTTATATAAAGGAAGAAGATGGAGATTATTTTGGCATTTCAACAAACACCTAGTATTCAAGATCTTAAAGCCCAATTAAGTTTCGGCTTTTTTTGTTCAAGAACCATAAAATGAAAGAGGGGTTGATCATAATAGTGTTGTTTTTAAAGAAGTTTAGCTTTGTTTCTTCACAAAATCGATTGCAGCATTGATTTTCCTTTCACCCTGCTCTACTTCTATTCTTACAAAGCTCATCTATTACTACGCACGATATTAGCGCTACTTATAAAGATTACCCCAAAATTCAAGTACTTCTAATAAGGAACTTGTTCATGCCCATCTACTCTTTAACAGGAAAGCTTCACTACTGATGCTTAGTAACTTGGAGAAGATGTCGCACATTTGATTGCTACCCAAACATATTTTCACCCAAAAATAGAAGCAACATTGCCAATCATAAAACACGATTTCACTATTAATATTGATCAAATCATAGGCTCAATGTAGAATGACAACAAATGGCGTACTTATATAATGAATATATGTTTTAGATCTTGGTACTGGAACCTTGACTATTGCAACTCATCTGTCTTTTTTCCATTTTTTGAGCCTAGGGATTTTATAATGGTGACCTGAATAGTTGTGAAACAAGCTATGATAAAAGGGGACGACAGCTCAGGTTGAAGGTTGATTTTTATGTTTTTGCTTTCAACTTTACTTTTGTGACCTATATGTTTTACATATTTTCAATTTCACATAATCAAGCGTAGTGGAAGAGTTTGATCCCTGTAGCTGACCCCAACTAATTTGGGATTGAGGCTTTCTGCTTGTTGTGTTTTCCATATTTTTTTGTGGATCCCTCCGGGCTGTTTTACATATTTTCAGAGTCTCTTTTTGTATAATTTCAGGTAAATATAGTGTGTGGAAATTGTTCAAATCAAGCATGCAAAGGTTCGTACCCATTCCCTCTGGATATCCTGCTTTGAAAGTTAGTTTGTCCATTTGTTGTGGTCAATATTTGTTTATTCAAAATAAATTCTCTTATGCAATATGACCATTGAATATTTGTGTCATTGGTTAGCTTTTTTATACACATTTTTATGAAAAACCTGCTTACATTTTAACAGCAACACAAAGTCTTACAAGGAGAGACTTGAATTCTTAACCTCAAGGCCTTAGGTATAGGTGACATGTCAAACCAGTGGAGCTACCACGTAGTTCATAGTTGGCATGTTTTCTATATGTACCCACTCTGTGACTCGTCTATATGATTTCTTCATCCTGAGTCTTAAGTCTACTGACAACTTTGTTTCACAACATTCAATGCTAGTATAACATGTACTGGTTTTGTTGACTATTTTCAGAGGACCGAAACCTTTATTAATAGAAGAATATTTGTTTTTTTATTAAAGAAATGCCTGATTAGTATGATCAGTGGCAAGTGTGGGCATTGAATTTATTTTAATTTCGATAATTTGAGCATAAGGAAGACTTAAATGTAATGTAAATTACTTATTGTGCTATTTATACATTGAAGAGATGTTAATTTGCACGAAAATAAGTTCTGATATGTTTGATAGGTGGCTTTCGTAGTATGTGACATTCGACATGCGTTGCCTCTATGATTAAGAGGACTGAATAGCATATGTGAGCGAGGTGGATGATTATTCTAGCAACCTCTACACTAATGCGTACATTGCTCAAACCAACTCTCTCACTAAACTCATTAACAAACTTCATCAAACACTTGGCTGATATAAATTGTAGAATGTGGATATGAATAAGCTAGGTGATTGGAAAGGTCAATTAACAAATATCGATATCGATCACTAATACAATTCTTTTTCAAGGTAAAACATATTAAAAATTGAGACTAAAATTATATAATTATATACATTATAAACTAACACAAACTTTTAATCGATTGGTCAATTAACAAATATGGCTCATCTCAGTCCTCTCGCTATCTTGCACGTATTTGTATCACACGCCTTCAACATTTTCCCAGTTACTATTGCAATCACAACTACTCAATGATTCAAACAATCTAACACTAACAAATTTAATCAACAACAACAACAACCTAACATCGAGATTAACATATGTAAAATTAATAAGAAAAATAAACCCTCTTAATTTTCAACTAAATGAGACCAAACAATCTAACACTAACAAATTTAATCAACAACAACAACAACCTAACATCGAGATTAACATATGTAAAATTAATTGGAAAAAAAAAACCTCTTAATTTTCAACTGAATGAGACCAAATGCAACCATCAGACATACCTCTCTCTACACTGAAAACTGAAAATTGGGCCATGCACATATGTAAAATTAAGATGATAGAATTTTATAAAACTGATCATTTTATAAATAACATCGAGATTAACGACAAATCCAAGTCAATGAACAAAAATCCAAACAAAATTCATCAAAAAAAGGCGAAAACGCATCAGATCCATGAATCGAGCACGAAATCAACAGTAGAACCGGAGAAATTGAGATTCTAACATCGAAACAACAACAACCTAACATCGAGATTAACAACAAATCCAAGTCAATGCACAAAAATCCAAACTAAATTCATCAAAAAAAGGAAAACGCAATTCCTAATTCTCAATTATATCATTCAGAATCATTTCCTAGGATTGTACATTTTCTCTCAATTAGAATTGATTTGATCCACACAATACAGGGAGGGGTCCTAATGGAGAAGAACCAAATTCAAAACCCATCTCCCCAACACCACCCACATTAGCACAAAAACCTAAATCATCAACTCATCAAAAAACTGCACAAACAAAATCAACCCAGATTCCAAACCCCTAAAATCAATCAAGCAAGCAAGCAAATTAAGAACAGTAGTACAATTCTACACAGTTTCATCAGTGGCAGAACAACAAATTAGGGCTAAAACAAGAGAAAAACTTACAAAAAACTCAAACTTTTGCAAAGAATTTGACATGGCGAAGTAGAGAAGATTGATTGAACAGAGAAATTGGTAGTAGCAATGAAGGAACAGATCGAAGTGATCGGTGAGAGTGATTGGGGAGAAGAGAACTCACTTGAGAACCATGTATCTATGAAGCAATAACGTCTGTGTTGTAACGTGAGAGAGAGACGTGAGAGAAGAGGAAGAAGGAGTAGAAATCACGGATGTGTTGTAACGTGAGAGAGAGATGTGAGAGAAGAGGAAGAAGGAGTAAAACGGAAAGATAAAAGACGCACGAGAAAAAAGGAGTAAAACGGAAAGATAAGGGACGCACGAGAAAAAATGTGTGGGCGTGGGACAAAAAAGTAAATTTGATTACGACTCAAAAATTTGTGATTCGTGCTTTTATATATATGATAGATATATATGTAAGATCAAGAGAGAGAGAAAAGAAAAGGAAAGGGAAAGAAAAGAGATATGAAGAGAGAGAGAGAGAGCAACTGGTAGAGAGAGAGAGGGAACTAGAGAGAGGGGGAGAAGATGGCGGAGAGAGGAGGAGATCGGCGGTGCGAGCGGCTCAGGCGAGGGCGAGCCGGAGGCGGCGGTGACGGCGTCCCAGCAGCAGCGCGGTGGGCGGAGTTCCCAGCAACGGACGGCCAGCGAACCAGCAGTGCAGCGAGGAACACTGGCGCGGCGGCAGAGGCGAAGCCGCGTGAGGTGGCCGATCGGCGGCGCGGACGGTCCAGCGACGGCAACCAGCAACAGCGGCGGCACGCGGATGACATCAGGCGCAGCTCCAGGGGCCGCTCGCGGGAGATGGCAGCGGCGGCGCTTCGGCGATGCAGCGGCACGACTTCGAGAGCTGGGCGCGAACCTGCGGCGGCGCTGCAGCACTGGCGGAGTTGGCCGGCAGCGACGGTCTGAGGCTCCACGGTGCGGCAGCGACGGGATCAGCCGTAAGAGCAGCGGCGGCCGGCGGCGGAGCAGGCGGCGCCGGCGAGTGGCAGCGGTGGCGCGACAGGGGTGCCGGCAGCGGCGCGGTGACGACGGTTGCGCGACTTCGACGTCGGCGCGGTAAACAACGCGATGGCGTCGTCGGACTGATCGGAGGTGCGAATCGATGAATATCGACGACGCGATGGAGGTGAGGTGTACTTCACCTAATTTTAATTGTGATTTGCATGATTTAAATAATTTAACTGGTACAAATGGACACCAGGGACTTAGGATGCTATAGTCATGTGTCGGGTGCGCGTATCGAGACGTAAGATTTCATCTAAAAGTCACTGAGGGTTTACTTTTTTATCATTGATTTCCTATTCGTGGTTATTGGATGCTATTCCCCCTATTCCTTGTTATTGTATGCTATTCCGTGACACATTTGGGTTGGGGGTCGAGACACTTGATATTCGTTGTGTACTTATGGCACACTAGGCTGTACGCGGGAAACTAGGTGAAAGGAAGTGGGGGGGCACCCACCGAAATGATCATGGGGGTATGAAAACCAGGCGAAAATAAGTGGGGGCACCCACCGAAAGGATCTTGGGGGTTCGACGTACAGTTTAGTCTGACCGGGAAGAGTACACGTTTTGTTTCTCTCGTGTTATTTATTCATGTGATGATCTTATCACAGTTGTCTGTTTAGTTTCCGCATGATTATTTGACATGGTTATTGGTATCTGATTATTATCTTATAAATGCTCGGTGTACTTTGTTGGAATCTTACTAACGGTACTCTCCATTTTACTTTTTGTGATGGTCGAGTGCAGACCCTGCTAGTAGGGGCAAAGGGATTTTGGGGCGACTTTATCGGACTGCCCGTGGTCGAGAACCTACTAGTACGTGCGATTTTGATAATTTGCTTTACTTTTGGGAAATGGGAGACTGATAGACACTATACTTGTATATATTATTGTTTAGTAATGTCGCCTATATACAGAGTACTTTCCCCGGGTTTTCCACAAAATGAGTTGCTATTATAAATGGTGTTTTATATGAAAATGAATTTAATTGTTTTACTTGTTTTAAATTTAAGACTTCCGCTGTTGTTTTTATGATTAAACCGTCGAGCTAAATTGATTAACGAAGGGAGTTAACACGCATATCGAGCAGTCGTGATGTGGCAAAGGGCGTCAGTGGCGCGTGGGACCCAGTGGGTCAAGGATCTGACAGGACCGCTGGGGCAGCGCCTCCCCACGTGGCGACGGGGCCGCCACAAGTGGTATCAAAGCGAGAGTTCGAGGAACCTCGGGAAATTAATTGAAAGAGGATAAGACTTAAAAAAAAAAAAAATTGATGTGGAAACCCGATGTACTTACCTTAGAACTTTAGTTGGGAATCAAAGTGAGTGGGTAGTATTAGGACTTATATGAGTATATGTTGATTGTAATATTTATGTACACGTAGTAAGACGCTGACATGCGGCACGTTCGTGGTTTACTCATTAGACATGGATGAACGACAAATTCTTCATGCGAATAATGGGGCTAGACGAGCATTGCAGTATGGTGGACCGCCCATACAGCTGCACACGGAGAGCCGAGTACTTGGGCAGAATTCAAGGAGGTATACCCCGATCGAGATTCAGCTGAGACGAAGAGATGAGTTCTTGACGCTGAGGCAGGGTGGCCGGACGGTGTCGAAATACATGGAGAGATTCACATATCGACTTACTTTTGCGATGGATGTAGCTGAGACCGAACGACTTCAGGTCCATTACTTTATTCGAGGATTTCGACCAGAGATTTAGGGAGCGCAGATTGTACGCTAAGTTCAGTAAATGCGAGTTTTGGCGTTCGGAGGTGAAGCCCTTAGGACACGTGATCAGCGACAGAGGTACTTTAGTGGACCCGAGTAAGATTCACGTTGTCATCGACTGGCCTACACCAGAGTGCACGACAGACATCAAGAGCTGTTAGGATTGGCAGGATATTATCGACGCTTGTACATGACTTCTCCAAAATTTTAGCGCCGATGAATAGATTGACCAAGAAGGTGAATGCGATATGGCCTTCACAGAGTTGAAGAAGAAGTTGACTTCTGCACCGTTATTAATGTTGTCAGAGTCGGACTAAGAGTTGACTGTTCATACGGATGCTTGTGGCACTGGATTGGGATGCGTACTGATGCAGGGAGACAGAGTGATAGCTTATTTATCGCGTTAGTTGATGACTAATGAGAGGGACCGGACAGTGAGACAGTAGTTGCTAGATGACATACGAGTTTTGTTTACTCGAGGCGCAAACAACTATGAGTTTGTCGAGAGGTTCCAAATGCTCCGAGAGACATATTTACGAGACAAATAAGAGTACGATAATATCCATTCGCGCGCGTGTTGGAGTGTCGGAGAGCGATGTGATGTATTAGAGGTTCAAGGACATGACACAAAGTCTAGATTTTTCAAATTGGCGCCGAGATACATAGGACCGTTCGAGTCACAACACGAGTTGGCGGTGTGGCTTACGATTTGGACTTGCCGAAAAGAGTTAGTTTGGGTTCATCCGACATTTCACGATTCAATATTGAGACTCGCTAACTGGTAAAGATACAGCCTGACGTGACATATGAGGAGAGACCGATAGAGATTGTCGACCTTCGGGTACAGATTCTTCGGAACAGGGAACTCACGAAGGTCTTAGTTCGTTGGCAGCATCATAGGACAAGAGGGACTCACCGGGAGCTCGAGTCGACGATAAGGACACGTTACCCTCAGCTATTCTCTGGTATGGGATTTAGGTTACAGTTAAATTTCGGGACGAAATTTTCTTTTAGTTGGGAAGACTGTAACGGTCCGAAAATTTGACTTGTGCCACGTGTTATTTTAGGGTCGTATGTGGGACTCACATGCCGGAATACGTATGTCCGAATCTCGAGTGGAGATGCTAATTGTTGAGAAACGTATACGCGGACGGGGAGCCGAAACACGAATGGGGACGCGCTTCGAGTCGCGTGCCAATGTGGGACCGAGATAGTCGTTTTATGTGGTTTTAATGTATACACTGGATACGCCTCGTGATGCGTATAGCGCGAGTATCGAAATTTTAGAAATGAGGCGGGTTGGTGCCTCGAGATGCGCGCTGCTCGATCTTTTTAAGGAAAGCATAAAAAATAAATATGTTTTTGGATGTGTCTCGAGATACGTAAATTGCGAGACTAGAGACAATTTTGGTCAAACATAGAGGCTGTGGACAAAGAGGTGAAATTATTGAGTTTGCTCGATATTCGTGTTGCACGAATCTCGAGGACACTTTTGATTTACAATGAAAAGAAAATGTATAAATATATATATAGATCAAGAGAGAGAGAAAAGAAAAAGGAAATAGAGAGAAAAGAGATCTGAAGAGAGAGAGAGAGAGCAACTGGTAGAGAGAGAGAGGGAACTAGAGAGAGGGGAGATGGCGGAGAGAGGAGGAGATCGGCGGTGCGAGCGGCTCCGGCGAGGGCGAGCCGGAGGCGGCGGTGACGGCGTCCCAGCAGCAGCGCGGTGGGCGGAGTTCCCAGCGACGGACGGCCAGCGAACCAGCAGTGCAGCGAGGACAAGTGGCTCGGCGGCGGAGGCGAAGCCGCGTGAGGCCGCGTGAGGTGGCCGATCGGCGGCGCGGACGGTCCAGCGACGGCAACCAGCAACAGCAGCGGCGGCACGCGGATGACAACAGGCACAACTCTAGGGGCTGCTCGCGGGAGATGGCAGCGGCGGCGCTCCGGCGATGCAGCGGCACGGCTTCGGGAGCTGGGCGCGAACCTGCGGCGGCACTGCAGCACTGGCGGAGCTGGCCGGCAGCGACGGTCGGAGGCTCCACGGTGCGGCAGCGACGGGATCAGCCGCGGGAGCAGCGGCGGCCGGTGGCGGAGCAGGCGGCACCGGCGAGTGGCAGCGGTGGCGCGACGGTGGTGCCGGCAGCAGCGCGGTGACGACGGTGGCGCGACTTCGACGTCGGCGCGGTGAACAACGCGATGGCGTTGTCGGACTGATCGGAGGTGCGAATCGACGAATATTGACGACGCGATGGAGGTGAGGTGTACTTCACCTAATTTTAATTGTGATTTGCATGATTTAAATAATTTAACTGGTACAAATGGACACCAGGGACTTAGGATGCTATAGTTAGGTGTCGGGTGCGCGTATCGAGACGCGAGCTAGTGCGTTTTTGAGGTACGTAAGATTTCATCTAAAAGTCACTGAGGGTTTACTTTTTTATCCTTGATTTCCTATTCGTGGTTATTGGATGCTATTCCCCTATTCCTTGTTATTGTATGCTATTCCGTGACACATTTGGGTTGGGGGTCGAGACACTTGATATTCGTTGTGTACTTATGGCACACTAGGCTGTACGCGGGAAACCAGGTGAAAGGAAGTGGGGGCACCCACCGAAATGATCATGGGGGTATGAAAACCAGGTGAAAGGAAATGGGGGCACCCACCGAAAGGATCTTGGGGGTTCGACGTACAGTTTAGTCTGACCGGGAGGAGTACACGTTTTGTTTCTCTCGTGTTATTTATTCATGTGATGATCTTATCACAGTTGTCTGTTTAGTTTCCGCATGATTATTTGACATGGTTATTGGTATCTGATTATTATCTTATAAATGCTCGGTGTACTTTGTTGGAATCTTACTAACTGTACTCTCCATTTTACTTTTTGTGATGGTCGAGTGCAGACCCTGCTAGTAGGGGCAAGGGGATTTTGGGGTGACTTTATCGGACTGCCCGTGGTCGAGAACCTACTAGTACGTGCGATTTTGATATTTTGCTTTACTTTTGGGAAATGGGAGACTGGACAGACACTGTACTTGTATATATTATTGTTTAGTATTGTCGCCTATATACAGAGTACTTTCCCCGGGTTTTCCACAAAATGAGTTGCTATTATAAATGGTGTTTTATATGAAAATGAATTTAATTGTTTTACTTGTTTTAAATTTAAGACTTCCGCTGTTGTTTTTATGATTAAAATGTCGAACTAAATTGATTAACGAAGGGAGTTAACACGCATATCGAGCAGTCGTGATGTGGCAAAAGGGGTCAGTGGCGCGTGGGACCCAGTGGGTCAAGGATATGACAAGACCGCTGGGGCAGTGCCTCCCCACGTGGCGACGGGACCGCTACAAGTGGTATCAGAGCGAGAGTTCGAGGAACCTCGGGAAATTAATTGAAAGAGGATAAAACTTAAAAAAAAAAAAAAAAAATTTAGATGTGGAAACCCGATGTACTTACCTTAGAACTTTAGTTGGGAATCAAAGTGAGTGGGTAGTATTAGGACTTATATGACTATATGTTGATTGTAATATTTATGTACACGTAGTAAGATGCTGACATGCGGCATGTTCGTGGTTTACTCATTAGACATGGATGAACGACAAATTCTTCATGCGAATAATGGGGCTAGACGAGCAGTGCAGTATGGTTGACCGCCCATACAGCTGCACACGGAGAGCCGAGTGCTTGGGCAGAATTCAAGGAGGTATACCCCGATCGAGATTCAGCTGAGACGAAGAGATGATTTCTTGACGCTGAGGCAGGGTGGCCGGACGGTGTCGAAATACATGGAGAGATTCACATATCGACTTACTTTTGCGATGGATGTAGCTGAGACCGAACAACTTCAGGTCCATTACTTTATTCGAGGATTTCGACCAGAGATTTAGGGAGCGCAGATTGTACGCTAAGTTCAGTAAATGCGAGTTTTGGCGTTCGGAGGTGAAGCCCTTAGGACACGTGATCGGCGACGAGGTACTTTAGTGGACCCGAGTAAGATTCACGTTGTCATCGATCGCGCCTACACCGAGTGCACGACGGACATCAAAAGAGCTGTTAGGATTGGCGGGATATTATCGACGCTTGTACATGACTTCTCCAAAATTTCAGCGCCGATGACTAGATTGACCAAGAAGGTGAATGCGATATGGCCTTCACAGAGTTGAAGAAGAAGTTGACTTCTGCACCGTTATTAATGTTGTCAGAGTCGGACTAAGAGTTGACTGTTCATACGGATGCTTGTGGCACTGGATTGGGATGCGTACTGATGCAGGGAGACAGAGTGATAGCTTATTTATCGCGTTAGTTGATGACTTATGAGAGGGACCGGACAGTGAGACAGTAGTTGCTAGATGACATACGAGTTTTGTTTACTCGAGGCGGCAACAACTATGAGTTTGTCAGAGGTTCCAAATGCTCCAGAGACATATTTACAGACAAATAAGAGTACCGATAATATCCATTCCGCGCGTGTTGGAGTGTCGAGAGCTGATGTGATGTATTAGAGGTTCAAGGACATGACACAAAGTCTAGATTTTTCAAATTGGCGCTGAGATACATAGGACCGTTCAGAGTCACAACACGAGTTGGCAGTGTGGCTTACAGATTTGGACTTGCCAGAAGAGTTAGCTGGGGTTCATCCGACATTTCACAGTTCAATATTGAGACTCGCTAACTGGTAAAGATACAACCTGACGTGACATATGAGGAGAGACCGATAGAGATTGTCGACCTTCGGGTACAGATTCTTCGGAACAGGGAACTCACGAAGGTCTTAGTTCGTTGGCAGCATCATAGGACAAGAGGGACTCACCGGGAGCTCGAGTCGACGATAAGGACACGTTACCCTCAACTATTCTCTGGTATGGGATTTAGGTTACAGTTAAATTTCGGGACGAAATTTTCTTTTAGTTGGGAAGAGCGTATGTGGTCCGAAAATTTGACTTGTGCCACGTGTTATTTTAGGGTCGTATGTGGGACTCACATGCGGAATACGTATGTCCGAATCTCGAGTGGAGATGCTAATTGTTAAGAAACGTATACGCGGACGGGGAGCCGAAACACGAACGGGGACGCGCTTCGAGTCGCGTGCCAATGTGGGACCGAGATAGTCGTTTTATGTGGTTTTAATGTGTACATTGGATACGCCTCGTGATGCGTATAGCTCGAGTATCAAAATTTTAGAAATGAGGCGGGTTGGTGCCTCGAGATGCGCGCTGCTCGATCTTTTTAAGGAAAGCATAAAAAATAAATATGTTTTTGGATGTGTCTCGAGATACGTAAATTGCGAGACTAGAGACAATTTTGGTCAAGCATAGAGGCTGTGGACAAAGAGGTGAAATTATTGAGTTTGCCTCGAGATTCGTGTTGCACGAATCTCGAGGACACTTTTGATTTGCAATCAAAAAGAAGATGTATATATATATATATAAGATCAAGAGAGAGAAAAGAAAAGGAAATAGTGAGAAAAAGAGATCTGAAGAGAGAGAGAGAGAGCAACTGGTAGAGATAGAGAGGGAACTAGAGAGAGGGGGAGATGATGGCGGAGAGAGGAGGAGATCGGCGGTGCGAGCGGCTCCGGCGAGGGCGAGCCGGAGGCGGCGGTGACGGCGTCCCAGCAGCAGCGCGGTGGGCGGAGTTCCCAGCGACGGACGGCCAGCGAACCAGCAGTGCAGCGAGGACCAGTGGCTCGGCGGCGGAGGCGAAGCCGCGTGAGGCCGCGTGAGGTGGCCGATCGGCGGCGGCGACGGTCTAGCGACGGCAACCAGCAGCAGCGGCGGCACGCGGATGACAACAGGCACAACTCTAGGGGCTGCTCGCGGGAGATGGCAGCGGCGGCGCTCCGGCGATGCAGCGGCACGGCTTCGGGAGCTGGGCGCGAACCTGCGGCGGCACTGCAGCACTGGCGGAGCTGGCCGGCAGCGACGGTCGGCGGCTCTGCGGTGCGGCAGCGACGGGATCAGCCGCGGGAGCAGCGGCGGCCGGTGGCGGAGCAGGCGGCACCGGCGAGTGGCAGCGGTGGCTCGCGACGGTGGTGCGTGCCGGCAGATCGCGGTGACGACGACGGTGCGCGACTTCGACGTCGGCGCGGTGAACAACGCGATGGCGTTGTCGGACTGATCGGAGGTGCGAATCGACGAATGTCGACGACGCGATGGAGGTGAGGTGTACTTCACCTAATTTTAATTGTGATTTGCATAATTTAAGTAATTTAACTGGTACAAATGGACACCAGGGACTTAGGATGCTATAGTCAGGTGTCGGGTGCTCGTATCTAGACGCGAGCGAGTGCGTTTTTGAGGTACGTAAGATTCCATTTAAAAGTCACTGAGGGTTTACTTTTCTATTATTGATTTCCTATTCGTGGTTATTGGATGCTATTCCCCTATTCCTTGTTATTGTATGCTATTCCGTGACACATTTGGGTTGGGGGTCGAGACACTTGATATTCGTTGTGTACTTATGGCACACTAAGCTGTACGTGGAAAACTAGGTGAAAGGAAGTGGGGGCACCCACCGAAAGGATCCTGGGGTTCGACGTACAGTTTAGTCTGACCGGGAGGAATACACGTTTTGTTTCTCTCGTGTTATTTATTCATGTGATGATCTTATCACAGTTGTCTGTTTAGTTTCCGCATGATTATTTGACATGGTTATTGAATCTGATTATTCTCTTATAAATGCTCGGTGTACTTTGTTGGAATCTTACTAACTGTACTCTCCATCTTACTTTTTGTGATGGTCGAGTGCAGACCCTGCTAGTAGGGGCAAGGGGATTTTGGGGCGACTTTATCGGACTGCCCACGGTCGAGAACCTATTAGTACGTGCGATTTTGATATTTTGCTTTACTTTTGGGATATGGGAGACTGGATAGACACTGTACTTGTATATATTATTGTTTAGTATTGTCGCCTATATACAGAGTACTTTCCCCGGGTTTTCCACAATAGGAGTTGCTCTTATAAATGGTGTTTTATATGAAAATAAATTTAATTGTTTTACTTGTTTTAAATTTAAGACTTTCGCTGTTGTTTTTATGATTAAACTATCGAACTAAATTGATTAACGAAGGGAGTTAACACGCATATCGAGCTGTCATGATGTAGCAAAGGGCGTCAGTGGCGCGTGGGACCCAGTGGGTCAAGGATCCGACAGACCGCTGGGGCAGCGCCTCCCACGTGGCAACGGGGCCGCCACACTAGTTATATTAAATTATAGTTAATGTAAGATATATATGTGATGGTGAACATATAGATGAAATAAAAATAGAAGCACGACTTACAGCTCAGTCAGTCAATACAATTTCTTTAGTTTGGAAATATTGAATAGAGTACAATGTATATGACTTGATATGTTTAAAGAATTGAATATTCTTCCACTTTAATTTGAGAAAACCCCAGAGATGTATATTGAGTAGATATGAAAAAAAGGTAATATATTTATAAACTTGTATGAGATACAAGTAAAAGGTTATACTGTGAGAGTATAATCATTAAATATGTCGATATATCTGTGCAAATGTGTATATCTAGTCAAGTTAATGATAATTGTCTCTATTCAAGTAGTGAAAGAAGTTTGGGGAAGAATAAGTGATTGAGATCAGGATGAAGAAAATTTGAGTAATTGGAGAAGTATAGAAACCAATGAAAGTAAGTTGGCAATATGGAAACCGGAGTAGTAGTGTAGAACACAATCTTAAATAGATTGGCAGTTGAGTGAATAAGATGAGGTTCTTGATGAAATCATGAATAGATAATGGTTTGACGAAGTTATAAAAGTCGTTAATTTCCTAACCAGTCAAACAAAATGTTAATTAAATAGGATAACAAGTTGGAATTAGTAATTGCTTTTAATCAACAAATCTAAATGATATTGTTAGTAGACATTTAGAGAATGAGTGAGAGTATAACAATGTGTCCAGCTTCATTTTCTGATCGGATTGAAATTCAAGATCTTTTGTCATGGGATGACAGATGAAATTAAAGATCTATAATCATGAGATGACTTATGTAATTCAGGTTTCTGTTGAGAAACTTTAGAATGATGATGGATCAGATAGACACGCAACTCTATTTTGGTATCTAAAGTCGTGCTCAACTATTATTTGCATTACTATATAAAAATTTAAACTTATGATAAACTAAGAATTGATTAGCCAATGATTTTAATTAGAAATGATCAATATTGAGAAAACAGACTGGGATGTGTATACCAAAGTTTGGTGGATAGGAAAAGAATTATCAACGGTTAATGGAATAGTATTCAGTTAAAAATGAAAATGGTTTAGTTGAAAAGCAAGATAGGCTAGATCTTGCTAAATATCGATACTTGAATGAGATTCAAGGCATGAAATGAGTAGTGAAAAAAAAGTAAGATTATTGGATATTCTACAAAATTGATCGTTTAACTCGTCAAAAATTTAAAAAATGCCAGGATCGGCAGAGAAGTTTTTATGAATTTTCATTAAACCAAGAAGTTGGAAATGTTTATGATATCTACCGCAGAGTTATTCATTACAATGAAAGTTATTAGACCCGCTTAACAATTTCACCTTGAAAATTGTTTATTCAAGTTTGAATGAAAAGAGTTATATATGAAGGACCATATTCTCATATATCTTTTGGTTCAATAACCTGTAAGTTTAATTTTGAGGACGAAATTTTTAATCATTTGGGAAGAATTGTGAAATTTGAGAATTTCAAAAACTTGATTAGCGACTAATTAAGTAATTTCATATTTGATTTGGAGTTTAAGTATTTGTGAAATCTGAGAATTTCTTAAACTTAATCGGACGACTAATTAAGTATTTTCATATTTAATTTGAGATTTAAGTATTTGAGGTAGGACCCACGCATTACGGACCCGAGATCATAAGTATAAATGTTATTTTTGTGTGTCGCGTGACTAATTGATATATTATACACTATTTTGTGGAGAAATAGGGTAAACTTGGGGTGTAGATGCGATGTCCGCGTCTATCATAGCGCGTTGATAATTTTTCTAATTTTTGACGAAATTAGGGTATTTTTGGAGTTCGATTCGAGTTTAAAAATTAGGCGATAAACATGAAAAAATTAAAGAGAAAATGTGAAACGACAGAAAGGGGCATTTGATTTGTAAAGGGGGAGGATAAGTTTGAAGGGCAAAAATGTCTTTTAATCAAACCCAAACCATTTCTTTAGTGAGAATGAAATGGGAGGTCCCTCCCAATTTCGATAAATTCGTCTCACTTCCCACGATCTTCATCTTCTTCCCAACACCGTATTCTTCCTCCTCTTGTATCTCTTCTTTCTCTGTTTCTCCATCGTCTCCCTCTCTAGAGTGTCTCATCTCCTCTCTCTCTCTGCTCGTGCTCATCTCTCTCAACTGTTTCCATAAAGTTCACGGTGGAATGAGTTGACATTGTGAATGGTGAAGAAGAGATGGTGTAACTCACTGGTTAAGGTGAGTTTTGAATTAAAATTTGAAGTTGAGTGTTGGTTGTTGATTGTTGTTTGATATTTCTTTTTCTTTTTTTTTTTTTCTCGTCTCCCTCACGGTTGTAAACATGGTGCAAAGCAGGGGGTTTGGATTCGACTCTCTACCTATGGTTCATCTTTTTCACGTCTATCTTCTTTTAGGTGTTTTCTCTGGCACGCACCTTTTCTCTGCCTTGATCAAGTTCATTCTCCCATTTTTCTCAACTGTCTCTCAAGCTAATTATGAGCAGTTTTGCAGTGAAGAGAGATCCACCATTGATTTAGGTGATATTTTATTTTGAAATTGATGTTTAATCCATTTGATTAATTGATTAGCAGTGGTATTTGTGATTTTGATTTAGGATGGCTAGTTGTGATTGTTGAGTTGATTATAAGAGATAAAGAGTAATAAGGCTTGGTTTGGGATAGGAATCAATCACAATGGAGCAAAGCAGGGTAACTACTTCTGCTGTAATGCTTTAATTTGGGGAGACTTTGGATTACCGGGAAATGGGAATTGTGTGTAGTTGTTAATTTGAATAGTTGTATTGAATTAATTCATGAGTTTAATTAATGGAACTCTCTCTCGTTCCTTGGTCATCTTCCTTAGTCTTACTCTATCTCATTTATACCATGCCTTCTACAAATCAATCACTTGATCTTTTGTTTTAGAATTTGAGAAAGAAGGGTTATTAATGTTGTTTAACGATAGAGGTTGTGGTGGTTTTAAGACCAATTAGAGGTAAGTTTTAATGGTGTTATTTATATAAATTCATTATGAACTAGTGGTTGATGCTTTAAGGGATCTAATTTGAGGTTTTTAAACTATAGATGATTTGGAATAAGTTTTGGTTAGTAAAATGAGTTCAATTGGGATTCATTGAAGTTTCTTAATTGAGGTTATAAATAGGTAAAGTTTGTACATTCCAATTGGGTTAAAATTCCAATTTGGAGCTTATAATGGAATTTTAAATTGTTTTGAAGTTCAAAATGAGTTGATAGGTTGTTATTGAAATTAAATAGGTGGTTAAGATCCTATTTATAGTTCAATAAGTGATTTACGACTTAATGCAAAGTACATAAGTGATTTAGTACTTATCGGGAGTTCAAGAACATGGAAATGAGTTCTAAAAGATGGAGTTAGCATGATTAAGGGACTTGAACTCTTTTATGACTTGAAAAATTAGATTTTAATCTTGTTGCAACTTCAAAAATAGTGTTGAAGTATTAAATAAAGTTTTAACTCTTAAATAATGATTATTATGTTAAATAGGACTTGTGGAAATACGTGAAAGTCGGGGAACGTTGTGTGAGGCTTTGCATCCAACTTTGAGTTGGTTGGACTGTAAGTAAACCCTACAGTGGTCTTTACTATTTATGGAATTATCTTTGTACCTGCATTTGTGTTTAGTCAGCATTGGAATCGCATCATTATTGGTCATGCATACATGGCATCCGGATAGAGTCGCCCATGCTATGGGTAGTAAGAGTGTGAGGTGCTCCACTCAGACTAGACGCACTGTAGGCGACTAAGGCTAGTAATTTTGACTCCGGGGTAGTATGCATTGGACTTCCATTACTATTTTAGGTTCATTCTTAGGTCGGCCTACCTGTTTTCTGAACCTTAAATAGTAATGAAAGGGTTTCATGTTGTTATATAAATTTCTTGTTATTTGAAAATGCAATTACATGTCGTCATGTATTATGACTAACATTTGCAGGAGTACAGAGCACTGTAGGAATTTACTTACTTGACATCGTCGAGTTGTTTTTGACGATATCAGGTTCTCAGTGAAGACAAGGAAGAACGAACTAGACTCGAAGATTTGATGAATGTTTTAAATTCTTAAAGTTTAATATTCTTGTTGTAATCATGTTATGTATATTATTGTTTTGGGTTCAGAGGTGAGTGTAGGTCGTGAATTACACTCGAATAGGTTATGAGAGTATCAGAGTATCCTGAATTAGTTTTACGTAAGTTATGAGGTTTATGATCAAGTTTTTGTTTATTTGAAATTGTAAAGCTGTAACTAATGTATCGAAGACTCTAAGATAGTTTAGAAACTTAAATTTGATCTATATTGTGAACTACGGGGAGTTCTGAGTCCTTCTAGACATCTCCTCATTATGTTGTCTATTTGGTGATTTTCCCGGCAAGCCACTTTTAGGAAAGGTATTACCAGATTTTTTACAAAATAAGGATATTTGCTCCAATTAAACAAACAATGAATTGAGTTTCATTATGAATATAAATTTAGTTTGGATCATTTTTTAGGATTGAATTAAAGATTATTTTGAGGTTAAGTTAATTGAGTGGACTAGGTGCCTAATTAGGGGTAATTAGGCTAATTCAGGGCTTAGTTAGACGGGTTCTGACAGAGTTAGTATCAGAGCAATGGTTAAGCTCAATCAAGGAAATGTAAAAAATGATAATGACTTTGAGATAGGATTTAGTCGATTGGGAAGTTTGGAGTTAAGGCTCTTGGATTGTATTAAGTTATATGAACTTAAATGATGGTCTTGAGGAATAAGGCTCAGTAATGTGATCGCGATTAGTTGGGAAATGACTGTGAGCTGGAGAATACATTGATATTATGATATGTTTATTGTATATTATTTTAATATCGCTAGATATGCGATAGGAAGTGTATTTTTTATGTTTATTCGATACTTAACTCACGAGATATGACGAGTAAGATTAGGAACAAACAATTAAAAAGAGAATAGACTTGTGAACTAAAACTGAGCGTGATGAGACGTGAAATAGACTCGAGAAGTCTAGATTTACAAAGATATTGTAAATAGTTTGGTGCTAATATAACTGAGAGAAATAGTCACTTATAAAACCATTAGCCAATTGGTTAAGTAAGAAGTCCAAATGATTTAGGAACATAAGTGTTGAACATAGATTCATTTGCAAATGAATATATCGAACTACTACAATTGTGAAATGCTCATGAAAATGGTAGAACAGACTTAAATTAAGTCTCAAACGATTGAGAATCGTTAACATGAAAATGAAATTGAGACTTCTCGAAAACATAAGATATGGATTATTTTGGATTTTTAAATAAACGTTAGTATTGATTGCATAGCTAACTTGGAAGACCTATTCTACACGATATAGGTTGAATTCATAACCAATTGAGAGTTGCTTTCGAGAATAGTCTCACTAAGAGAATAAAAGGAGACACTTGGTTTTGAAATTAGAAATTAATTAGACAAACTGAATTATGACTAGAAAATCACAATGGGATTGTGATACGACTAGTTAAGTTGTCTAAGTTAGTTTCTAATAAAATAAAATACTTCGAAGTAAAGTATTGTCTCATTTGTTAGACAAAACACTAAGTGAAATTAGAATAGAACCATGATTCAAAACAATCAAATGACTTCTAAAAAAAGTATGAAATGTTTTTGATTGTTTACTACTCAAGTGACTTAATCAAGCAACGTTGAGTATAATGGTTCTATGAAACAACCAATGTATTGATAGAAAAAAAATATGTGTTAGAAATAATCTTTGTTAACACTAGATTAGGTGTTGTTATAAAACAAAAATAAGTGGAATTTCTAACTTGAAAATGAAATATGTAGTGACAAGATCAATGTGTTAGAAGTTAAGGTGTTGGGGAAGTGGTCTAATAATAGCTTGGATTAGCTATGAAACATCAAAACAAGTGATTGTGTTTTGAGATTCAAAGTACCTATTACTCACTTCAAATCAAATTAAGTTATGGTGATTATCACTATGACTTAAAATATAACAAAGGAAGAGATAAATTTATTGATTGAATATCAGTAAGTGAATTGTATGGAAGTCAGTATAAAATTTCATATATCAAGAATTTCCATTAATATGACTTAAAGGATAGAAATATTATCCTTTATAAGCTTGATTAATTGTAAGTTGATCAATAGTTTGGAAATTCAAATTCTATTATCTCTTTAGTTGAACAACAATGGACAATTGAAATCATCAAAAGGTGAATAAAGGAACAATAAGAAACAAAATTATCTTACACAATCTCTTTAAAAGTATCGAATTTCTTTTTGAAGAAAAAAGAAAGTCAATAAATTCGAGACTAATGGAAATAACTTAAGGCAATCGCAATCAATGGAACCGTTTGAGTTACGAAATTTCTGTGTTTTGAGTTAAGAATAGCTAAGGAAGACTTTAATTGATTGAATAATCATAAGAAGTTGCATCGACTTTAGCTAAATTCTCGAAAAGAGAAGATATATGAATTAACTTTCTAAGTTAACGTTAAGGAGCTGTAAGTAGTTTAAGTGTTGATCAAAAGTCGTGGTAAGTTTGTAAAGGGACTAAAGACGAGATAGATGTGAGAATAGCTAAGATTGACAAATATGAAACTGAGTAGAATTTGTATCGTAATTATGACTCATTCACAACGTAGAAGACTGGTGTAAGGGCGCCACCCATCTTTGAATAAACGAATGAATTGTGAGGTTCGGTATAAAAGAGTCTATGTGGTTTTGTCGAGTTAATTGAAAGCTTAAGTATAGGTAACTAAATGGTCAATAAATTCTCACATGCGCATGAAAATAGAAATATCAGGTTAATAAGTCCCGACAAGACTTAAGATATCAAACTATGAGTTTGACGGAATTTAATATATCTTCACAAGAATCTTACACGAAATTAAACTCCAAAAGTTGAAAATATTGAATCAAAGTAATATACAACTGATATCTATAAATACATTATATATTGGTTCAAATGTTGTGTTACACCACGTAATTAGTCAGTCAGGAAATTTGAAGCACTAAGTTATTTTTGAATTGAAGTTGATGTAAGATACCTAAATGATGGTGAAAATACTAATAAGAAATGAAAAGAGAAGCACGATTTACAACTCCGTGAAGTAAGTATTGTCAAAATTGGGAGAAAATGCTGAATAAAGGACAATATATCTAGCTTGATATGTTTGAAGAACTTAATGTTCTTCCACTATAAATTGAGAAAAGTCAAAATTATATATTAAGTAAATATGGAAAAGAGACAACATATTTAAAATTTATAGATGATAGAAGTTAAAGTTTATACTTTGAGAGTATAATATAATCAAGGAATATACCGATATCTCTATATAGAAGCTTATATCTACTAAATGGAAGGATAACTGTCTCTATTCGGTAATGAAGAAAGTATGGTGAATAGTAAATGATTAAGATTGAGACGATATAAAGTTTCAAAAATTGGAGAAATGTGTAAACCCTGAATACTGAAGAAGATAATCTGAAATAGATTGACATACAAGTGAATGAAATGAGGTTTTTAGTGAATTCGTAAATTGAGAATGATTTGATGAAGTTAGATAAGTTGTTAACTTTCTAACTAGTCAAAGAAAAAGTTAAGTGAATAGGCTGATGAGTTGAAATTGGTAATTATTTTCTAGTCCACAATATAACTAATATTGTGAGTAGACATTTAGAGAAGGAGTGAGAGTTGTACGATGTGTCCGATTTTTTTTTATTGGAATGTAATTAAAGATCTATAGTCATGGGATAACTCTTATAATTTCCGGTTTCTATCAGGAAAAGCTGGAAATGGTGATGGATCAGATGGATACACAACTCTAATATTTATCTAATGTCGTGCTCCAATATTATTTATATCATTATATAGATGTTTAGACTGATGATAGTCTAAAAATTAATTGGCCGATTATTCTTATTAGAAATAATTAGTGAAGAGGAAATAAATTGGGTTGTGTACCAAAGAAAAGTTATCGGATATTCTACAAAGTTGATTGTTTAACTAGTTAGAAATTCACGAAATACCAGGATTGGCAGAGAAGTATTTATGATCTTTATCACCGAGTTGTAGTATACGACGAAGATGATTGGGTCTACTTAATGGTTTTACCTTGGAAATATTTTTACAGGTTTGGATTAAAAAAGTCGTAAATAAAGGATCAATTTCTCATATCTCTCTTTAAGTTTAATAACCTGTAAGTTTAAATTTCGAGGAAAAAAAATTTAATTAGTTGGGAAGAATTGTGAAAAATCTGAGAATTTCTTAAACTTGATTAGACGACTAATTAAGTATTTTCGGATTTAATTTGTGATTTAAGTATATGAGGTGGGACCCACGCATTACGGTTCTGAGATCATAAGTCTAAATGTTATTTTTTTGTGTCGCGTGACTAATTGATGTATTATACACTATTTCATTGCGAAATAGGGTAAACTTGGGGTGTAGACCCGATGTCCACGTATATTGGAGCGCGTTGATAATTTTTCTAATTTTTGGGGAAATTTGGTTATTTTTGGGGTTCGATTCAAGTTTAAAAACCAAGAGATAAACATGAAAAAATATTAAAAATAAAATGTGAAATGACAACAAGGGGCATTTGATATGTAAAGGGAGAGTATGATGGGCAAAAATGTCTTTTCGTCAAACCCAAACCATTTCTTTAGTGAGAATGAAATGGGACACTCCCGATTTCAATCAATTCGTCTCAACTCCTACGATCTGCATCTTCTTCCCCAACACCGTGTTCTTCCTCCTCTCGTATCTCTTCTTTATCTATTTCTCCATCGTATCCCTCTCTACACTGTGTCATCTCCTCTCTCTTCTCTCTGCTCGTGCTCATATCTCTCAAGTGTTTCCATAAAGCTGATGGTGGAATGAGTTGAAACTGTGAACGGTGAAGAAGAGATGGTGTAACTCACTGGTTAAGGTGAGTTTTGAATTAAAAATTGAAGTTGAGTGTTGGTTGTTGATTGTTGTTTGTTTTGGTTTGATATTTCTTTTTTTTTTTTTTTTTTTTTTTTTCGTCTCCTTCACGGTTGTAAACATGGTGAAAAACATGGGGTTTGGATTTGACTCTCTACATATGGTTCATCTTTTTCACGTCATCTTCTTTTAGGCGTTTTCTCTGGCACGCACCTCCTCTCTGCCTTGATCAAGTTCATTCTCCAATTTTCCTCAACTGTATATCAGGCTAATTATTAGCAGTGTGGCAGTGAAGAGGAGATCCACCATTGATTTAGGCGATATTTTATTTTGAAATTGATGTTTAATCCATTTTATTAATTGATTAGCAGTGGTATTTGTGATTCTGATTTAGGATGGCTAGTTGTGATTGTTGAGTTGATTATAAGAGATGAGGAGTAATAAGGCTTGGTTTGGGATAGGAATCAATCACAATAGAGCAAAGCAGGGTAACTACTTCTGCTGTAATGGTTTAATTTGGGGAGACTTTTGATTACTGGGAAATGGAAATTTTGTTGTAGTTGTTAATTTGAATAGTTTTATTAAATTAATTCATGGGTTTAATTAATGGAACTCTCTCTCATTCCTTGATCATCTTCCTTAGTCTTACTCTATCTCATTGATACCATGCCTTCTACGAACCGTTCGCTCAATCTTTTGTTTTAGAATTTGAGAAAGAAGGGTTATTAATGTTGTTTAATGATAGAGGTTATGGTGGTTTTAAGGCCAATTAGAGGTAAGTTTTAATGGCGTTATTTTTATAAATTGATTATGAACTAGTGGTTGATGCTTTAAGGATCTAATTTGAGGTTTTTAAACTATTGATGATTTGGAACAAATTTTGGTTAGTAAAATGAGTTCAATTGGGGTTCATTGAAGTTTCTTAATTGAGGTTATAAATAGGTAAAGCTTGTACTTTCCAATTGGGTTAAAATTCCAATTTAGAGTTTATAATGGAATTCTAAATTTTGTTGAAGTTCAAAATGAGTTGATAGGTTGTTATTGAAATTGAATAGGTGGTTAAGATCCTATTTAGAGTTCAATAAGTGATTTACGACTTAATGCAAAGTACATAAGTGATTTAGTGCTTATCGGGAGTTCAAGAACATGGAAATGAGTTCTAAAAGGTGGAGTTAGCGTGATTAAGGGCGTTGAACTCTTTTATGACTTGAAAAATGAGATTTTAATCTCGTTGCAACTTAAAAATAGTGTTGAAGTATTAAATAAAGTTTTAACTCTTAATTAATGATTTTTACGTTAAATAGGACATGTGGAAATACGTGAAAGTCGGGAACATTGTGTGAGGCTTTGCAACCAACTTTGAGTTGGTTGGACTGTAAGTAAACACTATAGTGGTCTTTACTATTTATGAAATTATTTTTGTACCTGCATTTGTGTTTAGTTTGCATTGCATTTCGCAACATTATTTGTCATGCATACATGGCATCTGGATAGAGTTGACCATGCTATGGGTCGTAAGAGTGAGGTGCTCCACTCTAGACTCGATGTACTGCAGGCGTCTAAGGCGGGTAATGTCGACTCCAGGGTAGCATGCATTGGACTTCCATTACTGTTTTAGGTTCATTCTTAGGTCGACCAACCAGTTTGTGTACTTTAAATAGTAATGAAAGGGTTTCATGTTGTTTTATAAATTTCTTGTTATTTGAAAATGCAATTACATTTCATTTATTCGGACTAACATTTGCAAGATTACAGAGCAGTGTAGAAATTTACTTACATGACATCGTCGAGTTGTTTTTGATGATGTCAGATTCTTAGTGAAGACAATGAAGAATGGACTAGATTCGAAGACTTGATGAATGTTTTAAATTCTTAAAGCTTAATATTCCTGTTGTAATAATGGTATATATATTATTGTTTTGGGTTCCGGGGTGAGTGTAGGTCGTGAATTACGCTCGAATAGGTTATAAGAGTATCCTGAATTAGTTTTAAGTAAGTTACGAGATTTATGATCAAGTTTCTGGTTATTTGGAATTGTAAAGTTGTAACTAATGTATCGTAGACTCTAAGATAGTTTAGAAACTTAAATTTGATATATATTGTGAACTGCGGGGAGTTGTGAGTCCTTCTAGGCATCTTCCCATTATGCTGTCTATTAGGTGACTTTCCTGGCAGACTACTTTAAGGGGAGGTGCTGCCAGAAATTTTACAAAATAAGGATATTTGCTCCAATTGAGCAAATCATGAATTAAGTTTCATTGAGGATATAAATTTAGTTTTAGAGCATTATTGAGGATTGAATTAAAGATAATTTTGAGGTTAAGTTAATTAAATGGATTAGGTGCCTAATTAGAGGTAATTAGGCTAAGTCAGGGCTTAGTGAGACGGGTTTTGACAATATTCGTGGTGGGACCGACGCATTATGGATCAAAGATAATAAGGTATATTTCATTTTTGTGTATTGCGTGCTTATTGTGTGTATTATATGGTATTTTGTCGCGAAGTTGTTGGTGTTAAGGTATATCTTCAATTTGTCATACTAGGGTTGCAAGGGCGTTTCTGAAGGGCACGAGTGAAAAGTAATTATTAGTTGCTCGAAAATTAATTAATCAAGTGTTAATCCTCCCGTGAATATTTTTTATCGATTTAAGTGCAAATCAGGATCAGTGGCATTGTAAAATGTGAATGGAGTTAGTGCAAGAGCTTACCTTGAGCTTTATGTCGGTTGGCAGTAGTAAAGGTTAAGATTGGGTCCGAATTGGTGTAAGTTTGTTTTAATATGATAAGATAATTAATCTATAAGGGTTCAGTATGTCGTGGACAAAATTGAGATTTTTAAGGTTTTAGCGTAACCAAAACCAGTGTTATGAACGTTTGTTATGAACGTTTTATGGAGTTGGACTATTTTGTCGAAAAGTTGGTTGGATTTGGTGAAAATTTGAAACAAAGTCAAAACATGTATAAATAAGAGTTTCAATAATTAATAAATTAAAAGAACTTAAGCTGCTTGAAATGCAATTGAGGGTTTATACATAAATATCTATAAAAATCAAATCAAAATCAAAACATTTCGCTTTGATTTCAACAAAACGTTTGAAAACGTTCTTTCCCTAACCCTCTCAACTTTGTTTTTCACCCAACAAACTCTCGACGTCCAATATTTATTCGATTTTTTTTTGAAAAATTTTAGAGCTTCGTCAGATAGTAAGTTCGAGCTGAGTTTATGCGATGGAAATGAGGTATTCGACCCGCAATTTTGTAAATACAGAATTTAGCGCATATTCTTTAATTCAATTTCAATTCTTGCTATTTCTGGGTCTCTTACGGGGTTTTGATAAAAGTTGGTAGGGACTATTGTGAATTGATATATTGGATTGATTTGCACCAATTTGGAATAAATCCCACTAGTGTAGGTAAGAGTTTTGATAAATTTAACTAATGTGATTCAGTTGATAACTATTTTGGATATGATTTGTAGTTGATATTGATTTACATTAGGTTTTTGGATTAATCGATTATTGGTGTTGATCCAATTCGACTACATTAGCTGTGGAAATATTTTGATGTTGGTATCGAGTTGTTTTGTATTGTTTGTTGTCGAGCTTTTATGATATAGTTGTGAAAATATTGATTTGGAGAAGTTTTTAAGTTCAAAATAAACAAAGTTTGCATAGCTGACTGGCCATATTGGAAAACTCATAACTTCTCCGTCGGTGATTCGATTCGAGTGTTCTTGGAATCTATGAAGAGTAGGACATGAATAAGAAATGTTCTTTTTAAGTCATCATGACAAATATTGAGGTTTTCAGTTGGGTTTTGGGGTTCATTAAAATTCAAAACAATTTTTGAAGAACCCCAATAGTATCGAAAATAAGTTCCATTAAAAAAGATCAAAAAACGTAAACCATACATCAATTTGTGATTTCCTTCTCTGATTGTGGATTTCTAAGACTTTCAAGTGTGCCTTATCTATCAAAAATCCACACACGAACAATGACCACAATTTGGAGTGCTAGCCCCAAGAGGGATTGAAAACGTTTTTTCTTTCTCTCATAAAATCCAGAGTACACAAAATTTGCAAAAATGAATTTTTTTTTTCGTTTAAGGGTTTCAACGTCTATTTATATATGTATAAAAGCTCATTTAAAAAACCTATTCCTAATAAAACTATTTTATTTAGGCAATTTAAGCAAATTACAAATACGCCCATATTAATAAGTTATCATATAACAAATTGTAAGGACTTTTATATCAAGAATTTTATCATATAACAAATCGTAAGGACTTTTATATCAAGAATTTTATCATATAAAATTCACTACTCTGGACCAATTGAAATTGCGCAAAGCCATTCTTTGTATGCGACCCAATAGATTCATGTAATGTTGGCAGCGAACAAAAATCATTTTGGTACACAAGTTATAAGCAGTCTCTAGCAAAGCATTATGACTACTCAAGAAGCATGAATATCATAATTGATACAACCTGACAAATAACATATATCATATCATTTTTTTGTGCGATATCTTTTGATTAAACATAAGACATGAAATGTCACCCTTAATGTTCAATTGTACTAGTCTCGATCTTTAGGTAGAATGAAACCATCCATGTGACATTAATCATATCAATTCACTTGGACATGACCGTTTAACAGTCTAACATATAGAGGGATCCACATATATCTCTCTACATGAGAGGTACAAATTTCATCTTGATTACACACCTTCACATATTATTTATGTGGTAACAAATCACAATATTTATAATCGTCCAGTTAAAAACGTTTGATTGTGTCGAATTACTATGCTCCCAATATTGAAGTCTATGGTAATCTCAATTAGAAGGAATAAATAATATACCTTTCATGAGTAACACTTATGACTTAATCCATATGGTATTCTCATAGTGGGTCGGTCTAGTACCTTATTCTCTAACAAATACTCATTATCTCGATTCGTATCCCTTTATGCATGATCATCACATGACCATCTACCAAGATTTACACTAGTCTTAATTCATTATAGTTCCCAGCATAATGATCGACTAGGGACATTTAGGATATTTCAACAAATATCTATGAATCTTATTATAAGGTAAACATCCAATCACTTATAATAAAACAAAAAAAATTTTATTAACTAAAAATATAAGATAATTAATGTTTGTAGATTGACATAAGTCACATGCCCAACAGTTTTGAAGGTCAAAAAGTTATACAAGTTGGCTAGTTGAAAGCCAGTTGAAACAATTATATAAATTAATATTTTTGAAAATTGTCTCAAGTGTACTTTGGTCACAATTTTCATTGGGTTTCATAATTTGGTTTCACTTGAAGCTTGACCTATAATATAATTAGTTATGCAGGGAAGCTACTTGAACCATGTTCATGGTGATCCGACACTCCGAAAACACCAAAAATCAAGATCAAAGTTGGTTGGTTGTAAGTAAACAATAAAGTGGTCTTTAATATTTATAATATTTATCTTTGTACCTGCATTTATGTTAAGTCTGCATTGCATTTCGCATCATTCTTGGTCATGCATTCATGTCTTCCGGATGATGGCTTGGTAGTGCTACGGCTCACAAGCGGGACTCGAGGCTAGGTTTCCTTACAAGATAGACTTGAACACGAAAGACCTATGGTAAGCAAGTTTTCTAGCAAGCATACATTGATGGAAAGAGATGTGGTTTGAGTGTAGTTGGCTATTTCCTTAAGTTAGTAGTAGCCTTGCTTTGCATCTATTTCCCTAAGTTAGTAGTAGACATAGACATGGATGACTAAGCTGATGCGTCAGGCTCGGGAATGTACTCTGACATATTGCCTTTGCATTTCATGAACTCCTAGCACCATTTCCGTACTATATTTGGAAGTCGACGTCCGAGTATAGTTAGGAAATAGGAACATAGGGATTCATGTTGTCATTTATATTTATTGTTATTTGGAAATGCAATTACATGTTTCCATGTATTCAAATTAACATTTGTAGGAGTAAAGAGCAGTGTAAGAGTTCACTTGACATCTTCAAGTTGTTTTTGATGATGTCTGGTTCTTTGAGAGGAGAATGAAGAACATGAAAAGCTCGAAAATCTTTTGTGAATGTTTTATGTTTAAAAGTTTAATTTTCTTGTTGTAATCAATTTATATATATTATTTTGGGCTTTGGAGTAAGTGTAGGTCATGAAATACTTTTAAATAGATTATGAGAGTCTCCTAATTTTATTTTAATTTGATATAAACATATATATATTGTGAACCGCGAAGAGTTGTGAGTCCTTTTATGCCTCTCCCCAATTCTGCTATCTATTAGGTTAAAGTTTTTCGATAAGCCATTTTAAGTGCTGTCGAAATTTTTATAAAAATATAGAGGATAATCCATATGATTTTCTAATTTTCTCTAATTAATTAAAATAAATATTAAGATTCGTTGAGGATATAAATTTAGTTTTTGTGTTTTACTAAAGATTAAAATGGAAATTATTTTAGGGCATATAGTTAATTGTCTGGTTTAAGTTCATAATTAGAGTAATTAGGCTAAGTTAGGACTTAGTGAAATGGGAGCTAACAGAAGATGAAGGAAGTGAGTTGAAAGCATATTAATTCATTATCTTGGTGAACTTGTAAACTAAGATCTTCTTAATATAAGAGTACACGTTATTTAAATTGTGATAAGTGATTAATTATATGTATATATATCGTTGGTTTAGTCGTATATTAAGTATGAATATCCTTTAATGAGCTTTAAATCATGGTATTATTGTATTTTCAGCAACGAGAAGAAACATAGCACAAGGCACTGTGTGGGAAGGAAAAACACAGAGTTGGAGAGAAGAAAAACAAGAAAATAATCAACTCTGGGGGTCTGGTGTAGTGGAGCCGTTGGTGGGGCATAGGGGACAGAGTCAGAGGAGCAGGTGACAACACCGAGACACCAGGGAGCAAGGATATACACATGCAGTGGTAGCGCAGTGGCGGTGCAGTGGGCTATAAGGCAAGGTGCCGGGCAATAAGTGACAAAACCCGACAAAGAGGAAGTAGAAAGTTAAAGTTTTAATTCAAGTTGAATTGTAAAGTAGAGTTCCTAATTGTTATTAAGGAGTATAAATAAGTATTACGCATGGTATACTCACCGCATACTAACTATTAGCCACCATTAGAGTAATTTAGCATAGGTTTTCTATTGACTTTGAATATTAAGGAGTTTATGTGATGGAAACATTGAAAACTTTACATTTGCAACTCAAGTTTGGTTTAGTTGATTAATTCAAGGTAATATTTATGTTCATCTCTTATTTTCAATGATTTCCATTGTGATATGTGTGTTTCAATGAAGTATAGTAGTCTATTTATCTTAGGGATCACTAACTACTATGGTATGAATGATATGCTTTGAATAGGAATATAAAGTGATTATAAAAAGTGCAATGATTAGAATTTGTACTGATTATGAGGGTAATGCTTTAGACATCTTGATCACGTATTTAATGAACTTAGGCTTTAGAAGTTATCATGTCCATTGAAGCTTTAAATCCAGACATGAACTATAAAACCATCAAATACACAACATCGAGCGATAGTTGTTGATTAGGAAGACGCTAATAGTAAATTTAGTTTGTTATGAATCTAATGATTTGGGAATTAAAGCAATGTGGAGCTTACGTTATTGACACCGATAGGTGGAGTTCTAGTTTGCACATTAGAATCGTTTACGTCATGAAAGTGGGTTGAAATGGATTAGAAGGAAATCTATCTACTCTAATTAGGCATTACACAATATATTAAGATGTAAACATCAATACAAAACATAGTATTAAATTACCTATGTGAAGTTGTGAACTAAGATATCCTTAATAGAAGAGTTAAATTAAGTTTAAATTGATTTGTTAGATAGCTTAGTTAGATATAAAACAACTTAAAATTATTTCCTTAGCAATAATTCAAAGTTAAATAGGTAATTACCTAGTGCAAAAACATTTCCCTGAGGACAATGTCCGTAGTCAACGTAAGGTGATTAAACTATTACTACAAGCAAAATGTTATACTTGCGGCATGCACATCAAGTTTTTGCTACCGTTGCCAGGGATAAGTAGCCATTAGTATTACTTAGTTAGTTTGAATAGTTCTAAGTTTGACTTTCTACACTTGATATTTTTGTGTTTTCTTTTTAGGGATACTTATTGCATGCGTAGCAAGGGATTGAAGGATCTAGTGCTTACGACCTAAAGATTAATTGAACCAACAAAGGAAAGAAAAAGAAACGAGTCAAGATGATTGAGGAGCAAGCTAGAAACCAACAACAGGGCCAAGGAAATAACCAACCAGCAGGTGATCTAGTAGTGCAGGACAGAGCGCAAGGACAAAGATGCCTTCATGACTACTTTAAGCCAGAAGTTGAGGAGACTTACAATGGAGTAACGAGGCTTGCAGCCAATACCACCGAGTTTGAACTAAGAACATCTTTGATATACAAGGTGCAAAATAGCATGTTGGCTATCTAATGAAGATCCAGTTGCACATGTTGAGAAATTTCATGGGGAAGTGCGACACCGTGCACATCAACAGAGTTACCAGGATGCGACTTTCCCTATTCTAACTAGGTGGAAAAGCTAAATCAGGGTTTCAAGAGCTTAATGTAGGGAGTACGACTTTATGGGCAGAAATCAATGAAAAACTTCACGACTTCTTTCCCCTAGTGAAAGTCAACGAAAGGAAACTAGATATTAATCAGTTCATGCAAGAAGACACCGAGTCTCTTGCGGCTTGGGAATTATTCAAAAAGATGCAAAGGACATGTCCAGAACACGGATATATGAAATTGGACATAAAATAGATATCGTGGAGATGTTTGGGACACGGATGCGTAAAAAGAGCACAACTCCAAATTTTCTACTATGGGTTAAACCACAGCATGAGAACGCTAGTAGATGCTGCATCATGTGGCTCTATACTTACCAAGGGTGAGGATGATGCATTAGGTCTCTTTGATCTTATATCTCAAAATTCTACAGCTGGTACTCATTCCATAGTATGGAAAATAATAGGCATCTATGAGATTGTCTTGTAAGCTGCAATTATAGCACAACTATCGAATCTGAGCTGTCAGATGACAAAACTTCATATGGGACACCTAGGTCAACAAGTAGCACGACAACTTATTAATAACCAAGGCATTGTGGTTAAAAAACTGGACATATATGAAGGAATGAAGTGTGAGGACATCAACTTCATGAACAATCAAAGATATGAGAACAACTTCAAGCTGAGAGGAATGACTCCTCAATAGTTTTATCAAGGATACAACAACAACAACAACAACAACAACCCAAACATTTCTTATGGAAATCTGATAATGCACTGAAGTTACCTTAAGGGTTCGATTAACAAGTCTTACAAGGGAAGATGGGGCAGAGCGAAGAGATTAGTTCACCGAAGTCAATTAAGAAGTATTTGCAAGCCATGTACATGAGCAATAGGGAGTGCCATGAGAAGCATGTTAAAGAATTGGAAGGAGTGAAGCAAACAATGAAGAGGATGGATAATGTGTAATGACAATCCATCAAGAACATAAAGAGACAAATTGGTCAACTTGCTATGGCCTTGAACTCAAAGAAAGAACGATTGTTTTCTAGCAACACCGTCACCAATCCCAAGGAGAACATGAGTGCCATTTACATGATGAGCACTATGGCAAAAATGGAGGCAAGACAAACCAAGTGATATATAAACTAGAAATAGTCAACAATTTGGTTATGATAAAGCGTGAAGAGATGCATGAGCACAACACGGAGGTGAGAAAAGATGCGCTTGATGGTTTCAAGAAACAAAAAATCAATGCCTTGAAGAAAAAGAAAAGGAATCAACGATGGATTGCCAAGAAAAAAAGATGAGGGACCTTCTGAAGTAATGACATCAAGTTAGTTACAAAGTAACTGGAACCAAAGCTCAAGTTCATCCTCGACTTCAATCTATCAAAAGAAGAGATCTTGGAGAGATAAACATACCAATAAATATCAACGGGCACATGTTTAGAAACATTTTCTATCATACGGGAGCCTCAGTCAATGTCATGTCACTCATGAAAATTTTGCATGTTGACTTGAAGATCAATTTTCCCGATATAATGAATTTGCAAGTAGCAAATGCCAACTTTGATACCTACTATAGGAAGAGTTTTGAATATGCATGTAAAAGTGGGTAGATTCATATTCATCATGGATTTCGAGGTCATGAACAATAATATGGATGATGATGTGTCTATGATACTTCGGTGACAATTCTTAAAAATTGCCAAAGCAAATTTGTACACAAGGGAAAGGAAGATCACGATGAGTATTGATGATGGCGATGATGTTGAGAAGGTTGCCTTTGTCCATGGTGAAGAAATATATCCAAATAGGAATGAGATCATAATATTTGATTTGCGGATGGAGCTTCTCGATTTAGACTTGGACCAAACGAGTGAAAAGACATCAGGTTAATAACTTTAAATTAAGCGCTGCTGGGAGAGCCCTAGGTTTTAAATTTTAAGTTTTGAATTTTAGTTAATAGTTAGTTATTTAGTTAAATAAATACAATTATCAAGTCTTAGTTCTAGCTTTCAAAAATTTATATCGAATATGCAGGAAAAAACCATTCGCCAGGAGAAAATTCATCAGAATGGAAATGTCTCGCTAACTCATTACAAAGCGTAAAGTAGCGAAGGAGCTTAAAGTGGTAAAGATAAGGTGAAATTTATTAAATTTTATATTTTCATGAATTTTATCTGGTCACGACACCTTGTGTGAGATATACACAAAGTCAGAGGAGCACTAGAGGAGAATTAGCAAAAAATTATACCCGAGGACGTTGGCTATGAGGACGATGCCGTGGGAGTTAGCCACAACATCGAGGTGCCTACGATAAAGGGTTTTTAAGGCCATTTTTATTCATTCTTTACATTTGCACTAAAAGTACACCACAACCACCAAAGGGTACATCCCTCAAGAGCCAAAGTTTGATCATTTTGAAGTGAGATTAGTGAGTTCCCACTAATTGAGAGTGAAAGAGGCAAGTGCATTATGGATTTGCACAAGCTGGAAAGCTTGGGCTTAGAGTTTTGGATTTTGATTCCAAAGAAAGCTAGCTTTCTAGTTGTTGAGAAAAGTTAGAGTGTTTTTATTGAAAAAGACTTAGAAAAGTGTTGTTCACCAAAAATTAATCCGGTATTGAGGTACATTTGCAATTTTATCTAGTTATGCTTTGAATCTTGAAAATTTTGATGATATTGTATGAAATTGTGGATTTGAGGTTATAGGATAGGTTTTGCAAGATTGTATGAATGTGAGGATTAATATTACCCATGGAGACTTAGTTAATATCCTTGCATTATTTGGTCTATGCATGTTCCATTTATATGAATTTCGTTTTTTAGGTGAGTTGAAGATCGAGTAGCATTGCGTTGTTGATACTTGCTTGAATTTAAAGAAATGGAAACAACAAGGAAACAAGTTAGCAAAACTAGAGCAAATGATTTTGAGGCATCCACCTCTAGAAACTCAAATGAAGAAGATTCTAGACCTTTTTAATCCAATTTTTCATTTGTAGAGAGGCTAAGGTCTGATATTAGAAAATTCTTCATAAGGAGTTCATTTGTGAAAAATAAATTAATTTGTCGGTCAAGTATGATAAAATAGTGAATAATTTTATTAGGCACCAAAACCCGGGAGCAACTCAATCAAGATTATAGGGAGAATAAAGTTAGAGGAGTAAGTTGGATTGATTTTGAATTCTATGCCAATGCAATGTTCACGGCTAAGGTTCAGCCAAAGAAGGTGAGATGGGTTTATGTTCGCTTTAATAGATGTGAGAATACTTTCTATGGGTTGGAGGAATTAAACTTGTATGAATCTATACCGATTTTCCCGGCCACGTTATATAGGAGACCCTATAACCTATACCCTTTTAGAGCCATTGAAAATGCATTGGTTGCCCAGGACAATAAGGATGGGTTATGTGAGCTGAGAATGTGCCAAAGCTCATTAAGAAGGAGAGCCTTAGAAAAGTTTACAGTATGTGGCAACATTTTCTTGTTGCATCGCTATACTCCACTTCTCAGCAGGACGAGATCAAAAACCTAAAAGCGGCTTGTCTTTATGAGATTACACAGTATGGGAAGATGAACATTGGGGAGATCATACACACCAATCTGAGGGAGCGCATTATGTCGGAAAGGGGCAACAAGTTGTTGTTCCATATATTGATTACTCAGATGTGCTTAAAGGCCGAAGTAAGGTTGAGAGACAATGAATAGTTTGATATAGAGGCCTAACTTACCATGGATGAAGCTTTCATGCTCACGTTGAAATCACCACCTAGTTACCAAGACTCTAAGAAGGAGAGAGAGAGAGAGAGAGAGAGAGAGTCGTAGAGGTAGACTTAAGGCCGAAGTGTTAGCCAAGAGGCAATAGGATCAAGCAAACAGAAGCAGCAGCAACAACATAATTAGCATAAGAACTCGAATATGAGGAAAGTGAAAAAGATGAGGAGCAACAACAACAAGGATTTGCTGAGGGCTACAAGTTTGTAGACCCAGAGAAATGAGAGCAAGACTTGGACGGTCCTTAGGTCTTTGAACAACCTCATCCACCATAGGCACCTGTACCACCACTAAAGGATTTGACTCCACGACAACAGAGGTTGTGGATAAAAAAGATGAGAAGACAATACCTGAAAGATAGGGCGCAATGCCAGTTAGCCATTCTCAGGTATGAGTGGGATATGGAAAGGAGAGAGCAATACCGATGCGATGGGCGGCGCAATTTCAAGTTGTTTATTAATCATCATAAGTATATATCAAGATATGAGAGGAGAAGACGGTTGAGACCTGTTGGGTTTTGGGGTTGACAAAAACCCCAACAGGATCCGAATCTAATTCCATTAAAAACGTTTAAACCATGAAAAACTTAATCATACCTCAATCGCAATATACCTTTCGAAGGTTAATCGATCTCTAAGGCGCGCCAACCAACGACGAACGCCTCTATCGGCGATCCACACGAACGGTGGCGAGATTTGAAGTGCTAGCTTCGAGAGAATACCAAACCTTTTTGTTTCTCTCCAAAACGATCCAGAGCATACCAAAAACCCTAAGTCGTTTCTAAAACGAAAATAGAGTTTCAGCCTTTTTTCTTTCGTATCAGTGTTCTAACTTAAAGCGTCTATTTATACAACCCTTGTATATAGACGGTTAAGTAAATTACACATATACCCTTACTTAAAGAAGTATAAGTGTAATACACCACAAGGACGTTTACGTCATGAATTTTATCACATAAAATTCATTTTTACGAATCATCTTAAAATCTCGCAAAACCATTCTTAGTGTGCAACCCAATAGGCTCATACAACGTTGGCGGTGTACCAAAACACATTTTGGTATACAAGTCATAAGCGCTCTAGCAAGACATTATGACTACCCAAGTTGTACGAATATCAAATCGATATAACCTAATCAATACGTATATAACATCCTTTTGTCACACGATATCCTTTTGATCAAACATAAGGCATGGAATTGTCATCCAACATGTTCAATCGTACTAGTCTCGATCACTAGGTAGGCTCGAAAACATCCAAGTGACATTGATCAATATCAATTCACTTAGACTAGGCCTTTTAACAGTCTAACACATCGAGGGATCCACTAGATATCTCTCTTTATATGAGAGGGACAAATTCTATCTCGATTACACAACTTCATCACATTGCTCAAACAAGGTAACCAATCACAACCTTTATAATCGTCCTGGTTAAAGACAACGTTTGATTGTGTCAAATTCTTGTGTTCCTAATGTTGAAGTCTCGGCAATCTCAAGTCAGAGGACTGAAAAATATACCTATCATGAGAAACAACTATGACTTAATCCATGTGATGTTCTCATAGCGGGTCGGTCCAGTACTTGTTCCCTAACAAGTACTCGTGATCTTGATTCGTATCCCTATACGTATAATCATCATATGATCATCAATCAAGACTCACACTAGTCTTAATTCATTATAGTTCCCAGTATAATGATCGACTAGGGACATTTAGGATATTTATGTAAATACCCATGGATCTTATTATAATGTAAACATGCAAATTAATTATAATAAACAAAATGAAATCCTCTATTTTATTAACTAAAAGTATTCATAAAGACAGGTTAATGGATTGACCTAGGGCACATGCCCCATCATCTCCCACTTGCACTAGGGCCAATCATACATTCATCTAATGCCTAATGATCTAACATGACCATCATGTTTTGCTTGTGGAAGAGCTTTTGTCAATGGATCCGCAACGTTGTCTTGATAGGTACTCTGCAAATCTTTACGTCTCCCTCTCAATAATTTCTCGATGAGATGAAAACGCTGAGTATATGTTTGGATCTGTGGTGTGATCTAGGTTCCTTGGCTGTGCTATTGCCCCGTTATTGTCACAATACAAACAAACAGGGTTAGCAATACTTGGAACCACACCTAGTTCGAAATGAACTTTTTGATCCAAATCGCCTCCTTTCTTTGCATCGGACGCAATATACTCGGCTGTTGTAGAATCTCGCCACGATCTCTTGCTTCGAACTTTTCCACTTCTTTCGCACCCCCATTCAAAGTAAACACATATCCAGATCGCGATCTAAAATCATCTATATCAGTTTGAAAACTTGCATCTGTGTAACCATTTACAACTAGATCATTTTCAAAACCTCCATAGACCAAGAACACTTCCTTAGTCCTTCTTAAGTACTTAAGGATGCTCTTTACTGCTATCCGATGACTCTCACCAGGATCTGACTGATATCTGCTTGTAGTGCTCAAAACATATGATACATCAGGTCGAGTGCATAGCATGGCATACATGATAGATCCAATAGCTGATGCATATGGAATCTTATTCATACGGTCTCGCTCATCATTTATCCTAAAACATTGATTCTTCTTGAGACTTATGCCATGAGACATTGGCAACAATCCTATTTTAGAGTCTTGCAAAAATGAACATATTCGCACCTTGTCTATGTAAGCACTCGACTTAGGCCGATTAGCCTCTTAGATCTATCCCTATAGATCCTTATCCCTAGGATATAGGTTTGCATCTCCTAAGTCTTTCATTGAGAAACACTTCCCTAACCAAGACTTGACATTCTCGCAATGTTGGGATGTCATTTCCAATGAGTAATATATCATCGACATACGATACCCGAGAAAAACAACTACACTCCCACTGACCTTCTTGTATACACAAGGCTCATCTTCGTTCTTAATAAAACCAAAATCCTTGATTGCTTCATCAAAACAAAGATTCCAACTCCGAAAGCTTGCTTTAATCCATAAATGGATCTTTGAAGCTTGCATACCTTCCTAGAATTCTCGGGATGTACAAAACCTTCAGGTTGTGTCAAATACACGTCCTCAAGACTTTCCATTAAGAAATGTTGTTTTTACATCCATTTGCCATATTTCATAGTCATAATATGCAAAGCAATGGCAATTAAAATTCTTATGGATTTAAGCATGGCTATGGCGAAAAAGTTTCATCATAATCAACACCTTGAGTCTGCTGAAACCTTTTGCTACAAGTCTTGCTTTAAAAGTATGCACTTTGCCATCCATGTCAGTTTTCTTCTTGAAAACCCATTTACATCCAATGGTCTTACCACCTTCGGGTAAATCAACCAAGTTCCAAACTTGGTTATCATACATGGATTGCATCTCAGAATTCATGGCACTTAGCCATTTATCTGAGTCTGGTCCAGACATAGCCTCCTGATAAGTGGTGGGCTCATTTTGATCCATAAGCAACACATCATGACTATCGGTAATGAGAAATCCGAATCTCTCTCGGCTCATGTCTTACCCTACCCGTTTTACGTGGGCCTTGTGTCACTTGTGGAGGTTCAACCCAGGTTCGAACGTTGTTGAACTTCCGATGTAAGCGGTTCAAGTGTTTACCTGTGATTCTTGAACTTCTTCAAGATTTATTTCTCCCCACTAGTGTCTTTTGAAATAAACTATTTTTCCATAAAGGCACCATACCGAGCAAACAAACACTTTGTTCTCGGCGGATTATAAAAGTAATATCCTTTTGTTTCCTTAGGATACCCCACAAATAAACATTTGTCAGATTTAGGTGCTAGTTTTTCTGAGACTTGTCGCTTTACGTAAGCCTCACAACCCCAAATCTTAAGAAAAGACAAACTAGGTCTCTTCCCGTACCATATCTCATATGGTGTTTTATCAACCGCTTTAGAAGGAACTCGATTTAGAGTGAAAGCTGCAGTTTGTAATGCATAACCCCAAAAGGATAATGGAAGATCTGCATGACTCATCATAGATCGAACCATATCTAATAAGGTTCGATTTCTCCTTTCAGAAACTCCATTCCATTGTGGAGTTGCTGGTGGAGTCAATTGAGAGACAATCCCACAATTTCTAAGATGATCATCAAGTTCTTGGCTTAAATACTCACCACCTCGATCTGATCGAAGTGTTTTGATAGTTTTACCAAGTTGATTCTGCACTTCATTTTGAAACGTTCGAAACATCTCAAATGATTCAGCTTTATGTTTCATAAGATATACATAACCATATCTGCTGAAATCATCAGTAAATGTAATGAAATCTTGATAACCTCCTCTAGCCATTGTGTTTATAGGACCGCATACATCGGTATGTATTAGACCCAATAAATCACTTGCCCTTTCATTGTGTCCAGTAAAGGGACTTTTAGTCATCTTGCCCAGTAAACAAGATACGCACGTTTCATATGTTTCTAAATCAAATGAATCTAGAAGCCCATCTTTATGGAGATTCGTTATGCGTTTCTCGTTTATGTGCCCGAGACGATAATGCCGAGATAGGTTTGATTACGAAATGACAATTTTCTTCCTTTTCTTTTGGGTGTTTTGAAGCGAGGACATGCCGGTCTTGACTTGTTCCATAGGCTTTGCGACAGTGCAAGAACGTACCTTGGCAACTCTAGCCTTGCCTTTGCCTTTCTTCTTCATTCCCTTTCCCTTTTAGACCATTAACATATTACTAGAGGGTTTCTTGATATTTTGTTCAGCGAGTTTTGAGCATCAAATGCAACTCAAAATTGATTTCTCCATATTATTCATATTGTAGTTCATCACAAATTGTGAGTAACTTTCTCGGTAATGAATTCGGGATCAAATCCGTAGCCAACTATTGGCTTATGGGAAATCCGAGTCTATCAAGTTGGTCAACATAGCCCTTCATCTTCAGAACATGAGGACTAACGACGCACCTCGGTCATCTTGCAAGAATGTAGGTTCTTGCCTAGCTTCTTGTTGGAACATTTCCTTCAAGCGTTATAGCCATGTCGTAGGCTTCCATTAGTTCCATGTCCTTACAAGTTCGGGAACCATAGTTGCCGAATAATACATGCAACATCGGTAGAATCGTTGACATGCTTATTATGCGCATCCTTCACGACTTTCGTAGCATTGGGTGGTGGGTCTCTCGGGATTGGAGCATCCAGGGACATACAACTTGCGTTCATGCTTAAGAACAATTCTCAAGTTTCGAACCGATCGAAAGTTAGTCCCAGATAGCTTATCCTTCTCAAGGATGGATCGCGATGACGAGGGGATTATTGTTACTTGAAGAGACCATTGATCTACAATAAAGATTATGCAAAGTTTATTTTAGTATAGAGGAATAGACTCCCACTAAATTAACAACCCTCCTAAAACGTCTTGTTTATTTAGGGGACTAAAATCCATATTTCACCTAATTCTATGACAGTATGGCATGAAACACGAACTAGATTATTTAGGTAGGTAACAATTACCAATTACATCTTATGTAATTTTTAGATCCTTTTATGAGATATGGGACATCTTATGTCTTAGCATGTTTTTATCTCATCATTTGCCTAAAGCTCAAAACTATTTTGATGGCTTTATTAAGTCGGACAATTTTAAACATTTAGGTAACTCTTACCCAACTTGTCTCACCAAGATAATACAATACACCCGGCTATGGTAAAGCTGAAATATATTAGTATGATCGAGGCCTTGACAAGTGTTTAAAATGGATGGCACGAGACTTAAAATTTAATAGAGGGATTTTATTCAGTTTTAGTGATTTTATGTAAACAATGAAATATCATATATTTTATTGATTTGTTCAATCACTAAACAATTTGGAAATTTTTTTTTTTTTTTTAGAAGACGAATCTCAATTAAAAATTAAAATTAAAATTATAGAAAATCATAATTTTCGCTGATTTTATTATCATAAATTAACCCCTTAATTTATCCGAAATTAAGTCAATTAAAACATTTTAATTAACCCAGGCCCACATCTAACTAATCATCTTATCCTAATCCAATTAGGATTTAAGATATTTGATTCCTAGTATATCACCAATAACAAGATTCTTGATATTTATCTCATATTCTAATTTGTTATCTATCTTTATCAAATAGAAACTTCATAACAAAATAGATATAACAAGATAAATAATTAATTTCGAAAATTAATTATTTATTTTGGATTTAAGATATTTGAATCCTAGTATATCACCAATAACAAGATTCTTGATATTTATCTCTTATTCTAATTTGTTATCTATCTTTATCAAATAGAAACTTCATAACAAAATAGATATAACAAGATAAATAAATAATTTCGAAAATTAATTATTTATTTTGGATTTAAGATATTTGAATCCTAGTATATCACCAATAACAAGATTCTTGATATTTATCTCATATTCTAATTTGTTATCTATCTTTATCAAATAGAAACTTCATAACAAAATAGATATAACAAGATAAATAAATAATTTCGAAAATTAATTATTTATAAATAAATAATTTCGAAAATTAATTATTTGCAATTTAGGTCCTCATCCAAATAATCACAAACATGTAATTGAATCATGAACTACTATCCCAAACGAACCTAATGGTGTCATGGATCACGAAACACGAAACTCAATTCATTAAAATTATTTGAATTAACCTAACATGATTACTAGCATGTACTGAAACTGATTTTTAATTAAATCACGAATATGCGTATCATATACGCAAAACATGATAATAAATCTCAAAGACAACTTATGTATATCACATATACATCAACTATTAACATGCTTTCAATCATATATCATGTATATATCAGAAGAAAACATGCAATGAATTTAATGGAATCAAACTCGAAGGCTCTGATACCACTGTTGGGTTTTAGGGTTCATACGCAGCGGAGATTACAAAACAGTTTTGACAAAAACCCCAACAGGATCCGAATCTAATTCCATTAAAAACGTTTAAACCATGAAAAACTTAATCATACCTCAATCGCAATATACCTTTCTGAAGGTTAATCGATCTCTAAGCGCGCAACGACAACGAACGCCCTCTATCGGCGATCCACACACGAACGGTGGCCGAGATTTGAAGTGCTAGCTTCGAGAGAATACCAAACCTTTTTGTTTCTCTCCAAAACGATCGAGCATACCAAAAACCCTAAGTCGTTTCTAAAACGAAAATAGAGTTTCAACCTTTTTTCTTTCGTATCGTGTTCTAACTTAAAGCGTCTATTTATATAACCCTTGTATATAGACGGTTAAGTAAATTACACATATACCCTTACTTAAAGAAGTATAAGTGTAATACACCACAAGGACGTTTACATCATGAATTTTATCACATAAAATTCATTTTTACGAATCATCTTAAAATCTCGCAAAACCATTCTTAGTGTGCGACCCAATAGGCTCATACAACGTTGGCGGTGTACCAAAACACATTTTGGTATACAAGTCATAAAGCGATCTCTAGCAAGACATTATGACTACCCAAGTTGTACGAATATCAAATCGATATAACCTAATCAATAGTGTATATAACATCCTTTTGTCACACGATATCCTTTTGATCAAACATAAGGCATGGAATTGTCATCCAACATGTTCAATCGTACTAGTCTCGATCTCTAGGTAGGCAGAAAACATCCAAGTGACATTGATCAATATCAATTCACTTAGACTAGGCCTTTTAACGATCTAACACATCGAGGGATCCACTAGATATCTCTATTTATATGAGAGGGATAAATTCTATCTCGATTACACAACTTCATCACATTGCTCAAACAAGGTAACCAATCACAACCTTTATAATCGTCCTAGGTTAAAGACAACGTTTGATTGTGTCAAATTACTGTGTTCCTAATGTTGAAGTCTCTACGCAATCTCAAGTCGAGAGGACTCAAAAATATACCTATCATGAGAAACAACTATGACTTAATCCATGTGATGTTCTCATAGCGAATCGGTCCAGTACTTTGTTCCCTAACAAGTACTCGTGATCTTGATTCGTATCCCTATACTAATCATCATATGATCATCAATCAAGACTCACACTAGTCTTAATTCATTATAGTTCCCAGATATAATGATCGATTAGGGACATTTTGGATATTTATGTAAATACCCATGGATCTTATTATAATGTAAACATGCAAATTAATTATAATAAACGACAAATGAAATCCTCTATTTTATTAACTAAAAGTATTCATAAAGACAGTTAATGGATTGACCTAGGGCACATGCCCCATCAAAGACCTATTGATAGGTCAATAGGCTTTTTAGCACACCATCCCAAGCTGGAGCTTATGATCCAAATGACAATGATGACGTGCAGTCTTAAAGTCAGTTTAAAATGAATCTTTTAGACCTACAGAGTTGCGAATGACTTTGATACCATTTAATTTTAACATTTGGGATATTTTGATAATTATTTACTTTTTAAAATTCTATGTTTAGTTTAGTTTACTATAACTTATCTTATTATATATGTATGTGTGTTTAGTGTTTTAATGTTATAGGCTTACTTTTAAGCCTTGACGACAATGTTTGGTTTAAGTTTGGGGGTATCGACACTATACTACACTATAGGAAGTGGTAAGATAGGTTGAACACTATAGGTATGATCGTTTTAATTTTAATTTTGAAGCAGTTAAGCAGGAAAGGATGATAGTGTATAAATTTTTTTGTTTTATCTATTATTTGAATGTTTAAATAGTATAGATTTGGTTATATCATAATATATAATGAATAAGTAGTTTATTAGCATGTTCAGGCCTTTAATTATGATTAATTAGGTTATAAGTATCTTCTTGATTTGAAACTCAAGAGAATGTTTTAAATTTTGAAAAAGAAACAATGAAATCTAGCAAATAATGGTGTGATTTCGTGATTAGGAACCTAGAGTTAGGGAAGTCCTTGATCTTGAAATAAAAGTAAGAAATTATAATACTTCTTATGGAAAAAATTAGATCTCTAAGGATTTTTATAATAAGTGAAAATGTTACTTTATAGTACAACACAAATAAATACTTAGTGCAAGAGGGGAAGAAATACACATTGTATATTAGAAGTTGGAGTAACTTACTTGATTTAGTGAAAGTGAGAAGTGCTAACAAGAGTTTTTAAAAAATAAAGAAAAAATGAGAGATTCTCACAAGTTCTACAGGAAAAGGAGCGGAGAACTTGATGGTTTGGAAAAGTTAAGAAGAATAAAATCCATATGAAAAAGAGCAGGGACTGTAAACAAAAATGAAAAGAAGAACAAGAAATGAGAAAAGAAAAATAGAGAAAAGAAGACGTAAGTAAACAAAAACTCTTCAAATAAAAGATTTAGCTCGAGTATGAGTACCATTCCAACTATGTTAAGTCCTATAGAATCTTGAAGTGCTAAAGTCTACTAAATATGAGTTTAATCTATGCTTATTCATGAATTCTTGAGCATATTAAAAAATCATGAGTTGTAGACTTGCTACTTGATTGTTGAGATAAAACAAACTTGTGTGTAGTGATGGTTTCTAGTTGTTATCTACTTTGTTGTTTTGAAAGTGAAGTTATATGTGTTGTTAAAGCTACATGTCTTAAGAATATAAGTTTTTGCAAAGAAACTTTTTTGAGTGGATTGTTAACTTGAAAATTCAATGAAAAATGTAAATTGAATAAGAACTAGTTTTTGGGAGACTTACTAGAATATACATTTGCTCAAGATTCGCAAAATCTTATATTTGGGGGTATTTAATAAGTGACTAAATATATGTATATATAGGGTTCGTTTAGTCGTATATTTAGTATAAATATCCTTAAACGAACTCTAAATCATGATATCATTGCATTTTTAGGGAATTAAGGTGTAAAGGAAGGAATTAAGGAAAAACGAGAAGAACCGAGCAAAAACCCATAAAAACATACTTGGTGCGTTGCTATAGGTGTTGACATTGTGGCCATACAAGGCATAGATAGGAAGGAAAAGCACAGCGTGGGAGAGAAGAAAAAGTGAAGAAAATCAACTCTGAAGGTTTGGTATAGTGGTGGCGCTGTGGAGCATAAGGGACAGCACCAGAGGAGCAGGTGACAACGTTGAGACACCAGGGAGCAAGGAAATACACTTGTAGTGGCAACGCAATTTCGGTGCAGTGGGCTATAAGGCACGACACCTAGCATTATGTGACAGCCCTAGACACACAAGAAATAGAAAGTTAGAGTTATAATTTGTGTTAAATTGTAAAGTAAGGTTTGTAATTGTTATTAGGGAGCATAAATAGGTATTAAGACGTGGTAAGCTCACCACATACCAACTATTAGCCACCATTAGAGTAATTTAGCATTTATTTTACAGTGAGTTTGAGTGATAAGGAGTTTGTGAAGGAAACATTAAAAACTTCATGTTTGCAATTTAATTTTGGTTTCGTTGATTTATTAAAGGTAATATTTATATTCATATTTTATTTGCAATGATTTCCAATATGAATTGTGATATGTGTGTTTCAATAAAGTGTGAGTCATCTATTTATCTTAGGGATCAATAAATCTTATGGTATGAATGATACGCTTAGAATAGGAATAAAAAATGATTATAAAAAGTGCAATGGTTAGAATTTGAATTGATTATGAGTGTAATGCTTTAGACATCTTGATCATGTGTTTAATGAACTTAGACTTTAGAAGTTATCATGGCCACTGAAGCTTTTAATTCGGATATGAATGGTACAACCATAAAATACAAAACATCGAGCGATAGTTGTTTATTTAGGGAGGCGCAAATAGTAAAATTAGTTGGTTATGAATCTAACGATTTGATACGTAAAGAAATTTGGTGCTTATGTTATTCACACTGATAGGTGGAGTTCTAATTTGCACATTAGAATATTTTTCGGCATGACAGTGGGTTGAAGTGGATTTGAAGAAAATCTTTCTATTCTAATTAGTCATCGTACACAACATATTGAGATGTAAATATGACATAGCATAATATTAAATTACCTAGGTGAAGTTGTGAACTAAGATATCCTTAATTTAAGAGTTAAAGTAAGTTTAAATTGATTTGTTAGATAGATTAGTTAGGTATAAAACAACTTAAAAATGATTTCTTTAGCAATAGTTTAAAGTTAAATTGGTAATTAACTAGTGCAAAAACCTTTTCCCTGAGGACGATATTCGTAGTCAACGCAAGTTGATTACACTATTACTGCGTGCGCGCTGTTATACTTATGGCATGCAAATCACATTGTTTTGTTAGAATAGAATAGTTTAGTTTAAAAACCAATTAAAAAGGGATTTTCTTAGCAAAAGAGTAAATCTAACTACGTATAATGAGTGCAATAAACTTTTCCCTTAGGACGATATTCGTAATCAATATAAATTGATAATATTATTACTATAATCGAGCCGTTATACTTGCTGCCACGATTAATTTTTGGGCACCGTTGTCGGGGATATGTAGCCAATCTAGTTTAGTTAGTTTACAAAATTGTTACATTTTATTTTAAGTAATTGACTTTCAAGATTATAAAAAAAAGTTTAAGTTCCAAGTTTGACAATCTGCACTTGATTTTTTTTGTTTTCTTTTCAGGGAGAATTATTGCATGCTTAGTAAAGGAGAGGAGGACTTAGTGCCTCACCACCGTGAGATTGACAGAACCAATAAAGGAAACAAGATAGCGCAGGATCGAGCATGAAACCAACAACAGGGATGGGGAAATAACTAACCTGAAGGTGATCTGGTAATGCATGATAGAGTGTGAGGACAAAAATTTCTTCGTGACTACTTAAAGCCAGAAGTTCAAGAGACTTAAAACGGAGTGATGTGGCTTCCAGCCAACACCACCGAGTTTGAACTGAGACCATCTCTAATCAACAAGGTGCATAATAGCTTGTTCAACAGGCTAGTGAATGAATATCCAGTTGCACATGTAGAGAATTTCTTTAAGAAATGCAACACCGTGCATTACAGAAGTTGCAAAGAAGGAAATCAGGAAGAGACTTGTCCCATTCTCATTAGGTGGAAAGACAAATCCTGGTTTCAAGGACTGAACGCAGGGGGTATGATTTCATGGGTGGAAATCAATGAAAGATTTCTAGACATGTTTTTTCGCCAGTGAAGGTCAGTGAAAGGAAATCGCAAATCAATCAATTCAAGCAGGAGGATGCCAAGTCTCTCAGTGAGGCTTGGGAAAGATTCAAGGATTTGATGAGGAGATGTCTAGGACATGAATACATGAAATGGGCAAAACTACATATTTTCTATTATGGGATGAATCTTAGCACTAGAACGCTAGTAGATATTGCAGTACGTGGTTCATTACTAACCAAAGATGAGGATGGAGCATTAGATCTCATATATCTTATGTCTCAGAACTCTACAGTCGGTACTCGTTCCACATTAAGGAAACCAACATGCATATACGAGATTGATGTGCAAGCTGCGATTATGGCACAACTATCCCAACCTTAGCAGTCAAATGGCGAAACATGAAATGGGACAAAAAAGTCCACAAGTGCAAGCAATACAACAACCCATTAATCACAAAGTCATAGTGGTTTATCAAATGGACATGCAGCTAAGAATGAAGCTTGAGAAGATCAACTTCATGAACAACAAGAGCTATGGTAACAACGTAAGGCTAAGAGGAATGGCTCATGAAAGGTTTTATGAAGGATACAACATCCCCAACTTCTTATATGGAAGTCTTGATAACGCATTGAAGTTACCTCCAAGCTTCGATCAAGGAGCCTAATAAGAGAAGCTAGGGCATAGCAAAGAGATAACTTCATTGAATTTAATTGAGAAGTTCTTGCACACCATCGATATGAGCAATAGATAACGCCATGAGAAGTATAAAAAAGAGATGAAAAATGTGAAGCAAGCAATGAAGAGGATAGATGATGAAAGATCATTATACATTAAGAACCTAGAGAGACAAATTTGTCAGTTAGCTATTGCTTTGAATTGAAGGTAGGAAGGGTAGTTTCCAAGTAACACTATCACAAATCCCAAGGAGAATGTTAGTGCTATTCACATGATGAGCACTACGACTACGAATGAGCTAATATAATAGCAAGTGATGTACATGCAAGAAAGAGTCAACACTTAGGTTATGAGAAATCATGAAGTGATGCATGAGAACATAACTGAAGCGAGGCAAGATGAACTCGAAGGACTCTAGTAACAACGGATCAATGCCTTGAAGTATAACAAGAAGGGTAAGAAATAATGGAGAGTTAAACAACAAGATGAAAAACCTTTTGAAGAAGCACCAAAAGGAAATGGTATCAAGGTTGTTCCAAAGAAGCCGGAACCAAAATTCAAGTTTACACCGAGACTTCAACCAAATAAAAAAGGAGAACCTAGAGATATATGCATACCATTAAACATTGATGGGCATTAGTTAAGAAACATTTTGCGTGATACGGGAGCCTCTGTCAATATGATGCCCATGAAGTACATGTTAAAAGTTGATTTGAAGATCAATTGTCCTGATACAATAGAGTTGCAAGTAGTTGATGATAACTTGGTACCAACAATCGGGAAAGTCTTGAATGTGCATGTGAAAGTGGGTGAATTAACATTTACCACGAATTTTGAGATTATGAATCATGATATGGATGACGATGTCTCTGTGATACTTGGGCGGCCATTCTTGAACACTGCCAATACGGTTTTGGACATAGGAAGAAAATGATCACAATGAATGTCGAGGAGGATGATGATGCCGAGAGGATTGTCTATGTTCAATGGCAAGAAGTACATCCAAATGGGAGAGATATCATTATCTCCGACCTCCAAATAGAATATATCGATTTAGACTCGAACTAAACGAGCGAGTGGGCGTTAGATTAATGATGTTAAACAAAGCGCTACTTGGAGGCAGCCTAAGGGTTTTTAGTAATAAGTTTTTGAATTTCAATCAGTTAGTTATTTATTTAGCTTAGTTAGAACAATCCAAATGTTTTAATTTTCTAACTTTAAAAATTTTGTGCCAAATGTGCATGAAAGACCATTTACCGGGTGAGATTTCATCGAAATGGAAAAGTCTCAACATATGCGGAAAACTCATAAAGAATCAAGGAGTTATAGGGATATTCTTATATGTTTGTGTTTAATGTTTTTATGTTTCAGGCTTATTTTTAAACCTTGAGGACAAGGTTTGGTTTAAGTTTAGGTGCATCAGCACTAAATTATGGGAAGTGGTAAGAAATGATGAAATAAGAATAAACACAGCGGGTATGATCATAAAATTTTATTTTTAAAGCAGTTAAAGAGGAAAGCATGGTAATGTATTTTTTTCATTTACTTATTATTTGAATGTGTTTAAGTAGTATAAATTAGGTTACATATAGTAATATGCAATATATAAGTAATTCATTTGCAAAAGTCATGCCTTTAATTGAGGATGAGTAAGAATACAAGTGTCTTGTTGATACCAAACTCAAAAGAGTGTTTTTAAAATCCTTGAAGAAAATATGAAATGTAGCAAACGATAGTATGATTTCATGTTTAGAATCCTAGATCGAGGGAAGACCATGAACTGGAAACAAAAGCAAGGATATTACTAGAACACTTCTTGTGGATAAAGTTAGATGTCTAAGGAATTCTGTAATAAGTGTAAATCTTACTTAATAATAAAAAGTAAATACAAACTTAGTGCAAAGAGGGGAAGAAATAGGTATGTTAAATGAAAAGTTGGAGTTAAATTGCTTGCTTAAGTGAAAGTAAGAAGTACTAACAATAATTTTAGAATAGAAAAAGTAGAGTGTCCCACAATTTTTACAGGAAATGGAGCAGAGAACTTAATAGTTGGAAAAAATGAGGAAAAACTAGTCCATAAGAAAAGGAAAAAGGAGAAGAAGAAAATAAATGATAGAAAAATAATGAAAAGAAGGTGAAATTCAAAATAAAACTCTTCGAACATGGTTTGGATGATTGATTGTGTAATTGCAAATGGATTTTCTTTTATTTGAATCTATTGTTTGTTTGATTGTTTTGCATCCAAAATTGTGTGAAACGTTGAACACCAAGTAGCAAGCAAATAACCCAATTGATTCACTCTCTTTTGGTCTATCTTGCATAACAAGACGGTTTACACTAAGTCGAGTGTGCTTTGTGAATTAGTTATCTAGCGCTAGTGGTTTCACAGATCTTAATGTGGCTAATGTGTCTAACTCAATTGTTGCTTTACCTAGGGTTGTACATTTCTTAGAGAGTTTCTTACTAAAAATAGGAAACCGAGGAGTATTAGGTACTCTTTGAAACTTTATAGCTAATCTATTGGAACTTAAGCAAATGATTTTTTTGTAGAATCAACAACCCATTTCTTGATATTGAGTTAAACTTGACTTTCCCAACCTATGAATTTATATAACTTGTCTTATGTTACTTTCTTGCAAATTAGATTAGCTATTTCATTATTCTATTGTCGTTGTAGTTAGTTAATTGTTAGTTATTTCGTTAGTTTAATTAGTTAAACAGTTAGTTAGTAAATTCTTTCTTCTTAAATCCCGTATTTGATCAAAGTTTATATTACAAATTCATGTAGATTGACACTCGTGCTTACCACTACTACAAACCAATTGTGTAAGCACTTGGTCGCAATTTGAGTTTAAATTTATTATTAACGCGTTCGATCCACATAAATTTTTGGCACTGTTAACAAGGATTGGTTCTAATCTATTCTTTGGTTTTCTTTCACTTTATCTATTTAGTCTCTTGTTTCTAACATGTTTGCAGATAACTCTACAATGGCCTCCTACCCTTACAATTATGGTTAATCCGAAACTCATACTATCAAAGTATGAATGGGGTAAGTATGTCAAATTATTGGCATGAATTTTCTAATTGGCCTTCTTAGGTGCAATAGGTCGAGGTTTGTGCTTCGCGATGATTGTCATCATCTTACCGATGCTTTTCCTTACCATTCTCACAATTGGAGTAATGCATTGCCACAACCCGAATTATATGACTCTATGTGAAATCGTCCAATTCCTCAACAATAAGAAATATATCTAATATATATGATGGCGTGTGATGACCCCTTCATTAAACTAGGGCACCACTTGGCCTAAACTCGTCATTAAGCTCTAATCTCGACCTCTTAGGACTTAACAATGTATCAGTCAGCTTTTTCAATCTTATCTCCCCTTTAGTTATTTTTACAATAAGAAATAAACCTTTGTTATGTTATTTAGCATTTCAAAATTAATTAAAATTTTATAACTTAACTATATTCATTATTCAATAGAAGTCCTAATAAATTAGCCGGAGCCATTAATATAAATCTTAAGTTTTTGTAGATATCAGGTAACAACGATCACATGTACATAGAGGATAAAACGATGATAACAGTATAATAAACATATGTGTGGTCCGGGAACTATCGCTCAACCTAAAATATACGACCGATAAGTAAATAAAAACATGGATCATTCATACAAAAATATCATAAAACCTACAAAATCTGAAGTAGTTGCACTCCAGTGGGTCAGAGGTAGTCACCAATCTTCTCCTTGCACGACCTGCCACTCGATAGATCTGCACCCACCATCATAAAAAGGATGGTGAGCATAGGAATATAGAAAGTAACACTGAGAGACATTTATCCACATTTCCAAAAGTTCAACAAGTATTTGAAAGCATAACAATAACAAGTATGCTGAAAAAGAAATCATGTTTTCATAAACTTCAGTTAAACAAAATGAAACTGACACTCGCCGAAACAATAATGATCTAGGGCCTGTTGACTATGAACTACATCACATTAACCTTGTTCCAATATTTAAGGCATAAATATACTCACAAATGCCCATTACATATATATACTTGTCGACAACCACGGGTCCCATACCCTGTGTGCTGCACAAGTTAATGGTGAGATGCCGACAGTCCTAAAATCCTATGACCCTTTGTGCGGACCATCTCTGTCACATAATTGTCCTAGATACAAAAACTACTTTCATAAGTCAAGAATTGAAAAGGTTTAGGATTCCAAGAATGGAATTGCTTAAGTAAAGTATAAAGGAAACAAATTCAAAATACCACAAACCATCTACCTAATAGCATGTTATATTCACTTGATATGAAATGAAATGGAGAGAAATATCTCAATCAATTTACTTACAAAGTCACGCAAATTTCCTAGCTTAACAGGCCTACCGATACTCGAAAACATGTACCCAAACTCCCAAAACTCTCTTCTAAATTCTAGAGGTTGATTATGGTTCTTTAGAACTTGTGCAAGTGATAAGTGAATATTTAGACTTATATGTGGGGTTAGTTTTGTAGTATATTTAGTATAAATATCCCTAAATAAGCTCTAATTAATGGTGTATATGCATATTAAGGTAATTAAGGCATAAGGAGGAAAAGAAATGAAAATGAGAAGAAACAAAGCTAAAAAAATCAAAGTGTGGTTGGCACCGTGGCCTATAGGTGTGGCGCTGTAGGGCATATAGGCAAAGCGTGGGAGAGTAAGGAAGAGAAAAAAAAGACAAGAAGGCCGGCGCAATGGCGGGATCGTGGATACTAAAGGGACGGTGCCGGAGACAGAAGTGAAAGCACCAAGTCTACTAAAAGAGGGATTTACACATAAAAATGGTAGCGCAGTGGCGGGGCCATGGCAATACACACATAGTGTCGGGGTTTAAGTGATAGCGCTGAGATAAAAGAAAATAGAAAGCTAGAGTTCTATTTATTGTTAAATTGTAAAGTAGGGTTTCTAATTGTTTGGAAACATGATTAAGGGGTATAAATAGATAGGAAAATGTTGTAAACACATAACATACAAGAGATTAGCCACCATTAATATAGTTTAGCATAGGTTTTACTTATTCTTGAGTATTAAGATGATTTGCGAGGTAAAGACATTAAAAACTCACTTGTGGTGATTCGGGTAATGTGTTATTTCAATTAATTGAAGTTATTTTTATATATCTCCGATATCCAATAATACCAATGTGTGCATGTTTGTTTTAATGAAGTGTAAGTAGTCTATTAATTTTAAGGATCAATGGATCCTATGGTATGAATATTATGCTATAAACATGAATAGAATAGAAATATAAAAGTGTAATGGTAAGAATTTGTATTGATTTTGAGCGTAATGCTACGAACATCTTGATCACGTGTTTGTTGATGTTAGGTTTTAGAAGTTATCATAACCATTAAAACTTTGAAGCCAGACATGGATGATACAACCATAAAACATACAACATCGAGCGATTGTTGTTGATTAAGGAGGCAAGGAAAGTAAACTTAATTCTTTATGAATCTAAAGATTTAGAACATTAAAGCAATGTGAAGCTTGCGTTATTCACATTGATAGGTGGGATTCTAGGGAACTGATTCGATCGTCGGTTTATCAAATGTTTGTCCTATTATTGATTCTTGTATATACGCTTATAGTGACTCTTGTCACCTCATCCTTCTCATGCTAGTGGAGGGAACGTGTGACACAACCACATACTAACTAGATTTGAAAAGCCACCGGATATGGCGTAAGCTTTCAACAAAATAGCAGCATTAGCGCTCTATGAGTACACCTATCTTGAGTGGTAACTAACGTCAACTTTTCCAGCTTTCAAGTGTCAAAATTACAATGTACTGCTACCCATCTCATATCCTAAATGCACAAGGACACGTCAGTTGCCAACAAACAAGGCCTGATTCGCCGCCTAACATAATCCCTCTTATCAAGCGGTGGTAAGATCACCGGTGATAGTTTGAAACAATTATCACCATGCACGTGCATTTACACAACACAAAGAGTGGAACTTATGGTTTAAAACTGTAATTGAAAACCTCAGAATAATAGTGCAAATAAGAATATGAAAATTAGTAACAAATATGTTATGAATCTAAGCGCATAAACCTCACGAATCTTTGAATCCCAATAACTCAAATACCTTGGCCTAGATAATGGAACTTGGCTACGCATAATTGTAAATGCAAATTTGAAATTTATTAAATCTATAAATCAAAATGTAAATAATAAATAAAAACTAAAGAAATGTCTCCGCATAAAGCTTTAAAGAAAAACCTAGCACCAAAATTTTCTCTCTGAAACTCTATATGGAATTCTATATCTGCAACTCTCGGTCTCTCTTTCATCGTTCTTGAGTCTCATATATATATATATTAAGAATTGGATAGAGCCTTATCTAAACCAAAATCTTGAGAAACAACTGAATTAAAATCATCAATAGTCGGATCTTCCCAGCACCGTATATGCAGAATGCTAAATAGCTTGGAAGTCTCTACGACATTGCTGCGTTAGTCTATTTTTGCCAAGTTTTGTTCCAAGTCGATCCCAGCGATGTGCCAGCATCGGATGTACATACCAAAATCACTATGAAGGCATTAGGGTTTTTCTCGAGATATGAGCTTTGTCTTTCTCCTGGTTCTTCATGTTTTCCTTCAATGTCTCTAGTGAGCTTCCTTCAATCTAGTCACATTCGGTTTAGTGATTCCTTAGTAATTAAAATTTATGCTGAGAACTCTGCCAAGGCGCTATGCATATTTTCAACTTTTTGACTGAATTTATGTCGAAAGCACTCCTTTTGTATAAAAGCCTATTTTGACCTAAAAATAGAAAAATAAAGATTTAACATTATAAATGTTGATAATAGTTATGAAATCATTGGTAAAATCACCTTAAAATATAAGACAAATGACGACTTACCAATATGCCTCCGCCACATGCCTCGCTCGGTACACATATTATGATGCGGGTCCCACGTCACAGACCGATTATCCTGATTGAGGAATTAAACTAGGATTAGAAATTTGGTTTGTGACAAATCTTCCCGACAAATGGGAATTTCATCCTTGAAATTAAAATTCAAGTTAATGTTAAACTTGACACGAAAAGGAATGAAAACCTATCTTACATATAGTCTTCTCGCTCCCAATTGAGTTCTGAGTCACCTTGGAACTGCCACTTGACTAACACCTTAGGGATAGACTTGCCTTTTATCTGCTGCATTTTTTTGGTTTAGGCTCTGTACAAGCAATTTCTCATATAAAATATCATTGCTCAGATAAATCTAGCTCTAGTCAACCGTTAGTCGTATGCTTGCCTTCAACTTAGCAAGTTGAAGCATAAAGATATGAAAGACGGATGAATCCTCAACATCTGTGAAGGTAACTCAAGCTCAAACGCAACCTTCCTTACTCGTCTCTTCATTTTGAAAGGCTCGATGAATCTTGGTGCTAACTTGCCCCTTAAACCCAAATCTATGCTGACCTTTCCAAGGCGAAACCTTCAAAAACATAAAGGCTCCCTCGGTCTATGTGAGATTGTTGCGATACATGTATGCATACTTCTTCTGCCACTTTTGGGCCTTTTAAACCTCTAACAAATCTGTCGTACGTTCTTCGTGTGATTAACAAAAATTTCAAGCCACACTTACTATTTGTCCTCTGCATCAGCCCAACACGATGGAAAGCGACAAGGTTTGCCATATAAAGCCTCAAATGGCACCATCTTAATGTTAGCCTGATAACTATTTTTGTATGCAAACTCATACACGCCTATATAATATCCTTGAGAACATGAATCAACCTTTTACTCTGTCCATCAGTTTGAAGGTGAAAAGTTGTGCTGAACTTTAAGCACGTACCATACTGCTCATGCATACTCCACCACATCCTAGACGTATACATAGCATCTCTATCTGACGTGATAGTGAAAGGTACCTCATGCAGCCTGCTAATCTCTCTCTAACAATACATTAGCCTGGTTAAATGTTTAATGAGCTGCAACTGGTAAAAAATGGGCCGATTTTGTCAATTTATCCACAATCACCAAAATGGAATTATGTCGTCTGGCAGTCCTCAGCAGCCCTTTAACAAAATCCATAGCAATGTCTTCCCACTTCCATCGCGGAATAGTAAGCGGCTGTAATAACCCTCCAGGTATACGATGCTCAACCTTCACCTGTTGGCAAATCTCATAGTTCTTGATGATCTCAAATACGTCCGCCTTCAACCTATGCCACCAAAAATGCCTCCTCATGTCATGGTACATCTTGGTCCAGCCTGGATGAGTGGTTAATCAGGAATGCTGTGAATCCTGAAAAATCTCATCAATCAGCTCTACTATTGACAATATCCATAATCTGCCTCTGAATTTCAGACACTGATCCATCATTTTTGTCGAATCGGTACTCTAGGCTAACTCTTTGAACCTCAATTATAAAATGTTGGCTCTTTGACCCTTTGACACTCTCCGTACAGACACTGTCTATAGCCTCATCCGTGACAAATCATCACCCGAGTGTCAGTAGAAACCTGTTACTTACTCATAAGCATTGGTACCTCGAGTTATCTATATCCATGCATCATATGACATCTAACAATGTTAGCATCTCCAGTTAGTATTCTACTCAACGTGTCTGCAACTTCGTTAGCTTTTCCTGGGTGGTACTCCAAAGAAAAATCTTAGTCCTTTAGCCATCTACACTGTCTCATATTCAACTTTTTATGCGTGAAAAAATACTTCAGACTCTTGTGATTAGTGTAGAGTGTGAATCTCTCTCCATACAGATGATGTCTCCATATCTTCAGAGCAAACACCATCGCTGCTAAGTCTAAATTATGTGTAGGATAGTTCTTCTCATGTATATTCTGTTGTATAGAGGCATAAGCCACTATACCTATGTCCCGCATTAATAAATAACATAAGCCTGTATGAGAAGCATCATTATACACTAAGAATCGGTGTCATGCCTTTACCAACACTAACACTGGCGTGGCGATCAACAACCTCTTCAACTAAGCAAATGACTTCTCACATTCCTCAGACCAATCAAATTTGGCATACTTCTTAGTCAATCTAGTTATCAGTTAAGCGATCTTCGGGAAATTCTTCACGAATCTGCGATAATATTTTGGGTACCCCAGAAAACTCCTAATCTAATTTATTGAAGTGAACTTAAGAGATTAGCAAAGAAAGTTGTAAAAAGTTTAATTTGGCCATCACACCTAATTCACCCCCCTCTTGGGTGACCTTCAATTGGTATCAGAGCAGGTGCTCTTAATATTCTAATCTATATCCTAGAGCTAAAGATCAATGGCCATGACTTTCGGTGTTAATGCTACCATTCCACCTATGTTTAGGGATTTTGTGTTTTGGAGTTGGAGGATTTGGTTTAGAACATACCTTAGAGATCAATCACATGAGATGTGGGGCATTTTAGAAAATGGTCCATACACTTTGGTTAGAGTAGTGAATGATGTTGAAGTGCCTAAGCCAAAGAAGAAATGGAATAGGGAAGAAAAGAGGCTAGTGAGACTCGATGATGAAATTATACATAATCTCATTTCTAGCATTTTTTGTGACATTAAGACTAGACTTTCTTGATGCACTTCATCTTTGGAGGTATGGAGAAGATTAGAAGAAATTTATAGTCAAAGTCATGATTCTCACGTCTCATTATATTCAAGCAAGTGTGATGATTTATTGCCATCTAGTGACTCCCTTGCTCCTTTATCTCTTCATGATGAACAAATTCACATTACTACACATGTTGATTATAAAGATGCTTACATGCATGAAGATCTTAGACCTATGGATTCTTATGTGCCAAATAATGATGATGATAGGTCTATGCACTCTCATGCTCATGAAGGGGACTTTATTATTGATTCATTTACTAACATTGATTGCCTTCATGATTCCTTTTTTAATGAATTGTCTACTTTGAGCAAAAAGCTTGAACTAGACTTGGACAATCTTATGAAAGAGAATGAGAACCTCAAGAACATGATTCAGCTTTGCATTAGATGAGTTGATGACTCTTAAATGCACATTTTACAAGAGTCTTGAAAAGAATGAGATCATTCTTGAAGAGAACATGGCCTTAAAAAGTCAAGATCAAGTTCATCAAGAGAGATTAGATGAATGGACAATGTTGAGAACAAATGTCACTAATAAGAAAGAGAATGTGAAATTAGAGCTTAGCCAAGAGAAATACAAGTGTCTAAACTTAGAAACTCAACTAGGGAAGTTTAGGAGGTTTTGCAAGTTTAAATCATTCCATAGAACAAATAAGACTTATTATAGAGTCAAGCCTCACATTAAGGCATGAGTACCAAAAGAAACACTCCTAGAAGCTAAGTCAACCAAATCAATTGAAATTTGTGTACCAAAGTCTATGATACATAGAGTGTGAATTAGATTCACTTTAGAACCTGAGTGAAGCTAGGTGTTAGATTGGTATGTCAGAATTAAGTCTAACTTTAGTGTTTCAAGTGAATTCGAGTTTAGGACACATTGTAAGGAACAAGGTGTGGATCCTAGTATGTGGCTTCTGGAAGTTGTTGTGCTCAAGTATAACTTTAAGATTTTGTCATTTGTTAGGAAATTCACTTAGATCATGGTTTAGCAAAAAGCAAAATTTCGTTGCTTTGTCCACCGCCGAAGCCGAGTATGTGGCTTATGGAAGTTGTTGTGCTCAAGTCTTGTACATGAAACAACAAATTGAGGACTACTAAATTCAAGTTGGTTGTGCTGAAATATATTGTGATAACACAAGTGCAATCAACTTATAAAAAAATCTGATGTTACACTCCCGTACCAAACATATTGAGATTAGGCACCATTTCCTTCGCAACCATGTCCAAAAGGGTGACGTTAAACTAATCCATGTGTCCACTGAGGATCAACTAGTTGAGATATTCACAAAGCCATTGCCTAGAGATCAATTTTACAAGATTCGACGAGAATTAGGCATGATTCGTGAATCAGACCTTTTACACATTTTTTAGCTCTTTCAACCCTTTTTATATGTTATTAGTGAAGTGTCCATGAAGTATGAGGTGAATCGGAGTTGTCCTCCAAAAACTCAAAAATATAATTTTCACAATTCAAAAGAGCAATTAGTGTGCTAGGTCTGACTATTAGGGCGCTAATGGTCTCTAGTTAGCGCGCTAACTTCTGGACCTAGCGCGTTAATCCTGTTGTCCTAAGAACCATTCTTTTTGCCTTATGGAACTTAGTTGCATATGTTTAGGGGGAGCTTTAGTTTGATCATGTTAGGGGGAGTATCTTGATTATTGCATGAGAAAGAGTTCATTCTTGAACATCACATATAAAATTTTAACACATGTCCATGTTGATTTATATTTGCGCTACATTATCTTATCTTTCATATTTTGTAGGATGTAATGCCATGAATGTTGTATATCTTTGACTCATTATATATGAATGAATGACATTTCCTTTGACTTCCACTCCATGTGTTTTGTAAAATTGCATGAATGGATGAATTGTCTATGATTTCTTGTATTCATCTCGATGCCTATTAATAGGGGGAGAGTTTGTACCCACTTTTTGATATTATCAAAAAGGGGGGAAATATATACGCTGAACTTGACCATTACGATTTCGATATGCTTTAAATTACCATGTTTGTTTGTCAAGTTCACGGTTGTTTGTTATCATCTAAAAGGGGGAGATTTTTGGACTAAGTGCTTCATCACTTAGACTTTGTCCCAAGATTTTGATGGCAACAAACAACGTGAAATGGTACTAACATGTTGTTCAAGTATTTCAGCGCAATCCATCATTGTTAGAACTCACAAGTTCAAAGGATACCAATGAATTCAACTTCAAATGGAATGGATAAAATGGAAGAAATAAGACTTCAGGAGCACATAATTTGATCAAGGCATGGAAAGGCACCGAAAAACATATATGGAGCTATGTACATCAATTGTAAGTTATAAGAAGTTCAACTACATGAGCCAAATGCATTATATTCAAGCATTTCAAAAATTTCATGTTTTCAAGAACTTAAATTCATGCATTTCGTGATTTTCCAATCTGTGAGTTATAAAACGTTTTAAACAAATGAGTTGTATGGCATGAACTTGAGGTGTGCATACTGTTGGTTTTTATTTTAGATGCACCGGTATCAGTTTAGATAGGTTTTCGTTTCACTTTAAAACTATTTGCGAAAAAGCTCCTGTGCACTTCATGAAATCGGGGTTTTCCATTTTCGGGGTTTGTGAAAACATCCCGACCACCCAAATGGGTTCTATGACCCATAATAGACATGTCTAACATGTTTTAAGAGGTTTGGTAGGGTCAAAGATGCGATAGGGTCGCTAACTCAAGGGATGAAATTATTTATTTTCATGCCCCTACTGGTTAGCGAATTAATGAGATTTGTTAGCGCGCTAACTGAGAGATTAGCGTGCTAACTCCTGAATCTAGCGCGTTAATTACTTTTCTAACGACTTTTTAAAAGTGAAACATCTACACCTTTAATTTCGATTGGTGGACTATTTTGGACCCTTGGATCACTGCAACGGCTACAAACAGTAAAAAAGTTATGGAAAGAACCATATAAACACTATGAACATGCTTTTAATAAAAAAAAACTTACAAATACACAAAAGAGCATTAAAATGGAGTATTAGCACAAAAGGGTGAAGAAAAATACACACACTCACTTGAGGGCTTTGAGGGCTGATCGTATGCAAACCAAGTGAAGTGAAAAGAGGTGTTCTAGAGTCCTCAACGCGCTGTCCAAATCGATCTAAACCATCTTCACATCTAGGGTTGTAAGATTACATCTTTCCCTACACTATTTGTGCTTAATCTATATCTTGTTGTCAACGATTTGGGTGGGAACCATATGTAACTAATTTGAACATGTTTATATAGTGTGTTGAGCCTAATATCATGTCTACATAAGACCTAGAACAAACTTGCACCTATTGAGCCAAAATTTGAATCACTTGTGTATGCAAAACTTGAAAAACACATAAAGCCTAACCTATTCTTATAATGGCTATTTTTCTTTGAAATGTGTATTTGACACCACCAAAAAGATTTTTGAACTTAATCTTGATTTTTGTTAAACCCAAAGTTGAGAGTGCATTTACTTGAGCTTAATTGTGACTTCTTACAGTGCATCGAATTGACTTGAAACCCAATTGTGCATAATCTATATTCGCGTTTGTGGTTTCATTCTTATGTTGTTTTGACAACATATTTACAAGGGTTTTTGTTCTTAAACTTTATCTATTTGAGACCCGAGATTTTTGTTGCACTACTTGAGCTTAATCTTGATCTTTCATGTGTGCGTTGACTTGACATGAAACCTAATTGTGCTTAATTTATATTCATTTGCTTGGTTTCATGTTTATGTTGTTTTGACAACATACTCACAAGGGTTTCGTTCTTAATATTAATCTATTTGTGACCCTAGATATTGATTGCACAACTTAAGCTTAAACTTGCATATTGCATTTGTGCATCAATTAGCCATTCTTTGGAACCAACTTGAGCTTAATTTATACTCTTTTTTGTTGGTTTCAATATTGAGAGTTAGCCTATAATAGTTGATTTACAAGGTAACTCAATTGGCAAAGTCTCACTTGCATTACTTCATTTAGGATTATATTTAGCTTGTGAGAGGAGAACATCTTATACCGCTTTACTTATTGTAAGCGACAAATCATTCTTAATGTATAAAGCTTATAAGGTCTATTGGTGAATAAACCAAGTTGTGAGTCCTATTGATATATAGGATAGATTGTAAGCCTATCGGGAAATAGGCAAGGTAAAGTCCTAGTTGCATCTAGGCAACTCAAATTCCTAGTTGAGACTAGGTGGTTGTAAAAGTCCTTATTGCGGTAAGGCAAGGGTAAAAGACCTAGTGGTGACTAGGCACACTAAGCTTGCGAGCATAGGGTTGTTCACTTATTGGAATATAAGTGTTAGTTCAAAATCCTAACCAGGGATGTTAGGTAGTGGATGTAGATCTGAGGGTTTGAACCACTATAAATCTATTGTGTATTTCCATCTCTTATACCTCTTTCTCCTAGTGTAGCATTTCACTTACTTGAACCATTATGCTACATCACTATTACAATCACTAATATACGCGCTCATCTAAATAAACTTGTAAAGTGAACTTTGGAGATTAGCAAAGAAAGTTGTAAAAAGTTTAATTTGGCCATCATACCAAATTCTCCCCCCTCTTGGGTGACCTGCAATATTAAATCTGGTATCTGAGTAGGAAACAGAAGAGGTGTATTGTCTATAGGTCTAAAATCTATACATATACGAATCTTTAGAGAATCAATAGAAGAAAGGGTCAACTTTATCGTATGAGTAGTTGTTCTTTTTAGGTATTGGTATATGCAAGGTACGATCTAGTTAGTTATACGCCGCATATAGGCACGATAAGATAATATTTGACTTATACATAAGAGTGTATTACTCATGACAGACATAGTTGCAAAATTTTTAGGACATTGTTATTGCCTATGCGTACACATGTACCTATAGAATAACACAATTATGTTTCTATCCGATGCATAAGTTGGAGTCGTCCATGGAAACTTGATAATGACGCAATTAGTTGACTCAAGATTCATATAACAAGAGTTTAAGTATATAAGCAAGTTTCATTTGGTGTCAATTACTAATCTCATTTGAGATTATATATGCGATGAGACACTTTAGAAAAAACATAATCATATTGTGTTACCGACTTAGGCATAAGTTTTGCAAGTACGGCTGGAGAAGTCAACGCTACAAGCAAGAAATGAGGACGCGTGTTTTCAACCATGTTTGAGAATCTAATACTCATTTTCATACGAGGTCAAAAATATGAGTTTTGAGTGTATTTTGATAGTTTATCTTGCTTGTTTAGCAACACAAAAGATTTTATGAAGCCTTAAAGGTGAAAAAAAATGACGAATAAATGTCTGATAATATTTTCACTACGATCGAGTAACATGAAAAGTTTTTGGGTAGGACATGAGCTGAGATGGCAGGTTGCAGGGTTGCCAATGGAGATGATAGAAGAGCGAACGTATCTCCACGAGAGTTTTATTCTCGTGTCAGTTTGGAAAGCACCTTGATCGTGATAAAACATGAATACCTCCATATTTGGATACAAGGGTTAGTGTACATGTCCAGGGCGCCCGATTGTAGTCAAGTGACATGTGAAAAGAATATTATTTGTGCAACCACTTAAAATGAGATTTACCAGTCATTGATTGGTCATAAAATCTTAAGGCTTTGAAGTAAAGACCCGATTGAGGTCCCATACAATAATAGACACATGTCGACGTTCTAGATAGTTAAGCAAACATGAAAGAAATACGTGAATAAGTACTGCGATGGACTGAGCTATGAGGTAGACTATTGGCCTACATGAATGTCTCTCCATTGAGGGGTCACCACAGATTTAGGATCAAAGAAAACTTGCATCGAGATTTATAGGGTTGTTTCAAATATTTTGATGAGTTGGGTATGTTTCCTATCAATTAAGATTGTTGAGCCAGTTGGCAGGGATTCATGAGGTCTCAATATTTTAATGTTAAGGTTGATCAGATAAATGCCAAAACTGATGATTGATTTGACTAGGATCGGGGTTATACCAGATGTGACATACGAAGGAGCACTCCTTTGAGATAATGGATCGTAAGGTACAAACTCAGAGGAAAAACAAAATACCATTAGTACCCATTTAGTGGCAATACCATAAGAACGAGGGTGTCACCTGGAGAGGTAGTGTACCATGTAGGAGTGATACCCCTAAGTAGTTATTATAAGGTAAAGGTTTTACTTAATTTCGAATTTCGGGACGAAATTCCTTTTAGTTGGGAAGATTATAACGGCTCGCCCTGATTAACCCTAATTAATTGATTAATTACAAATTATGACTATAAGCTCGGACCCACGTGGACGTAGCGGAAAAGTCTAGGGCACGTTTGACGAGGTAATTTTTGTTATTTTATGTGACACGTGTAACTTATTGTATTATTATTAAATATTTGCATCGCTCGAGTGTTAGGATTTTCATTTGGTCACGTTGTGCGCATATAATTACAAGAGCATTGGACAGTGCGGGGTGCGCACGACACGGGTGTATGGGTAGTCGGGGTTTAGAGGTTACAGCACCAATCACATCTCCCTTTACATTACTAATCTATACTATCACATCTCTTCTCTGTCTCTTTTTTTATTTATTAATAAAAAAATATGTCTCTCCCTCTCTCTCTCTCTGTCTCTCTTTTGCTCTCACTTTCTCTTTCTATCCGACCCTATTTCCTTCTCCCTCTCATTTTCTTCTTCTTTTCCAACAAAACCACCTCCATCTCAATGAATCTAACCCTAACCAAGCTCTCCTCCAACTTTCAACTCGATCTCTTACCACCCTCGCGGTGTTCTTTCCTCTCGGCGTATGTCGTCGACGTACCTCCCAAGACCGGGGTAAGTGTTGGTTGTTGTTGTCGAAATTTTTCGATGGATTTGACCTTTAATGGTGTTGTTGTAGTAGTGTTGTTGGTGTTGATGTTTAAGTGGTTGTTATTGTTGAAGATATTGAAAAAAAAATGATGTCTTTAGAGAGACGATTCATTTCGTCCTTTAGAGATGAAATTGTGAGAGGGGAAGTGCTTGGCCGGGCTTGCCTGTCCAGGCCCGGTCCCGTGCGGGTCGGGCCGAGCATACCCCAAGCAGGTTGAGCCGAGGCGGCCCAGACCCAAGCCGGTTAGGCCGAGGCGGCCCAGACCCAAGCGGGTCAGGCCGAGCCAGCCCCAACCCTAGCGGTCTATTTGGGCCGAACCGGGCCAAGCCGAACCGAGCCCGGTTCAGGCCTTACACCCCTAAATTGATTACATAATTAAAAAATTAAATAAAATTCAATTTTAAATAGAATGAATTGCAGAAAAATAGGAAAAATAGGTAGAAAATTATGGAAAAACCAAGACAAATCAAGAAAAATATAAAAAATAGGAAGAAGATGAAAAAGTAGTTTTGAGGCATTTTTAGTCATTTGACACCACGATATAACACGAAAACTGTGCTAAAACTAAACTTTTTGAAATAAAATTTTAAGTTTTTTGTCCCACGTTATAAACTCACTTAATATGACTTTAAAATAATTAATGTGGTATAATTGGACATTGGGGACTTAGGAGACTATAGTCATAGACACCAGGGAAAGTCAGCTTAGAATTTACTTATTTCCTTCATAATACTCATTTCACTTTTACTTTTCGCCAGTTCGGCTTGCATACTTACTCTTTTCCTTCGTGTGTCTGTGTTTGGTCGAAGGGACGATATGACCCATTTTCGGCTCTCTCGTTGATGACAATCCGATTGTTGCTACGGTGTTGGTCAAAACTTTGGCCACGCGCGAGGTTTCTCTCTATGAGTCAATGATCTCGAGAGTGGGTTGAAGTGAGGTTTTCCTTCGTCACAGAGTTCCTCTCCTTTGAGGCCTTGGGTGAAAGTCAACCTTTCGACCAACATATTTCCTTTTTTCAACCATGAAAAGGAGGTGGGGATTACCTTGCCTCCAAGGCCTTCTTGGTTTAGTATTTGCGTCCCATGGCTCGACAGCTATACACCACACTCGCGTTCCATATTCTTGATTATCTCAATGGCTTATATTCATGCTTTACATTCCCATTTATTTCCTTTATCTGCATGAAATGTATCCATTTTTCTTAGATTTCCTGTAAATACTAACTAAACTTCATTGGGATTTACTCACTGGAACTTGTCATTATTTTTGGTGGCATGTTACAGATTATACGCGAACCGGGTCCAAAAAGCCGTAGCTTCACTTGTATGTATTTGTATTTATGTAGATAATGATTTTTGGGATCATTTAGGAGACTTATTACCTGATACATATATATTGACACTTATTACACCTTTTGTCGTCTTTATTATTATAAATGGTATCCTTTTCCTAGGTTTCCACCCCATAGGTTTGTTAATCAATGCAAAATTCGTTCACATTACTTATTGGCATATTATTAAGACTTATGCTATTTAAATAACATAAAAGAATCAAAAGAACAAATTAAGTTGTAAAATTCTATAATTTAGTATATTTCGATGAAATAATCATTTAAACATTGAAATTGACTAAGTTGGATTTTTAAAGGGCTAGTTCGCGGGCCGTCATGGACATGTGTGCAAGTGACGTGACATGACCTAGTGACGTGTCCGGCTACGTTGCGGTGCCTGGTTTTCCTCATAGTTGGGGGTCGTCACAATGATGAAGTTTAACTCTCTCGGCGGTGGTAACTCAGGTAAGTCATTCGAAAACATGTCAGGAAATTCGTACACTACTAGAATGTCGTCAAGCATAGGTTCCTCACTTTCTGTTATTGTATACAATGGTACTAGAGTCTCCATATCTGCACAAGTCATAAGTCGACCTCTCACGCCATCGGCTCTCTGTATTCTAACATTATATCTGAAATTGGATGCCCTAAGATCTCAAATATCACTATCTTACTGAAATAGTCGTTATGAGCATGATACGCTGCTAGCCAATCCATCCTTAATAATGCGTCAAAGTTTAGAAACTCGAGAACCCTGAAGTTTGCTGGTAACTTTACCCCATCTATCTCTATTGGATATCCCTTGACAAGACTATTAAGTTAAACCCTATCCTTGGCTAGGTTACTCAACATCAAATACATACCAACCCTAAACGATGTCAATCCTAGGATGCCTATCATGCAACCAAAAATAAAATATACAGTAGAACCCGAATCAAATAAGACATATAAATATCTACCACAAATAGAAATCATACCCTCAATAAGACCTCATGTGGTGTCTGCATCTGGCTGAGCTACCATATGAACTCCCTTATGGCTCTGTTGTGGGAAAATGGTTGGCAACAATAGACAATCTCTTACTAAGTGCCCAACCTGACCACACCTGTAACAAATAATCGACCTGCGGTGACCTTGTGCCTGATCCTGAGCCTGTGCCTATGACTGTCTTTGTCCTTTTCTGAAACCATCTCTGCCTCTACCATTACCTCTGCCTCAGCGTCTTTCACCCTTCTGCTACTATCATAGCGCTGGTGGCGCTAGAAGTGCTAGTATAGTAGGAGCCAGTATTGTCGGTCTGACTGGAGGTGGGAAAGTAGGTCTGCCAAGTATACTCTAAACCACAAAAAGATAAGAAGCTTAAGACAGAGTCCGATATGTCGGCATGTGATTGCTGAGAAGCTATCTTACATTACCTATATCCTTTGTTCTTTTGTTTCCTCCTCTCAAAATCTGCATCCTGGTCAGATGACAATGCTAGACCCAACAACATTCCATCTGTAACTCTACCTAAATAATAAGTATCGTGAGATAGTACTTGCTCACAAATCTCATCCAATATCTTAGCACTTGAACTAACCACATAGTACCCAATATGTGGCCTCAGTCTATCTCCAAAGTGATATACATCCCCGAAGTCATCTCTTACTAGATTACCAACAAATTGTCTCAAATATCCATATCTATCTATGTAGCTCATCACTGGCTCATTAGCTCCCTATTTCAGACTCATGAACTCCTTCCTTAACCTCTTCATCACCGCAGATGGGAAGTACTGATGTTAAAATTTCTTCTTGAATGCCTCCCAAGACCTAAGTCTCCATTAGTAGCTATCATCGCAGCCTACAAATATTTAGTGTCTTTCTATTATGTGTATGATTATATCTCCACGCGCAATCTATCATCAATTCTCAAGACCTTATGCAACTTCTCCCGAGACAATATTCACTTCTCCACTTTCTCAAAGTTTCTTTCTCCATCAAAGTAAATTGGCTTCAGTCTGATGAAATCCTACACCAATTCAACCTTGGCCCACGTACTAGAAGATGCGGGAGTAGGAGACGGTACTGTGTCAACTGTGCTGCTGGTACTATGACAACCAGAATAGTCTGTACTACCAGAACTACTGCTGTCGTAGTAGGAATCTCTAGTGATGGTAACGTAGGAGTTGTTGTAGTGGTGGGGGCTAATGTCTATACAGGTAGAGTAAAATGAGCTAACATTATGGCGATAATGTCGGTGAACTACAGTTCCTAAGCCGATACCCAGTCAGACAGCCTCTTTAGATCATCCATAAAAGTAGGAGGCTGACTGCCACTAGCACCTGTATCCCCGTAGTCGTATGAATCATCCATCTTTATCTGCAAGTTAATAGCGAACGAGAATCAACTACTACGTAGATATCGCATATGTATACATATAGAAACTAACATGTACATTTAAAAATTTCCCCATCTCACTTTCACTCACTTCCCCCACTAGTGGTTTCTATGCAAGGATCATTTGGTTTCCATAACTAAAAATTAGTGTTTTATTAAAGTTTATGTATTGCTAATTTAAAATGTTGGCACTGATACCAACTTTGACGAGCCCTTCCTTAACCCAGGGCATTGCCCAGCCTAATCATGTCATTAAGCCCTAATATCGACCACATTGGACTTAACAACATATTAGTCAGCATTTTCAATCTTATCTCCCCATTAGATATTTTTACAATAAGCACTACAACCTTGTTATGTTATTTCACATTTTAAAGTTAATTAAATTTTATAACTTAACCTTATTCATGTTGGGGCATTTTCCCTAGGTCAAACCATAAACATTGTTTATCTTATAATTTTAGTTAATAAAATTAAAGTTTCATTTGTTGTTTTATTATAAGTGATTGCATGTTTACCTTATAGTAAAATCCATGGGTATTTGTTGAAATATCCTAAATGTCCCTAGTCAATCATTATACTGGGAACTATTAGGAATTAAGACTAGTGTGAATCTTGATTGATGGTCATGCGATGATCATGCGTATAGGGATACGAATCAAGATCATGAGTACTTGTTAGAGAACAAAGTACTGGACCGACTCGCTATGAGAACACCACATAGATTGAGTCATAGGTGTTACTCATGATTATAAAGATTGTGATTGGTTACCATGTGAATAATATGTGAAGGTATGTAATCAAGAGAGAGATATCAGTGGGTCCCTCGAAATGATAGACTGATAATGGCAAAGTCCATGTGAATTGATATGATCAATATCACTTGATTGTTTTCAGTTTACCTAAAGATCGAGACAAGTACGGTTGAACATTGAGGGTGACTTTCCATGCCTTATGTTTAGTCAAAGGATATCGCATGACAAAAGGATATGATATATGTTATTCAATAGGTTGTAACAATTTTGATATTCATGCTACTTGGGTAGTCATACTGCCTTGCTAGAGACCGCTTATGACTTGTGTACCAAAATGGTTTTGGTTCATTGCCAACATTGCATGAGCCTATTGTGTCGCACACAAAGCATGGTTTTGCGCAATTTCAATTGGTCTAGAGTAGTGAATTTTATATGATAAAACTCATGACATAAAAACCCTTATGATTTGTTATATTATAACTTACTAATAGGGGCTTATGTGTAATTTGCTTAAACTGCTTAAATACAATAGTTATATTACGAATAGGATTTTAAGTGAGGGCTTATCTACACATATAAATAAATAATGAAACCCTAAAACGAAATATGATTTTCATTTTTACAAATTTCGAGTTCTCTGGATTTTGAGAGAGAAAGCAAAATGTTTTCAATCTCTCTTTGGGCTTGCACTGCAAATTGTTGTACTTGTTCGTGTGTGGATTTCCGATAAAGGATGCACACTAGAACGTCTTGGAAATTTAATAATCATAGAAGGAAATCACGGATTAAGGTAAGGTTTAGATCTAGTTTAATAGAACTTATTTTCGATCCTATTGGGGTTTTTTCAAAATTGTTATGAATTTTTTGCTGCGTATGAACCTCGAATACCCAACAATTCATTATTCAGCGGAAGTAGCAAAATCCATTAATATAAATCCTAAGTGTGTATGAAAACTAGGTAAGAACAACCATATGTACATAGAGGATAAGGCGATAACAGTATAACAAACACGTGTTTGGTTAAGGAATTATCGCTCGACCCAAAATATACATTCTAAAAAACAATAAAAGACGTGGATAAGCCATACAACAAAATCACAATAACCTACAAAATCTAAAGTAGCAGAACTCCAATGGCTCAAAGGTAGTCACCGATCTTCTCCTTACCCGGCCTGCTACTCGATGGATCTGCACCTACCCTCATAAAAAGGATAGTGAGTACATGAATATTGAAAGTAACACTGATAGAAATTTATCCACATTTCTAAAAATACAACAAGTATCTAAAAGCATAACAATATCAAGTATGTTGAAAGAAAGATCATGCTATAAGACACTTAAGTTAAACAAAATGACACTAACACTTAGTTAAACAGTAATGATCTAGGGACGGTTAACTATGAACTACATCACATCAACCTTATTCCACTACTTAGGGTGTAGATATAAACACAAATGTCCATTACATATATATAAATATATATGTGTAGATATACTTTTCGACAACCCCGAGTCCCATGCCCCATGTACCGCACAAGCTACTGGTGAGATGCCAACATCCCCGAAATCACGTGACCCCCTGTGCCACCTATCTCTTTCACACAATGGTCTTTGATACAAGAACTACTTTGATAAATTAAGAACTGACTCGGTTTAGGATTCCAAGAATGGAGTTTCTTAAGTAAAGCACAAAAGAAACAGATTTACACAATAAACCATCTACCTAATAGCATGCTATTTCAATTTATTAAATTCCTCTACAATCAAGAAAGAGATAGCACATGGAAAAAATGATAACAATTCAAAAACCAATAATATCATGAGAACAAACTCATGATATGAGATAGGACATCAAAATAATGGCATCAAGAATATGATAGGTATATCAGTCCAAATGACTATAAATAATTTCACAACTAGGAAATGAAATGGAAAGAAATACCTTAATCAGTTTACTTACCAGTCATGCAAACGTCTAGAACATAACTGGCCTCCCGACACCTCCAAAATGCTTACCTGAACTGCCAAAACTCTCGTCTAAGTTTCGAAGGTTAATTAGGGTGCTTTAGGACTTGTACAAGTTATTAGAGTTGGTTTAAGTGATTGTAAATTCCGATTTTTAAATAAGCCCCATCAATAAGTTGTTTATATCCAAATCTACTTTATGAAAAAAAGACAGTTTTGGTGCAACGAATTGTGAGTTGGTTTCAATTACCAAAATGTTAAAATTATGTATTGTAGAAAAAAGAGAAGTTTTTAGAGCTATGTCTTAGCTTTCCCGAAATATAAGGCTTGCGCAATTTCGATAATAATCAAAGGAGATTTGAAAATGTTACCACGATGGTTCAAAATAGTTTTGGATTTCGACTAGCAACTTTGAAAAATTCATTTCTCCTTAACCATAGCTTCAAAACTTAAGATTGTTTTACTGAAGCTTACTAACATATCCTAGAACATCATACGAGAAGAAAAGCTCAATCCAATAAGAAATGAGAGAGTTATACTTAAAACAACATGACATTAGCAAAACTGTGAACCCCATAAATTTCATATTCATTATCACAATTGCAAAGGATTTTAAGACATGAAAACGTTCGAATTTCTAAATAATTTAGTTGGCAAAAGTTTTTCCCCTTTTAGATAGTTTTCCAATGTGATGGTAATGAGTCTATTTCAATTTAAAATGAGGAAGTTATGACAAATTAAAGAGGCTAGTTCATAATACAATATGCAGAATTTCAAATTTGGTCTTAAAACTTCAAAAATTCATAACTTTATGAAAACAAATCCAAATTCAGAACTTCTTTATAGTAGGATTTGTGGAATTTCACAAGGAATCCAAATATGGAATTCGATCTTGAAAAAAAAGTCATTTGTCCATTGAACTTTTTGAAAAACCAAAACTGAACTAAAACCTACAATTTTTTTTTGAATTGCACAAATTAAAGGTGTAAACTAGCTTACATAGTTGTAGATGCTTCTAATCCTTGATCTCTATTTCTAATTCACTGGAATTTCTACAAAATTCACTGATTTCTCTCTCTCTCCGGATCTTTCTCTCCTCATTCGGTTACAAAAGAAAGTTATTTGCATGAAATCTCATCTAACCTTACCTCTACTAAGACCAAACTTAACTTAATTTGCCTAGTGATGGTATCCAGACGTATCTAGAGGAACATCAATGGCTTTAATTTTATTTTTCTATCTTAGGTTACATTAATATCATTTCAACTATAGCCACATAAAATCAGCTATTTAAGCAACAATAACTTTGATTAAGACTTTCCACATCATTCTCTATGTAGCATCCCTTATCCTAATTATGGCGATGCCCGGCTTAAAACCTTAATTAAGCCCTGTTACACCAGTTAGACACAATTAATGTAATAATATAGTTATCTTTCATACCTAATAATCACAAATATAATATATTGTATATCGAATAAATAATTGAAAATGCATTGGAATTAAAACATTTTCGATAATACAAATGATATACTAAAATTGACATAAACGTCGATCGTAAAACCATATCCTAATCCTATTTATTACAAAGTAGTAATTAAATACAATACCTAAACAACAAGGAAACAATTCACTGTAAATAAGACTATAAATTCCTAACCTTCTTCGTTCCTAAGCCAAGACACACATTGACAACTTGCTCAGTATGTGTAAATCGATTATCTATCATCTAATATCAATGATTCAATGAATAGGAATCTGAATCCATAATATATATATTTATGTATTGAAAATGACATAAACGATAGATAACAGATGCAAGTTTAGTAGTTATATGCAACCGTATCTATGATCTATAATTTGGATTTTAAAACAGAGTCGTACTTCTCATCACTTAAGAATACAAACAATAGAATCCACACGTTGGCCGATATGTGATTCTGCTAGTCTACTCATGCTTGATCGAGCTATCAACTCTAATAAGACAGTGTCGACTTAAGTAAAACTCCAGCTTACAGAGGATGAAAGGGAGATATCCATTTACAGGCATAACTTTTCCTTTTATTAGGATAAAGGTTGAAATCTATTTCCAGGCATAACTTTCCAACCTCAGTCCATATCCGCCTTGTAACACAAGTCCGACCATTTTCACATTTAAAGTATTTAGATTACAGTACGTTGCCCATTCTTAGTCCATAAAAGTAAATGAACTTGATATACTATTTTACGATGTTTAATTGATATGAATACGAGTCCCACTTATCTATGTCGAGTATTCCTAACTTTCCATAATATTCGAGTTTGCGAAAGAATGTCCAGCAAAAACTATATTCAAATATATTCATTTTAGTCAATTTAGGTGGTCTATGAGTTATACAACAACCCTTAAGTCCCTAGTTCAAATCCCAATCGAATCCGAAACCGCGAGATCTATCTTCCAATTTTTTCATTAATTTTGACCATTTTGCAGTTTACGAGGTAAAACTCCTGATATAAAGTCTCGCACTAATCCCAAATTTTTCATTTTTCATGAAAATTCATCAATTTCTATTTATTTAGTCGAAATATTAATTTTTCTAGATTCTTCCTTAGTTTTTTGAATTTGTTTCCGAATTTCAGCATTTTTTATTTATGAAGGGGTTTGGGCTGAAATGCGCCGAACTGGGTTCTACTCGACCGAGCCGAACCATGCCTGGTTCAAGGCTAACCCCTTCTTCCTCCTCCGATAGAATTTGTTCTTTTTTCATTTAAATTGGGTTTAGCGTTGCCCAACCCTAGTTATCGATTTGAAAGCGAGACGACTCCCTGCGTCATCTCCCACCTCGGACAAACCTCTCAAACAATCTTTAACCAACGACAACATCAACAACAACAACGTCAAAAATGACAATGAACAACACAACAACCACAACAACATAACACAACTCAACTTCAATTGTCGTTGGGTTAGGAACTCTCTCGGTTTCTCTCCGTTTCCATTTCTCTCTATTTTTCCAATCTCAATTTTTTGATTTCTCAATTGAAATGAATAAATAGGTGGCAGTTGTGTTTTGGGATAAATATTAGATTTCCTCGAGATTCGCATGAATCTTGAGGAAATATAATGGTTTAGTTCATCTTATTTAACATTTTGATATTTCTCGAGATACTTGTTACGTATCTCGAGATCGATCTTGTCGCTATTTTTAAATCAATAAAACCCTTATCGCATCTTTACCGACTTACATCAATTAACAACTTTTCTCGATATTCGCACACACAAATCTCGAGAGGATCAAAAGGAAGAAAACCAAAGTCACATTACTCAAAGTGACAATAAGTTTGACACATGTATACACATACACATTGATTTTCCTTGAGATGTGGTTGCACGCATCTCAATGCATAGATAATCCTTTTCGAGTCCAACAACCAACATATTCATCTTTTTGAGATTCATGCTATGCGTATCTCTAGATATCACAATTCCAACCACCTACTGTACACACTCCTATTACACTATTTATCGCCTCGACTCAAATGTAACACTATCTCGAGGCAAGTACAATGAAAATTTTTACTTTATTTAAATTGTAGAACTCATTCATATATATATATATATAACTTATATTTCGCGCATATAAATTTGTTGTGCGCGCCAACGACCACACTATTGTACATCCCATGCGTATCACCCACGACCCTGTTTGTCACTAGGCACCCATAAATTTATTAATTATTTTGAATACATATATATACGTATATACGCCTTTATTAATGCGTTTATCATTCGTAATGCATTCTAACGAGTACATCCGGGTGTGCATGCTACCCCACGAACCACGCACGACATTAGGCATCCATAATTTGTCAATTATTCAATTATACGCCAATTATTCTGATTAATTCCAATAAATAATACTGCAATCCATACAAACAACAAACGACATGCAAATCTATGCACACGCTCATTGAGACAAGCCAGGTTTAACCATGAGCCTAACTCACGTTAGTTAGAAATTGAAATAATGTTAATCACCTACTTAAAGCAACGGGTTGTTACACTTTACCTCGGTCCCATGTTGCAATGCATCTCGAGGCGTGTCCATGCTCACGTCTAACAACTACATACTAGTAGAGATGACTTATTAATCTAGCTACACAAATATAATACACTAGAAATACATCACATCAAAACTAACATATACCTCACCCATATGCCTCGATCACTACACGTATCTCGATGCAGGTCCCACGTGTAGGGTCAATGATCTTGATTAAGGAATTAAACTAGGATTGGGAATTTGGGTTGTGAAACTGCGACTCTCATCCCAAGAAATGAAGAATTCATCCAATAGTCTAAAAAAACTACCCGACTATATCATCAAGAAGTGAATTCAAAGTTGCAAATGGATGAGTTTAAGAGTGGTGTGTACTAAATCAATAAGGATGTTAGACTCTAATTTATCGTGTTTAGGTTAGTCTATCCTTGTTGGCGGTATATTTTCAAAACATGAGTTAAGTTAATTAGGTAGATTATGCAATTAAGATCGAAGCCTAACTGAGCAAGATGTCCGAATGTAGATACAACTTAGAGAAAGAATACAATGCAAATTCCAATGAAGATTACAATATCAAAGCCAAATTAAAAGTCAAAGACAAAGACATACCAGAAGTCAAACCAAGAATCGAATACGAATTGGATACTAAAATAGAGCAACTGTCACTATTAGTCTATAACAGTGAAGAAGTACGATACTGCAAGTAGAGAACTTCGAGATGGATTACAACTATAAGATCCTAGAGAAAGGTGCATAAAGGACTGAAGAAATTTATGGAAATGACGAGTCAAGATTCTTGATGGAATAGAAGACGAGTTGTTGAACATTGGATGATTCCAATAGGATTTAGAATTGGAGACCAATGAGATTTTTTGAGCGTTTTTGTAGTTATGACTGAATTCTTAGATAAAGTAGATGGACTGAGTCTATAAATACTCGAGATCGCCATTGTGTGGATCATCATTCATTACTTGAGTTTTGTTAGAATGAGATATCATTAATTGTTTATACACATAATCAATTTGATTAATTGATTGTTTAGGTTGAGCCTTCGCAGAGGAAGACATTCAAGTCTTACTACGATGTCAATTATTGTTTATTTTTATGTGTATTTATTTGTTCATCACTAATTCCTTATCTCCTCAGTTCATCTAGTTTCCAAACCTTTAATAGTGGTATCAAAGCTTTATCACTTTGTTATTTCCTCAAGCGTTAAAGAGTGAGAGTCTATAGAGTTTTATCGTTATTGGATTGATTAATAAGTTGTTACGACAACAAACCTGGAGTATGACATGAAGTTTGATCAATAACTCGACGACCATTGTTAGAAAGAACCAGCTATGCCTATTGGAAGGTTCGGATGATTCACTTTGTCTCTACCATTCATGAAATTGTTAGAGAATTGCTTGAGAGAGAATACACTACTCCATCATAACTAGACAGGGATGGAAAAGTTGTTCTAAAACTTGTGTCTCAGTGGACAGACGCCGAGAAGAAGGAAAAGGTTGCCAATCGTAAGGCAATCAAGTCTATCTTCAATGTTGTTGATGCTGACGTGTGATGACCACTTCCCAAATTAGGGAACCACCCAGCCTAATCCTGTCCTTAATATATATAAGTTCTTCTTGTCAATTAATAATTCTCAGTTTAATAAAACTTATACAATTTAAAGATTATTCAGCAGAAGTCTTAATAATATAGTAGAAGCCATTAATTTAAATTATAAGTATGTGGAAAACCAGGAACCAAAGTTCACATGCACATATATAAAACTAAATAGCGATAATAATATATCAACATGTGCCTAGTCGGGTACAATCTCTCAACCCATATATACAACCCAATAAGTAAACAAAAGACATATAAGTCCTAAAACAAAATTTCAGCCTACAATGTCTAAAGCAACAACATTCCAACAGCTTAGAGGTATTCGCCAATCTTCTCCTTGCTCGATCTGCTACTTAATGGAACTACACCCATCGTCATAAAAAAGATGGTTAGTATAAGAAAATAGAAAGTAACACTGAGAGACATTTATCCATATTTCAAATTATACAACAAGCATCTGAGAGCATAAAAATAGCAACTATGAAAAAAAGAAAAATGCAATAAGATACTTTAGTTAAACAATATGAAATTGACACACGTCTAAGTAGTAATGATCTAGGGCCGGTTGGCGGTGAGTTACATCACGTTAGCCTATTTCCACTATATAGGGTGTAAACAACCTCATGAATGCCCTAACGTCCTCATAAATGCCTATCATGTAAATAAATACTGACAAGTGCCCCTCACATGTGATGCATACTTGTCAACAACCTAAGGTCACATACCCAGTGTGCTGGATAAGCTAGTAGAGAGATCCTGACAACCCTGGAAATCTTGTGACCTGTGTCGCATACATCTCTATCATGTAATGGTCGTAGATACAAGAACTACTTTTATAATCAATGGAGAAACACAGTTCAGGAATCCAACAATGTGATTGCAAAACTAATGCACAAAGGAAAACGGATTTACAAAACCATATGTCATTACCTGATAGCATGCTATTTCATTTGACTTATTACCCCACAGCCATGAATGACAAAGCTCATGATTTTAGACTAAATAAAACCATTTAAGGAATAACCAATGCCATGATAGCAAACATATGAAATGAAATGAAACAACAAGTCATGGCATATTGAGTACAAAAGATAATTTAGTCCAAATGACTAAAAATGAATAGTATAACTGGAATGAAATGTAAGAAAATATCACAATCTATTTACTTACAATCTACGCAAATTTCATAGCTAGTCCAACCTCCCAACACTTTAAAATGCGTATCCGAACCCTAGGTACTTTTCCCTTGGTTCATGATATCCTTTCACATGTTTTAAAGTGTGTTTAGACCCTTAATTATAGTATTAAACTTTTTTTTTAAGTTTTTAAGTTTAAGTTAGGAAATGTAGAACTTGTATTGTCAGAGCATCTAATGCGCTGGGTAATATTTCTAGCATGCTAGTAGCCTTATTAGTGCGCTACTTATATTTCCTTAGCTTGCTACCTGCTTGTAGTGCGCTAGCTAGCACGTCTAGCGCGCTATGTGCAAGAAAACCCATAATTATGAACTTAAAATCATGGGTTTTCTCTCCACATGTCCATCACCAAAGCCATGGTTTCCCTGTGTTCCCCTCACCAGAGACCCAAAACATCCACCACAACAAAAACAACAACAACGTCTCATACTTTACAATTTTGCATCAAATTCATATATTCATATTAAATTACTAGTGTAAGTTGAATTACCTAGTTGCATAACACCTATAGCTTGATCTTCCTCCTACAAATCCACTAGAGTTTCACCTCAATTCACTAATCTCCTATTCAGTTCGTCCTACTCAAGATTTCTTCTTCTCTAAGTCAATGAATGAGATGATTTGCATGTTTATCGCATGCATTTATGTATATATATTGATAAGATTGATTATTAGCTATTGATCTTAATATGTACACGCATCTCGAGACTAATCTAATGGTTTACTTAATTCACATTTCACTAACTCACCACTAACTCATTTTTGCTAATACCAATTGCAACTCAATTAGTCTTTTGACGTGTCCAAACGTATCTCGTGGAACATTAAATGACAAATGTTTATTTAACTAACTTGGGTTTCATTAAATTAAATCAACTACAGATTCATTAACTTAAGTATATAAGCTATATTTATCTTAAATAAAACTTATAACATCACTCTTTACCCTGGTCCTACGCCAGTACACATATTGAGGCACGTCCCCGCTTACATCTAGACATATATATACAAGAATCTAACATTTATGCTTTGCATACATCACTAAGAATCTAACATATACCTCGCCCACACGCCTCAATTAGTGTACGTATCTCGATGTAGGTCCTACGTCATGGGTCGATGATCCTAATTAATGAATTAAACAAGGATTAGGAATTTGGGCCGTGACAGAATGCTTCAAATTAATTGCAAATCGAACTACTGTAAAGCTAGCATGGGATGTTTTAAATACAATCTCGGAAGGTATGAATTTTGTCAAAATCTCCAAGGTACAGCAACTAAGTTATATGCTTGATCATCTTGAGATAAAAGAGGATGAAAATATTACCTTTTTTATAGTCGTCTCTGAGACATTACTAATTAAGCTTTTCAATGTGGAGTAAAAGTATACTGACGAGCAATTTGTAGGACATGTTATTCCTTCAAGATTTGACTAGAAGATTGCTGCAATAAAAAGTGTCATGTTATTACTAAGATTTCTCTTGATGAATTAATGGGTTCTCTGCAAACATATGAGACGAATATGTTTTGAAAGCCCTATTTTTCTAAGAAAGCTTATCATGTTGAGATTATTGATTTTGATGACTCTTTAGGAGATGAGTTTGCTATGATGGCAAAGAAGTTCTTAAAATTTCTCGAAAACTATAAGAGAAATCCTGATGGAACTAATTACAAGAAGGTTAATGACAACTATAAGCCTTTTACTGATGATAAGAAGACATATACTAAGAATAAACTCAAGGTCATCAAGTGTTATGAGTGTGGAGGAGTTCGACATATTCAAATTGAATGTCCTACCTACAAGAAGAAGAAGTCATTGAATGCTTGTTAGAGTGATGATGACTAAAATGACAGTGATCAATAGTTGAATGATTCTACTACTGCATTCAAAGCTGTATTGACTGAGTCAAATGTTGTTATTGCTTCTCCATATGTTTTTGGTGTTTCTAAACTTGATTTCGTAATATCTTACACGAAAAATATTAAGGAAAAGGCTAAGGATATATGAGTTGTTGTCAATGATAAGGATTCCACAAATGACGTTCAGGCATCTTATGATCTATTGTTCATTGAATGGACATCTTTTTATTATCATAATTTTGACTTGACGATGAAATTCTTCTTCGTCAAATTGGATTACAAAAATCTTGAAAGAGAAAACATGACTTATCATGCATTGTTGAAAAAGTGTGAGATTGAAATCTCTATATTGAAGAAAAGACTTTCTGATTATAAGGCATTTAATGCAATGTTCCATTCTGGTTCTCAAAAATTGAACAAAACTATTCAAACTGGTCAATCTTCATTACGTAAGCATGGAATTAGTTATACTAAGGGATCTGCAAATGCTCCTACTATCTTTGTCAAAGGTACTATAATTAATGGGGTAGATCAAGCAAAACTCAGGTTGATATAGTTGAGGCAAATAAGATTTTGCAATAAAAGGTTGCTATAAGAGTAAAGAAAAAAGTGACTGTTATTGTTGACAACAAACCACCTCTTACATGTCATTATTGTGGGATTGTTGGTCATATTCTACTATAATGCTATTGGATGTTTAATGATTTTAGTACAATTTAGAAGAAGAAAACATCTAAATAGGTTTTAGAGTTAAATCTTATAAGGTAATGACACCGCATCTGCAACTCTTAGCAACTTTGACTAAGCTATTGTATTTGGATAGTGGTTGTTCCAGACATATGACTAATAATAACAATCTTTCTTAAAAATTATGAATCATTTAAGGAAGGTGTTGTTACATTAGGTGAGGAAAGAAAGACAAGGTTGTTGGCAAAAGAAATCTTAATGTTGTGAGATTGCCTAATCTTAAAGGACTTTTACATGTTGATGGGTTGAAATCTAATATGTTCGGCATAAGTCAATTGCGTGGTTAGGAATTGTTTGTCGATTTCACTAAAGATCATTGTCAGATAATCATTGAAGAAAGACAATGTATTATGTATGGGATCCCGACATCAGACGATTGCTACATGCTGCTTCAACATTCTGTATCGCTTCACAAGCTGCAAGTTATTTGCAACTTTGTTTCTCTAACTAATACAGATCTTTGGCCGATAAATCTAGGTCATTTTAATTTCAAGCAACTTCAGAAGTTGCTCTCTTATGATTATGTTAGAAGTATTCCTAAACTATCCTCTAAGTCTTATTCTATTTGTGAGCCTTGTCAAAAGGGAAGATAACATTATTCTTCACATGCTAGCCTTAATGAAATACTGACATCATGTGTGTTAGAATTACTGCATATGGACTTGTTTGGCCCAATGCTAGTTGAAAGTGTTGGGAGAAAGAAGTATGTTTTTTGTCATTGTTGATGACTACCTAAGGTTTACTTGGATTTGTTTACTAGATGCTAAAGCAGAAAAGTTTGATGAGTTTAAGAAGTTAACTGTTTGAATTCTGAATGAGAAAAGAGATGGGGATGTATCCCTAGATCAACTTCACAGTGATCATGGAATAGAGTTTGAGAATTGACAATTTGCTGATTATTGTGTTGAATTTGGGATTAAGCATGAATTTGTTGCTCATGAGACACCACAACAGATGGTGTTGTTGAAAGGAAAATCTCACAATTCAGGAGATGACAAGGGTCATGCTAGCTGAGAAAAATGTGCCTAAGTATCTTTGGGGATAAATAGTAAACACTGCTACCTACGTTATCAACAGAGTTTATTTCGGACCATTGACTACCAAAACTCTGTATGAAATCTTAAAAAGCAGAAAACCATATCTGAAACATCATTATGTTTTTAGCTGTACCGACTTTATATTGAGTGATAGAGATCACCTGGAAAAGTTTAATTCCAAAAGTGATGTTGGAACTTTTCTTGGATACTCTCAGAATAGTAAAGCTTATAGAGTCTACAATAAGCAAACTATGATTATGATGGAATCTATAAAGGTTATGGTTGATGATTGTGGAAGACCAAAACATTTTTCCTTGGAAAAGGATGATGACGATGATGATGAGCTGCCAACACCAATTAGGTATATTACTCAACCTACTGCTAAAACATCTAATTCAAATATCACTACTCCATTTGATGATGAAAATGATGATTATGATTCAAAACCACCTACTATTACAATTAAGCAATTTATTGGCTATGTTAATGATCCGGTGCAAACTAGTGATATTCGTCTGGTTGATTACATAAATATGGTTCGTTTTGCATGTTTTACATATCGGATTAAGCCTAAAAATTTCAAGGAGGCTCTAATGGATGAATATTGGGTAAATGCTATACAAAAAGAAATTAATGAGTTTGTTAGAGAGGATGTGTGAAAGCATGTTCCATAACTTACTAATGTAAATATCATTGGTATAAAGTGGATATTTCGTAATAAAAAAAGATGAGAATGGTATTATTATTTGCAACAGAGCAAGATTGGTTACTTAAGGATACACACTTGTTGAAAGTATTGATTTTGATGAAACGTTTGCTCCAGTTGCCATATTGGAATCTATTCATCTATTGTTGCCTATTACTTGTAACAAAGGTTTCAACTTACAACAAATGGATGTTAAAAGTGCTTTTCTAGATGAGTAATTTGCAAGAAGACTTTTATGTTGCATAAACTTAAGGATTTGAGGTTTATGAAAAACCTAATGATATCTATCATCTATAAAAGACACTTTATGGTCTGAAACAAGTACTATGAGCTTGGTTGAAAATTTGACTACCTATTTGCTGCAGAAGGGTTGCAGTAAAGGGTCTACTAATAAGCCTATGTTTCTTAAAAAGAAGAATAAGCTATTTGTGGTTGCGCAAATTTATGTTGATGATATTGTTTTGATGGCTACATCTATAAAACTAGTTTAAGAGTTTGTTGATTTTATGATGAAAGAATTTGAAATGAGCATGGTTGGAGATCTTACTTACTTCTTGGGTCTGTAGATACACAGTCTCAAGATAATATATTTATATCTCAGAATAAATATGCAAAATCTCTTCTTAAGCTGTTCGGATTGGACATTGCTAAGTTTATTTGAACACCTATGAGCTCCAGTGAGAAGATTCATAAGGATGACAAAGGTGTTGATGTTAATCTTACATTATACAGAGGCGTGATTAGTAGCTTATTATATCTTATTGCAAGCAGGCTAGATATTTCTTTCAGTGTTAGATTTTGTGCTTACTATCAAACATGTCCAAAAGAATCTTATCTAGTTGCTTTGAATAGGATTATGCGCTATGTGCATAGAACAACTGACTTTGGTGTGCTATTTACTAAGGGCGGTGCCAATGACTCAATTGGAAATCGTATCGCTGATTGGGATAGAAATATCGATGATGGAAACAGTACTATAGGTGGATGTTAATACATGGCGACACGTGTCGAGCATGCACAATAGTTTTTCGTATTTTCCTATTATTTGTAGGAGTGGTAAATGCGATATCTTCTCCACAGGGATTTCGCAAACTTGTAAGGAAAGTATTTTTGTATTGTTTTTCTTAATTTACTTAATCTAGTTAAACGGGATTAAAATACCAAATAATTAAAAACTATAACAACTAACTTAATTAATCAAATTAACTAAAATAATTCAAACAATTCAATGCAAAACTCAAATTCAATATAATATAAATATCTAAAAAAAAATCTAAACAAACCCCCACTAAACAATGTAACATACTTGGATTGCATTCAAACACTAGAACATAACATCTCGTCATAACTTAGTTATAATCATATAACATGGAATCTTAAAATCATTAAATCATAATTCATAATAGGTTGATAGCCATTAGCAAACCATTGATTTTCTTATATTCAATGGAAAATAAGCCATTTTATTATCATTGTAAATCTATCTATTGGATAAAATACAATAAAAAAAATTATGATAGCATTAACGCTCAATAAAAATCATGCCTAATCTAAATACAATTTTAATCACAATATGCTAATCAATAAATAACTTAGATCACAATCACCTAGAACATCCACTAGATATTGCCTATAGATTAATCCTTAGTACTACTTCTATAATTGTTTTCAATAATCATAGACATAGATTAGAAAATCTAATATCACAATACATATTTGCAACTATAAAATCGTGATTGTTGTGTATGATTATATTCAAAGCATTAAGTTCATGATTCCTTAATTATAACTATATAGCAATCCAAAGTATATACATGTCTAAGGTTTGTCTCGATTAATAAACAACTCACTTATGCTGGAAATAAACAATGGAATAATATAATTGAAAGATAACTAATAAATACCTTTTAATAAAATAAACAAAGCTTCATTATAGCTTCAAACATAAACCAACTTACTACTAATAAAATACTAAAAGAAATTGTGGGAGAGGTAGGTTAGATAGGAAAGAGCTTGATTTCGAAGCCCGAAGGTCCTATTTATAGTGTCTTAAGTTATACATATCATAGATAAACTCTAATCATTCATAGTAATCTAAAAAACTTGTTATCGACCTTAGCGATTTATCAGCGATTCCTAATTTGTACACAACTTATTGAGTTAATCACTAGAATGTAGTCTTTTTGCTCGATCGATTCAGCTGGTTATTTATAGTATATTTCCCAATTCATTGATAATTCACTAGTTTTTCTCTACTGATGATTTTGGTGGTTATTTCCTGTGTAATCTTGTATGGCTGGCTAATCGCTGGACCACTTCTCTAGTTGATTGTTTTGTTCTTCTTCCTTTGTTCTTCCATTTCTTCATTTTACTAATTAAATCCTTAATCACTAAAACAAGATAATACCTAGTGTAATATCATCATTTATGTATAAAATCAACCTAAATTATACTATAAAATATGTCTAATTATTGACTTGTCAAATACCCCCAAACTCAACACTTTGTTGTCCCGAACAAAGAAATACTCTTAACCATATTCTCTTTCGTTCGTCGTTTACTTATTTCAATCTAATTTATATTATCTTTAAATAACAACAACAACAACAACAACAACAACAACATAGCTTCAGCCCCAACTTAATTGGGGTCGGCTACATGGATCAAAGTTTTCCATTATGCTCGATTAAGTGCAATTGACGGTGAGTTTTTCAGACCATTCAAATCCCTCCTAATTAATGCATCCCATGTTAATTTTGGTTTACCCTTACCTCATCAAATTTTTAAAGTTTCTATTGAGTCAAGTTTTCTTGTGGGGGACATTTGTAAGCCATCTTTGCAGGTGACCAAACCACCGCAACTGCCCTTCTCTAATTTTTGTATCAATTGGTGCTACTCTTACTTTTCTTTGAATTTCTATTTTTTTTTTATCTTTACGAGTTTTACCACACATCCACCTAAGCATCCTCATTTTTGCTAAGTTCATTTTATGTAATTGTTATTGTTTTACTGCCCAACATTCACTTCCATAGAGCATAGCTAGCCTAATTATGGTCCTATAAAATTTTCCTTTTAACTTAGTAGAAACATTTCGGTCACAAATCACCCATTTTGCACTCCGCCATTTCTTCCATCCAGCTTGAATTTTATGTGTGACATCAATCTCAATATTACTATCATTTTGTATAACTGATCCTAGGTATCTAAAATGGTTTATCTTAGAAACTTCTACTTCCCTAATTTTACCACTCCATCATCTCGATGTCTAGTGTTTCTAAAATCATATTGCATGTATTCGGTCTTCGTCCTACTCAACTTAAAGCCTTTAGATTCTAATGTATTCCTCCAGAGTTCTAATTTTCTATTCACTCCATCTTTTTTTTCATCCACTAAGACAATATCATCAGCAAATAGCATTCACCATGGTATATCCTCTTGAATATGCCTGGTTAGTTCATCCATAACTAAAGTAAATAGATATGGGCTTAAAGCGGATCCTTGATGTAGTAATATCGTAATGGGAAGTTCTTTTGTTGCTTTTCCAAATGTCTTTATACTCGTTACTACTTCATTACACATATCCTTAATAGTGTCTATGTATCTAGTATGCACTCCTTTTCTTTCTAGAACTTACGAAAGAATATCTTTGGGAACCCTATCATATTCTTTTTCTAAATCTATGAACACCATATGAAGATCTTTTTTCTTTTCTCTATATTTTTTAACAATCGTCTTACAAGTAAAATCGCCTCCATAGTTGACCTCCCAAGCATGAAGCCAAATTGGTTCTCTGATATTGTTGTTTATCTCCTTAGCCTATTATCATTTATCCTCTCCTAAAGTTTCATAATGTGACTCATAAGTTTAATTCCCCAGTAATTTGAGAAACCTTGAGTGTTTCATTTATTTTTGAAGATTGGCACAAACGTGCTTCTTCTTTAATCCATTGGCATCCGTTTAGATTTCAAAATTTTATTGAAAAGTTTTGTTAACCAAGTCAATCCAATTTCTCCTAAGTATTTCCAAACTTCCATGGGTATTTCATCTAGGCCACATGCTTTCCTATTTTCATTCTTTTCAATGCCTCTTTAACTTCTAGAATTCTAATATTTCATGTATAGTTTACATTTCTTTCTTGGTGTGGGTTTTCATCTACTATAATATAAATTTGGCCATCATTAAATAAACTATCGAAGTAACTTCTTCATCTCTCCTTAATATCATCCTCGCGCGTTAAAACATTTTTATTTTCGTCCTTAATACATCGTACATGAATTAGGTCTTGTTTCTTTTTATCTCTTAATTTGGCTAGCGTACATATATTTTCGTCATCTCTATTACCTAAACTTGTATATTGATCTTCCATGAAATTTGTTTTAGCTTGACTAACTTATTTTTTAGCTTGTTTTGTAGCTTTTCTATATTGATTGTACGCATCTTCATCTTGACATTTAAGTATTTTCCTATACATCTCTCTTTTACTCTTAATTGGTCGTTGGACACCCTTGTTCCACCACCATGTTTCCTTCTTTGGTGGTTCCAAGCCTTTAGATATATCTAATACATTTGATCCTACTCCCCTTATGCAACTACTCATTTCTAACCACATTGTATTAGCATCTAAGTCAAGATTCCAAACATTTTCCTTTCATAGTTTTTCTCTAAACTCTATTTGTTTACTATTTTTTAGGTTCCACCACTTTATTCTAGGGTCGCCGACTCTTTTATTTTTATTAAGTCATCTTTTTAGCTTAATATCAAGTACTACTAACTTATGTTGGGTAGTAAGCACTTCACCAGGTATTACATTGTAGTCTCTACATATTTTTATCTATTTTTCTTGTTAAAAAAAATCTATTTGACTCTTCTTATGACTACTACTAAAAGTAATTATGTGTGACTCCCTTTTCCTAAAACTAGTATTTGCTAAGACAAGATATTAACCACAAGTAATTAAAAGTTATGATAGAATAGAATGATTTAAACAAAACAAAACATCCCTTAGTGATAACTCAACCACCAAATGCAACAACACCCTTTAGGATTTAAAGTTCAATACCAAGGTCATTACACGATATAGGTTTTCTCAATCTCCATTGACATACATCAAACTTATGATGACTAGTATAGAATCTCAAAACTCAAAAACCAATAGATTAATCTTAATTTTAGAAAATACTTTATAATAGCACCACAATCACAATCATTAGGAATTTTGCCAAGATCCTAATAAATTTGTCAATTAAAACATGTTAGATTAACAAATACTTCACTTAACCCTAGCATTAAGCACTCGAGCTAAATCTTTTCTTTGAAGAGTTTAAGAACATCCACCTTTTTAGTTCTCATTTCTTTCTACTTCATCCTAATTATTTCATCTATCTTTTATATATATTTACATTTTCTTTTACTTTTTGAGTCCCTGCTACATTTCCTATAAACATTCTCTCATTTTTACCATTATAGATTCCCTGATCCATTTCCTATGGAATCTATAGGAATCTCTATATATTTGTAAACTCTTGTTAGCACTTCTCACTATCCACTAAAATCGAAGAAAATATTTTTCTAACTTATAGAAACTCATTAGTTTCTAACTCATTTCTTCTTTCAATTGTGGCATAATTACTTTATATATATACTAAAAAAATATTTAACCAATAGCTTTTGTATCACAAGATTATAAGAAATCTATCTTGTTCATCTTATACTATTGTTTCAATCTTCTACCCATTCTCATGACTAACACAACGTAATCAATTCGGTGTACACATCAACTTGTAAAGTTAATCAAAAAAGGTATAAAAATTGATTCCTTCTATCATAGAATTCACTTGGGTAATAAAAATATCACTTCTATTAAAAAATCTATTATATATTCAATCCATTATATGATAATCATAACTAAAAGAAAGTAAAATAAAATTCATACTTACTTGAATTCGAAAGAAATTTGAAAAATCTCATCAACTTACTTAGATATCGGAACGTTTTGGTTCAATTCTTGACTTATCTTCTACTTTTCTTTCCTTTCCTTGCTTTGGCTATTTTTGTCATTCTTCACCTAAAATACCCCCAAACTCATTGGATACCTTATCCTCAAGGTTTAAAAATTAAGTCGCGTTTCCAACAAAACAAATGTACCTCATTAAGTATAAAGTAAATGATATAATCATAAATTGGACAATCAATATATAAAATTAAACTTAATATATAAATTTCGTCAAAAAGAGTGCATAAAAAATATATGAATAAACTCCAACAATATAAAAAATGTAGCATCAAATATATCACGAAAGTGTCATATCAAATGTATCACATCACCAAGCAAGAATCAAATACAATATATCACCATCATAGATTGCAAAGTATATTATCGAAGTTACAAGTAAGACCTCACACATTATCACTTCGAGAAAAAGAAGAAAAAGCTAGTAAAGAAATTGATGTCGCCGCTCGGAAGTTGAATCATCATTATTCTACACTCGATCAGTCCTTTTAGACTGGTAACTCACAGCGAGATCATAGAGGGGGTAGTCTTGACCAGGTAGTAGTGGAACATTAAGACTACTATCAATCGATAGCCTCATTTGTGTAGATGATACAAGAACTTCTGCTCCTCCTTGTCTTATTTGTCTTCTATACATTGTCCTCTCCATCCTGTGAATGCTCATCTCCAAGGCTCACTAGTTCTTCAATATCAATTTTTGATTCCTCAGAGTTGTCATATGATTGCACAGAATTGTATCCATACAGGCAAACTCTGACTCTTCCATGTGTAGTCCATCATAGTCCCTAGCGGGTTGCTCCATATTCAGATCATTTCTAGCTTTCAACATTTCTTCAAAAACTTTCTCGTATCATCTCTAATCTTTTTTCTTTGCTCTATTTCTCTTCTGGCTATCTTAGCCTTCTCTCTCTCATCATTGGAGTATTCATAACCATTAATTTTTCCATATCTCTTCATTACTCTATCCATGATGGTCTTCTCTAGTAAAACATCCAGCTTCAAGTCCTGTCGTGCTTACTTGATCTGCTCTACAAAAAATCGTGATCATCAAAAGAAAAGGTAGTCCTCCATTCTTCTTTTTCGTGATGGCACTACTTATCGACTCATAAATAATCTTGCTAATGTTTAGATATCCCAATCGCATAACAATGTAGTAAAGTAAGGCGGCTTTGTAGTTCACTATCTCATAAAATTACAGGCTGGGCTGTAAGTTGGCATTGATGAAATAACACAATGGTTTAGTGATCTTCCTAATTAATCTTTTAGTAATATGCTTCGGGTACCCCTCCATATAAAAAATTTGTGAATCACCATGGATTGCTTCTAATCCTCCTCTAATTGTCTCGGTGGGGTAGTGGTACTTAATTGCATATTCGGGCTTTAGGTACCCATCTTTTCCTTATTGGTGAAATTTTGATAAACCAAAATACAAGTTTATTCTTTCAGTGGAATAATCCATTGTTCTTTCTCTAACTCGTGACTCTGTCTTCTTGTCATCACTTATAAGAACATTTGCATAAAACTCTCGCACCAAACTATTGCATCATTTCTCACTAGTAAAATCGTTAAGGTCTAAATGGTTATAGTCCCTAGTTAATTATCCCTAATTTTTCGCCTCAATGATATGTAAGATCCTAGGCCTATGTTTCAATTCATTTTTCACATTGAATCCCCTCTCTGGGATCAACTTCCTTTATTTCACTAAATTATTCTTAAATTTGGTAAAGGCCTTCTCATTGAGAAAATTTTCCTTTCTAAGAACATGATTTTTCACCCCTGTCTGTATCTCATGTTCTACTTCTTCCTCATCCTCATATTGTTCCTCATAATCATTGCTAAATGATAAAGGTGGTGTAGGCTCTCTTTGTGGTCTAATCTTATGTTTGTTGAAAGAAAGTGACGTGGGTTTAATTGAGGTAATATTGGATTTATCCTTTGGTTTCTCTACTATCTTCCCCTTTCGTTTCCCCTCCCCCGAATTTCTACTCTTTCCACCTCCGACCATTTGAATAAGTTCAAGTAAATGAATGAACTTGTAAAACCATTTAAACCCAAATTCAAAAAATTATTTATAAATTAAGAGTTTGAAATTTATTGATAAAACATCATTGATAAAAATAATCATTTGTAAGTAATTCAAGTCATGCAATAGGCAAACACAAAAATCCCTAAATTCATTTGAAAGTTAGTCTCAAATTAGTTTGCGTATAAAATTCATTCCATTCTCCATATACTAAAAATAGTTCAAAAATTCAATATTAATAAATAAATTATCACACCACTCCCATACTAGTATTATAACAAAAAACATTCAATATTGAAATCAATTTAGAGTAAAAATTTTGAAATTTACCTTCTAACCTATGTAAAAATCCAAAAATTGATGAAAACCAAAAAAATATACTCAATTAAAGGTTATGGCTTTTATTGATTACCAAATTGAAAATGAATCTATCAAGATTGGAACTTTAAACTCCTCTAAAACACTACACCAAACTCCAACTTCGAATTCCCCTTGCGCAAGCCAGAGTTAGCTTTACACTCTTAAAACTCACCAAATTTGGGTTGAATGTATGATGATTGAGATGAGAATCACTTAAACACATTAAAACTAGCTTTGGAAGGTTAGTTCTAGTCGACAATAAGTCTTTGGGTCAAAACGTTGCAAGGGTTCGTGACTGTGAAGTGTATCGATGTGGTAATTTTAGGTTTCTATTTTTAAAAACATGTATTCATTCTTAGTGAATCAGTGTTTAAGTGGATTTGTTGTAAAATCGCTGCCTAAATTGTTGAAAATGAGCCTCGGTGGCTCAACGATTAGTTAAGCGAATCTTAGTTATAAGTGCATATCCATGACAAATCGCTAATATGAAATTACACTGAAGTTCTGCATATTGATGCCGATTTTCTCAACGATTTCTAGAACAAAATGGAATCATTGGGAAATCGCTAGCCTATTTTAACTAATTTTTTCAATATAATTGATTTTTACAGAAATTTATCACATATATGTCCAATAAAAAGGTAGAATTACTCAAAATTATTAATATTTTTGACTATGATTTGAAAACAAAAATTACTACTATAAATAACCACTAACATTAAAATTAATGCGTATACATAATATAATACAGAAAGAAATTTGCTGAATAAACCCCCTTACATGAAATTATTCCAAAATTAAGTTCCTAAAATATCCCCATTATGAGAGTCAAAAGTTAAGAGAATATAAAAACAAATAACAAATCCTAATACTAAAACAAAAAGTAAAGATAAAGTATGGGATGCCTCCCATAGCACGATTTTGTTTACTCTCGTTGGCTCGACTAGACCACAGAATTCAAAATTGGTTCTATAAACGCAAGTTTAAGATTATCAACTTTAGTGCCATTCCAGAAAGTGATTGCTCGACCTAGCACCCTGAAAGTAACTGTCTTGTTTAGATTATCCATGACAACTTGCGAAGTGGCTAAGAAAAATCATTCTAAGATTAATAAAGGATCTTTATTGATGAAGTTTAGCAAAACCAAAATGTCTGTTGGAATAATGTACTTGTAAATTTGACCTAGTACTTTAGTAACCACTCGATTCGTTTCACTGAATAACTATTTGGTAAAATAAATTTTTCAAAAACAAGTACATCCAACTCCAGTTGAGTATGAAAAAATAAGAGAATTAGCTTTTAGTTTGCTTTAGATATTGTATCATAAATAACTATAAAATACAAAGCCCATTTTCCTTTTATGTTTATGTATATATCTCCTAGATCATCGAGCTTGACAATTGTTAGGTTCTTCTTTTTCTTCTTCTTATCCTTTGTAGCTTTAAATTCCTCCATTTTAAAACCATCCATTCTTAGGTTATTGTCTTTTCATTTGAAGTATCTTCAACTCTCTTATTCTTTGTCATTACATTTTCGTCTTCTATTGTTACTGCATTAATAACATACATTTCAGCTTTAAAGTTATTATGATTCAATTTTAAATATTCATTATCATTAGTTAGTTCATTATAAGATTCATTATTGTAACGACCCGTTACCTTAAGCTAGTGATTAATGTTAATACAAATCCTAATTAACCCGAGTAGGGCTCGTGGTTAAGTTCGGCATACCTCAATTAGCATATGTGTAGGTTTGTGTAATGATTTGTGTTTGTTTGGAGTGTTTAATGAATTTATAGGTAGTAGTATAAAAAGATAATTTATATACAAGCCAATAGTCAAAAAATAAGTAATTAAACAATAAATAGCCTGTACATCAAGTCCCAGTAGGGGTCTTAAAATGAATGTGCACTCTCGGAACACTCGTAGGCATGTTCAGTAAATTTATCGCCAAGAAAATACACGAAGTATATATATTTATATATATTTGATATATAAATATATGTATAATAAAACTATAAGATTGGTTTGAATTATATGGATCATTGGATCGCTTTGATATGGGCGTTAGTGTTGATGGTATCAAAATATGTGTCACTTTAGGAGGTGTCATTTTAACCCATCCATCACTTGATCAGCATCAAGATAGCGCGATGCATATCTCAAGGAAATCCAAAAATTTTAATCAAAAGCATCGAGTTTATCCTAATTTCATCGATCAATTGAGAGAGTTAGAGAAGCTAAGCAGCTAAGGGTTGAATATGAGGGGATTAGTCCAGGAGTGATTTCTAGTGGAGTTAAGGTGATCAAACCACTGTTAAATCAGAGATCATCATCTTGCTAAATAAAGTTTTAAGATTCAAGTTCAATTCATTAGTTAGTGATGAATTATTTATGAATTGTTGTTGTTATTGATTAGGAAATGATTTATACCTCACAAGAGGTCCTCCCTAATGTTTTGGGAGAGTTTTAAAGTTTGTATGGATGATTTGGTAGTGAAATAGTGGTTGTTGCCCTGTTCACTATCAGGACATTTTAGGGTGGAGCGCACTCCACCTAGCTGAGGAGCGCGTTCCCTTCATTAGTTGGAATGAACTAAAATGGTGGAGCATGCTCCATCATGCAAAAGAGCATGCTCCCACTACAGAAAACAACAACTCTGCTATATTTTACTTAGAATTTCCTGAAGTCTTAGGGATAGATCTAGAGGTTCTAAACATAGGGTATTAGACTTATACTAACCACAAATGGTTTGTGATAGCATTTGGATCACACAGAAAGTGTGTATGACCCAAAAAGTTAGGAGATCTGGATACAAAACCTAAATCGAGGTAAGTGTGGATTCGCTTATTTGTCAATGTTACCTTGTTATTTAAGTATATATGTAGTTCATATAGTTTATGGACTGAATTTGGGACCTCTTGGGAGATTTTAAGAAGTTTCGTGGTTGACTATTGCTGACATCAAAGGTATTAGCCCTTCCACATGCATGCATCAGATATATAGAAAGAAGGGTCTAAACCTTCACAGAAGCCCAATGATGACTAAGCCCGCCAATGATGGAAGTGGTTAAAAATGAGATTTCAAAACTTCTTGATGCAGGGATAATCAATGTGATCTCCGACAATAAATGGATCAGTCATGTTCAGGTGGTTTTCTAAAAAAGGGGGATCACAATTGTTACAAACTCACAGGATGAGTTAGTCCCAACTCACATCCAAAATGGATGGCAGGTTTTCTTTAATTACAGTAAACTAAACTCTTTCACTCAGAAATGACAACTTCCGATTACCTTTCCTTGATCAGATGTTAAAGTGATTAGCATGCATGTCTCATTACTCCAACTTGGATGGATACTCTGATTTTCACCAGATTCCCATTGCACTAGAGGATTATGAGAAGATTACCTTAACTTGTCATTTTAGTACCTTTGCTTACCATTGCATGTCCTTTGGGCTGTGCAATGCACCTGCCACCTTTCAATGGTGTATGATGAGCATCTTCTTAATTTCGTTGAGCATTTCATCAAAATCTTTATGGATGACTTCACCATTTACGGTGACTCATTATTAGACGACCTAAACCCTGATGGGCCTGGACCGACCATCGCAAAACCCCTCTAGATGACCCAGCGAGTCGGGCGATGATCTAGTAAGCATTATACTGCGAATAAGATCAATAACAATCTACAAATAGACAACTAAGGTATGAAAATGTAGAAATAAAAACCCTCCATCTCTATAAGGTACAGAATAATAGGTAGATAGTTATTGCAACTTGAAAAACTAAACATATGTTCTATGGGCTCTATAGTATACCCATTTAAATCCTTGTTTTATCACATGTTCCAAAAAACATAATAGAATACTTAATACATCCAACTCACATAAGAGAAATGGATCTTCTATGATAGGACTTTCCCTTTTCCTTTCTCTAATGCAGCTGATGAGGTAGTTGGAGTGGAAAGCAGTGGGTGAGCAAAAGATCCAATAGGCTTAATAAGGTGAGTACCCACTTTAATTTCAATAATCCAAGTAATATCGAATGTAATGTATGACTAACGTGCATCAATTAGTTAAGAGATACTGAAATAATAATCTTCATTTAGGGATATCAAGAAATTAGCATTTAAATAAGCAATAATAATAGATATAAATGCAATTCATTGTTTTCCATTATGCCCATATACTATTTACATCATTACAGGTGACCGATTTCCCGCACCGAGTTAATATAGACCCACTAACTAACACATTAGCCTTTGTGCCATTCAGTGAAGCTTCTCAACACAAGGAGTGTTCGTCCTAGTCATCACCCTTACATATACCATTAAACGACCGATGGTTCCTGGAATATGGCATTGACCATACTCTCCCCAAGTTTTTCATGTTAGCATCTACTAACACGGTCGTGTAAGCTACTACGAACATAAAGAATAGTAGTTAGAGGGAAAAATGATGCTCGCAACTACGGCTCATTTATCCATGTGTTAGCACTGACTAACACATTTGAGTAACAAGGGTGATTATCTCAACTACGAAGTGTCACGTTAGGTATATGCATGCAACCATAGATTATAGCAAGCAATCATGTCAAATAGTATATGGCATCCCAACCCAAGTCTCTAACTTATGTGAGACCTAAGTTATACTAATAGCATGCCATGACTAAAAGTAAAGTGCATCCCTTAGTGCGCTAGGTAAGTTTTTATGTTAAACTATACTCATGACTTCCAACATTTTTTGTGTTATTTAAAGTCTTATTTTAAGTGATTTATCAATTATATGTCATTATGCTTTCCACGAATTTTTAAATGGTATTTGTAATGTTGAAAACGGATTTAAAAAGAAGAAGTTATGCCATTTTTACGAACTAGTAAAAATCAGAGTGACTGGCACTGTGATTGCGCGGTGGGTTTACCCACACGATGCCGAGAAAGTGTCAGGACATCGTGAACACTACTGTGACTTCAAATCATCATCCCGTTGATGTCGTGTAGTTTACACACATGGTGCCTTGCATGTAAAGGCAAGGCGTTGGGACAGCTTAAACGTCAGGGAAGCCAAGAATTTCCTAGTTTTCTATGTATTCATCAGTGATAGTCTTGTCAAGGTGAAAATTCAACCCAAGACCTTTCATAGGAACTTGGTCTTATTTGCAAAATTATGTGATCATCAAGGGAAAAGGTAACTTTTCATTATTGTTTCTGGTCATCGCATTCCTAATGGAATCATAGATTACCATGTCGACATTAATGTAACCTATCGCTTAAACGATGTGATATAACAATGCCACGTTGTAGTTCACCTCCTCGTAGTATTGCGAACTCGGTTGCATGCTCGCATTGATGAAATAGTTTCATGCTTTGGTTGTTTTCATAAAATCTTTAGTTTGAATGTTTATTGGATACCCATCCTTAACCAAAATGAATCCATCCCCGAAATTGGTTCCAATCCATTCCTGATGGTTTCATGGGAAAATCCATGTTTGAATCCTTATTAATGTTTTGGATATTCATTATTTTCTCTCCTATCAAATTTTAGCAATCTAAAATACTGGTTTATTCATTCAGGTGAATAATCCACTGGTTTTCCTCAGACCATGGATACTATTTTATTATCGCTCCCATTGTCATTAGCATAAAATTATCGAACTAAAATCTCACAATCCATCTTCATAGAAATCTTCGTGTTATTGTCAACAATGTAGTTTGATAAGTTATTATTTAGACTTATATGTAGGGTTAGTTTAGTAGTATATTTAGTATAAATATCTCTGAATGAGCTTAAATTGATGGTGTTTACGCATTTTCAAGAATACAAGGCATAAAGGAAGGAAATGAGCAAATTTGAGAAAAAACAAAGCACTAAGATGTGCTTAAAGACCGGAGTGAGAATGAGAAAAGGTGAAGAATTCAATATAAATGCCCAACCAACCATGAATGAAGCTCTCATGCACAAATTGAAATCACCAATCGGTTACCATGACTCATAGATTGTAGAGCGGGACTTGGATGGTCAGGACGTCTTTCCACCACCTCCTCCATCACATGCACCGTTACCACCATTAGAGGACTTGACTCAACGACAGTACGGCCTATGGACAACAAGATGCAGAGATTGCATTAAAAAGATAGGGTGCATTACTAGGCAGCAGTGTCGAGAGATGAGCAGGATATGGTGAGGAGAGAGAAATATCAATGGAACAGGTACATAATTTCATGTCATTTGTTGATCATTAGAGGGACATAGCTATATATAAGAGGAGTAGACAAATAAGACCTATTGATATGCAATTTGGCTTTCCAGCGGCACCAGCTTGTGTTTCATTCAAATTTTGTGCAGACTAAAAAAGTGAAGAGTCTTTTTACACCATCCTACACATGAGCTGATGATGCAGATGATGATGAAGACGCGCAGTCTTGAAGTCAGTGTATGAGGAATTCTTTAGACCTTGGGAGATGAGAATGACATTGGTACTATTTATTTTTAACATTTGGGATATTTAGTGAACTATTTAGTTATTTTAATTCTATGTTTAGTTTATGCTTTTATATAATTTTTGTTATTACCTATATTTGTGTGTTTTAGTGTTTTCATGTTTCAGGCCTACTTTGAAACCTTAGTGACAATGTTTGGTTTAAATTTTGGGGCATCGACACTACGATACACTATTGGAAGTGGTAAGATAGGTTGAGAAATAAGGATAAACACTGCAAGTATGATAATTTTAGTTTCAATTTTGAAGCAGTTAAGGAGGAAAGCATTGTAGTTTATAAATTTTTCATTTTTACTTACTATATCAATGTTTAAGTAGTATAGATTAGGTTATATATAGTAATATGTAATGAAAAAGTAGTTCATTACATTGTTTATGCCTTTAATTGTGGATGAGTAGATTACAAGTATCTTGTTGATATGAAACTCAAGAAAGTATTTTTAAATTTCGAAGAAGAAAATCATGAAATGTAGGAAACAATGGTGTGATTTCATGATGAGAAACCTAGGGTTAGAGAATACCTTGAACTTAAAACAAAAGTAAAAAACTATGACACTTCTTCTGGAAAAAGTTAGATCTGTAAGTATTCTATAATAAGTGCGTATCTTACTTGATAATACAAAGCAAATAAAGAATTAGTGCAAATAGGGGAAGAAATAGGCATTATAAATAAAACGTTTGAGTTAACTTACTTGATTTAGTGAAAGTGAGAAGTGCTAACACGAGTTTTATAAATAAAAGAAAAAAATGAAAAAATACTACAAGTTCTACAAAAAATGGAGCAGAGAACTTGATGGTTGGAAAAAAGTTAGAAAAACATAGTCCATAGTAAAAGGAGTAAGGACAGTAAATTGAAAATTAAAAGAAGAAGAAGAATGAGAGAGAAATTAAATAAAGAAAAGAACGCGAAAGTAGATTACAACTCTACAAATAAATGATTTTGCTCGAGTACAAATATCTAATGGAGTTAACTTTCCGTTATAACATGTTGAGTCCTATAGATTCACGAAGTAGTAAAGTCTATCAAAGATAAGTTTGATCTATGCATAGTTGTGAATTCCTAAGCTTAATGAGATATCATGAGATAGCATACTTCCTACTTGAAATTTGAGATGAAATAAATTTGTGAGTATTGATGGTTTTTAGTTGTGATCTACTTTGGTGTGTCGAAATTGAAGTTATGTGTTGTTAAAGCTATATGTCTTACAATAACAAGTTTTTGAAAGAAAAACTCTTGAGTGGGTTATTAACTTCAAACTTAGTGAATTACATAATACTTCATAAACAATGTAAATTGAATAAGAACTAGTTATTATGAGACTTAGTAGAATACACTTTTGTTTGAGACGCACAAAATCTTAAGTTTTTGGGTATTTGATAAGTGATTATTTAAACTTATATATAGGTTTAATTTAGTAGTATATTTAGTATATATAACCCTATATGAGCTCTAATTCATGGTGTTATTGCATTTTCAGGTAAATAAAGTGTAAAGGAAGGAAATGTGCAAAACGAGAATAAACAGAGCAAAAGCCCACCAAAGGATGGTTGGTGTCATGGCTACGAATGTTGGTGCCATGGAGTACTAATCCACAACGTGGGACGGAAAAGCATGGTGTAGGAGAGCAAAGAAGGTGAAGAAATCAAGTATGGAGGTTTAGGGTAGTGGCAGCGCAGTGGCACACAAGAGACGTCGCTGATATAGGAAGTGATAGCATCGGATAGACTAGAGCTCAAAAGAAGTGTATGCACTGGCGGCGCAGTGGCGGCCCAATTGCGGTGTCGTGGCTTATAAGGCACAACTCTAGGGTATTAGTGATAGCGCCAGACTCGAGAAAAATATAAAGTTGGAGTTTTATTTTGAGTTAAATTGTAAAGTATGGTTTCTAACTGTTATTAGGAAGTATAAATAGGTATTAGGACATGGTAAACTAACCAAAAAAGCAACTATTAGCCACCATTAAAGAGATTAATATAGGTTTATTTAGAGTTTGAGTATTAAGAATTTTGTGTGAAGAAAACTTTGAACACTTCACGTTTCCAATTCAAGTTTGGTTTCATTGATCTAATTAACCGTAATATCTTTATGTTCATCTCTGATTTGCAATGATTTCAATCATGAATTGTGATATGTGTGTTTCAATAAAGTGTGCGTAGTCGATTTATCTTAGGGATCAATGGATCCTATGGTATGAATGTTATTCTTCGAATACAAGTAAAAAATGATTGTAAAAAGTGCAATGGTTAGAATTTGTAGTGATTCTTAATGTAATGCTTGAGACATCTTAATCTCGTGTTTAATGATATTAGGTTTTATGAGTTATCACGACCATTGAAGCTTTAAATCGGAACATGAACGGTGGAACAGTAAAATAAACAACATCTAGCAATAATTGTTGATTAGGGAGGCATGAATAGTAAACTTAATTGGTTATGAATCGAAAGATTTAGGACTTAAAGCAATATGGAGCTACGCTATTCGCACTTATAAGTGGAGTTCTAATTTGTACAATAGAATCTTTTTCATCACGACAGTGGTTAAAGTAGATTTGAAGGAAATCTATTTATTCTTATTTGGCATTGCCCATAACATATTAAAATCTAAAAGTGGTTAAAAAGCATAGTATTAAATTACCTAGGTGAAGCTGAGAAGTAAGATATCATTAATATAATAGTTACAGGAAGATTAAATTGATTTTTTGGATAGGTTAGTTTAGTATGAAACCGTAAAAAAAAAAAAAGATTTCCTTAGCAATAGTTCAAAATTGAATAGGTAATTACCTAGTGCAAAAACCTTTCCCTGAGGACGATATCCACGATCAACGTAAGTTAATTGCACTATTACTACAAGCTAGCCATTATACTTGTGGCAAGCATAACTGCTTACGTGCTAAATCTTGAGAGCGGTTGCCCATGGTTGTACGATGGACTAAGAGAAGTATTTAAAAAATGGTTGCCCTATCTATCAACATTAGGGAGGCTAGGGTGTTGGTGACCCTAACACCTAAAGCCTAACTAGGAAAAACTGTTTTAAAACCCATCTTTCAAAGTCAATGATACAAGATATGGAAAAAACATAAGGGTGAATTATGGAATTCTACACTTTGGTATGTCGTTATTCTCTTATTTACATCTTATTTACTTTCTTGTTTAGTAGGCTTTTAAATTAAACTTTTTCCAAAACTACCAAGATTTGTTTCTCTATTTCTTGAATTGGGTTTAACTGTATCCTATGGATTGGACCCTGTTCTTACCTCTGCTATATTCCAGTATATTTGGTAACCTATTACCAGTTATTACATTATTAATATTTTCTAGTAGTGGTAAGTGGAAATCGTCTCTAAAGGGATTTTGAAAATTCTATAGAAAAATAAGTTTTATTTTTAATTTTTTATTTTTTATTTTAATTTAATAAAAACTACAATTTAAATTAATAATTTCTCCATTTAAAATATCAATTAGACTAACTAAATAACTTAAACAACCCAAATCAAAGTCACTAAATTAAAAGCAAATCAATTAAACGAAACACAATAATAAATAAACATTCAAACAATCCTCCTAAATAATGAAACTTTAATCTGTTTTGCATCCGAACATGGTACTTTAATCAAAAAGACATGAACATACTTTCTAAAGTATCCCAGATCATGAAACCCTAATCATAAGTAAGTAAACAGCCTTTAGCCAGCCATTTGTTCGGATTATACTTGTGGAAAACCAATATTCTTATTTTATTTAGCTAACCCTTTAAATACATAAAGACATTAACTTCACGCAATAAAATCGCATTAAACTTTATGAAAAGTTTGATCTACTAATTCTAACACCTTAGGAAATGAACTTCAGGATCAAATTTAGATCTCAAATTCACCGAGGATATCTAAGAGGTTGTACCTTTAAAACAATCCTAGTTACTACTTTAATTAGATAATGAATCAAAACATTACATATATATTGGCCATTATGCACATAAAACTTAAATCAATGATTGCAATAAATAAATAACAATCTATAAAAAGGTGAATCAAAGAATACGATTGGTTTTAAGAATTAAGTACGCATTCATCTCATCATGACTACATTTCAAAGCAGATCTAGTTCATGTTTGGAGTTTTATTTAGATTAACAAACTACTCACATATTATACTAAATAACACCATATCATTGGTATTAAAAGAAATAATTAAAATATCTTAATGATAACTTGAGTCTTTAATCTTCTTAAAAAAGCAAAATAATAAAGAATGTCCTCCAAACTAAAGGAAAAGTGAAAACTATCAAAAGGCTCTTAATTTCTTAGTCTAGGGTTCATATTTATAGTATATTAGGTAATATATCCTAAACCAACTCAAAATCCTTGTTGTTATCTAAAAATCCTTAAATTCATAGCCAGTAACTTCTCATTGATTCTTATGTAAGTGGACTCATTGGGTAAATTTGTGAAACTAAAGTCCTTGTTTCCACTGTTTTGCGCAGCGATTTTGAGCGTTATTGGAATCACTGGGAATCACTAGGTATAATATCTAGTTTTTCCTTGATTTCTTGGTAAAACTTCATGCAATCTTTTCACTAGATCAATTCCTCATTTTCTTCCATTTTACCTTCATTTCTTCAAATATTCCAATTATCACTTGTTATATGAAACCAAGAGAAAACACCATGTAATAGAGTCTTTTATATCTAAAATCGTCCTACAATGTACTATAAAACATGTCTAATTATTGACTTGTCAAATAACTCTAAACTCAGCACTTTATTGTCCCGAGGAAAGGAATTCTCTCAATCAAATTCTTTTTTCTTCTCTCATTTTGATTTCATAATTATATAATCGTATTCCCAAACAGAGATGATCATTAAATAAAAGCATATTACCTTCATTAAAATAAGAATCATAATACAATAGAGATTTAAAGAACAATACTCTTTATATGACATTTCAACCTCTAGTTATGCAACACACCTTAGAATTTAAAGTTAACCAATCACCAAGGTTAAGCCACTACATAGGTTTTCTCAATATCCACTAACAAGAATCAAGCTTTAGATGACTAATATAGAATCTCAAGATACAAAAATCACTTAATCAATCTCATTTTCAAACAATATTTAAAATATCACCACAATCAAAGTTGATAAGAAACCTTATTCACCAATAATCATCATTTCATATCCATTTGCTTAAATATCAGAACAAGAGATACTTCACTCAACTTAGCTATAAGTACTTGACCTAAATCTTTTATTTAGAGAGTTTTTCAAAAACATCCTTCCACTTTTCAATGTATCGCTCTTCCATCTTCATTTAAATATATTCTTTTTTCATTATATTGTAATTCTACGGTTCCTTGCTCCATTTCTTTTAGATAACGTTATTTTATTTTATATTGGAATTTTTCTCTTATTTTTCCCTTCACTAGATTTCTTGCTCCATTTTCTTTAAGATATGTAGGTCTGTCTATTTTTTCCATTCAAAGTTCTTGTTAGCTCTTCTAACTTTCACCATACTCAAGGAGGTATTCTTTCCAACTTAGTAAAGTTTATTAGCTAATTTCCTATTTTTCTCTTCAATTGTCACATAAAATTTTTCAATATATATATGATCAATAGCTTTTGTATACCAAGATTCTTTGAAATCTATCTTGTTCATCTTGCACTATCGTTTCGATCTTCTACCTATCATAAAATTTTTCAATATATATTTATATATATATAACACAAAGTAATCAATCCCCTCTACACTCCTTTAGTGCGTACATAATCTAGATTGAGTCAAATAGAGTATAATAATTAATTTCCATCATAAAACTTCTATTTTCATGGGTAATAATAATTTATCACTTTTGTTTAAATCCAAATTATATGCAATTCACATTTCTAACCATAATGAATGAAAACGAAGAAATGTTACCTGAATTGCAAAAATAATTTTAAAATTTTTCTGTCAAATAAAATCTGCATCTCGAGTCTTCTTCCATACATGGATTTTTATAATTTAATTCATCCACATACCCCTAAACTCATTCCAAACCTTGTCCTCGATAAGTGATTATTTACACTCATATATAAGGTCAATTTAGGTGTATATTTAGTATTAATATTCCTCAATGATTTCTAATTAATGATGTTTATGCATTTTCAGATAAACAATTCATAAAGGAAAAAAAAGTAAAAAGTGAAGAAGCCGAGCTAAAACACACCAAAGTGAGGCACATAGCCACGGCATGGAAGAGATAGGCATAGCGTGGAAGACATAGGCACAACATGGGAGAGCAATGAAGAGAAGAAATGATGCAAGAAGGTTGGAGTATGGGCAGCGTTGTAGAGACAAACGATGGTGTTAGGGATAGAAGTGACAACGCCAAGTCTACTAAAAGAGGAATTTGCCCAAAACAATGTGGCGTAGTGGTGGCGCCATGGCAAGACATACACATCGCTGAGACAAAAGAAAATAGAAATTTAGAGTTCTATTTCATGTTAAATTGTAAAGTATGGTTTCTAATTGTTTGAAAATGTGGTTAAAGAGTATATATAGACAGGAAAACATGGTGAATATTGAGCATAAAGGACACTCATGGATACCTAGTTTATATTTTTTGCATTATTTTGCATATGAATAATCCGTGTGATATAAATTTTGATTTTTAGGTTATTTGAATACCCAAATTGCTAATTGCATTTGTTGTGTAGTTGTTTAAATTTGGAAAATCTCTAGAATAAGGAGGCAATTTAGTCGAGTGAAAACAAATGATTTTGAGGCATCAACCTCAAGAGATCCCAATCAAGAGGAGTCTAGGCCATTTAAGTCCAAATATTTATTTAATAGAGAAACAAAAGAAAAGTATGAGGACATTCAACAAAGGATTTCATTTGTGAGAGAGGTATAAATTTCTTGGCCAAATATGAAAAACGAGTGAATGGTTTCATTAGGCGACAAAATTGGGAGCATTTCACTTAAGATTATAGAAATAATTAAATTAGTGCACTGAGTGAGATAGTATATGAATTTTATCATAGTCCAAAGTTCACTAGGAAAATGAGTTTGTGAAGGTAAGAAAGTTGTTTCTTCCCTTTAATAAGTGTGATATAAATAGAATATATGGATTTGAGCATTTCATTATGGTTGGAGATGAACTAAGTTTCTTGGATAATCTATATGAGAAACACTATAACATATACCCTTTTAGAGCGATAGAGAGAGCATTAGTTGTCCAAGGATAACACGCGTTGGTAATAAGAGTTGAGAATGTGCCGAAGCACATAAAGAATGGGAGTGTTAGAATGTCTACCAAAAGTGGCAACTTTTCATTGTTGCTTCGTTATACCCCACCACTTAGCAAAGAAATATCAACAAGCCAAAGACGGCTTGTTTATATGAGATTACAAAGACTGAGGAAGTCAATGTCGGTGAGATCATCTATAACAATCTGTGGGAGTCCATTATGTCAAAGAGAGACAACAAATTGTTGTTTCCTATAGTGATCACTCAGCTATGCTTGAAGGTTGAAGTGTGACTACTTAGAGATGAAGAATTCTATATTGAGGCCCAGGCAGCTTGGAATAAGGCTTTTATGCTTACACTAAAATCACCGCCTGATTATCAAGACTCTGAGGATGAGGAGGAAAGAGCTAAGGGAGCTAGAATTGAGGCCGAGTTGTCGACCAAATAAACGGAAAATAACCCAACAATAGCAGTAGCAGAAGAGTTAGCCTGAGAGTTAGAAGATGAATGATATTAAGAGGAGGAGCAACAACAAGGATTCGCTTAGGGCTAATATTTTGTAGATCCACTGATTAGAGAACATGACTTGGATGGTCATGAAGTTTTTCCACCTCCTCCTCTACTACAAACACCAGTACCACCACACTTTAGGACTCAACTCCACATTAATAGAGGATGTGGATTGCCAAAATAAGGAGATAGTACTAAAAGGACAGGGCACAATATAATAAAGGCCTAAGGAAATTTAAGCAAGATAGATAGAACTAGTAGTGAAACTTTATATTTTTGTCGATCATCAGAGGGACGTAGCTATATGTGAGAGGAGCTGATAGATGAGATCTACTGCTAGGTCATTTGCTTTCAAAAAGCACTTACTTATGTATTTTATCAAGATGTGGTGTAGAGGAGGAGGGTGAAATGTCTATTGACACAATCCTATGCTAGAGCTGATGACGCAGATGATGACGATGACGCACAGTCCTGTTGTCAATGTCTAAGGATTTTTTAAAACAATGGGACTTAAGAGATATATTTATACCATTTTATTTTGCATTTGAGATATTTTATTTATTATTTAGTTTTTTCAATTCAATGTTTAGTTTAGTTTATGATTTTATATCTTGTGTTATTATATATGTTTGTGTGTTTTTTTGTTTTCATGATTTCAAGATTATTTTTAAACCTTGAGGACAATGTTTGGTTTAGGTTTGGGGGCATCAACACTACACTATACTAAGGGAAGTGGTAAGAAGGTTGAAATAAGGATAAACAGTAGGTATGATCATATAAATATTATTTTCGAAGTAGTTAGAGTGGAAAGCAAGGTATTGTATTATTTGTTTCATTTACTTACTATTTGAATGTTTAGTTAATATAGATTAGGTTATATACATTAATATGTAATAATTAAGTACTTCATTTGCAAGTTCATGCCTTTAATTGAGGATGAGTAAAATACAAGTGTCTTGCTGATATGAAACTCAAGATAGTATTTTTAAAATTTTGAAGAAAATAATGAAATGTAGCAAACAACTGTATGATTTCATGAATAGAAACCTAGAGTTAGGTAAGACTAAACTAGAAACAAAATCAAGGAGAATACTACAACACTTCTTGTGGAAAAAGTTAGATATCTAAGGAATTCTATAATAAGTGTGAATCTTACTTGAATATATAAAGTAAATAAGGAGTTAGTGCAAAGAGGGGAAGAAATAAGCATTTTAAATAAAAAGTTGGAGTTAACTTGCTTGATTAAGTGAAAGTGGGAAGTGCTAACAAGAGCTTTAAAATAGAAAAATAGAGAGTCCCACAAGTTCTACATGAAATGAAGTGAAGAACTTTCAGGTTAGAAAAAGTAAGGAAAAACGGAGATCATAGGAAAAGGAGTAGGGACCCTAAAATAAAAATAAAATTGAGAAAAAGAAAAAAAAATTGAGTGAAAAATAAAGAATAGAAGGAGGAAGTTAAAATAAAGCTCTTCAAATATAAGATTTAGTTGAAGTGCGAGTAGCTTTATTGAGTTAAGATTTCGCATCCAACTATGTTAAGTCCCATAGACAATTGAAGTGCTAAAGTCAACCAATATGAGTATGATCTATGGTTATTTTTGAATTCATGAGCATAATGTGAAATCATTGGATTGTACGCTTGTTACTTGAGTGTTGAGGTGAAACAAGCTTTTGAGTAGTGATAATTTTTGTTGTGTTTTACTTTTGTCTTTCGAAAGTGAGTTATATCTTAAAAAAATAAGTTAAGAGGAGATTATTATCATTAAAGCTACATATCTTGAAAAATATAAGTTTTGCAAACAAAAACACTTGAGTGGATTATTATCTTACAACTTAGTGAATAAAAAAATACTCCATGAACAATGTTAAATGAATGAGAACTAAATTAATAGGAGTAGTTAAGAGGAGATTTAGTAAAATACACTTTTGCGAGGGACGTGCAAAATCCTTTGTTTGGGCGTATTTGATAAGTAATTATTTAGACTTATATAACTTGTAGCATCCCTTAACTTGATTAGGGCGATACCCGGCTTGAAACCCTAATTAAGCCTATATTACCCTTACCAAACTTAACTAGAGCCAGCTGCTTTACCACCTTTACTTGATAAGCACTACTTTATATCGAAATAAAACAATTAATAAACACAGTAGAAATTTAAAACCTTTTTCCATAATTCAAGCCACGATATAGGGTATTAAAACAAACTGGAATAAACCACGGTTATATAAATCACTCATCCCTTTAGATATTATAAATATATAAGACCAGAAAGAGTCATTAAAACGATGAGAAGATCAAGACTCCTCTATCTTCTCCATCCCGTAATCGTAGCACTCATCGGTTATCCTGTAAAATTAATTGGGTGAGCGTTCCAACTTGCTCAATAAGTAGGGATTCAAACTAATATCAACTTTCCATATAGTAATCAAGAATATCATGCAACAACAACACCATGCACCAATGATATCTAACAAGAATATAGAAAACATATAAATTCAATACATAAATGGATGCAAAGAAAGTTATCATGGACTATTACACTGTGATCCCCATTTTATTTATAAAGTATGGTCGATTGCCTACCGGCGCCATTAATGCGATTGCTAGACCAACATATTGGCCGATATGCTCTCTAGCCTATCCATTGATGCCCAATGGTTTTATCCCAAACCCTTTAGTGAATATGTAACCCACACAACCTATAAACTAAGTAGGAAGTTACATATAGGCCAGGAAAGGAACTTATCTCCTATATAACCTGGTCTCAGTTCCAGGAACTTACTGTCATAAATCATAGTAAAAATCGTTTTCCATTTATTAAAAACTATCACAATGTACATAATCCCCCATTCCAGTCCAACAACTACATGAGCTATATATTAGAATAGCCAGGCAATATTGGTAAATAAGCAAATCCATACTTACCTCTGGTTTAAGTCTCCATTACCCAAACTTCTAACTTTTCGATCATCACACACTTCCTCGGTGTTCATCGACCTATCACCAATCATTTTTACTTAATTTAAGTCTAATATACTATATTGAGAACCCCTAACCAATCCCTAAGTCCTCAAGAAATTATATGTAAAATACAACAAACTTGTTGTTTTCAGGGGAGGGAGCGCACTTCCTCATTTGATGGAGTGCGCTCCAGCACCTGGGTTCATCTTCACCCATGAAGGCAGCGCGCTCCTTTGCGAGGTGGAGCGCGCTCCACCCTGTGCTATCACGATAGAACAGAGGGCAGCAGCCACTGTTTCATTCCAAATGCTCAAACAACTTCCCAATGGCATCAAATCTACTCCTAAAACGTTCGGGAGGACCTCTAATGAGGTTATCAGCCATTTCCAATCACTAATGATCATAATTCTCAAAAATTTGATCATCACCATGAATTTGAACTTCAAAAAACTCGAAAACCAAACTTAACAAAGTGATGATCATTGGCTATTGATCAATTTAAGCTCTTCAATTCACGTTGATTTAGCTCCCTGGATCGTTCCCTTCGATCGAAATCAACTCCCGAACCCTCGGCCTTTCTCGAAAGATCGAATGAAGGAGATAACGATGAGTTTTTGTTTTTATATATGGATTTTTCTTGAGATACGTGTCGCGCTATCTTGATAATGATCACGTGGTTGATGCGTTAAAGTGTCACTCCTTAAAGTGACATAAAATTTGAAACATCAATCACTTACACTTTGTTCGAGATGATCAAACAATCCATATAATTCCTATATTCTTTTATTTTCCAATATATATATTTATATATTTAAAAACATATAAATATATATATCTCATGCATTATTCACTAATAAACTCACCGACCGTGCCTAGAAGTGTCCTTGAACGTGTACATTCAAGCCACAAACAAACACCACACATCATGTAAATGCACACACACGCTAATCGAGGTACACCAAACTTAACCTCGAGTATAACTTGGGTTAATTAGGATTTAGATTTGTACTAATCACCAGCTTAAGGTAACAAGTTGTTACATAAAGGGTTAGTTTAATAGTATATTAGTATAAAATATTTCTAAGTAAGATCTAATTGATGGTGTTTATGCATTTTCAGGTAAACAAGGCATAAAGGATGAAAATGAGTGAAAATGAGAAGAAATTGAGCTAAAACACACCAAATTATGGTTGGCACCGTGGCATATAGGTTTGGTGCTTTAAGGCACATGGCCATAAAGAGAAAGATATGGGCACTATGAGGAAGACATAGGCACAACATGGGAGATCAAGGAAGAGAAGAGAAGAGACATGAAAGTTGGACTAGTGGCGCGCCGTAGAGACTAAAGGGATGGAGCTGGAGACAGAAGTGACAATGCCAAGTCTATTGAAAGAGGTATTTGCACACAAAATTGGTTGCACATTTGTGATGCTTGTGGCAATACACACTCAGTGCCGGGACATAAGTGACACCACAAAGACAAAACAAAATAGAAAGTTAGAGTTCTATTTTGTGCTAAATTATAAAGTAGGGTTTCTAATTGTTTGGAGACATGATTAGGGAGTATAAATATGTAGGAAACGTGGTAAACATGTAGCATGCAAGAGATTAGCACCATTAATATAATTTACCATAGGTTTTACTTATTCTTGAGCATTAAAACAATTTGTGGAGAGAAACATTAAATACTCACTTGTGGTGATTCGGGTATTGTGTTTATTGATTTAATCGAAGTTATTTCATTATATCTGTGATCGCAATTACCACTATGTGCATGTTTGTTTTAATGAAATTTGAGTAGCCTATTAATCTTAGGGATCAATGGATTATGTGGTATAAATGATATGCTATAAATTGAGTAGAATAGAAATATATAAAGCGCAAAGGTTAGAATTTGTATTGATTCGAAGTGTAATGCTACATACATATTTATCACATGTTTGTTGATATTAGGTTTTAGAAGTTATCAAGGTCATTAAAGCTTGTAAGCCAGATAGGGAAGGTACAACCGTAAAATACACAAAATCAAACGATAGTTGTTGATTAGGAAGGCACAGAAAGTAATTTAATTGTTTATAAATCTAAATATTTCGAACAATAAAGCAATCTAAAGCTTACAACTTTTTCAATGATAGGTGGAGTTCTAGAATTTCACATTAGAATCTTTTCTGTCACGACAGTAGGTTAAAGTAGATTTGAAGGAAATATGTCTATTCTAATTAGGCATTGAACATACATAAAGAATATGAAAAATTGAGTTGAAAGCAAAATATTTCATTACCTAGATGTAGTAGTGAACTAAGATAATCTTAATATAAGAATTTAAGTAATTTGGATTGAATCATTAGTATAGATTAGTTTAGTTTATTTATAAAACCAATTAAAAAGATTTCCCTGAGGATAATATCATAGTCAACGTAAGTTGGTTACACTATTACTACAAGCGAGTTGTTATACGAAATATAAATTGTTTTTCAAAATTTAACAATAAACATCATATATATCAAAGATACACAATTGAGTAAAGCATTCATTTCCAATTAAAGTTCAAACAGAGTTCACATTCCACCGATACAAGCACATAATTCAAAAAAATACAATAGACTCTATGCAGAAAAAAATTCCTTACCGCTCTTTACTGTTTTGTCATCATTGCTTGTTGCAGTAGGTTGTGAAGTGTAGTTATCAGCGGGTTATAAACTAACAATAGTAATCTCGACTGCATCTAATGAGTTTTGATGTTTTTTCATATGATCTAGTAAAATTTTAACCCTCTTATCCGACGTGGATTAGTGAGGCACCAATGTTCTTTCATTCTCTTTTAACATCGTGTTATTCCTCAAGATTTGTTTGTCATTGCATTGAAAAGCCGAAAAAAAGCATTTGAAAAACCTTTTCATTTTAACTATTTCAGTAGATGTAGAACTGCTCTCTACCATCGAAACATGTACTTGAACCATCAAACTCGCTGCTCGCCTCTGTTCTTTGTGTATGCTTCCGTCTGGTCTTTGCCTAATAGTTTAGTCTTCAATCCTAGATCTCTTTATCTACTTGGTCTTTGTCTCTTCTTTCGAATTGTTATATCCAATGACTGCTCTCATCCTCTTAATTGCAGCGTTTGTGGTACTCCTCTGAGGTAGCACAATAAACTCAATCTCATGGGAACCAACCTTGGCCTTCATACATAGTTGAGTGATTAAAATTGGAAATGGTAGGCCATCATGCTTCATAGTCATCATTGGCTGTCTCATTACTTCGTAAATTACATTTCCAATGTTAATATAATAAGTCTTTGTAATGATATGATAGAATAGAGCGGCTTTATGGTTTTCACATTGAAATGTTGCTTAGTAGGGTATATGCAAGCATCTATAATGTAGATCCAACAATTGGTGGTTCTCCTAAAATTGGTGGTTTTGATGAACTTCGAATGACTATATGTATCAAGGGAAAATCCCCATTTGGGAATTACTTCTAAGGCTTCTTATATTTATCATGATGGAAAAACTTCGTTAGGGATGTAATGTATGTTAGGATAGTCGGAATTCCCTCAAACTCTTGCTTCAGGAAGTCCATAGTGTGTGTTCGGTGCCTTAGGTAAAATATCAATTCTCTATCCTTGAACATTCACTTCTTCATGATTTCCATTGATAAATCCATTTGTATAGAATTGGCAAACTAACTCCGAGCATCTCTTCTCTAATCTACCTTCGTAATACCTAAGAAGATGTTCCCACTCTCTTTCCCCATATGATGCTCACGATTTTGTCTTCATATTTGTTCACATTTTGAATTTATAGTCCTTGCTCGGGTATGATAACTATTTAAATTTTAGGAAGTATCTATTTTTTGCTTTGGGACTAACAAATCTCTGAAAAATCACAAGGGACTTGCATGCTTGGATCTAAGTGATCTAATTCCTCATCAAAGCTATACGAGGATTATTGTCACAACTTAGCCTTATTGGGTCTTGATTCACTAATACTAATTTATATGGGTTGGATGGATATTCGGTTGCTCAGGTGGTTCTTGGGTTTTACTACCATAACACCTTTTCCTTTCTCTTATGCACTTGCCTCACCTCTTCCTCTACCTCTTCTCGTCATATTAATCAAATCATTACTATGAATTGGTAAACCAAAATCATGTATTTGATACAAATAACGACTTAAGGTAGGTAATTTGTTCAAAATCAAATTGCTATCGACATATTAAAAAAATTATGCATACAAAATTGGATTTGTAAAAGACTTATTTAAAAAGTGTGGGAGTCAAGAATACGAGATCAAATCTATTGAATGGTTTTTCAAAAATTCGTGAGTTACACCATCGATTTGTGAGAATTTCAATTTCAAATATTTTTTGAATATTCCTACAAAATCTCTATATTTTTTTAAAATCATGGAATATGTAAACCAAAAATTACTACAGTTGTGATACCCAATCCAAAGTAATTCCTTCGATGTATCAAATTTGAGGTCGACAAAAAATTTTGAAATCAATTTGATGATTTTTCACAAATCCAACAAAAGTCAAAGTTTCTTGAAAATAAAAAGATAGGGTTGTGATGTTTACCTTCTAGAGAGTGAATCTCTCAAGATATACACCCTTGAACCCCTACAACGCAGTATTCTAAGCTCTAAGTCCAAATTCCTTAAACCTTAGCGTGGTTCTACATTCTCAAAATTTGATATTTTTTATGTTAAATGAAGCTATGTAGAGGTGGAAATCACTTAAATTGACTAAGATTGTGCTAAAGAGTGTTGAATCTTGGCAAAAAATTGAGATTTTTGAGAAAGGGTGCAATAGTTTGGTGGTGTGAATGGGGTTGTGTGTGTATAGCAATTTTAGGGTTTTGGTTTTAAAAAACAAAATTGTGCCTAGTGATTCATGTGTTAGTCGAATCGCTGGGAATCACTACGTAAATCGATATAAATTGAGTTTTTTTTCTACCGATTTAGACAACAATTCATTTGTTAATGGAATCACAAGGATTCGCTAGACTCTAAATTTACACTAAAGTTCCTGTGTTTTGCTCCCGATTTTGCTAGCAATTCCCTGTGTTGTTACAATCGCTGGGGATTTGCTAGGCCTCAATTTAGCTATTTTTGCTATTTAATTTAATGGGTATCTTATATATCCTTCCTAAAGGTGAATGTAAGGTTGTGATTGACTGAGAAATTCAAAAATTTTATAAATTTGATCGGGATATGTGCCCAACTAATAATTTTAGTTGAAGCAACTCTGGAGCGCAACTTCCGAAGTAATTCCAAAAGTGAGTGAAAAGATAGAGAATAAAAATAAACTATACTAAAGCTAGGTGCCCTACTTAAAACAAAAATAACTTTAATAAATAACGAATATGGGTTGCCTCCTATAGAGTACTGTTGTTTATAGTCATTTGCTCGACTGGTAGAGCAATAAATTTTTGTTGAGTTTGATTGAATTAACGTTCACTTCAAGTGGTTCATCATTAAGAGTGTCTTCACTAGGGTTTGAAAAACGTCCTTCGTCAATTATCTCATTACTGACATTAAATTGCCCTACTTCCATATCGTCGCATAATTCTATCCCATTTTGGAATGATACTTCTTTATCACCTGTTTTTAGTGTAACTATGCTCTCACGTACAGCAATGATATCTTCGACTGTTGATAAGAACGATTAAACCACTAATATGTGATCATCTAGGATAGTTGTTGGCATGACAAGGAAATTTGTAATAATGGTGACCTACCTACTTGTACATGCACATTCTTTAATACTTCTAATGCGACTGTATAAGTGCCATTTGGATTTGACACTGTAATAGGAAGTTTGCAACAAATATTCAATTTTCTTAAAAAAACAAATGCTTAGGTATAAGATGTTTGGTTTTGGAGTTCATACGTAGTGGAAAATTCAAAACAAATTTAGAAAAACTCTAATAGGATCGAAAATAATTTCTATTAGACTAGATCTATAAAAGTAAATCATACCTTAATCTGTGATTTCCTTCTCTGATTGATCGATATCCAAGATGTTCAAGTTTGCGTCCTCTATCAAAAATCTACACACAAACGGTAACCACAATTTGCAGTGCTAGCCCGAAGAAAGATAGAAAATGTTTTACTTTCTCTCATAAAGTCTGGAGAACTCAAAAAATTTCAACAATTAAAATCTTATTTCTTTTTTGGGTTTCAACCTTTATTTATATGTGTAGATAAGCCTTCACTTAAAACCTATTCGTAATACAACTATTGTAGTTAGGCAGTTTAAGTAAATTACATAACGCCCTATTAATAAGTTATCATATAATAAATTGTAAAGGCTTTTATGCTTGAATCTTATCATATAAATTTCATTACTCTAGACCAATTCAAATTGCGCAATGCCATTCTTTGTATGCGACCTAATAGGTTCATGCGACATTAGCAGTGTACTAAAACTATTTTGGTACACAAGTCATAACCAATATCTAGCAAGACATTACGACTACCAAAGTAACATGAATATCAAAATTGATACAACCTAATGAATAGCATAAATCATATCCTTTTGTCGTGCGAAATCCTCTGATTAAACATAAGGCATGGAAAGTCACCCTTAATGTTCAATCGTACTAGTCTCGATCTTTATGTAAACTGAAAACATCCAAGTGACATTGATCATATCAATTCACATGGACATGGCCATTATCAGTCTATCATATCAAGGGATCCGCTAATATCTCTCTCTATACGAGAGTGACCAATTCTATCTTGATTACACACCTTCAAATGTTATTCACATGGTAACAAATCATAATCTTTATAATCATCTGGTTAAAGACATCGTTTGATTGTGTCAAATTACCATGTTCCTAATATTGAATTTTATGGTAATCTCCATTCGAAAGACTAAATGATATACTTATCATGAGTAACACCTATGACTTATTCCATATGGTGTTCTCATAGCAGGTTGATCTAGTAGCTTGTTCCTAGACAAGTACTCAAGATCACAATTGGTACCCCTATACGTATGATGATCACATGACCATCAATCAAGATTCACACTAGTCTTAATTCGTTATATTTCTCGGTATAATGACCAACTAGAGACATTTAGGATATTTCAGCAAATACACATGGAATCTTGCTATAAGGTAAACTTGCAATCACTTGTAATACAATAGGAAATGAAAACCTCAATTTTATTAAGCAAAATTATAAGATAAACACTGTTTGTAGATTGACCTAGGGCACATGCCCCACAACTCCCACTTGCACTCGGGTCAATCATTTACGTATCTAATACCTAATGACCTAACATGACCATCATGTTTCGCTTGTGGAAGAGCCTTCGTCAAAGGATCTGCAACGTTGTTTTCTGTAGGAACTCTGCAAATCTTCACATCTCCCTTCTCAATGATTTCCCGAATGATATGAAATCGTCTAAGTATATGGTTTGATTAGTGGTGTGATCTTGGTTTTTGCGCCTGTGCTATCGCCCCGTTGTTGTCACAATACAAGATAATAAGGTTAGCTGTAACGGCCCGAAAATTCGACTCGTGTCACGTGTCATTTTAGGGTCGTATGTGGGACCCACTCCTCGAGATCCGGATCGAAATCGACGCGAAATATTGATGTATTTTTCGGGGTTTAATTTGTACGCAAATCGATGACACTTTTGATTTTGAAATCAAAAAGAAATGTATATATATATATATATATATGTATATATTTATTAATATATATATATATATATATATATATAAAAAAAAAGAAGAGAGAAAAGAAAAGAAAAGTAAGAGAGAGAGAGAGAGAGAGAAAAGCAGTGAGAAAGAGAGAAGAAAATGAGAGATTCTGGAGAGGAGAGAAATGGAGCGGAGAGAGAGAAAGAGAGAGCCCCCTTGTTACAACGAGAACAAACTAACATGTAAATAAATCAGCCAATTGTAACCGAGTAGAAATGTACTGAGGAAGAACAAATCCACACTTAAATTGATGTCTAACCAAGTGGCAATCAATTTCTAAATGCTTAGTACGTTCATGAAAAACTGGATTAGCAGATAGATGTATTGCAGCTTGGTTATCACACCAAAGTGGAATTAGAAGTGAAGTAGGAACATGTAAATCCTTAAGAATATATGAAATCCACAACAACTCACAAACTGTGGAAGACAAACTATGATATTCAGCTTCAGCAGAGGACTTGGACACCGTAGCTTGCTTCTTAGCTTTCCAAGAAACCAAAGAAGATCCCATGAACACACAATAGCCAGTGATAGATTTCCTTGAAATAGGACAAAGCGACCCGGTCTGAATCACAATAGGCAACCATAGAAAGATCTTGCTGGACAGGGAAGAACAAACCCTTGGAAGGAGTACCCTTAAGATATCTTAAAACATGAAGGGCAGCAGACCAATGTTGCTCTGTAGGGGCTTGAACATACTGACTTAATTGTTGTGTGGCAAAGGTAATATCAGGACGAGTGAATCCTAGATAAAGAAGACGACCAATAAGTCTTCTATATCTGTCCACCTCAAGGAACAAAGGTGAATCAGGATCTGTAAATTTGCAGTCACGAGGGGAGTGGAGTGGCGGTGGTTTAGCCATGAGAAGACCGACATCGGTAAGTAGATCAAGAACATACTTGCGTTGATGAACATAGAGACACGAAGAAGATCTAACCAATTCCAAACCCAAGAAATAACAAGCTTGACCAAGATCCTTAATGGTAAACAATGTATGTAAAAAGGTCTTGACTTGATCAATTAAGTCAAGTGAAGTACCGATAAGAAGAACATCATCAACATACACCAACAAGACACCAAAAAATGACCACATTGTTGTAAGTAAACAAGCGAGGATCATGAGCAGATTGAGTAAAACCAAAAGTTTGAAGCTTGGTTGTAAGCTCATTATTCCATTGACGAGAAGCCTGCTTCAAACCATATAGAGATCTATGAAGTTTGCAGACTTGATTAGGTGAAACCACATTATAACCATCAGGTGGCTTCATGTACACATCTTCATCTATGTATCCATGTAAAAAGGCATTGTTAACATCCAATTGATGTAAGGGCCAATCTCGAGCAGCTGCTAAAGATAATACAATTCTAACAGTGACATTCTTGGCAACTGGAGAAAAGGAATCAGTATAATCAACACCTTCAATTTGATTAAAACCTTTTGCAACCAAACGAGCCTTACACCTATCCAATGAACCATCAGGATGAAGTTTAACCTTGTAGATCCACTTAGAACCAATGGCTTTCTTACCAGGTGGTAGAGTAGTAAGACTCCAAGTTCCATTAGTTTCCAAAGCCCTGTAACTCTTTGTCCTTGCTTCAATTCAAACAGGATCATGTTGAGCTTGAATATAACTGGTAGGTTCCTTTATATTTGAAGCAATGACTAGGAAGCATTTGTAGCTAGCAGTAATGTTTGGAGAATGTATAAAAGGAAATGTAGGAGGGTTACCAGTAGATAGAGAAATTGGTGTATAAGGCAGAACAGATGTCTCTACATTGTTGAGAACAAAATCATTCAGCCAAAGAGGCTTATGAACTGCACGAGTACTTTTCCTAGTAACAACAGCATCAGGAGGCAGGACAGCTTCATGTAAATCATCATTAGTATGAGGTACTAATGCATCAGTAGGAGGTATATAGGAGACAGCTTCAGGGATATCAAAAACTGCTTCATTAATAGGTAAATTTGGAGAAGAAGGTACATTAGCTGATGTAGGAGCATTAACATCTGAAATGTCTCTCAAATAATCAGAATTATCTTCAGAAGGAATAGGCAGAGGACACTTTGAACTTTCAGAATCTTTATGAAAAGGAAACGATTTTCAAAGAAAATCACATCTCTTGAAACAAAACATGTATGTGTGGCCATGTTATACGATCTATATGCCTTTTGTCTGGAGAATAACCAATGAATATACTTTTAACGACTCTTGAATCCAACTTAGATTTGCTTGGTGAAACAATTGTAGCAAAGCACAAACAACCAAAAGTCTTTAAAGAAGAATAATTTGGTGTTCTTCCAAATAAAAGACAATAAGGAGATTTCCACTTGATGGCGAGTAGGTAATCTGTTGATGATGTATGTGGCGATGAGAACAAAGCATCTCCCGAATTTTGTGGACAAATTAGACGAAAAATCAAGGCTCTTGTAACTTGCGGTAAATGTCTATGCTTCCTTTCAACAACACCATTTTGCTTTGAGGTGTATATGGTGTTGATCTTTGATGAACAATTCCAAAATCGAGAGAATAAAGCATGACAATCTTTATTACAAAACTCAGTTCCATTATCGATCTAATGGTTTGAGCTGAGACCTTGAAATGAGTTTGAATGAAAGCTAAAAGCTGTTTGATGATGTTGTCTGTCAAGGACTTATGTTTCATCAAAAATGTCCATGTGAACCGACTAAAATCATCCACAATAGTCAAAAAATAATGAGCTCCTTGAATGGAAGAGCTAACTTATATGGTCCCCATATATCCATATGTAACAAGCCGAAAAGTACTAGATGTTTGAATAGAACTCACTGGAAAAACCAATCTGCATTGTTTTGACATCTGACAAACATCACAAGGTTCAGTATGTTTTACACTTGATCGACTGTTAAGTAACATATCAAGTTGTCTTGTTACATGAATAGAAGGATGCCCCAATCGACAATGCCATGAAAACTTATCAGTAGCATTATTACAGTGAGCTAATGACAATTATGAAGGTGATACAAAAGAAGCAATGACATCCTTATGGAAGGAACTTGAATCCAGTATGTATAGTCCTCCAACCATCCTTCCCACAGCTAGAACTTGAGAACTCTCAATGTTCTGTACAGCACAAAATGATGGATAAAATTCAATTGTCAGTTTAGCAGATGAGAGTAACTTACTAACTGACAAAAGATTATACTTGAATGATTTTATATGTAAACAAGAAGAAAGCACTAAGTCTGAACTCAGCTGCACATCTCCAATGCAATTTACTTCTTTAGTATGTCCATCAGGTAAGCAAACCATAACAGGCTTAGGTAAAACATTGACATTAGCAAGCAAATCATAGCTAGTACACATATGATTTATTGCTCCATTATCCACAATCCAAGCATCTGAATTAAAAGAGGAACAAGAACTGGAAAATCTTTTGTATGAGCTACCTGTAAAATCAGATACAGCTGAATTCACATGATTAGAAGCTCCTGCCTCTGAAACAGACTTTCCTTTCATAAAATTCTCAATCCCCTGCTGTATCATTGTTGCTATATTCGACTGAAAATCTTCAAACTGAGATGATTCTGCACCTTGTATGTCCAGAGGTGATTCCATCAAATTCACAAAGGATTTCGAATTATTTGATATCTGCTTCTTATCATAGTCTTTCTTGTACCAATCTGAAATCCATGAAGTTTGAAACAAGTATCTTTTGTATGTCTTTTTGCCTTACAATGATCACAAAGCAGATCATCTTTACTCACAGATTTCTTTTGATTTCCTTTTCAAGCAAACCTATGACCATTAGTTGAAGTACTGAATTCATCTTGGTAACTTTCATCATCATGGTGTATCCATCATAGGCGAATAGCTAACATGTACTTCATTTTGCTTTTCAACTCTAAGAACCATAGAGTAAGCTTTGTTTATACTTGGCAATGGATCCATCACCAATATTTGATTGCGAATATGATCATACATATCATTCAACCCCATCAAAAATTGCATCGACCTATCATTAGACTCTAGAAACGACCATTGCGACAGAGATGCTCCACATGCTTTGCACACGGTAAAGGATTTAAACAACTCAGGTTCATCCCAAAGTTTCTTAAGTTTGGTATAGTCTTGTGAAAGTGACAGATCTCCTTGATTTATAGAAGCAATGTCACGTTTCAACTGGTATAGAAGGATGACGGCCGAGAGGTGGCGGATCGGCGAGATCGGAGAAGCCCAGCAGCAGCGCGGTGGGCGGAGTTCCCAGCGACGGACGGCCAGCGAACCAGCAGTGCAGCGAGGACCAGTGGCGCGGCGGCGGAGGCGAAGCCGCGTGAGGCCGCGTGAGGTGGCCAATCGGCGGCGCGGACGGTCCAGCGACGTCACCAGCAGCAGCGGCGGCACGCGGACGACAGCAGGCGCAGCTCCAGGGGCTGCTCGCGGGAGATCGCAGCGGCACGGCGATCGGGAGCTGGGCGCGAACCAGCGGCGGCGCTGCAGCACTGGCGGAGCTGGCCGGCAGCGACGGTCGGCCTCTCGCGGTGCGGCAGCGACGGGATCAGCAGCAGGAGCGGCGACGGCCGGCAGCTGAGCAGGCGGCGCCGGCGAGTGGCAGCGGTGGCGCGACGGTGGTGCCGGCAGCGGCTCAGTGACGACGGCGGCGTCGGTGCGACAGTGACGTCGGCTCGGCAGCGGCAACGGCGCGGGGAACGACGCGATGGAGTTGTCAGACCGATCGAAGGCGTGAATCGACGAATGTCGACGACGCAATTGAGGTGAAGTGTATTTCACCTAATTTTAAATTGTGATTTGCATGATTTAGTAGCTAAATGTACGAATGGACACCAGGGACTTAGGATGCTATAGTCAGGTGTCGGGTGCGCGTATCGAGACGTGAACGAGTGCGTTTTTTAGGTACGTAAGATTCCATCTAAAAGTCATCGAGGGTTTACTTTTCTATCATTGATTTCATGTTCGTGGTTGTTGGATGATATTCTCCCTATTCTTTGTTATTGATTTCCGTGACGCATTTGGGTTTGGGGGTCCAGTACCGGTGGTTTGGGCCTGCGGGTATCCTGTTTTCGGGCTGGGCCGTTACATACTGCTATTCTTGTTGTACTTATGGCACACTAGACTGTACGCGGGTAATCAGGTGAAAGGAAGTGGGTGCTGCCACTGAAAGGATCCTGGGGGTATGGAAACCAGGTGAAAGGAAGTGGGGCATTCACTGAAAGGATCCTGGGGGTTTGTCGTACAGTTTAGTGTGACCGGGAGGAGTACACGGTTTGTTTATCTCATGTTATTTATTCATGTGATGATCTTAGCACAGTTGCCTATTTAGTTCGCATGATTAATTGACATGTTTATTGGTATCTGTCTATATTTCTCATAAATGCTCGGTGTACTTTGTTGGAATCTTACTAACTGTACTCCCCATCTTCCTTTTTGTGATGGGCGAGTGCAGACCCTGCTAGTAGGGGCAAGGAGATTTTGGACGACTTTATCTGACTGCCTGCGGTCAAGGACCTACTAGTACGTGCGAATTTTGATATTTTGCTTATTTTTGGGAAACGAGAGACTGAATAGAGGTTGTACTTGTATATATTACTGTTTAGTATTGTCGTATATATACGTAATACTTTCCTCGGGTTTTCCACAATAGGAGTTGCTCTTATAAATAATGTTTTATATGAAAATGAATTTAATTGTTTTACTTGTTTTAAATTTAAGACTTCCGCTGTTGTTTTAATGATTAAACTATCGAACTAACTATTTAACGAAGGGAGTTAACACGCGTATCGAGGAGACGTGTTGTGGAAAAATGGCGTCAGTGGCGCGTGGGACCCAGTGGGTCAAGGATCAGACGGGACCGCTTGGCCAGCGCCTCCCTACGTGGCGACCTCGGGTTTCGGGGCCGTTACATTAGCTATACTCAGACCAATTTTAGAGAAGAACTTTTTTATCCAAACTGCTTCCTTAGCTGCATTGGATGCTGCAATATGCTCAGATTCTGTTGTAGAATCTGCTATAGTGTCTTGCTTCAAATTTTTCAACTCACTGCGCCTCCATTCAAAGTAAAGACATATCCAGACTATGATCTCAAGTCATTTATATTTGTTTGAAAACTTGCATCTGTGTAACCATTTACAACAAGCTCTTTTTCCAAACTTTCATAGACCAAGAACACATCTTTAGTCCTTCTCAAGTACCTAAAACTATTCTTTACTGCTATCTAGTGACTCTCACCGAGATCACATTGATATCTGGTTGTTGCGCTCAAAGCATATGATACATCAGGTTGAGGGCATAACATGGCATATATAATAGATACAATAGTTGATACATATGGAATCGTATTCATGCGTTCTCACTCATCATTAGTCTTAGGATTGATCGGTCTTGCATACTGAACCTATTTGGTACATTGTCAATATAAGCACTCTGACTTAGATTAATTAGCCTTTTAGATCTATTCCTATAGATCTTAATCCGAAAGTTATAGGTAGCATCTCCTAATTCCTTCATCATGAAACATTTCTCTAACCATGACTTGATATTTTGCAAGGCTAGGATGTCATTTCCAAAGAGTAATATATCATCAACATACATTACCAGGAAAACAACCATGCTCCCACTGATCTTTTCCTATACACAAGATTCATCTTCATTTTTAATGAAATTAAATTCCTTAATTACTTTATCAAAGCGAAGATTCTTAGTCCGAGAAGCTTGTTTTAATCCATAAATGAATCTTTGAAGCTTGCACACCTTCCTAGAATTCTCAAGATGAACAAACCCTTCAGGGTGTATCATATACACGTCCTAAAATAACTTTCCATTTAGAAATTTTTTTTTGACATCCATTTACCATATCTCATAGTCGTAATATGCGACTATGGCAATTAGAATTTCAATGGATTTAAGCATGGCTACAGGAGAAAAAGTCTCATTATAATCAACACCTTGAGTTTGCCTGAAGCCTTTTGGTACTAGCCGTGCTTTATAAGTATGCACATTGCCATCCATGTCAGTTTTCTTCTTAAAAACTCATTTACATCCAATGGTCTTACAATCTTCAATTAAATCAACCAAATTTTGAACCTGGTTACCATACATGAATTGCATCTTAAAATTCATCGCACTAAATCATTTGTCTACATCAGTGTTAAAACAACTCTTGATAATTTGGCTGATAATTTTTCTGGATCTCTGTCGTTGTAGGAAAACCTCACAGTCCCAAATCTTTAGGAAAGATAAACTTTGGCTTTTTTCAAACCACATCTCATCTGGTGTTTTATCAACCGCTTTTGAAGAAACACGATTCAATGTAAATGCAACAATTTCTAAGCATAGACCTATAAGGAAATAGGAAGATATGCATGAATCATCATAGATCGAACCATATCCAATAAAGTTCGATTTCTCCACTCAGAAACACCATTCCATTTTGGAGCTGCTAGAGGAGTTAACTGTAAGAAAATCCAACAGTTTCTAAGATGATCATCAAACTCTAGGCTCAAATATTCACCACCTCGATCTGATTGACGTGTTTTAATAGTTTTACCAAGTTGATTTTGCAGTTCATTCTTGAATATTCGAAACATTTCGAAAGACTCACGTTTATGTTTCATGAGATACATGTAACCATATCTGCTTAAATCAATGTTGAAAGTAATGAAGTAATGAAGTACTGATAACCACCTCTAGCTATTGTGTTTATAGGACCGCATATATCAGTATGTATTAGAACCAATAAATCACTTGCCCTTTCACCGTGTCTAGTAAAGGGACTCTTTGTCATATTGCCTAGTAAACAAGATTCACAAGTGTCATACAATTCAAAATCAAATGAATATAAAAGTCCATCTTTATGGAGTTTAGAGATGCATTTCTTATTTATTTGGGAAAGACGATAATGCCAAAGGTAGGTTTGACTCAAATCATTTGACTTGAATCTCTTTGTATTTACATTAAGAATAGAAGTATCTTTAGACCTTTTTTGTTTAGAATATAAAGACCATCACACAAATCAACATTCGCAAAGAAAACGTCTTTAAAGAGAAACGAAACATTTGTTATTCGCAATAATTAATTAAAACCATCTAAATCCAAACATGATACTGAAATGATGTTTCTACTCAAGGCAGGGACATAATACCAATTATTTAAAACTACGACAAGTCCACTAGGTAAAATTAACTCATAGAATCCTACATCCAACACAACAACCTTTGCTCCATTTCCAACTCGTAGGATGACTTCTCTTTTCTTTAGCTTTCTACTTTTTGGTGAGACCTTGTACATTAATACAAATGTGAGATCTACATTCGGTATATAATACATAAGAATCACTAGTAGATAAGTTAACTTCAATAACATAAATAGCTGAAGCAGTAGTCATTCTACTTTTTTTCTTTAGATCTTCTATATAGAGTTTGCAATTTTTGAACTTTTGCCTAGTGCATTGGAGAAATGACAATTTCCTTCTTTTTTCTTTTCTTTTTGGGACTGTGATGTAGAAGCAGCCTTAGGCTTGACTTATTACACAGGCTTTGTGAAAGTCACAACAACGTTGGCAATTTTAGCATTGCCTTTAGCATTCTTCTTCATAGCCTTTCCTTTTTGAACCATCAACACAGTAGCAATGGGTTTCTTGACATTCTGCTCAACAATTTTAAGCATCAAATGCAACTCTATGATAGACTTCTCCATGTTATTCATGTTATAGTTTATTATGAATTGTGAATAACTATCAGGCAATGAATTCAGGGTCAAATCTATTGCTAACTCTTGGCTAATAAGAAATCCAAGTCTGTTAAGATGGTTAATATAGCCCTTCATTTTTAGACATGAGGACTAATTAATGCACCCTCATCCATTTTGCAAGAATGAAGGTTCTTGACTGTCTCGAACCTTTCTTACCTAGCCTACTGTTGAAACATTTCTTTAAGCATCTTAGCAATGTCGTAAGCTTCCATGTATTCCATGTCCTTCTAAAGATCAGGAACCATTGTTGCTGATATAATGCATGCAACATGAGTTGAGTTGTTGACATGCTTATTATATGCATCCTTCATAGCTCTTAAAGATTTTGTTGGTGGTTCCTTAGGAATAGGATCATCCAAGACATACAACATGCGTTCATGCTTAAGAACAATTCTCAAGTTTCTGAATCATTCAAGAAAGATTGTATCAGACAACTTCTCCCTCTTAAAGATGAATCGCAGTTACAAAGGATTAGTATGATTTGAATAGGCCATAGATCCACAACAAAGATTATGCAAGAGTTCATTTTAGTTTAGAGGAATAGACTCTTACTAAATTAATAACCCTCTTAAAAATGCTATGTTAATATAAGGGACTAAAATCCTCGTTTCACCTAATTCCAAGACAACCAAGGCATGACACTTTGAATTAGGTTATTTAGGTAGGTACCAATTACGAAAACCATTTTGATAGCTTTATCAAGTCTAATCATTTCAAACAGTAGCGTAACTGTTATTTAACTTACTTCACCAAGATAACACAATACACTCTACAGAGCCTGAACTATATTGATGTGATCGAAGCCTTGATAAGTGTTTGAAAATGGATGGCACTTGACTTGAAATTTTGAAGAGGGATTTTTTTATTTGTTTTAGCCGATCATAAATTAAACAAGATAAATATAATATATTACAATTCATGTACAATCACTAAACAAGTTAAGAAATTCTTACTAATACTGATTATCGTACAAATTTTCTTGTGCTACGAACTGTTATGGATAGTCCCTTTTTTATTAGACAACGAATTCCAGTTCGAAAAATTGAAAATTGCCTAAAATTTCTCATTATTTTACTCAATGTAATTGACCAAAAATGCCTCTTATTTTAATTTCAAAAAATATTAATTAGAAATTTTTTAATTAACTCGGGCCCAACTCTAAGTTATTATCTTATACTAATCCAATTAGAATTTAAGATACTTTGAATCCTTATCCAATTAAAATTTGTTATATATCTCACATATCTTGTAGAATTTGTAATTCTTATCCGATTACAAGATTATATCCTCTTTAATAGGGATATAATAACAGTTAACCACAATGTGATATATGATCAAAATAAATTTCGATTCTTATTCATACGAAACAAGTGATTCAATCAAGAGACTAAATGTTAATCATGCATTCAACATAAGAATTATATTAAATTAATCATATTAATCTAATCATGATTTCTATTATGGAGACATACATAATTATAGAACAAAAATGAAATATGTATTTAACACCAGAATCACATTAACCTAAACATGACTTCTACCATGCGAACATACAAAATTCACATAATTTAATATTAAAACATAAGTTAATCGAAATATTCTAAACATGAATTCTACCATTGAATTAAATCAAGCATATGTATCAATATACATGAATTAACAACATGCTTTAAAATCAATTTTTGATAACAATTATCACAAAACCTCTATGTACATCATATACACATTAATCAAGATCATGTTTTCACACGTATATCACATATACATATGTGAAAACATGCAAACGTTTAATAAAACTGAGCCTAGGGCTCTGATACCACTGTAAGGTTTTGGGGTTCATACGCAGCAAAAAATTCAATACAAATTTTTAAAAACCTCAACAAGATCGAAAAAAAGTTTCATTAAAGTAGATCTACAAAACTAAATCATACCTTGATTCATGATTTTCTTTTTTTGATTGATCGATCTCCAAGACGTTTTAGTGTGCATCGTCTATCAGAAATCCGCACACAAATGATGATCACATTTTGGAATGCTAACCTAAAGAGAGATAGAAAACATTTTTCTTTCTTTTCCAAAGTCCAGAGAACTCTAAAATTTACAAAAACGAAAATATTATTTCATTTTAGGGTTTTAACCTCTATTTATATGTGTAGATAAGCCCTCACTTAAAATCATATTTGTAAGACAACTATTGTATTTCGATAGTTTATGCAAATCACGCCATACGCCCCTATCAACAAGTTATAATATAATGAATAGTAAATGCTTTTATGTCATGAGTGTTTTCATATAAAATGCATTACTTTGGACCAATTTAAATTGCGCAAAGTCATTCTTTGTGTGCGACCCAATAGGTTCATGCGACGTTGGCGGTGAACCAAAACCATTTTAGTACACAAGTCATAAGCGGTCTCAAACAATGCTTCATGACTACCAAAGTAACATGAATATCAAAATAGATACAACCTAATGAATACCATATATCATATCCTTTTGTCATGCGACATCCTCTGATTAAACATAAGGCATGAAACGTCACCCTTAATGTTCAATCATACTAGTCTCAATCTTTAGGTGAACTGAAAACATCCAAGTGACATTGATCATATCAATTCACATGGAGTTACCCTTTATCAGTCTATCATATCAAAGGATCCACTGATATCTCTCTCTATACGAGAGTGAATAATTATATCTTGATTACACACCTTCATATCTTATTCACTTGGTAACCAATCATAATCTTTATAACCGCCCAGTTAAAGACAACGTTTGATTGTATCAAATCACCATGCTCCTAATATTAAAGTCTATGGTAATCTCAAGTTGAAAGACTAAATGATATACTTATTATGATTAACACCTGTGACTTAATCAATGTAGTGCTCTCATAGCGGGTTGGTACAGTACCTTGTTCCCAAACAAGTACTCATGATCTCGATTAGTATCCCTATATGCATGATTATCACATGACCATAAATCAAGATTCACATTAGTCTTAATTCATTATAGTTCCCAGTATAATGACCGATTAGAGACATTAATGATATTTCGACAAATACCCATGTATATTTCTTATAAAGTAAACATGTAGTCATTTATGAAAAAAATAGAAAATGAAAACCTTAATTTTATTAACTAAAATTATAAGACAATCAATATTTGTAGATTAACGTCGGGCACATGCCCCAACATAAGATTCATATCCACTCCCGTATCGAGTTCAACTCTGTAACATAAATCTTATTGATTTGTATCTTGAGGTAGGTTTGCCCTAGATCCTCTGAAAAGATTTTTACAAGATTGCAATTCTCACCAAACTCCTCATAACATGAGTCACCCTTGTCGCACTCGTATAGGTCTCAGGTGGGTTGTTTCTCCTTTTGTGATTTTTTATTCTTTTTCCTTCTTAGTATTTTTAGCATCAATAGCTTGATTGTTTCATTTGAGTTAATGGTTACGGTATGCTCTTCAATGGTGTTCCATTCATCTATTGAGTTGTCCACTAGGTCAAAGTTAATGATCTCCATGTCCATTAACTTTATTGATTATCCATTTTTCTCTCCTTTTTATCGCAACAACACCTTGGGAAAATATGTGTATGACTAAAAAGGTCATGTCCATCTTGAATGGAGTTTTCCAAGAAATAATTTAAGTCGTGAACAAAAAGGTAAACCTTCTTGTCCTATTTCAAAATTCTTATTATTCAATTTATTTTCATGAATTGCTTTAGTTTTATTTTTATAAATAGAAGCACTTTCATTTGCATCATTTCTCAATTCCTCTAACTTTTAGATACTAAGTTTACTTTTCTTTCCTGCATTTTCATAATTCATATTACATGTCTTGATTTTGAAGTATGCCTTATGCTCTAGTTCGACTAATAAATGGCAAACTTTAACAAAAATTAGTCTATAAGGTGTCATACCTATGGGTGTCTAAATACAGAGTTATATAAGCCCGTAATGCATCTTCTAAATGAAAAGTCCAATCTTTACTTGTTGGAAATACCATCTGTTCTAAAATTGGTTAAATTTCACTATTTGAAATTTCGGCTTGTCCACTAGTTTAAGGGTGATATGCAATAATTGTTCTATGTGTAACATTATATTTTTGAAGTACAATAGCAATGATTTTATTACAAAAGTGCGAACTTCTATCGCTAACCAATGTTCTAGGTGCTCCTACAACATTAAAGTTCCTTGATTTTAGGAAATTGACTACTATTTTAGAATCATTAGATTTGGCGGCTATAGCTTCTACCCAATTAGACACATAGTCTATGGCTAAAAAAATAAAATATTAGCATTAGATGTTGGAAAAGGTCCCATAAAATCTATTCCCCAAACATCAAATACTTCTCAAAATAGAATAGTACACAAAGGTATTTTGTTCCTACGTCCTAAGTTTTTGGTTCTTTGACAATTTTGACAAGCTTTTATGTAAACATAATAATCGTGGAATAAAGCACTCCAATAGAATCCTGAGTTTAATATTTTATGGGTTGTACAACTTGGGCCAAAATGTCGTCCAGAAGCATTTGTATAACAATGAACCATGACGGATTGTATTTCTGGTTGTGGAATACATCTTTGAATGGTCTGAAAAAAGAATTTACATAAGTAAGATCATCCCATAAATAATGTTTAGATTCCTGTTTAATCTTATTATTTTGGGATCTTATTAAATACGGTGATGGCGTATTAGTAGTGAGATAATTGACTATATCGGCATACCATGGGCTACTAATAGTTATTTTATATAAGTGTTCATCTGGAAATTCATCTTTCAATGGTATTGGGGTTTGCCATTTTTTAGTCTACTTAGATGGTCTGCTACAAAGTCTTCGAGTTCTTATCTTTAATAATAAGATCGAATTCTTGTAACAATAAGATCTATCTTACTAATCTTGGTTTAACATCTTTCTCCGCATTAAATATCTTAATGCGGCGTTATCTGAGTAAACTATTACTTTTGTCATAGTAAATATGGTCTAAACTTTTCTAAAGCAAACACAACTGCAAGGAGTTCTTTTTACGTGGTAGTATAATTTAGTTTGGTGGGATCCAAAGTTCATTATGCATATTATATTACATGAGAATCCATTCCTAACTTTTGCCTAAAAATAGCTCCTATTGCATAGTTTCTTGCATTACACATTATTTCAAATGGGTTGTGACCAATCTGGTGACTTTATTACGGGTGTGGTGATCAAGGCATCAATTAACGTGTTAAAAGCTATCATGCATTCAACTGTGAATTCAAATGCAGCATTTTTCTTTGCAAAAATTTGCATTAAGATTGTGTTATTTTGGAAAAGTCTTTCACAAAATGTCTGTAGAATCATGGAGGGCCAAGAAAATATCTTGCCTCTCTCATAGTAGTAGGGTAAGGTAATGTTCTTATAACTTGGGTTTTCGTAGGGTCTACCTCTATTCCTTTTGGTGACACTATGTGTCCTAATAAAAGTCCCTGGTTTACCATAAAATGAGATTTCTCAAAGTTTAATACTAGATTTTTATTTATACATCTTTAGTTAAGTGAAGTAAGCATTCATTGAAAGAATTACCGTATATGATAAAGTCATTCCTTGAAAACATCAATAAAATGTTCAACATTGTCGGAGAAAATACTAATCATACATCTTTGGAATGTACTGGGTGCGTTACATAAATCGAAAGGCATACCCATGTAAGCAAATGTACCAAAAGAGCAAGTAAAAGTGGTTTTTTCTTTATCTTATAGAGCTACAAGAATCTAATGGAACCTTGAATATCCGTCTGACCAATAGTAATAGGTTATTCTAGCTAGTCTTTCAAGAATTTGATCTGTAAACGGTAGTGGATAATGATCTTTTCAAATTACAGCCTTTAGCTTCCTATAATCTACGCACACTCTCCTACCATTTTAGGTTCTAGTAAGTGCTAGTTCTCCATGCTTGTTTGTTATAACCGTAACCCCTGTCTTTTTTGGAACTGCTTGTACAAGGCTAACCCAATTACTATCTGCTAGTGGGAATATCATTTTTGCGTCTAGTAATTTTAATATTTCTTTATTTACTACCTCCATCATTGGTGCATTCAATCTATGTTGAGCATGTCTAGAGGTTTTTTGTTTGTTTCAAGATTGATTTTATGCATGCATGTGGCTGGACTTATTCCTTTTATTTTGGCTAGTGTCCATTTTTAACTTTCTTGAATTCGTTGAGAACATTCACTAATTTCTCCTCTTCTAAATTTTATAATCTATTATAGACTATAACTGGTAAGGCATTATTACTTTCTAAGTATGCAAATTTTAAATAATATGGTAGAACTTTTGAGTCTAAGTCAATAGCTTTTAGTATAGAGGGTAAAAGTTTCAAATGATTTATTGGTAGATCCATATAGTAAGAGAGTTTATGGAGTGCATTTTAAGATTTTAAGGTGTTGATTATCTCTCATGTCTCTTCATCTATATCATTGTTGTCATTTAAATCATTTATCACTTTGTAAAGTTTGTCTGACTTATCATCTCTAAAATTTTATCGTTTGTAGGATCTAACATATCTATGGTGCGTACTGATGAAACATCTAAAGGATATTTCCTAGCATCGTAAATGTTACTATTTACCGTTTCGTTATCTACTTACATTCTTAGAGTTCCATTTGAAATATCTATTTTTTCTTTTCCTTTTTTAAAGAATGGGCGTCCTAGGATAATAAAAACTAGAGAAGTGGTCTTCTTTCGTGTCTATGACATAACAATCAACTAACAAAAGTAAGTCATTATAGATCTATTTACTAATCGCACTACCATACTAGTTTCTTCAAAGGGTACATTTGTCATTTGCAAATTATTCACTAAGGCATAACATTGATTGAGGTGCCTTGATCACATAATGCTTTCGATATCTCTATATTTTATGTTGTGTATGGAACGAAAAACATTCGTAGATCAAAAGATTTAGGAGGGAATTTCTTTTGGAATATTGCTGACATAAGTTCTCCCAGGCTTACTCTTTCATTACGTTTAATTTTATTAGTGCATAAGTCTTTTGTAAATTTTTAACATTTAGGTATTTTGTATGACTTCAAATAAATGTCTATTTACTACCACCTTCCTTAAAGTGCTTGAGATTTCTTTATCTTCTTGTAATTTCTTGACCTTCTTATTGTTTTCTAAACGATGGAGAATTGGTGGACTTACTATATTTGGTTTTCTCCTTTCAAAATTAAAATCATTTTCTTTTTGAATTTTATTATCTTTAATTTCTATTTCTTTTTCAAATTCTGCCTCCAATTCCTTTCGAGGAACTAGTTGTTCTGCCATCATTGGTTTTCTCATTTGCTTAGCACTTCTCCAAATTATCACTTTTGCATACAAACCATGGTAAAGTTAAGACAATAATTTGCCTTAGTTAACCCATGGACTCATTTGCATTTCCATTTGACTTAGTTGATTTTTTAGTTCACCTATATCATCTTGAAAGGGTTGAATCTATTAATTGTTAGCTATATTTTATTTTTCTAGAGCTATTGTTCTATCGGTTAATGCGGGTGTTCTATATCTTTGAAAATTTTGATTGTCTACACCATTACCTATATTGGGTATTAGATAATTAGCATTAGTACCAGTAATGTAAGTAGGTTGATTAGGATTATAGTAAGGCCATGGCTATTCGACCCCACATTTTGCTCCCTTTACCCCTTTACTTCACTGTACCCCATTTTTGAACTTCTTTTACTGTTTTTACTCCACTTTTTGTAAATTATTCCAAAACTACCTCTCAACCTCAACGAATGTTTCCCCATCTCTTACTTTCATCGCAACACCCCTCGATCCTATCAATTTCTTGGTTTTAGTCATTTTAGAGCACTTATATAATGTTACCAAGTGTCGTTGGAGATTTTTTCATTGAACAAGGTCGGATGTGGTGGCGTCGTGTCCAAGAAGTGAAGAAGTGTCGCCTGTGGGGTTTGGCCGAATCTATGGATACCCCTAAAGAGGTCACGACCGACTTTGACTGATACCTCTTTAGAGTTATCGGCTGACTTTGACTAAATGCAAAGTGAACTCAATTTTGATTGGTGACGGAGGGATCCAGACGAAACCTTTAAAGAGGTGTCGGTATTGTGCGTCCGATACCTCTTCAGAGCTTTCAGCCATGTGTGTCCGACATCCGTGGGTAACAAGAACAAACAAAAAAAATTTCAAAAATCTTTAAAAATCATGATAATAACCAAAAAAATAGTGGGTTTTGCTTGGAATCGCTAGATATTTTGGATTCCATCAAAACTTTGTACCCAAAATATAAGATTTAACCCCTAAATCGAAGCCCTAAACCCAAAAATAAAATCACAAACAATATTGACTCGAAAACGTAAAAAAAAATCCAAAAAACCTTGAAATCGACACGAAAAGAGATAAGGAATGCACCCATGGCGTCGAATCGATGTAGTTTTACTTGAATTTCCTAAGATTTGGGTTGCTGGTGAGAATGTGATTTGAGAGAGGGGTGACCAGGGTATGTGTGAGTTAGTATGGTTGAGTAAGAACTTTTTCATATGGATGGGTAGTTAGGTCATTGAACTAGGGGTTGAAAAAAATTCAAAAATGGGGTAAAAAGAGCAAAATGTGGGGCTGAATAACGTAGGCCTTATTGTAATGATTCATCATAGTGTTAGCCTCTTTGATTTGATTTTGTTGCACTAATAGACATTCATCATATAGATGATTGATCTCATTGAAAAAATCACAAATTTTATGGTGGACTGACCTATCTCTTAATAGCAAATCAACCATAGTTCTTAGTTCATCAAATTTATCATCCGATATCTTGACTATATTCCTATTGATTTCATAAGAAAGGTTTTTCATAATTTTATTTTTCTCGCAATATTGTTTTGATTGTTTTGCCTTTTTTATAGTTTGTCTTGCTAATGTTGGTTTTTGTCAAATAAAGATCCTCCACATACCATGTCTGGGAATCTTTGTACTAAGTTGATTAGTCCTTCCTCAAAGAATTCTAATAAAATTTTTTGAAAGTCCATGTTGTGGACATAATGATATTAATCTTTGGTATCTATCCCAAAATTCACAAAAAGTCTCCTTGGTCTTCATCCTAGCATTGCTAATTCATTTTCTATCCAAACTAATTTTACACGATGGAACGTATTGATCTAAAAAGGTTTCTAACATTTCGGAACATGTGGTTATGGAATTTTGATGGAGAATAGCTGGTCTTGAGTTTGACCTTTTAAAGAATTAGGGAACGCCGTTATCTTGACATATTAAAACTCTAAGTTCTTGGGTTTTATCACACTTACTATATGTGTGTAATTCCTAATGAATTGTTGAGGATCTTCATCAACTTTAACTTGAAACATATTTTTATTGGCTTGCATAAAAATAAGTTATTGCTCAATGTTTGTCATATTGTATGACATTCAATGAGAAAGATTTTGAAGAAATTATTTTAAAATCCCTAGCAATAGCGCCAAAAATTGACACGCGTTAACCTTGTACAATAAATTTCCCACTTTTATTATATAATTAATATTTTGTAGTGGTCGTAAGTGGGATTCGACTCCCAAGGGATTTTCCAAATTCCTTTAGAAAGAATTTTTATTCCATTTCTTTTATTTTTAATTTAAGTTTATAAAAACTTGAATTTTAATTAATAATTTCTAAATATAACGAAATCAACTAAGCTACTGAAACTTTCTTAAATAACACAAATCAAGGTCACTAAGTTAAAAGCAATTCAATTAAATGAAACACAATAATAAGTAAACATCTAAACAAACTTCCTAAACAAAGCCCAAATCATAAATGAGTAAACAGCCTTTAGCCAACCATTTGTTCTCCTTATACCGGTGAAAACATTATGTTCTAATTTTATCGAGTTAACCCATTTGAATACACAAAGACATGAACTTCATGAAATAAATATGCATTACGCTTTGTGAAAACTTTGAACTACTAAATCTAACACCTTCGGAAAGACACTTCAATAATATATTTTGATCTCCAATTCTTCTAGGATATCTAAACGGTCATATATTTCAAACATTCATAGTTACTACTTTAATTAGATAATGAATCAAAACATGACATACATATTAGCCACTATGCACATAATACTTAAATCCCTGATTGCAATCCATAAATAACAACCTAGAAAAAGAGTTAATCAAATAATATGATTGGTTTAAAGCATTAAGTGCACATTCATCTCATCATGACTACATTGCAAAATAGATCTAGTTCATGTTCGGAGTTTTGTTTAGATTGACAAACTACTCACTCATGATAATAAATAATCCCTTAACATTGAAATTAAAAGACATAATTAATATACCTTAATGAAAATTTGAATCTTCAATATTCATCTAAAGCAAACAAATAAAGAGTGGCTTCCAAACTAAAGAAAAAGTGTAAAAGTATTAAAAGGCTCTTAATTTCGTACTATGTGGTTTATATTTAAAACATATTAAGTAATATATATCCTAAACCGACTCAAAATCCATGTTGTAATCTAAAATCTCCAAATTTGTAGCTAGGGATTCCACAACGATTCTTCTGTAAATGGAATCGTTTGGTAAATCCGTGAAGCTGAAGTCCCTATTTTCACTATTTTGTGCAACGATTCTTGGTGCTATAGGAATCGATAGGAATCGTTGGGTTCAAAATCCAATTTTACTTGATTCCATAGTGAATCTTCAGACAATGTTTTCACTCAGACAATTTATTCATTTTCTTCCTTTTTTCCTTCACTTCCTTAAATATTCCAATTATCACCTGAAATCTCAAAAATTAGTGAAAAACCCATGTAATATAATCTTTTACACTTAAAATCATCCTATAATATACTATAAAACATGTCTAATTATTGACTTGTCACTTCTTCCCAGGGAAGTAGAATTTCGATCATCATCGAAATAATAATCCTGGTTCTCTATAAACTCTCAACTTTTTCTACACACATATATCTCGCTTACTCTTCCATAAAAATTAAACTACGATACTGGCAAGAAATTTTAAGACTAAATCAGTTCTACAGCAATAACATCAACAAACTTCAGTTTTCTTTACAACTTAGGTTAATCCATCATATATTTTTGAGCATGAAACTTCATTCAAGGGCAAGAACAATATAACCCTCCAAGTTAATACGGCTCGGCTTCCACTTGTTGATATATTTCATATTTCCTTATAAAATTGTCATCGTCAATTTTCATTCTAGGTCACAAATAACTCATTTCTATCACAATTATTTTTGTTTTCACCTAAAATAGTATTTTATAGAAATCAATGAGATTCCCATAACATTCTTGCCTCACTTTTTGATTTGACTTTCAAGAACTTTCTTGACATGTTCAATGTTCTAATATGAGATTATCCATAAAAAACACCAGTAACTAGTAGTCAAACTTTGAATTAATAGATATCTCAATCAATTTCTCTTATAATTCATGCGATATTATCAATTAGAGCATGCAATATATAAATATATATATACTACATTCATGCTCCTATAATTTTGTCGTGCGCGCTAACGCGTACATTTAGGCGTGCACGCTTCCTCATGAACCAAGTGCATGTTAGAAGATCAAATAGATCAAATAGATACTGCTTCACTGACCATTACACGTCAACTAATATCAGCAAGAACAAAAACAACTAAAGACAGTTAATAGGAGAAGAGTTAATTTCTTTTTTTAAAAAAATTTTGTTATGTCTTTCCTTTTTCAATTTCAGTAATATTAAGCTTCTCTTGAACCCTTACCTTCAAAACTCTAATATTGTCATATATTTATAGACATTAACCATCTTAGTATCTTTTGCGAATGACATAACTCTTATATCTTCCGTATAGATATAATAAAACATAGCAAATAATATATCTCAATTTTTTATCTTTTGGTTACTCCCTGAAATCATGATAAAACTATTTATCATATCCTAAGTTACTTATTGACTCAAGATTATACTCCAAGCATGTAAACCTAAGCTCTAATACCAAATTTATCGGAGTTATCACTTAGTTAGAAAAATAATTCGAAATAAAACTATAGATAAACCTAAGCTTTGATACCAAATATATCAGAGTTATTTCCTAGTTTAGAAGTTGTAAACCTTAGCTCTGATACCAAATGTAGTATCCCCTATCCCGATCAGAGCGACACTCGACATGAAATCCTAATTAAGCCCTGATACAACTAGCCAGACTTAACGACAGCCAGCTGCCTCACCATCAGCATCTGATAAATCAAATTTTATATTAAATATCGATGTAAAACAAATAATAAATGAAAAAGAAATGAAAAATCTCCCAACCCTTGTTATATTATAAAACTATAATTTAATACAAATATATAAATAATTGAAGAATCATTCATTGAATAGAAGATCAAGAATCCTAAATCTTCTCTTTCCTATAGTAGTAGCGCTCGTCAGTATTCCTGAAATGATAATTGAGTAAGTGCTCCAACTTTCTCTGTAAGTATAGATTCACAATGCAATCAACAACCCATATAATATTCAAGAATTAAATGCAATAACAATGTAACCAATCATAGATAGCAGGGTAGAGAAAATAATATAATCCAATAGATAAACAAATGCAAGTTATACAAACAATGACTATTATACTATGAGTTTCTCGATTTTATAAAATTAGGGTCGATTACCCATTAGCTATAATGACATCATAACATTACCAGCACATTGCGCGTATGTGTTGTCTGACCACTTGTCAATGTCCAAATGGTTCTATCATAAACCCTCTTAGTAAATGTGTAATCCTCGCAACCTATTTAGCTGAGTAGGATTTAGAATAAAGGGCGCAATCCAAACCCATATCCTATACAACCTATTCTCAACTCTAAGGTTTACTCTCGTTGATCACATCATACACTATTTTCCTTTTTCATAAAAACCTATCATAGTAGCTCCCATTGAAGTCCATAAACTATATGAACTAAATATCGTACAAAGACACGCAAAGTTGATAACTAAACGAATCCATACTTACCTCGATTAGGTTTTTTCAGATTTTCTTAACTTTTTGGGTAACGCGACCTTTACTAGTGTTCGAGAAACTATCACAAACCATTTGAGGTCATTACTCGTCTAATACCTCACATTTAAAACCACTAAACTAGTCACAATTTAATTAGGAACCAATTTGCCTATTTTTAATTTAATAGTACTATTTCACGCTTTTCGAGGTGAAAAGCCCGGAATAAAATCGCAAAAGATTCCCAATTTCTCCACTTGTTATAGAATTTTCTAATTTCTATTTATTGAAACAAAAATATAATTTTTCTATTTTTTCCATTTTTCTAGAATTTTCCCAAATTCCTGCCCCTTTTTTATTTTTTATTTGTAAAGAGGGGTTTGACTCCTAAACTAGACCCGGTTCGATCCGGTCCAAAAGATTAAACCCTCTTCTTTTTTTTTATCAATTTTATTTTTCTTTTTCAATTGGAATTGGATCAAACCCAACACCAAGTTATATTTGGGCAAGGGAGATGACTCCCTTGCCATAACTTCCTCGGACCGATCCTCCCATCCCTATGTTCATATCTAACGTAGAAGCAACAACATCATAGCGTCATCAACAACCCAACAACAACGAATACAACAACCGTACCTTATCATCGCCTCGCCTCTCCTCGCTTTTGATCTCTAGATCTCTCTCAATCTCCTTCTTCTAGCCTCGGTCTTAATCCCGCTCAATGTTTTGATTCACTGTCGAAACAAAACAAGGTGAGGGGTTCTTTTTTTGATAAATAAGAGGTTTCCTTGAGATTTATACACACTAATCTCGCGGTCGATCCGACAGATAAAAATCAAAAGTCACAAATCCTTAAAGTGACACCAATTTAACACATTCATATCAATTGCAACCTTCATTATTCTTGAAATGGTGTTGCACACATCTTGAGGGGTGTATAAACCTCTCCAAAACCAAAAGGTCCACTATTTACCTCATTGAGATCCTGGCTACACTTATCTCGAGGCAATTCAATATTTTAATCAACCCAAATCAAAACTATAGGTTTTTATATATTTATATATATCCATTATATTTAAATATATATACTTATGTATTTTCACACATATAAAATCATCGCATACACCAATGACCTTCCTCGAGCGTGCACACTATTGTACATCCTACGCGTGTCACCCTAGAGCCCGCGTGTCACTAGGCATCCACCAATTTATTAATTATTTTCAATATATATAAGGTAGTTCTACCATGGTGATTAGAAAAAATTACCATAAATGGTGATTTTAAATTTTTACCATTAGATTTAGATCCAACAATGAATATGCCTTGTTAGACCTTGTGCACACATTTCAGAATTATAAATGTAGCTCTTATATACACTATTGGATCTAAATTCAATGGTGAAAATTTAATATCACCATTCATAGTGATTTTAAAAAGTCACAATTGTAGAATATCCTATATATAGCTATATACATACATACATACTGTTGTGGAATATGGATGACCATGCATGTACACTAACATATTGTGTAGTCATGTAACTTGTATTTCTCACTTAATAGTACCTCCACTTGTCTATGTATTGTCATGTAACTTGTAATCCTCTCCAATGTACACCAACTCTTCCATGTATTGTATATGTTGCTTGTGATGTGTTGTATGACTTGTGGTGTATGTATAACTTGTACACACTGTATAAGTACAATTATCATCATCACCAAATGGCCTATATAAAGGGTGCCAACCCCATTGTAATTCATACACCAAGTTGAATGAAAACTTCTCATTCCAACTATCTCATTTCTTCTCTTCTCATTTGTAGTAGTAGTTTGTAGTAGTAGAAGTTCTTAGTCTTCTATTTTCCTTCTCTAGTTCTTAGCAAGTTCTAACTCAATTTACAGCACGTTATCAGCACGAGCTTGCTCTAACATTAAGGAGATCTTGAAGTTCAAGAAGGCTTGTTAAGGAGACAAAGCTAGGAAGGTATAACTTTTGTTATTTAAATAAGTTCAATTTATTTCTATATTATCATGGTTCCTTTATTACATGCATCACTTCTATATGCATACTTTATTCATATACTATGCATTATAACGTCACCAATTGCGAAAGTATGCTCTGTAGTTGCGTCTTGTACGATCTTCTACATCAGAAATCAAAAGTCAATGTGTGACATATAGTTTTTCTCTTAAAACTACAAACGATTAGTTATTGTTCTATTCTTGATTTTATAATACAAATAATGCTATAAGTTTGAGTTGATAGTGGGTAAGCCTTGTCCCCGGTAAAGCTAAACATTGAAAGGGAGACGGGTTATCCCGTTCGAGGAGGCATGGTATTAAGCAGACTTTGTCTCTCCACCCAACCCGGGAGGTTGTCCCACCAACTCATACGAATAGTACATTTGATTATTAATGAATCAAGTTGTGAACATATACTTAATCATATGTTATGTTTTTTACATAAAAGAAAAGAGAAAATCATTTTATATTACATTTACTTTCAAAATTTTAATCAACCATATTTGAATTTGTTACCTTATTATAATTCTTGTCATGATAATTAGATATTACAAATCATGAATAAAGCTAGCATCTATGCAATGATGTATGTTGTACACAATCATTTGCCAATATCTCTTTAGAGATTTGAAAAGTGAATATTTCACTTTATATATATTTTCACCTTATGGAGTTATAAATATATAAATACCAAAAAAAGGTAATGCTCCAAAAGCTCAAAATGAGCGGTTGAGTCTCAAGCTACAAAATTTAATCACTCAAATATTAATTATAATTCCGCAATTTTAATTACCTCTATGTTGAGGCTATGTGGAAATATGACTGATGAGACAATAAAAATAAGGTCACGTGGCCCGCCTCGATTTATTGCTACAACAAATATCGAGTGCGCATGTCAATCCAATAAATATTAAGAATTGATTTCTTGTCTCATGGTAGCTTAGTAAAATAATGAGATATTATAAATATAATATCGCTCCCATCCAATTAGTTCAGCTTCAAATTAAGAAGCATATGTTGCATATAATGATCATGATCGCAATAATAAATTTATGGACGTGGAAAAGGTGAAAATATCAGGTAAAGGTCGTATTGACAATTCCACCAAAAATTGGAATAAAAGTGGTGCACCACTACAAAGGGCAAATAATTATTGACAATGAGCGCTCATAATTGTGACATTTTTTGGTCATATATGAAAGGCTATTTTGCCTAAATATTGTCATATATATACCCGAATATTTTTGTGACCTTTACCATGCCTTCAAAATCAAAGGAAAAATATTATGAATTTTATCATTGAAATATGACTTTTTTTCTGATTTGTCAAACATTATTTGTCTAGATGGATCAACAAATCATGTGTTCAAATCATGAATCAAATAAAAGCGATATATGCCTTGCCGATTGTGCTACAACGCACGCAATCCTTAAAAACAGAGAATATTTCTCCAATTTGAATGTAGCTGAGGCTAATGTTCAAACAATATCTGGCATCTCCAATTTGATTAATGGCTCTGGAAGAGCAAATATTATGTTGCCTGGGGGAATAACAATTCATGTTGACAATGCCTTATACTCTGAAAAATCCAGAAGAAATTTACTCAGCTTTAAAGATATTGGACAAAATGGATATCACATTGAAACCATGAACGAAAATAATAGAGAATTTCTCTATGTCACATTGGTTTCAAATGGCAAAAAAGAAGTGTTAGAAAAATTCTCAGCTTTATCCTCTGGATTATATTTTACTCATATAAGGCATGTCGAAACGAATGTCGTCTTAAATAAAAAAATTAATGATCCAAAGACATTCATTTTATGGCATGACCAGCTTGGTCATCCAGGATCATCAATGATGCGAAGAATAATTAATAATTCGCATGGATATCCTTTAAGGAGTCACAAAATATTTTCAGCTGGTGATTGTAATTGTGCTAGTTGTTCTCAAAGTAAATTGATAGTTAAACCATCCCCAAGTAAAATTGTTGTGGAATCCCCAGTTTTCTTAGAACGCATTCAGGGAGACATATGTGGACATATTCGTCCTCATTGTGGACCATTTAGATATTTCATGGTTTTGATAGATGCATCAACTGGGTGGTCACATGTTTGTTTGCTTTCGACCCGCAATGTTGCATTTGCTAGACTTTTAGCACAAATCATTAAGTTAAGAGCACAATTCTCTAAAAACCCAATCAAGACCATCCGTCTTGATAATGCCGGGGAATTTCAATCTCAAGCATTTAAAAATTATTGCATGTCTATAGGAATCACCATTGAACATTCTGTTCCACATGTGCATACCTAGAATGGTTTGGTAGAATCTCTGATCAAACGCATTCAACTAATTGCCAGACCTTTAATCATGAAAACTAAGTTATCAACTTCAGTTTGGGGACATGCAGTTCTTCATGCAGCATCTATCATTCATTATAGGCCTACTGCATACCATGAACATTCCCCATGCAACTCATTTTAGGTCAACAACCAAATATTTCACACTTGAGAATTTTTGGTTGTGCAGTGTATGTTCCTATACCACCTCCCAATAGAACTAAGATGGGTCCACAATGAAAACTTGGGATTTATGTTGGATTTAACTCATCGTCCATTATAAGATACCTAGAGCCCTTAACAGGGGATTTATTTACTGCACGTTTTGCTGATTGTCACTTTGATGAAGCAATTTTCCAACCATTAGGGGGAGATAAGAAGCCAATTCAAAAGGAATGGCGCGAAATTGTTTGGAATGCATCAACATTATCACATTATGATCCACGCACAAATCAGTGTGAACTTGAAGTTCAAAAGATCATTCATTTGCAACAAATCGGAAATCAATTACCTGATGCATTTAATGATGCAAAACAAGTGACAAAATCACATATTCCAGCTGTAAATGCTCATGTAAGAATTGATGTCTCTATGCAACAAAATGCATAAGAACCAACGAAATGCTTAAAGCGTGGAATACCAATTGGTTCAAAGGATACAATTCCTCGAAAGAGGAAAACGGGAGTAAAAATAAATACAAATCAAAATACTCCTGAGAAAGCACAAGAATCCTTTGATAAGAATTTGTCAGAACAAGTTGATTCTGACGAGGAACAACTGCCTCTAGAAAAATAGGAAAAAGATGAAAATAATGAGATCTCAATAAATTAGTTAAACTCTGGTAAGATTTGGGATCGAAATAAAATTGTTCCTGATGATATATTTGCTTTCAATGTGTCCTTTGTGTGAAAATGATGATGATCCAGAACCACGATCAGTGGACGAATGTCGAAAAAGACCTGATTGACAAAAATGACAAGATGATATCCAAGCAGAGCTAAACTCGTTAAGGAAACGAGAGGTTTTTGGACCGATTGTTCAAACGCTCGGATGGCGTAAAACCAGTTGGATATTAATGGGTATTTGTACGAAAGAGAAACGAAAAAAATGAAGTCACAAGGTACAAAGCAAGACTTGTAGCTCAAGGTTTCTCACAAAGACCTGGCATCGATTATGAGGAAACTTATTCTCCTGTTATAGATGCAATTACATTTCGATTATTGATAAGCCTTGCAGTTTCTGAAGGGCTTGATATGCATTTAATGGATGTCGTTACAAAGATATCTGTACGGATCCCTAGACAGTGAGATATATATGAAAATCCCAGAAGGATTTGTAATATCCGAAAAAATAAAATCAAAACCTTATAACATGCATTCTATAAAATTACAAAGGTCTTTGTACGGATTGAAACAATCCGGACGAATGTGGTACAAACGTCTTAGTGATTATTTACTTAAAGAAGGATATGTAAATAATCCGTTTTGCCCATGTGTCTTCATTAAAAGATCATCAACAGGATTTGTGATTATTGTTGTATATGTTGATGATTTAAATATAGTGGGAAACCACGACGACATCGTTAGAACATCCGAATACTTGAAAAAGGAATTTGAGATGAAAGATCTTGGAAAAACAAGACTTTGTCTTGGTTTGCAAATTGAACATTTTTCAAGTGGAGTACTTGTCCATCAATCAAATTATATTGAAAAAATATTAAAATGATTTTATATGGACAAGGCACATCCATTGAGCTCTCCAATGGTTATCAGATCACTTGAAGTGGATAAGGATCCATTTCGACCTCATGAAAGTGATGAAGAGTTAATTGGTCCAGTGGTACCATATTTAAGTGCAATTGGTGCACTTATTTATCTTGCAAATTGTACAAGACCTAAAATTGCTTTTGCTGTCAACCTACTTGCAAGATACAGCTCTTCACCAACTCGAAGACATTGGAATGGCGTTAAACATATTTTTCGATATCTTTGAGGAACAAGTGACATAGGTTTATTTTACTCGATAGGGGTAAAATTGAATCTCCAAGTTATGCTGATGCTGGATTTTTAACTGATCCCCACAAGGCCCGTTCTCAAACGGGATATGTATTCACCTGTGGTAATACTGTTGTATCATGGAAGTCAGTAAAACAAACTATGGTTGCTACTTCTTCCAATCATTCTGAAGTACTTGCAATTCATGAAACAAGTCGTGAATGTGTATGGTTGAGAAACATGATTGAACATATTCAAGAATCATGTGGATTGCCTACAATAAAAGATTCTCCAACCATATTATATGAAGATAATGCAGCATGTATTGCACAATTAAGTGAAGGATTCATAAAAGGGGATAGAACAAAACATATTTCACCAAAATTCTTTTATGCGCATGAGCTTCAGAAGAATGGTGAAATTGATGTCAAGCAAATCCGATCGAGTGATAATCTTGCTGATTTATTCACAAAAGTCTTACCAACTACGACATTTAAAAGGCTTACATATGGTATTGGCTTGCGTAAACTTAAAGACATTGCAAGTAAAGAAACTGAACAAGTTTCACCCATGTTCACATGAGGGGGAGTTATTGATAAGTGTATTGCACTCTTTTTCCCTTAGCTATGGTTTTATCCCATTGGGTTTTCCTAGCAAGGTTTTTAATGAGGCAATCTTAACAATATTATACCCATTTTAATATTCATGAGAATAGTGTACTCTTTTTCTTTTACTATATTTTTTCCCACAGGGTTTTTCTTAGTAGAAGTTTTAACGAGGCACAATCTCTAAGCAAGTGTCATCCAAGGGGGAGTGTTGTGGAATATGGATGACCATGCATGTACACCAACATATTGTGTAGTCATGTAACTTGTATTTCTCACTTAAAAGTACCTCCACTTGTCTATGTATTATCATGTAACTTGTAATCCTCTCCAATGTACACCAACTCTTCCATGTATTGTCTATGTTGCTTGTGATGTGTTGTATGACTTGTGGTGTATGTATAACTTGTACACATTGTATAAGTACAATTATCATCATCACCAAATGGCCTATATAAAGGGTGCCAACCCCATTGTAATTCACACACCAAGTTGAATGAAAACTTCTCATTCCAACTATCTCATTTCTTCTCTTCTCCTTTGTAGTAGTAGTTTGTAGTAGCAGAAGTTCTTAGTCTTCTATTTTCCTTCTCTAGTTCTTAACAAGTTCTAACTCAATTTACAACACTTACCATATATATAAATATATATACGCCTATACTCATACTTCTATAATTTTGTCGTGCGCGCCAACAAGTACACTAAGGCGAGCACGCTACCACACATCACATGTGTGTCACCCTTGACTCACGTACAGTATTAGGCATCCCATAATTTTTCAATTATTCAATTATAGACTAATTAATCTAATTATTTCCATAATTAATAATACAATCCACGTAAACTCCAAACAACATGCAATTCCTTGCACATACTAATTGAGATAAACCAAGCTTAACCACAAATCTAACTCGGGTTAATTGAATTTTGAATTAACGTTAATCACTAGGTTAAGGCCACGAGTCATTACAACTTGTGCCACAATTGAACGGAAGAAATAAGAAATTAGCTGATAAATTTTACTCGATTAGAAAGAATACTTTGTTAACTATAGTGAAAGATTGAAGATCCAATAAGAATTTAAAAATGAAAAAATAGAGAGACTCGCAGATTCCGAAAGAAATGGAACAAGGAATCTAGTTATGGGAAAAATATGAGAAAGAATTCTTATAAAAAAAAGTAACAGTATCTAAAGGAAGTTGAGTAGGGAACTGTAGGAATTTATAAAAAGAGAATATATAAATATATATAAAGAAAAATGGAAGGATGAATAGGAAAAACTCTTAAAATAAAAGAATTACCTCGAGTGCTTATAGCTTACTTAAGTGAAGTTTCTATTTATTCCAACTTTCCAACAAACAATAATGAAATGATAATTATTGGTGATTAAAAATTCCTATCAATTTTGATTGTGGTGGAATTTTAAATATTATTTGAAAATGAGATTGATTTAGTGATTTTCGTATCTTAAGATTTTATATTTGTTATGGTAAGCTTGATGCTTGTTAGTTGAGATTGAGAAAACCTATATAGTGGCTTGACTTGGTAATTGGTTGAACTTTTAATTCTAAAGTATATTTCATGACTAGAAGGTTGAATTGTCGAATAATGGTTGTTCTTTAAATCTTTCTATTCTATCATAATTTTATTTTTATGTGGGTAATATGTTTCTATTTAATTATCACTTCAGTTTAAGAATAAGAGTAAGTAATTATAAAATTAGAACAAGGGAAGAAAAGAGAATATAATTGAGTGTATTCCTTTGCTCAGGATAGCAAAGTGATAAGTTTGTGGATATTTGTTAAGTCCATAATTAGAAAGTGTTTTATAGTATATTTTAAGGTCATATTGGATGTAAAAGGCTATATAAAATTGGGTTTTCCCTTATTTTTGTTATTTCATGTAATAATTAGAATATCCGAAGAAATGGATAAAAAATGAATGAAAATAAACGATTTAACCAAGTGGAATTATTGCAAAGGGATTTACCAGCGAATCAAAAGAGAACTTGAAATCACTATTGTCGATTTGGCAGCGATTCAGGTCTTACATGTAAATCACCAGAAAAATCGGTGGAGTACATAGGCACATTTTTTAAGTTTTAGCCCACGATTTGCATTATAAGTGGAATCAGTTGAGTCATTTTTAAGAGTTTTATAGTACAATAAGGATCTTGAGTTACTTTTGGATATGTAGCCTATATAATACTATATATATGAGCCATAAACTTTGAAATAAGTCGCCTTTTAATAGTTAAACACTATTTAATTAGTTTGGAGGCCATTCTTTGTTGTTATTGTTGCTTTTGGAAAAGATTGAAATAATCAAATATTCAATTATAAGGTTTTTTTAATTATGTCTTGTATTTATTTTGTTATGATGTTTATGATTATGAGTGAGAAGTTTATTAATCTAAATAAAGTCTGAACATGAAGTTGATCCATTTTGCGATGTCATCATAATGAGATGTTTTGTTCTTAATACTTTAAACAATCTTATTCTTTAATTTATAGAATTAATAGATTGTTATTTGCGGATTGCAATCATGAATCTTGGTATTATGTGCATAATGGTCAATGTGTATTGTGGTATTTTGATTCTATATCTAGTTTAAATTAGTAATTAAGATTATTTACAAGGTCTTTTACCATTTATTTGTCCTAGGTGAATTGAGATCTATGTTTAATATTGAAGTGTGGCTTTCCGAAGATATTAAATTTAGTAAATTAAAGTTTTTATAGAACATAATGTCGTTTAATTGCCTAATTTCTTAGAGTTTTCAAAGGGTTAATTCAATTAAACTAGAATGTGGCTTTTGCATTGATGCAAATAGAATTGATGGCTTGCTAAGGGCGGTGTACTTAATTATGATTAGAGTTTAATAATTTTGAATCCTTGCATTGATGCAAGGAAAGTTGATGTTTCATTGTTCAGGATGTTTGTCTATACGATTTTTTTATATTGTTTTCTATTGAATTGAATTGATTTGATTTTATTGAATTTAGTTTGTGTTAATTAAGTTAGTTTAATTAGCTTAGTTTTTCATAATATTTAAAGTTATGTAACGGCCTGCATTATTTAATCTTTATTAATTTATTAATAACATATTAAGACCCATAGCTTGGACCCATGTCGACACTGCCGACAAGTCTAGGGCACGCCAACCATGGTATAAATAGATATTTTTTGTTCTGCGTGATTAGTTGTTGTATTATTAAATAATTCGCGTCGCACTAGTTAATATTTTTGTTGGTCGCGCTGTGCGCGTGTAGTGACGAGAGTGTGCGACCTCACGGGGTGAATGGTAACGCAGGTGTATGAAATAGTCAAGGGTTTATGGGTCACATCGTCCATCAAATCACATCACCTATCAAATCACCCATACCTACCCCTCACTTTTCTCTCTCATCTCAAACAAAACCCACATCTCTCTCCCTCTCTCTAACCAGTTCTTCTCTCCCTCTCATTTCTAGTTCTTCTTTAACACTCCCTCTCCAACCTATTTGATCTCACCTCATTCTCACAAGGTCTCCTCACTCCCGTAACAATCTTGGTCTTTTGGCTTCGGCACCACCACCTCTCACTCCCACAACTTCCAAAACCAAGGTAACTGGTGATTTCTGTTGTTGATTTGTTGCAGAGATTTGGAACTTTAATGGTAAGGTAGAGATGGTAGAGTTTAGTTGTTGAAGTAGTTATTATTGTTGTTGTTTTAGTTGTTGTAAAAAAATAAAAATAAAAAATGATGTCTCTAGAGAAGACGAATTCATCTCCTTCAGACACGATATTTGGATGAGAGAAGTAGCCAAATGGGCTGGGCTCGCTACCCCAAGCCCCCTGGGTCGGACCGACCCAGACTCAGGTGGGCCGAGTTAGGCTGACTTGAGTACAGGCAGTTAGGCCCAACCGTGCCCAATCGAACCAGGCCTTATTTGGGCCCTACCAATTAAATAAATTTTAAAAATTTATTTAAAAATTAAGTAAAAATTATTTTATTTTAAAAATAAAATACAGAAAATAGATAAAAAATAGATAAAAATTATGAAAAATTCCAAAAGATATGAAAAATTAGTAAAATCTAGGAAAAGGAGTTCCAAGGTTTTTTCTGGCGTTAGACACCCCGGTATAACTTGAAAAGTGTGCCAAAACCAAAAAAAAAATTGGAATTAAAAATTAACTTTTTGGTCCCACATTATAAACCAACCTAATATCGTAAAATATTTAAAGTGGTATAATTGGATACTAGGGACTTAGGAGACTATATTTGGATGTCGGGTGTGCATCTCGAGGTTTGAGTGGGACATTTTGAGGGCGATTTTGCGATTGTTTGAGGTAAGTAAACCGATGAGAAAATTAGTTAACATTCATAGCACTTGCTTTATTTTGATTTCAATTATTCCATCGTGCTATTTATTGTTGTCCAGTTACTGTTCATCCACTCCCACATATGTATGTGTGTTTGTCAATGAGGTCAGGCATGGCACATACTCACACCTTGGAGCTAGCTACCCGCGCTGTTCGAGGAGTTGCCTATATTGGGGCTACGTGAGGACTGATTCTTGCGAAACCCGTTAGGTTAAGAGATGTTTAACGAAGACTTAAGTCTCCGTCATGGGTTCCTCTCGAGAGATGATTGGACGGGATTCTAGCATTCATGGGTTCCTCTTATTCTATCTTGAGATGTTTGATGAGATGATCATTATGGGTTCCTCTCGGTTAAGTTAATTCGATTCCCAGACGTCGACCAAGGTCTTCTGTCACGCTACACTCATGTCCAGTTTTGACTTCTCTACCATTTATTTTCATGCGATTAATTTATATTTCTATTCCTTATTTAAATTGCATGAATTATAGCTATTTTAATGGATTTCATGAATATTAGGTAATGTTCTCTAAGATTTACTCACTGGGATTTGTCATTATTTTTAGTGAGAAATCGCAGATTCTACGATAAGTAGGTGCAAGGGGGTTTTAGGTGACTACCACTACACTAGGAAAGCCCCATCAGCTTTTGCGTAGGGGTGTGTATGTACTTACTTATTACTTTTATGGGATCCTTGGGTGGACTTGTATATCTGATACATGTATATGACCATTTTTGTTCTTTTGTCGCTTTTTGAAATACATGATATCTCATGCTGGGTTTCGACACTATAGGGTCGTTCATAATATGCAAACATTTCATCTTTTACGATATTTGCATGCTTCAAAGACTTCCGCTTCGATATCTACCTTATATTAATCTAATAAACCATGAACAACTTTACTTAGTTAACTTAATCTAAATATTCATAAATTAATGATAATTACTAAGTTAATGAGAATAAAATACAAGTAAAGGTTTCGGCCGTTGGCCGTCAATGACAAGTGTGCGGTGACATGTCATGCTTGGTGACATGTCCGACGAAGTAGCGGTACCCAGTTTGCCTCGAAGTTTGGGGCCGTGACAAGTTAGTAATATGATTCATGTTTTAATTAAATTAAATAACTTAAACTAAAAATAATAAAAATAACATAACCCATTTTCTTAACGAATTTGTAAAATTCTCGTGGAGACGATCCCACCTACCACTACCACTAATTTAAAAGTTTAACAAATATGGAAAACTTATTGTACACGCTCGACACGTGTCAAACCCCTATTATAGGGAAATGCGCTCCCTAATTGAAGATGATGAAAGAAGAAGTTGGAGCGTAATGTACAAAAGCAGGGAGCGCACTCCCTTTTAAAAAAGTAACAAAGTTTCTAAATTGATCAGAGTCTTCACAAGGGTTTAGGGGTTGATTTAGGAGTTTAAATTCTAGTATAATGGACTTAAATTGATGATAATTAGTTTCAATTTAAGTTCTTGATCTACAAGGAATAATTCAAAGTGTTCCAACGGTGAGTTTAGTCAAATAAACTCTAAGGAAACCTAAACCGAGGTAAGTGGGGCTCGTTTATTTATCTATTATGCTATGTAATTTAGTTTTAATAGCTCGTGTGTCATATGGACTTGGTTTGGGCACTATATAGTGACTTATGGTATTTTCCATTTTTCAAATTAAATTTCAGAAGTGATATGGAAAAGGTTCCAGAATGAAAATAAAATAAGGTAGGCTGATAAGTACCTATCTCTACTGAACACAATGAGGAAAATGGATAAGAACAAACTTCTATTAAAAATAATGTGGAAGTTAGATAAGTATCAACCTCCAACAAACACCAATAGGAAAGCGAATAAGAACCGACCTCTAAAAGAGGAAGGTGAATAAGTACCGACCTTATCTTAGTAAAAGAGGAAGGACAATAAGTACCAAACTCTAAGGAAAGAATTACTTGGAACCTTGTTTATTCACTTTCATTTTATAGTTGTAATCTTAGTTATATTGAAATATACCCTATAAGATCTCAAATTGGCCATTGTGTTGACTCCATAACTTGTATTTCTACATAGAAAAGGGAAAGACTCTGGTTTTAATCCAAATTGAAAAAAGGGTCACAGTACTAGTAGAATGTACTGAATGATTCACTTTTGATTATGTATTTTTTATCTCGTTTCTGTTGCACTGAATAGCTATTATTTTTTCATATTGTTATTCACGTATTTCATTTGTTGTTAATAGATAATTGATAAGTATATGAGCATCACTTACTAAGCAAGTTGGAGTGCACCGCCCCTTAAAAATTTTAGGTACTCAAACCGGTGGATAGGATAAAAGGAAAGGGAATATCTAGTTGTCTAGCAATCCTCTTTGATGAATGATACTCAATTTATACTCCTATATTGTTTGAAATGTTTCTGTGTAATATAAAAGGGTAAAGATATAATATTATAACCGAGGTTTATTTTGGTGATTTTGTGTTTTTGAATGTCTTTTGGATTTATAAAAAAATATTAATTCCGCTACACATTTTCTTTTTTTTATTTGATATTATCAGATATACGAATTTTGATTATTAGGTTGGAAGGTGAGGCTGCTGGCTCTAGTTAAATCTAGCTAGTGGAACTAGGCTTAGTTCAGGTTTTATGCTAGGTATTGATATAATAGGGATAGGGGATGCTACAACTTTTGCTGGCATGTAATCATCTTGGATTTTTTGATGTAGCTCATTCTAATTCCTGAAAAAATCAACTAGCAAGTGAAACAACCAATCAAGTACAGTAACTTTGAAACCAAAAGGTAAATGCCTTCATCCTCACTAAGTCTTTTCAACTGTAACAAGCTTCATGCCAACTAACACCATCTCAAATTCTATGAGGGCCTTTTAAGGATCCTCGTTCATTTTTCGATGGAAATCAGGCAATTTGTATCTCAACACTAATTTCAGCTAAAACTAACCGATTACAGCTAGATACTCGATACATAAAAGTAACGATCCTCCACGGAGTTGATTCACATATCTAAATGTATCTCTCTTTCCTACCTAAGTTCATGCCTCGCATTCTACTGGTTGTTCTACCCAGCATCCTACACAATTTGAAGATTCTGATCTCTTAAATTTCTTTCCATAGTCACCTTTGACCTTTCTCTACTTTTGTTATCCATGTTCCTCTTTCTATATGTATGATCAACTTTCAAATCAAGTGGAACCAATGTGTCTACGGAAAGTGAATGATGGTGACTTGCAACCATAAAACAAATTAAGAAACCTATGAGGAAAATGAATTAGCACCAATCCCTTAAAACGACGCCAAAAAATCATTTCACACCGAATGACACCAATAATAGTCTAGAATTCACCAACTACTATAGATTTGTAGTGAGGCAAGTACGAAATCAAACCCAAAAATATTGGATGTTCCTTTTTAGATTTGGAAAAAATGTTGTTTCTTGAAAACAAAAACGTAATTGAACTAAGTATTAAATGCGAAGAAAAAAATCATTAAATATAAAACTCTAGACCATAATGTGAATCAAAACTTAAGGGCTCAAATTCGTTCGTTGGTTTTAAAAAATTGCTTTGGTAGTAATTTTCATATATAAGCTTATAGTGACTCTCGCCACCTCGTTCTGCTCATGTCAATGGAAGTAACGTGCGACACGACAACATACTAACTAGACTCACAAAATTCTGAGTGCCTTACAAATTTTCAACTGGCTATTGTAAAGGCCCATATTAATTAAACTAGGATTAACGATAATCTCGGAGATTAATGATCGTAATTTGGGTGTAACGTGGACAACTCGATTGACTCAGACACGAGAATCGAGGAAATATTTTATTTATCGATGGTGGTTGTGTATATGTGGTGTTTCAAAAATTATTATTATTATTATATTACATTGCATGTGTGTATGTTGTTATTAGTTTAGTTTGTGTGACAGGTGTTCGACTCGAAAGGCACTTCAACGCGGGTGTCGAATAGGCGAACTACGGGTACACAAGAAAACTAGACTAATCCATGTATGGACGACTAGTTAATCAATTAAAATGGGTAATGCGACTATAGGCCAAGTAAAATTCAGTTTAAACAAAAGGCTATTGCGTACCTCGAATTGCATGTTGAGACACGTGGCATCGAATGCTGGGTAGTCGAGGGTTAGTGGGATCACAAAATTTGTCAATTTGGTGAATAAAAACACTAGCCATATATATTATAATGGGACTAAGCTAATGTAATTGATTCAAATAAATCAATGTCTATAGTTTGGTTATTTAAATTAGAAACCAAGAGATTGTCCAAGAGATACATGTTGACACATCTAGGAACCAAGTGAGTAGTAAATTAGTGTCACTTTTATTGGGTTAGTGGGAGTTAGTGGGATACATTTCAAGGTGTGGATCATTAGATAAGCTTCGAGATACGTAAATACATGAAGATCAATGGCTAGGAATCAATATTACCTTAATATATAAGATCAACACATGCAAGGAAACCATTTTCATTTTCAACTTATGAATCAAGAGAACCTGCTGGACAAAAAGGAGGTTGATGGAAAGAAGGAATCCATGGAAGATTGGTGAGAATTTCTCAAGCAAGGTGGTACATCGACTAGGTACACATCTATTTATGTGAGATTGAAATTATTTTCGGTTTTTGGCTAATTCTGTAGGGTAGATGATTGAATATTTACAATTGGTTTATATATTTGGATTCCTCATTTGAACCTGATAATCTAGCGATATTGAAGCTCTTAATTTGGATTTGAAATCATAAAGATATGAATTTTTTAAGGTGCAAGACCAAAAATGGAATTATGCATGTTATATTAGGAATTAACCTATGTAATTTGCTCATAACTTGCTCATTTTAGATCCAAATTGACCAAAGAATAACAACTTTTCTTAACAACTTTTCTTAACTGTAGATGTTGTAATTCGATTTGTTTCATATCCAAAAGTGCTCTACAAGTAGGTACTTGAATTTAGAAGAAAAGTTTTGAAACTAAAGTTGTTAAAGACATAACTCCCTAACTACTTTTCCGAATGACCTAATCTTATAGTATGCTATGTTCAGGTATGTTTGCTGTCTTGTGACCAAAAATCAATTATTTTGGAAATATAGATTGAGAGGGAGGAATACATTTTCTAATTTTGTTGGTTGGATTAGGTTCAAATTATAGCTATGTTTAGTAGAATCATGATATCTCTTTCATTTTAAATCGGAATTTTGCAAACTAAACTTTTTTAAAAAGCTATGATAGAGACTGAAGATCTTTATAGTAGCTAAAATTTTGAGATTTGGACCATTTCATGCCTAAAAATGCGTTGTAGCATAAGAATGAGATTGAGACTCAATTTAATATTTAGGGCTGATTTGGGAAGATCAATTTGAAATATATTCAACCAATTTGAATACACAATAGACACACTTAATAGACTTCAGGGACCTAGGGGACCGTAGCTCGAGTATCGAGGAGCTAATCAGGTCAGATACGGGAGGCCGGGGAAGTCAGAGCGCGGATTAAGGTGCGTAAACCCATTAGAATGCCTCATAGAATCCATGATTTGGTTTATCGATTTTGCTTTTCATGTGTGATTGCTGGTGGGCACACAAGGGGTTTTCACTCCAATTTCGGTGTGTATATATTAGTTGTGGGTAAATCGCATGCACGGGTTACTTGTGATAGTACTTTTGTCGATGACAGTAGAATATATCTACGACTATCGGGAGGGATTAGGGTGGTCTTGATGTGTAACAGCGTCGGGAAGGGACCACAGCATTTACTAAAGTTGGGGTTTAGCCATTGTAAACCTGTAAGTATAGACGTGGTTACTAATCGATTTATTGATTAATGGCTGATGTAGGTCAGGGTTTTCTCGTGATTATACGTATGGTTACGGATTAATGCTTTATTTCGGAACTGGTTTAATTCGTATATGTTGTTTATTTATTTCATGCTACTACTTTCGTTTGTTGTGTGTTGCTTACATTCAATGGAATATGGTGTACTGTGTTGCCAAGTGTTATATTCGCATGTCTCATAGTTTATCAATATTATTTCCTGAATATTGTGTGGACTTGCCTTGGTATTTTAATCACTGGACTCTTCACTATATTTGTTGGGGGACTGAGTGGAGATCCTTCGACGAGGAAGGGCAAGGGCAAAGAGGTATTGGGCGACTACCTTTGAGATCGTGAAGCTAGCTCATGTGTGATATCAGTATGTATTTATTTTAATTTTGTTGGATTTTAGGGACCATAGAATAGGGATTACATATATGGAACTTTTGTTATACTTAAATCGCCTTGATATATACATGGTATTTGTTGCCGAGTTTTCCACTACTAAAGATTGTTGAATACAGTATACCTTACTTAAATTCAGACTTTTGCTGTAAAATTTCATTATAACTTGATAAATTGATTAACGGGCTAACCAAATCATTAATAATTATATGAAAGTTAATTAGCTTAGTTAGGATTAAATGGAAAAGTGTAAGTAGCTAGGTAGGTCGCGGAATGTCAAGGATAAGCGGGCCATGACGTGGCAAGGCTTGGTGACGTATGATGTGACATGGCGGGTAGCAAGGCGACCTGGAATATGGGGCCGCCAAAGTTTGGTATCAGAGTCGAGGTTTTGAGGAAGCCTCAGGAGTAGTTTAAAGGAAATAGAATATAACCGAAACAAATAAACCTTAGATATGGAAACTTGATGATCCGGACTTAGAACCTTAGTTGGGAAACAGACTTGAGATGGGTAGTGAAAGGTTTATATAAATGCTATATTTTGTTATATATAGGATATACGTCTATATATATCGAGGTAGATCCGGAGAATGCTTCGCGATGCAAATCATGGACGGACAGTCTAGTATGCCTCGAAAGACTATACAGACTAGCGATGCGGCTAGGGATTTCTTTCTTATGGTGAGTATGGAGGATCGAATGTCCACTAAAGAAACTTAGATGGCCGAGTTATTACGATTGTTATGGGATCAAACCTTTGCACGCACGGCACTTGCTACGCCAGTTGCAGCACCCCGAGACTCGGGAGTAGTTACAACACGTACAGGGACAACCATCGCCACGGTTGTTCTCCAAACACTAGTTGAGATAGTAGCTATAAAGACACAGGAAAATAGAGCTACAGTTGTTGTTCCACTAGAGAGGCCGACTCCTACGCCTCTACCTACGACTATAGAGCAGACGACAACTACTACTACAGGATTTGTTTTAGCCCCAGAGGAGAAGATGTTGAGCGAGTTCTTGAAGTTCTAGCTAGGTTCCTTCTACGGAGGCAGTGACCCTATGGCGGCAAGGAAGTGGATAGTTTCTCATCAGCGTTTCTATAAGCTGATGAGGAACGATGAGAGCGTTCAGGCGCGTCGTTCCGGAGCATGCTTGAGAGGTCATGCAGCAGTCCGGTGGACTACGTATACAGATACTCATCCTGAGATGACGACGTGGGCTGAGTTCAGAGAGTTGTTCTACAACTAGTATATACCCATAGAGATGAGGTTGAGATTGAGGGAGGAGTTTCTGACCTTAAGAAAAGGTATTCGGATTTTAATACAGTATATGGAGCGATTTCGGTATTTATTTTAGTTGTCTATGGAAGTGGCTGGCATTGAGCGGCTACAGATATACTACTTCACACGAGGGGCAGATGACAGGATTACTTAGGCAATGGTGTCATTTGGAGCACGCACTTTGCAGGAGATAATTGATCGAGCTTTAGCACACGAGACCATCTTGATGCAGAGAAATAGTATGTGTTTTACTAGATCTGAGGTACATACTAGATAAAAGAGACAAAGGGATCGGGATGATAGAGAGGATAAAAAGTACGGTAGAGACCATAAGGATGATGATTGGGCAGCTAGAGCTTATGTTGTACCCGCATTACCAGCGCCGCCGCTGAAACAAGTACATGACTAGGGAGGCAGGGACTAGAGATCGTAAAGTCAGAGCCGGAGGTCAGGATATGGTTATTCGACTGCATGTTGGCAATGTGGACAAGAAGGGCACATCAAGAGAGATTGTACTAAGAGATCAATGACTCCAGCAATAGTAGCACCGGTGCAGACTTAAAAGCCGCTGCATGTTGTGACTGAGCAAGGCCGGGAGATTTCCCATCAGCGGGATCAGGGTAAGTGAATTTTTAAATTTTTAATCATTACAGCTTAAGTTCATGTATGCATGATGAATTATTGTATTATGGCATGTGATTGTCATAGGTCGTAGCGTGGCATGGAATTGTCATGGTGTGTAAGGATAGGTCATAGCATAGCATGGGATTGTCATAGTGAGTAAGAGTTAGTTGTGGCATGACATGGGATTGTCATGGTGAGTAAGGGAGGATATGGCATGGCATGGGATTGTCATGGTATGTGATGGTTGGTTAGGACTATTATGTTGGGATACATGATGAAAGAGGTTTACAGTTACATGTGTTAGGTAACAAGGTTAGGGAAACTTGAACGAGATAATCGAACTAAGAATAGGTTGCGGGGATGTCGAAAGAGTGTGACTGATTTTGACCTCCTCGGCAACACGCGCCTATGTCTCAAAGTAACATTACGATCCCTGTGATGGAGTAGTGGAGGTGTTCAGGGAACTATAGAGAGGAACTATCAAGGTGTGAAGCGTGGTCACACAGGATATGATATTTACATCAAAGTTTAATCAAAATTCAAGTTTTGAGGAAGACATTCTTCTAGTTGGGAAGAATTGTAACGACCCAAATTAATTAAACTAGGATTAGCGTTTATCTCAGAGGTTAATGGTCATAATTCGGGCGTTACGTGAACAACTCAGTTAACTCAGACACGAGAACCGAAGAAATATTTTATTTATAGATGGTGGTTGTGTATATTTTGTGTTTAAAAAATTATTATTATTATATTGCACTGCATGTATGTATGTTACTATCGGGCAAATATGTGTAATAGGTGTTTGCCTCGAAAGGCATGTCAACGCAAGTGTCGGATAGGCGAACTATAGGTACACTAGGAGACTAGACTAATCCATGTCAGGATGACTAGTTAATCAATTAAAATGAGTAATGTGACCATAGGCCAAGTAAGATTCAATTAAAACAATAGGCTATGGCGTACCTCGAATTCCATGCCCAGACGTGGAGCATCGAGTGTCGCGTATTCGAGGGTTAGTGGGATCATAAAATTTGTCAATTTGGTAATTGAATCAAATAAATCAATGCCTATAATTTGGTTATTTAAATTAGAAACCATGAGATTGTCCTAGAGATACGTGTTGAAACATCTAGGAACCAAGTGAGAAGCAAATTAGTGTCACTTTGATTGGGTTAGTGGGAGTTAGTGGGATACATTTCAAGGTGTGGATCATTAAATGAGCTTCGAGATACGTAAATACATGGAGATCAATGGCTAGGAATCAATATTACCTTAATATATAAGATCAACACATGCAAAGAAACCATTTTCATTTTCAACTTATGAATCAAGAGAACTTGCAGGAGAAGAAGGAGGTTGATGGAGCAAAGGAATCCATAGATGATTGGTGAGAATTTCTCAAGCTAGGTGGTATATCAACTAGGTACATATCTATTTATGTCAGATTGAAATCATTTTTGGTTTTTTACTAATTCCAGAGGGTAGATGATTGAGTATTTGCAATTGGTTTATATATTTCGATTCCTCATTTGAAGCTGATAATCAAGCTATATTGAAGTTCTTAATTTGGATTTGAAATTATAAAGATATGAATTTTTGAAGTTGCAAGACCAAAACTAGAATTTTGCATGTTATATTAGGAATTAGCATATGTAATTTGGTCATAACTTGACCATTTTAGATCCAAATTGACCAAAACAAGTGGCATTTGAAAGCTTAATCAAAGGGTAACAACTTTGCATAACTGGATATGTTGTTATTTAATTTATTTAATGTCCAAAAGTGCTCTACAATTAGGTAATGGAATTCAAAACAAAAGTTTGGAAACTAAATTTTTAAAGGCATAACTCCCTTACTACTTATCCAAATGACCTAATCTTGTAGTATGTTGTATTTGGGTATGTTTTCTGCCCATATTTTTTGGAAATATAGATTGGGCATAATTGATTTTTTAAATTTGCTGGTCGATTCCGTTCAAATTAGAGCTATGTTTAGTAGAATCATGGTATCTCTTTCGTTTTAAATCAGAATTTTGCAAACTAAACTTTTTCAGAAAGCAAAGATAGAGACCGACGATCTTTGCATTGGTTGAAGATTTTGAGATTTGGAGCATTTCATGCCTAAAAATGCGTTGTAACATAAGATTGAAATTGAGACTTAATTTAGTATTTAGGGCTGATTTGGGAAAATCAATTTGAAACATATTCAACCAATTTGAATACACAATAAACACAGTCAACTGACTTTAGGAACCTAGGGGACCGTAGCTCGCTTAGCGGGGAGCTAGTCAGGTCGGATATGGGAGTCCGGGGAAGTCGAAGCACCGATTAAGGTGCTTAAACCCATTGGATTGCCTCACAGAATTCATGATTTGGTTTATCAATTTTGTTTTTCATGTGTGACTGCTGGTGGGCACACAAGGGGTTTTCACTCCTATTTCGGTGAGCGTATATATTGGTTATGGCTAAATTGCATACACGGGTTACTTGTGATAGTGATCATGTCGATGGCAATAGAATTTATCTATGACTATTAGGAGAGATTAGGGTGATCCTTATGTGTAACAGCATCGGGAACGGACCATGTCGTTTACTGAAGTTGGAGTTTAACCACTGTAAGCCTGTAAGTATATATGTGGTTCCTACTCGATTTATTGATTAAAGGCTGGTGTAGGTCAAGGTATTCCCATGATTATACGTATGCTTACGGATTAATGCTTTATTTCAGAACTGGTTTTATTGGTATATGTTGTTTATTTATTTCACGCTACCAATTTTGCTTGTCGTTTGCTGCTTACATTCATTGGAATATGACGTACCGTTGCCTGGTGTTATATTCGCATGTCTCGTAGTTTATCAGTTTTATTGCATGAATACTTATGTGGACTTCTATTGGGATTTTAATCACTGGACTTGTCATTGTATTTGTTGGTTGACGAGTGCAGATCCTTCCACGAGCAAGGGCAAAGGTACAGAGGTAATAGGTGACTACCTCTGAGATTGTGGAGCCAACTCTTGTATGATATCAGTATTTATTTATTTTACTTTTGTTGGGTTTTGGAGACCATAGAACACTGATTACATGTTTATGGAACTTTTGTTATACTTTACTCGCCTTGATATATGCATGGAATCTGTTGCCAGGTTTTCCACTACTTATGATTGTTAAATACTGCATAACTTACTTAAATTAAGACTTCCGCTATTAAATTTCATTATAACTTGATAAATTGATTAACGGGCTAATGAAATCATTAATAATTATATGGAAATTAATTAGCTAAGTTAGGATTAAATGTAAAAGTGTAAGTAGCCAGGTAGGTCGCGGAACGTCAAGGATAAGTGGGCCATAACGTAGTAAGGCTTGGTGACGTGGGATGCGACGTGGCGGGTATCAAAGCGGCCTAGAACTCGGGGCTACCACACTAGCAGCATAAAACTTTATTACAACACCTATCATTAGTAGTAACTAGTATGATCTGCTACCTTTCTCATAGCTCAATGACACAAAGGCACACAAATTGCCAAAAGACAAGGCCTCACTTTCCACCTAACGTGATCCCCCTTATTGAATGGCACTAAGTTCATTGGCGATAGCTTCTGATCTAAATCGGAGTGCACGTGCACTTACACCACTAGAAAGTAAAAACTTAAGGTTAAAATTCATAACCAAAAATCTCATAAAAAATAATGGAATTAAGAATATGAAAATAAGAATCAAACAATATTACAATTGAAAGCACAAAAAACATCTTGAATCCTTAAAATCCCTTAAACTCAATCACATTAGTCTTGAACATGGAACTTAGCCACACATATACATATAGAAAACAAAGCAAACTAAATCGAAACTTACGAACATAACAAAAAATAAGTCTTCTCTCTTCCTCCAAGAGATAAAAGTTAATAACTAAGAGCGTAGAGATCCAAGAGAGTTCTAAAGTCATTCTAAGGTTTCCTATTCATACCAGAAGTGTGATAAAAGGTAATCTAATCCCGAATCTTGCAAATCTGCAAAATACGAAATTGCCAATCTTAGGTTATTTCCAGCGTCATACGTTGTAAACTCTAAGGCGATGAGAATCATTGTGAAAGCGCTATGAAACTCTAATTTTCCTTTGATTCTACCCCATTAGGCTTCTAGCGCTATATGTACGCTCCAAGTTATTGAAGGACACAACGTCTCAAGCTAGTTTCCTCTGATCAGGTCAAGTTTTGTCCAAAAATTCCTTGGCGATTTCACAACACCTGAAGGCATAGGGAAGGCGCTGAGCCTTTATTTAGCTTTTTTACAGGATTTTAGTGGGAAAACACTCCTTTATATCTAATAGCCTATATTTACCCTAAAAACACAAAAAAAAAAAGATTTAACAGTATAAATGGAGATAGAAGTCTTAGAATATATAGTAATATCACTCTATATTATAGCACAATTGGCGACTTATCAGCCTTTCTAGCTAGCATTCATTTATTTTAATCTCCACTAAGTTATCAGGCTACCTCAACTACTTCATTCAATACAAAGCATCATTCAACCTTTAATACGTTTCTTAATTCATTTATTTTGGTTGTTGGTATTGGCTTGAACATGGTTCAAGTTTTAACCCTGATAGGTTTAGGTTAGGTTAATCCCTTAGTAAAATCCAGTTATTAAGTTAAGTAGACTCCTAATAAGACATTGTTTTTCTCCTAATACAACTTTGATACCACAAGCTATATTAGTACAGATAGACCAATGTCTAAGTTTAAGTCTTAAAGGTCTCAGTTAATGCAATTAACTAATTGGTGAGTGTTAAAGAATTATAGGCTTAATGTTGATGTAATCTTTAGAATAAACAAAATTTATATGTTCTTTGCCTTGAACGTAGGCATATTGCCAAACTACATAATTCTCTTTATCGATTATGTGCTTGTTTTATTTTTTTTGTTTCATTTGCTCTAACAAAGTGGTATCAAAGCTTTGAAGATCGGTATAATCAAATAAAGGTGACTAGCATGGTGAGATCAGAAAGCCGTGACGTCTTATCGGTCGTTCGAAGTTGAGATTGAAGATAAGGAGAAACATGAGCTATTGTATAGTTTCATAATTTGTTTTGACCGATATATATATATATCAATTAAAAAGGAAATGAAAAGATTGATTATACAATCAATTTGATTCTTTAGAGAAAAATAAAAATTTGTCTTTTGTTTCCTTACTCTGGGCATTAATTGCATAAAGCAGTTGGAGAAATTGAAGCATCATCAATTGCTTTCCTTTCTATGAAAATCACATTAACTAAGCGTGCGAATGAAAAGAAAAAAAAAAGTCACGAGACTGCACATACCGGGAAATGCACTATCTTTTGACCGATAACAATAGAATGTTTTCCTTATTACAAAGTCATTTTAAGTCGTAACAGTGTGTCGTTTCCTGAGATGAAACCGCGACAAAGAGATTTACCCATTGGTAGGTGCAGATAGTTGAAATGTCTCCATAATAGAAGGTTGAGAAATTCAAGGGAAGAATGATTTCAACTTGTAGTGGCTAAAATTGCAAGCCTTATTAATTAAAGAAGCAAAATGAGCTATACGGAAAGAAGGCATTACTCACATCATTGACAGAGGATGAGAAAGAAAAGTCCATACAAAAAAAAGATAGTAAAATTTTGTCGTGCTTGGGCAATGAAGTTTAGAGAGAAGTTTCAGAAAAGAAAACGATTGTGGAATTATGGTTAAAGTTGGAGATCTTGTACATGACAATCAAACTCCAATAGGTTGTATCTGATGAAACAACTACATTATTTGAAGATGATAAAAGGGATGTCCATTAGAGATCATGTTGATGAATTCAAAAAATATAATCATGATGCTGAGGAATTTGGGGTGCAAGCTTGGTGAAAACTAATAATCTATGCATATATTGTGTTCACTACCAGAATCCTTTCATAAAGATTCATTGTCCTTAGAAGATGTTAAGACTGCACTGAGTTCAAAAGAATTGCAGTGGATGATAGCAAAAAATTAGAAAGCGAGAATCTGGGACCGTATGTCAATCAGGGGTAGATTTGAGCCGAGAAATAAAGGCCAGAGAAGTAAAATCAGCTCAAAACCCAGTAGCGAAAAATTAAAGTGCTTTGAATGCGCAAATAGTGACACTTTAAGAAAGATTGTCTGCAGTGAAAAAGAAAGGGCAAACCAAAGGTTGCAGATTCTTGATATGAATCAGTTGTTGCCACAAGTATAACGGCTAGCTTGTAGTAGTAGTGCAATCACACCGCGGCCTCGCACCGCATCGTCCCACCGGTCCCGCCTTCGCGGCCTCCACTGTCGCCAACTCGCCACTGTTGCGTCCACCAGTCCCGCCTCCACTGTCGCCGTCGCGGTTTGGGGGCGACCAACACCCTTCGTCGTCGCCTCCGACCACCACCTATCGTCGTTGCCTCCTACCGCGAACCACTGCTCGCCCACAGCCTCCTCCGTCGCCTGCTGGATGTATTTCTTTGATGGATTAGTTGTTGCAGGTAGGTTTTGGTAATCCTATTTGGAGATCGACATCTCATCATGCTTGTTATCATTTACTGCCCGATAAAGCCTTCTCTTTTGAAAGCCAATTCATCAATATATAACTTGTATATATCAATATGAGAACCTTATTAGCTCATTCGATTACTGTGTTTTTAAATTTTTTTTGGTACATCACTGAGTTTCTAATTTAGAAATTAGGCTTCATATATACTTTTTTTTGGTACATATCATACTTTTGATACACATATTTTTCGTTTTTAAAGCTGTAAAGTTTGAATTCTCATATTTTTTTGGTATAGTGATGCATATGCATGGAACCTTTTAAAACTTCAAGTAGACATATAGAAATTTCAAGGGGCCATGGTAATTAACATTTTTTTTTCTTATCAAGAGGTCCACGCATTGCATGGTAAATGTATGATTTTTTTTTTTTTTTTTTTTTTTTTTGAAAATGGGTCGCATGAAAACCGCGAAACCAAACCGACCAAACCGCGCAAACCGCGGTTCGGTTTGGTTGCGGTTTTGGTGGTTCGCGGTTTGGTGGTGGTTTGCAAAATGACCAAACCGTAAACCCTCGGTTTGGTCGCGGTTTGGTGGTTTTCACCACCAAACCACGGTTTGCCCACCCCTACCATAAAGTGCATCAAACGGTGGCATCCCGATACTCGCCTGATAGCTGTTGTTGTAGGCAAACTCACACAAAGGTAAGTAATCATCCCACGATCCACCAAAATGTAATATACACGCCCTGAGCATATCTTCGAGAATCTGAATCAAACGCTCTGACTGCCCGTCAGTCTGAGGATGGTACGCAATACTAAACTATAACTAGGTGCCAAACTACTCCTGCATACTCTCTCAAAGTCTCGAAGTAAATCTCGGGTCCCTGTCGCAAACAATGGAGACTGGTACACCATGCAATCTGACAATCTCCCTGTCGAATATAGTACTCAGCTGTGTAATTGAATATCTCATGGTGACTAGTATGAAATGCGCCGACTTCGTCAATCTGTCGATCACTGCCCAAACTGTTGCGTGTGTCTCCTCGTAGTCAAGGGTAGGCCACTAACGAAGTCCATGGTCACGTGTTCCCACTTCCATTGAGGAATAGGCAGCGGCTATAGCAACCCAGCTGGTCTCGTGTGCTCAGTCTTCACCTGCTGGCATATATGACAACTCCGGACGTATCTACCCACGTTAACCTTCATCCCTGGCCACCAAAACAATCTCTGCAGATCGTGATACATCTTGGTTCGACCAGGTGAACTGTATATCGCGATCGATGTGCGTCCTCGAGAATGTTGTCCTTGAGCTCGATACCCCTGGTATCCATAAACGACCCCTGTGTCTCAAGCACACGTCAGAACCCTCAGACCACTCAGTGCACCCCAGATCCGGAGCAAGGCCACTGATCCGCAAATATCGATCGTCAGCTCTCTGCAACTCAGCAACCCGCTCAAGAGACACCTAGGGAACTTGCATCTAACAGCAAATTTGTAGCTCAGCAATAGCCTCTATCACACACAACACCGACGCTGCCTCGAGCAACCCGTGCTCATGTGTCATATGCCGCAGTACCATCTGGTTCTCGATGCTCGGTCCTGCTCAGCGCATCAGCTACGACATTCGCCTTACCTAGATGATACTCAATTGCAAAGTCATAGTCCTTCAATAACTAAGCCATCGCTACTGTCGCATGTTCAACTCCCTCTGAGTGAACGGATATCTCAAACTTTGGTGGTCTGTGAACAACACAAACTTCTCACCATACAAGTAGTGCCTTCAGTGCAAACACGACCGCCGCAAGCTCTAAGTCGTGCACTGGATAGTTTACCTCATGAGGTCTCAATCGTCGAGATAAACAAACCACTGGGTGTCAATCCTACATCAACACACAACCCAACCCAGTGCTTGATGCATTAGTATAAACTGAAAAACTTCTACATGCTACAGGTAAGGCCAAAACTGTGCCGAAGTCAACTTTCTCTTCAGCTCCCAAAAAGTATCATCGCACTCTTGTGACCATTCAAATCTAACATTCTTATTAGACAACCTCGTCATTAGCGCTGCAATCATCGAGAAATCCTATAAAAAGCGCATGTAATATCCTGCCAAACCCAGGAAACTCCGGATGTCAAATACAAACTCGAGTGTTTTCCACTCAATAATCGCCCGAATCTTATCACCATTAACAGATATGCCCTGATCACTGATAACATGCCCCAAGAATATCACCTTACTCAGCCAAAATGAGCACTTGCTGAACTTGGCATAAAGTCTGTGCTCTCTCAGCGTCGTCAAAACATCTCTGAGATGCCTCTCGTGCTCCACACGAGTCATACTGTAAATCAGGATGTCGTCGATAAATACAATGACGTATCGATCCAGAAATGGCCTCAGCACCATGTGCATCAAATCCATAAAAATCGTCGGTGCGTTAGTCAGTCCAAAAGGTATGACTCTAAACTCGAATAGCCCATAACGCGTACTAAAAGCGGTATTCTCCAAATCCTTCTCTTGAATCCTCAACTGATGGTATCCCGATCGTAAGTTGATCTTTGAGAAGAACTTGGCCCCAGCCAATTGATCGAATAAGTCGTCAATCCTCGGAAGTGGGTAACGATTCCGAATCGTCACATGATTCAACTTCTGGTAGTCCACACACATCCGCATTGAACCATCCTTCTTCTTCATAAAAAGAACTGAGCTCCCCAATGTGACATGCTATGGTGAATGAAACCCTTTTACAATAAGTCCTCTAATTGGGTCCTCAACTCCTCGTGCTTCGATGTTGACATCCAATACGGTCTATTGTAGATTGGCTGAGTCCCCTGAATCAGCTCAATGATAAACTCAATAGCTCTAAGTGGTGGCAATCCTGGTAAATCATCAGGGAACACGTTTGGAAACTCGCACAATAGGGACATCCTCAACTTTAATCACCTTCTTAAGCTCTGGTTCAACCATAGCCGCGTACACCTCCATCTCTTGCGACATAGCTAGTCTACCTCGAGTGATAGGTAATGCAGTCGCAACTCCAGCAAATGTAAATTTTGGAATCCCCTGGATGTCAAACGTCACAGTCTTACTGAAACAGTCGATCTATGCGTGATAGGATTAAAACAAATCCATACCGAACATCGCATCGAACTCCAGATACTCTAACACTCTCAAATCAGCTGGTAGCTAATGTCCCTCAATCTCCATAATACAATTCTGGCATATCCGGTTATGGTAAATCTTATCCCCAACTGATGTACTAAGAACAAGATGTGTATCTAAGGTCTGTTCAGGTAACCCTAACTCTCCTACCATGCGACTAGAAATAAAAGATAGTGTTCTACCAGAATCCATCATAATATGCATGGAAATACCACAAACAGATAACATACCCTTAATCAGTTGTTTGGTCGCCTACCTGTCCAGCTGCGCCACAAAAGCTGCAGTCTGGGCCCTATCTCTAGCCTGCTCAGTCTGTGGTGGTAGTGGTGCTGGTTTGGTACAATATGTCACATTATGTCCAACCTAACCACATCGGTAAAATGTACGAGTCTCTGATCTGCCAGAACTCCTCTAACTCTGTGTTTGACCCTGGCTTCGACTCTAGCCTCTTTGACCTCTATCCTGCCTATAATGTTGTCTAGGCTGATTAACTGGTGCATAAGCCGTAGAATATTCTGTTTGGCAATCATCACGTCTATTTCGGTCATCACGATGATCTATGTCGCCTCTGCGACCCTGATCAGACTGCCAATCACCTCGACGAGGTCTCTAACCGTACCTCTGCGATCTTGGTCTCATCGATCTTTTATCAGACCAAGAACTCGAAGCTAGCTGACTTTGCTGACTGTGCAACGCAGCCTGGATCGCTAATCGACTAGCCCTTTGAACCAGATATGTCTCGTGTGCGAGGGACCTGTCATTAATCTCTGTCAGTGTACGAGCTCCACTAAATACCGTGCTCGCAATCCTCTCATCCAGACCTCGGACAAAATAATATATTTGTAGTCAATTTGTACCTGTTATGTCCATAAAGTACGACAATAGATATCGGTACCTCTCCATGTACACCGTGACAGACATATCACCTTGAATCAAAGACAAAAACTCATCCCTCAATCGAACCCTAACCTCCATAGGTATATACTCGTCCATAAACAACACTCGAAACTCTACCCAAGTAGTCACAACAGGATGAGTCGCGATGTAGGTAGTCCACTAAATCGCAGCATCAGCTCTCAAGTAGAAACTCGATAATCTCAGCCGATCAATCTCCTCACCCCGTAGTAAGTCATGTAGCCGCTCTTGAGATAATAGCCACCTCCCAGCTATCTTTGGATCACTAGCTCCATAAAAGTATCCTGGCGAGAACTTCATGAAGTCCCTCATCTTCTTAGCCTCCACTGTCATCAGGCTCCCAAAAGTAGACGCCACCGCCGGGCTTGTTGCTCGCAGTAGTCGCAGTGTAAGAACTACTTGCGCATCCACTCGGTATCGCTATCGGCGCACCTCTCTCGGCCATTGTCTTAAATATTGCTGCCTGCACCTGAGTTTCAGCTGTAGTAGGAGCTACAACTGCCTGAGTAGTAGTCATCGGTGCAGCCAAAATGGTAGTAGGAGCTGCAGTAGTCTCCCGAGCATCTCGATCTCTCATCATGTCAATCAATAACGCGAATCTATCATCCATAGTCCGCGCCAATGACTCGAATGTCAATGTCGACCTAATCGGATCACTAGTATCCCCGACCTCAGGCAGAGAAGTATCTGAAGGCTGTCCGTTCATCGTTGTCTGCATCGAAGAATGTGCGTCCAATCAGCTTCGGCTCAAATATACGTGTATCGTATGTAATATACAACTAGAAATATAACTCGTATATCCCTGATTTCTACCCATCTCACCTCACTTCCCAATTAGGACTCTAGGTAATTCCTTTGGGTTTCCACATCTAAAGTTTATTCATCAGGTTTATCCTCAAATTACACCACAAATGTTACGTATCAGAATTAACTTTCAATTCCTCGAGGTTCACCAACCTTTGCTCTGATACCAAAATGTAACGGCTCATTCTCCAAATGGACCGCCATGGGGCCAATGCAGGCCCACAACCTGGCCTACCAGCGCCATATATGTCCCACATGTTATCTCATCCATCATTTAATCTATAACAACAATTTACTATTTAAATTGTTACTGAACTCAAGTCATCTGTTAAGATCATTTTAAACCATAATAAATCACAATGGAAGTCTTTTATCATGACAAATAAAATAAAATATAAACATCATAGTCATGCATTTAACTCTGATACCTAGTGTGGAAAATTCATATACCATCATAGACCAAAAATACACCTCAATGCATCATAATATCAAAAGTATAGAGTCCTGAGGTGTATCACAATCCCAAATCCCCAAAATAAAAATAAAGTATATATAATACAAGCGTACAAGACTGGCTCAATATCTCTGAATCACAGGTATTCCGGTAACTTGCCTTTGCCACGACTTGTACCAGGATCTGCACTCAAGCCATCACAAAAAGGCAGATGACGAGTCTAAAGTGAGTATTCCTGAGGAAATTAAGTGAGAAATACTGAAAGTAAATACTGGAATTTAAACAAAACTATTAAATAAACATGCAAGAAATAAATACACGCAATTGTGATCATCGCATGCATAAGTAATAGTGAAAGATCAAAGTGTGTTCCTAGAGCCTAGGGTCATACTAGCGCCATACTTCGGACTTCCCACAGACTACTACCGGCGAGTAGCATTCTAGCAAGGTCAGTCTCTGGATCCCCTAAGTGGTCGGTGTGGAACCTACGATGCACCCGCATGTGCCCCGACGCGACTCTCGGGTCGACCTATTCACCGATATCCCTAGCACATGTGTTATAGCCTAATGGACATACACACAGGAATGGCAATGAGGAGAGCCTCAACATCCGTCCATTTAAACCAAAACCAAGAATAGAGTATTGAAAAACAGAATATGAATTCAAAAGCTCAAATAAAGTACTGCGCAAGAAATTTCAGTTGGGACACTACTCACCTCAATCCGCACTCCGTGTCCCAGTAAATAACCCCTCGGCCCTGCTCAGTCAAATCCTCGATATACAAATTACCGCCCGAAATTACTTATTTCCATTTGTAATCGATTTTTAGTCAATTGGATGTATTTCATTTCACTTAGCAAAATAGTCTCAAATCTGCAATATCTAGCGCGCTAGGTCTGGGATTAGCGCGCTAGATTCCTAGGCAGCTAAACGTTCTTCGTCAGGAAGGACATTAGCGTGCTATATTTTTACCTAGCGCGCTAATCGTCATCTAGCGCGCTAGATGACTTCATTAGCGCGTTAATCGCGTTCTGGACAGCAGTTTTGTTGGAAATTTTGGTTTCTCAACACCACCTCCAACAACTACAACTATCACAACACATATTACTTATATTAATAGCACTTAAAACCCACCAAAACAATCACTTAACAATCCATATAGGATTCACACAAACACCTCAGAAATTTATACCAAAAGATGAAGAAAGTTGAGGTGATTGTGAATCTCACCTTGCTTTGATGATTCAACCACTCCAAGCTCCTCAAATGATCAAATTGAAACTTCAAAACCCTTGTTTCTTCTTCTCTATTTTCGGATTTTGAGATAAGGAGAGAGAAAAGGTAGGGGACTTAAGTCAATTTTTGACTTTTATAGTTCAAGAAGAATCTCTCCTCACTTGTGCATCTCAAAGAAATCCAATGAACACCATTTTCTCCATTTCCAACCTCTAATGACTCCAAATATAACACTAATGGCACACTTTATCCCTAGTCTTTAACTAAAAAAGTCGTCTTTCAGGTGTTCCGACGCCCAGTTTCACGTCCCAAACCTCGACATACACGTACTACCATGACTCTAACCACCAAATATGCATTACATATGATTATTTAACTCGTTTTATTCATTTCATGTGTGTATTATTTCTCTCGACCTAGTATTAAGTCTTTTAGACTACCCGGTACCCGCGCCGACATGAATATCGAGGCGAATACTTAAGACACGGTCTCGTACGTCAAATGTAATACAATCACACACATTACGATGTCGTTTAATCTATTTCAACGTAAACATCGCAAATTAGACAAATCAGCCTACCAAAATAACTATTTACCTAGCTCCAGGCGCGCACTAGCCTAGCCGCGGGTCTTATGAGCGCCTGAGCTGTCAGCCACGCCTGCAACTACATCATTAATAACGGTAAATTAAATTCAGGCCGTTACATTTAAAATGATAAATATATTATTTGAATTGAGTTTTTTAACTATAAAAGTATTGGTAAATAACATACAAAAAATAACTTAATATACAAACTAAATTTCTAATGATGTTTTAATTACTAAAACACAAAATTTCAACCATTTTAACCCGTTTGTTATTAACATAATTTGAGTTTTTTAAGCCATAAGAGTATATAAATTCATTTAATCTAAAAATAAGTTTAGGCCCTATTTGATTGGAAGGAAATGAAAAATATTCCAAGAAAAATGGTAAATTCCATGAGAAAATGGCATTTTATTGAATTTGATAGCCAAAATTTTCTCTCGGAACATTTTTCACAACTGCCAATTTTTTATATTAAGACTTATATTTTCCCACTTATTAAGATGGACAAATCAATTTTTTTTTTGAGAAAATGAGTTTCCATATTAAGACGCATATCAAATTTATATTTTAAATGTGAAAATTAATATATATATATATATATATATATTAAGTTTTCACAGTTTATTTCAAAATTTGTTGTTGGTGAGTTTTGATGGACAAATTAACTTTTTATATATGCAACCAAACTCATGTAGGAAAATGTTCTTATAAATATTTACTTGGAAAAGCTTTCGTACGAAAATGTTATTTTCCTACAGAACATTTTCTTTGTAATCAAATAAGGCTTTAGCAGTAAAAAAAATAAATATTTAATAATTAATTTTCATCATTATTTAGAGACGTCCAAACACATGCATATATTAACAACTTACTAAAAAAAATTATGTGTTAAAAATCGAATGAATTTGAAAGTATAGGTTAAAGTAATTTTTAAGATCTATAAGATTACCAATTTATATCATCAATCAGAAAGGAGTTCAAAATTAATATATATATATATATATCAATTGCATTAAATCAAGCTAAATGAAACATTGAATTTGTGAAAATCGATCCTATTTTATTTGAGGTTGAATTCATGTTATTATTGTTGAAGCGGTTTTTTTTGACAAATTATTGTTGAAGCTGTTGTTACTACTACTATTATTATTATTATTATTATTATTATTATTATTATTATTATTATTATTATTATTATTATTATTATTATTATTATTATTATTATTATTATTATTATTATTATTATTATTATTATTATTATTATTATTATTATTATTATTATTATAACAAAAATATGGTGTTAGTGTGATCACTAATAGAAAGCATCATGTTTATACATGCAATTTAAAAACTATATATATGACACCAATAACTATGTACAATCTATTGTTTTTTTTTTCAAAATAATGATCTTTAACTTTGAGAAAAAAAAAAAAAGTAAAAATTGTGGTTCATTTTTTGCAAAAATTAATAATTCAATGTGATTCTTTAAAAAAAAATGTAACAATAAAAAATTAAAAAGACTTCAAAAAAATTAAAAGAAGTCAAAAAAATATTTAAAGAAAATTAATCAAGTTCCTGAATCTTATTCAATATATACGAGCTTTCTTTTTGATAAACAATATACACAAGTTTTTTTTTAGGCCCAAACAAGCAATATATATTTTTAATAATATGTGATATGTATATTTGTCAAACTAAAATATCTTAATTTAATAGACATCGATCATAAAAAAAAAAATTATTGATTTAATACTTAATAGGTACATGATTATAAACGAAAATAAAATAATATTCTTATTTTTAACAATAAATAATATTCTTATGTTGAAAATCAAAATAAGAAATTAAGTTTAAATATAGCATATTTTTTATGTTAAAATATTTTATTTTGTTATTATATCTTTTTCACAAACAAAATATATATAATTTTAAAAAAGAATACAAACGAAATATATATATCATAATTGGAATTAAGTGTTAATGTTTTAAATCATGTAGTATTCTTTAATTATATTAACAATTTATTTTCCTCATGAAAAAAAAACAATTTATTTTTTAAATTTTTATCAATCAAAATGCCAAGTTGCATGACTTAACTAGTTCTCTTTTTTCTTCTTGAAAATGAAAGTCAAGATTACATTAAATGTTTTTGAAAGTTACAAAGCGAAATTTATATTTATTAATTGTTTTGTTACCAACATTACCTCCTATAGTATGTCACCTTAGAAGTCTCCATGTCATAGATATCTTTTTGATATCCATGAAAGAAGCACCCATATGTGTGTGTATATATATATAGAGGGTGCTTCTACTATGGAACCCAATTACATAACATTTATTGCGCATTTAATGTGTTTTGTATTTAATGTAATACATCAATCACCATTAGATTGAAATTTCATAATAATCCAATGGTGAGATATGTAGCACCCATGACATGGGTATATATTTGAGCTACATTGTAGACGCACCCATATATATATATATACTAGTCAATGGGCACGCGCTCTGCGCGTGAGACGTAAACAATAAATGTGTCAAGAAACATGTTTGAAAGTTAGTATTAAAATATTATTTTAATGATATGTATAATTTATTGAATTTATATTTAAAGAGAAAATGTGTGTCAAAATTACCTTCCAATAATAGTGCTCGAAATTTTTAGTTGGGTCTAAATACCAATTTTTCGGTGAAATTAGATACATGCAGTGCTCATGAATTTAGAGTATCTCATGGCAAATACATACAATCCATAAAATATTTATTATGATAAGAATTTAGACAATGTTATAAATATCATTTTGAATAATTCAATCCAACAAAATTAATTAAACATGATCCCGATCCATAACATGTATCAACATATGCCAATTACAAAGAAGCCCTTTAAAATAGTTTGACCATGAAAAAGAAAGAAAGAAAAATAGATAAATATATGTATAACATCATCCTACCAAAAAAAAAAAAAAAGCATTGCAACAATGTATTTTTTTTTTAGAATAGAAGATGTGCTCATGGAAGATATTATAACTCAAAGAATGTATGTACATGAAAGAGAGCATGTTCTTCCGAATTTGAGCCGCACAGGGCCGTTGTACAAAAGAATAGGTGCATAAAAATGGAGCCGCATCAATTACTCGCACCCACCTTGCACAACATCAAAGGTACAACAGAATAGGCCGCAGCCAAAATAGAGTCAAAGCTCACAACCACCTAACTCATTATGTCACGATAACACCACAAGTCATGCTATAGACCTAAACAGAATAAGGGATAAGCTAGGAAAGACATGTGGAGTACAGACTCCTGCCAAGGTATTGCCTCAAGTCATTGACCTATCATCCACGTTGCAACCAGATGTGGAGTAGGCAAGACCCAACAAATATAGAAATGAAGAAAATGCCACCACCGGCAATCACAATCCTCCATAAATGCACACAGATCCAAAATTAAGGGTAGTAAACCTCTCCCATATAGGGGCTCTGACCAGCCGAACTTGATGGCTCCTAATCAAAATGTGATCAGCACAACTCGCCCCAACCATGCAAGACCCCAACCAAGCAGCGATGTCCAAAATGTGTCACCCATAAACCCTTTCAACCACAACGCACGAACTATATTCCGTGCAAAAAGAACCAATAATAAAATCACTTAAAGACGAAACCTTAAAAGAATTACCAAGGTAGTGAGTCCATCACTATAGTAAAAACGACATCATCGCCTAAACACCAACTATGAAGACTTCCGACGTATCTCAGGTTCGACACCTATGTGAAAACGTTGTTGATGCTGCCGCTGCCACATTTTAAAAGAAAAACCTCACCACCATGGCTATTAGAGTTCATCAAAACATTACAAAGAATATGAAACAAAAATAAATAAATAAATAACGAAAACAATTCCATCATGTAAGAAAGATTTTTTTGAAATAACAAATAAGCTAACCTTGTCGTATGTTATATAGAGGCATCGGTGCTCATCACGTAATCCATTGAAGCAATTTCGTATTAGACACAAAGAATTATAAAGAACGAATTATGCGATTAATAAGAAAAGAGGGAAGTGGTGGTTACGTAAAACTACTAAAGAATAAATAAGAAAGGCAATTTAGAAGTGTGGTAAACTTGTAAAAATAAAAACTCAAATTAAAGTGAGAATAACATCAAATGATCATGATCCAATTAACAACGCATGTAGCGCAGTGGAAAATGCATGCTCTACCTATGTGATTGAATCCTAAAAAAAAAAAATAATTGATCCAAAAATTAAGGATTAACAATAGCAATGCACTGCCAAAGCATCTCTGGTGAAATGGTATTTGCTATAAGACAAGGTTTGGGAAGGTCGTGAATTCGACTGCCACTTAAGTAAAAAAAAAAAAAAAAACACAGTTGCAATGCATCTAATGACTATCTTTAAAACCTACAGGGTTGTATTCAATTGAAATTTTAATAGACTTTTGATTACTTTTATAAGTGGATGACTTTTAGAGACTTGTAGATTTTTGTAGACTTTTTAAAAACTTTGGTAGACTTTGATAGACTTTATTTTAATGACTTTTATTAACTTTAATGGACTTTTTAAGGACTTTGGTAGACTTTAATAAACTTTATTTTGATGAATTTTGATAAATATCCATGAACATTGACTTCTGGGACTTCTTAAACATTACCCTTTTTATATTTTTTTTTAAATATACTTCTCCTTACAAAGTATAGTTAATTTAAGTATCCTTCTTGCACATTTTTAAAAATAAAGCATCGCTTACTTTTTAATTGAAAAAATAAACTACTAGTGGTCCATTCGGTTCATGGAATAGCATGGGATAAGTGGTGGTAGTAAATAATACTAGTGTTTGGTTCGAGTTTTAAATTGATGATGGGATTATTTTAACTCATAAGAGTTGGATAAAATAAAACCATGAAATGAGTGGTATTATTTAATCTCATTGTTGGTGCATCCAACAATGACCAAATTACCCTCATATTATTAACAACCAAAACACAAAAAAAAAATCATCCTCTCTTACTCGATCTTCATCCGACTCTACTCCTCCGAGTGAAAAAAAACCCTAGTTTCTCTCTCTCGCATACCACACCTCTCGTCTTGCTCCAGGTAAACTCTCTCTCTCTCTCTCTCTCTCTCTCTCTCTCTCTTTTTTTTCATATGAGTTGATATGAAATCAAGTGTTAACAGTCGATCAGAAATTCTAGTCAAGTATGAGAGTAAAGCCCCTGAAATATTGAAGTTGTATCAAGGTAAGCTCTAACTTTACGATCTGATTTCATTTGCAATCAGTGACTTGAGATGAGAGATTTGGAATGTTAAGTTGGCATTTCCATGAGAAAACATTAGTAATTTAGGATCTCAATTTTTAGAAGTTTAAATTTTTCATATCAGTTGATATGAACTGAAGTGTTCACTGTCAATCCCAATTTAAGATATAAGAGGGCAATTTTGTAATTTCACCTATTTAATCCCAACCTCTATACCCCCAACCGAATAAGTCCATCAATTGGGACTAATACCCAAACCCATGTTATAATCCCAGTGTAAAATAATCTCATGTTCATGGGTTTATTTTACTTGCGAACCGAACGGGTCATAGGATTATTAAAAATCTCTATTGTAAAAATAACAAATAAAGTACGAAGAAATAACATAGATCTAATGCATATTATTATTCACTACATCAACATCACTCCATATTTCAGTAGCTATAAAATTTCTCCATTAGTTGGCATTCTCCCTTTGCTGTTCTTGAGTCTCGGAAAGTATTTCAAAATCATCATCTTCTTCACTATAAAGTACGTCTTCTTCCTCTTTGATCATGTGAATTACTTCTCAAACGAAACAATTATATAAACAAATAATCAATCGAAACAAACAATCGATCAATCAATGAAATCCAAACAATCAAACAAACAAATAATCAATGGGAAATCAAAACCACAAGACGAAATCCAAACAAACAATCAATTATATTTTTCAATTATGCGCTGGTCCAAACAATTGTTATATATCCGTAGTACAACATTAACTAAATAAAACTTCCAATTCTAATCTCCAACACCATTGATATGCCTAATTAACTAAAAAAGCAATTAATGAGTAAATAGAATGTAGACCCAAAATGTGTTCATGCAAATTTCAATTAATCAAAGGTTGCACTCCAGCATTGATATTGCGAAATCAACAAAACTATGCTTTGTGCATTAAAAATCATAGAGGGCCGCTAAGGGCACCCCACCGTTTAATGAGGGCACCCAGTTAATGTGGGCACAAACCGATTTACCTGGGGCACCCAAAAATTAGACCAGAAATACCGAAAATACCCCTCGTGGAAATCCCGCGCACCCCACCACCCCCAAAGACCACCTTCACCGATCTTGATTCGAAGAACCCATTTGGTTTGAACCGACCAGTGAGAGGAATCTCCGAAATCGTGTCTCCCGTGTCTCGCCTTGTGTTTCTCCTTCGGTTTACGGCTTTTTTGCAGTTCGTAGGGTCGTGGTGTGAGCTGATTTCGTCTCCAAGTTAGGGTTCGGTTGAAGTTCGTCGAACACACATTATTTGCGCGAAATCGCTCGGTTGAAGGTACGTTTTTAGTGTAATTAAGTTACATTTGGTAGAGTAGTTGTGATTTGCAGTGGTGGTTTGTTCAATAGTTAAAATAATGGGAATTCGCGGTTCTCGGCCACACAGCCCAGAGAATGTGCTAATTGTCTCGGCCAAGCATGGCCGAGAGAGAAGCTACATTTTTGGGAAGTCGAAGTCTCGGCCACAAAGGCCGAAAAGCTCACAAATGGCTCCGTTACGCATGGCCGAGAGTACTCTAGTTGTCTCGGCCGAGATGTGACGAGAGCTAGAATTAGTGCTAGGTAATGTGGTGGCGGTGGTGTACAACCGAGAATTTGCTCATACTCTCGGTTGTACACTGGCGAGAGTGTTAGAGTAGGCTCGGGCGTGATTGGCCGAGAGCAAGGCGAATTGAAATGGTTAAGCAATCTCGGTGGTGCATAACCGAGACCTTTTCATTGGACTCGGTAGTACCCTGCCGATATATTGGAGGAATTGTCGGTCATGGGTGACCGAAAATATGGGTTGTTTGACGGACTCCGCCGACCGAGACATCGAAATGGATGAATTTGAACATTTTTTTTTGTAAATTTTTTTTGGGTTCTGTTCCATGCGCTTATATGTTGTAATTTTTCCAGGTATGGCTCGTCCGAAGGTACCGGTGACTAGGGAGGAGGCTGGTATTGAGGTGCCGAGGCCTAACCGGGGGCGAGGTGGCCGGAGACCCCGACAAGATCATCGTGCTGAAAGAGAAAGAGAAGGAGAATGAGGATGTTAAGGGCAAGGCGAAGGTAGATGGTACTCGTGGAAGGTTACATTTGCACGATGAGGGTTCGACCCTCGATGTCGGGCGACCTGAGGATCTTGTTGTTGCCCGAGGGGAAAAGGAGGGGCATGCATCGGAGTCTAGTAGCAGTGACTCTTCAGAGGCGGGGAACACGATAGAAACAGATCGTAATGTGGGCGGGAGCAGTAGTGGTGGAGCTGGCCGTGATGAAGGAGAGTCGAAGTGCCCTGTTGAAGCGCGTGCTCCATTCCCCGGTGGTCCTATAGACGGGCGCTTGTTGAAGAGCTTCAAGGATCATGTGGCTTTATCGATTTGGAGCAATGAGGTGATTTCAATTTCATTGAACGGATTAACTTAATACTCATGGTCTTCACATAATGATGAGATGTTTTTACATTTGCAGGAGCGGCCCGTTCTTAAGTGTATCGATCACGGAGCTCAAATACAGGAATGGGATTTACAATCGTGCCACCCGGACACGGCGGGACTTCAAAGGATTATTCAGCATTCCGGGTTGAATACGCTCATAGACTGCTCATACCGCAAGGCCAACAAGGAGGTGATCTCTGCATTTGTGGAGCGGTGGCGGCGGAGACGAACACATTTCACCTACCTTTTGGTGAAATGTCTATCTCATTAGAGGATGTCAGCTTCCTCCTGAAGATTCATGTGACTAACAAAGTTGTTGCAGTGGAGAACTTTGCGAGGTACACGGAGGAATCTCGCTCGGACGCTATCAAGATGGTCTCGAACCTACTTGGGGTTAGCGTCGAGGAGGCTGAGGAGGAGGTGAATATCAGCAAGGGGCTCACAGTGCAAACATTGGTTGAAGAGTCGATGGTGCCCCAAAGCTGGTTCGAGACCCAGAAATTATCCTCCTATGGAATGCACCGCCCGAGCGTACCTGCTGTACTTGTTGTCCTGCACTCTTTTTGCCGATAAGAGTGGGTCTCGGGTGTCGATCGCGCTGCTGAAGCTTCTTGAGGACTTGGACGACGTAGGAAACTACGCATGGGGTGCGGCTGCGTTGGCCTACTTGTATCGACACTTGGGGTCCGCCACGAGAGTGCAAGTGTCTCAGATTGCTGGCTACCTCACATTGCTTGAGGTTTGTTATAAAATAGACTTAATTTTCATTTTGTATTTCAATTACTTGCAATTGTGGACTAACTAACATTGTATGTATTTGCAGGGATGGGTGTACGACCATATCAAACTTGGTCTGGCCACACCCAATGCGAAGTACCTGGACTACGTGCAACCTCGTGTCTCGTAGATGGATTCAAAAGCACGAGACGGTGGCGAATGTTGACAAGCTCGGGGCCATTAGGCGAACCTTGGATAGGTTGCGCCCAGTGAGGTGAGATGGTTATCCATATCCTCTCGATGATTGATGTTTTAGGAATTTATTTTTGCTAACAATGGTTGTTGCATTTTGACTAGGTCACTTGGGACCCATATGTGAATTTCGGGGAAAATGGAGTTGTGCACGCGATGGCCTTTTACGCTGGGGACGATCAAGTACATGGATGTGGTGGAGCCCTACCACCCGAGAGAGGATTCTCGAGACAGGTTTGGGCATGTGCAATCTATACCGAGATCCTCCGTATCGTCCATTGGAAGCACACCGAGGCCCATCTCGCGAACAAGTACTCCGTCAAGTATTGGTTCCAAAGAAGACAATTGGGAGCGGTGGAGGAACCATTTGTTGGCTCCCGAAGTTCGGGCGACAAGGCGAATTTGAGTTTTTGGCTACACCAGACTACCTGCCTTGGTTCCTCAAAGTGTCTCATCCCGTTATCACCAATCCGACCCTCGAGGACCATTACATGGTCGCTACAACCATCGCAGACAACGAGCTACTTGAGGTATTGAAATGGTTATATGTATTATGCATTTATTATTAATTTCGATATGTTTTACATTGACACTAACCCGATTTGCTTCATCAGCGTAATAGGCGAGCGTTGGACGCGGCGTTGCGATGGATGGACCTCCCGCCGGAGTTGTGTACGATTGAGTCGGCGAGGACAATCATGTGTGACATCGTCAACTTTCTTTCGGGGAGGAGTATAGGTCCCACCCCCACGAGTACGACTCCGGCGACCGCAACCGGCACAACCGCAACATCCGACCCTACCGAAACAGGCCCGAGGCAGTCCCAGCATGGTAGCACTTCCACACACTCCACCCCGGCCACAGCGCAGCCCGCCACGATCGATGCTCGCCCTCCGAAGAGAATGCATGGGAAGGAGTATCAAAGGAAGAATTTGAAGAAACCTAAGCAATGACCGTTTTGTGGAGGGATAGACATTTGTATGACATTCTTTGAGTTTTATGAGGTTTGCGGAGATGTTTTTATGACGATGTTTGTAATGTTTGATGACTACTTGTTGTGTTGCGCTTATATGGTGCGTATTGACTACATGATTTACGACATTTTTAAATGTTTGATGAGTACTTGTTGCCTGTTGACGACATTTTTATGACAGTTTATAATGTTACATTGCCTATCGTTCTATTTTGGTATTTTTTTGTTCTAGGATACTTGTTTTTTCTGATTATGAGGGTGTCTCGGTCAAGCAGGGCCGACAATCATGTGCAATTTTCGGTACTGAACAACCGAGACAAATACAGGATTCCCGGTCTTACCCGGCCGAGAATGTCGCTGATTCCAGTATTTAAATATGTGTCGGTTCCTGATGGCAGAGAAGCCATGGGTAAGGTCGCGCATGGGTCGACGAGAAGCGGCAATTTCGGTATTGTGCGGCCGAAACTTAACGTTAGTTCTCGGTGGTGTATGGCCGACATTGTACCGTATGTCTCGGCCATTCAGGGTCGACACGTCTGCTCCAAAGAACAATTTCCCACTAACTCGACAACTAACTTTCCAACTAACTTCGCACAAATGAAAATCCAAAGACGACAATAGCCACGAAACAAAAGTAATTATATATCAATGTACTAGGATAAAATCACTATACAAGAATCAAATCGTACAACAATACCCCAAAGGTGGTACGAAATTACACTCATTGTATATCCGTACAACTTGACAACTAACTTTCAAAATTGGTAAATTTACAGGCATCATGAATTCTAGGTACAAGTTTAGCACTACGGTGTACCTAAATCTACAACGGATATGGTGGCATCATCAATAGTTGCAATGGGCGCGATGTCTCGAAAGACGAATCCATCACGCCAACCTTTCGCACAAATTCCGCAATATATCTGGTCCCACGAAGGATATAAGGATGGCAATGGTGCATTCACACGCAACTTCACCACAAAAAGTGAACAAGTATAACATAAACATATTGTCACAACCCCGCTCCGGGGAAAAAATAAAAATTCAACAAAATTCATAGCACTTACCCTAACCCAATGTATATTCCTGTCATTTACCATGGCAATGACAAGTCTGTTGTGCAACGACGACGGTGGAGCACTACGTAGAGGTAGAAATGTGGTAGCACTCCCATGCGAGAGGTTGACGAGAATGACATTGAATGCAGTGGATACCAACAATCACATGTCTGGAAGTGTCAACCATTCTTTAAAAGATGCACCAACTTGATTCTCTTGGTAATGCACCGCAATCTTGACACTCTCGTAACTCGAGCCTAGCAATTCCCGCCAAAGGTTTTCATGCCCGATAATCTCATCATACATCCTTCTACGGACAATCCTCCACCCGTCTACATCGGCAAGTCGAAGCCCAGACGCAACACACCGATATCCACAATTTTCATCGGCAACCACATCGATGATGCCCTCAACATGTGGCAACCAATCCGGTTCTACGCAATGACCGTAAGCCATGTTAGTTGCACTTTGCGTGCGTCGGCTGCCACGACGCATTTTAGGAACAACTTTACTTTTCTTCTGCCTAGAACTGGAGGCCTCCTGAGTCGATAGCACGTACTCAAATCCGCTCGGCAACCGTCTCGTTGAAGAATCGTCACCATCGTGTTTTCTCTTCGAAGACCCCGGTGTCCTTCCCTTTGTCTTAATTTTCGCCGGCGGCACAACTCCCGGTGTAGACGAAGGTCGACTAATCTCCCTGAGATGCTTGAATAATCCGAGTCGATCGTCATCATCGGTGCAAGCATGAAACTTTTCCAACACCCGTTCAATCTCATCGTGCACGTTGTACCCGCACGGGTCCACCGGATTCTCGGGTATCATACTCAACTTTCGCCAAAACATGAATGTCCTCGAGGGATGGGCGACCGAGCAAATATATGATGGTTTAGCTCATCCGCACAAGGAAGGCCATGTGTGGTGCGTATCTCGCAACCACAACGAGTGGAGTCGTGACCAACATCCTCTCCACGTGTCAATTCATCTCTAATTAGCCTAAGCGCCCGTTGAGAGACATAACCACGCAATCGTCGATACAACTCATTAATGTACTCATGTTGGACCACATTAAAACTTAGCTCAAACGATGCTTTGATATTGTTGTGTTGGATTCTAAGGAGGCCATCAACCACATTCCACAGAGTCTCAAAATTGGTCTGACTGTTCCCAAGGTGTAGCTTCGAATAGAATGCGCGAGACTCCACCCTCTCGCGTTGTCGTTTCCCCAAAGTGCATAATTCTATTTGTCCAAGCGAAGACAAATTTCTCCTTGTAGTTCTTTAACCATGTGTTGTCCAAGTACTCCGTAAGACCCTTGACATTCCCAAACTCACAACGCAGTCATTCATCCTAACTTCGAATAAGGCATCCGAGTTGGCATACATCACGCTCGTCCACCTATCCATAAACGCGCAAAACCATCCTTCTCCCCAAACATCTTCTTAGTCTTGGCCAATACTACTTTGTTGATGTGCCAAGAGCAAAGGAGGTGAGACGAGGCCGGAAAAACTTCTTCTATAACACTAATAAGGGCTAAGTCCCTATCTAACGAACACGTCAGGCTTAGGCCACCCATCCAATATGGATATCAAGTTCTCAAGTGCCCAAACATAATTCCCATGAATCTCTGATGATAAGAATGCGAACCCAACGGAGAACGTCAAGTGCGTAGAAGTGATGTCAACAATCTCCAACAAAGGCATTCGGTACCTATTTGTCTTGTACGTGCAATCCATCAAAATAACCGATGGAAACACCTTAGCAACTTTATTGAGTCGGGATGTGACCAAAATAACTCGGTGACAACATTCGTAACGGGATGCTTCCTATGCCATGACATCCACTTATTCTTCTCCAATATGTGCAACAGTTGTTGCATTTGAGTCCTCCCACCCGCATCCTCATTTCGGAATTTTTGTCGTGCATTATATATTGTCCTCATTGTCGATACGTTTCTAACATCTCTTTGCTTCAACGTATTTAGGATGTCTCTTGGCTTCACATTCCCCTTTGTCATTTGCACCACAATTTCCTGCTCCCCCTTATCCAATCTCCCGGCAAATGAATGGTCGTCCAAGTTTTTTGCGGGCTCGTGATTGTGCCTCCCACATATAACAGTTACATACCACAAGGAGTCAGCATTTTCCTTTACGTTGATAAGGAAAGGCCATCCACATTTCTTGGTATCAGTTTGAGTCATCGCCGTTTCCTCTTCTTCTTTTACATTTCTTGGTTTCGAAGGAATTTTTGTTGCTTTACCCTTCCCAACTCTTTGTGACATTCCCCTATATGTCCCAGGACCTCTCACATGCAAGTTTCACCCTTCCCCGCGCTTAATGCCCCGTCGAGTTCTTTGTCACAAGCACAAACATGTTCTCACGGCCTATCATTTGAAGCCATGAAACAGTACCGCTTCTCTAGATGGGAAGGGCCTACAAGGTGTAAACGTGTCCTTGTAGTCTTGAAATAGGGTACAAACCGGCATTACCAATACAAACAAGGTGTAACATTATAATCAACCAAAATGTACAAGACAAACACAAAAAGACCCAAAAAACAGGTTCTCGGTTGTACAGTCCGAAACTTTCTTCGAGTCCCGCTCACGTACGACCGAGAGTTACAGAGTACTATCGGTTGTACCATTCCGTGACCTACGTACACCTCTCGGTCCTCATGACCGAGACATCACCATACATCTCGGTCTGCGAGGCCGATACAATCGCGCACATCTACGAAACTTCGGATAACCGCAAAAAAAAAAAAAAATTTGCAAAATTACCTCAAGTACGACCTCCTCTTGCACCGAAGCAGTACAATCCTCCATTATATAGTGGAAACAAGTTCGGATTTGAAGAAATTACCAAACCCTACGTTGACAAACAAATCTTCATTTTCACAGTTTTACACAACTAAACAGTTCTAAAAAACCATCATATGGTTGTCAAACATTATTACCTCGCTGTCGGATGATGTCAATCCGCAAGAATCGATCAACGCTCGCCAAACTTAATGTGGCTTTGTGGTTCAACCTTGAGGTGGGGTGCCTTTTTTTCTTTGTCAAAATGATTTGTGGGGTTTGAATCACTATATATACAAGGGCAAAATGGTCTTTTCCAGTTTTGCATGAATTTTTACAAATACTTTGGGTGCCCTCATTAAACGGTGGGGTGCCCTTAGCGGCCCTCAAAATCATATCAGTATAGGGTTGTAAAGTTATTAAAGCAATATATATATAGAAGTCATAGACTCATACCCAAATACATGAACCGAAGTCATCTTTAGCCAAATCAGAGAGAAAATCCCCAAATCTGGTACCTGCAAATTCATAGACGTCGTTGCACTGTTACTCTGTGAGCCCCATACCCACTAGGGTTGGACCTCAGGGACAAGTTTGTTTCATCTACAAGACTCAATCAAGACCTAGCAAATCGTCCAAGGAATACGGCAGACTCACAAGAACAAATATTCTATTTTGCAATGGAGAGAGAGAGAGAGAGAAAGAGAAATATTCTATTTTGCAATGGAGAGAGCGAGAGAGAGACGTTGGTCAAGGATGTTACCTCCGGTAGCGTAGAAGCAACCGAGGGAGAAGTGAAAATGAGAGAGCCCCGCAAGGTAGGTCGACAAGAATGTGTTATTAGAAGTCCACAAAAGTTTCTGGTGGAGGCTGAAGAGATGGGAAGGAAAATAGACTTGAAAAATCATCCAAACCCACGAATCCACAAAATTTCTTAAGAAAATAGACTTTTTAAAAGTCTATAAAAGTTCACATTGAATATACCTTACTTTTATGAACTCTCTAAAAGTTCTAATTGAATACTTCTAAACTTTTTTAGTCAATAAAATAATCAAAAGTCTATTAAAATTACAAATGAATACCCATGCTAAAAAAAAAAAAAAAAAAAAACGACGGCATAAGAGTTACCTAAGATGACTTCAAAAGCATTAAAAAAAAATTGAAAATGGTTTAAAAAAAATATAAAAAAAAAACACGTCATTGATGCTAATAAATCAAGTGAAGCGAAAAAAAATGTAATCCAGCAAAGTAGAGATTTTATTTATTTTAAGAAGTGCTATGTAGTTTTGGTGGTGTGGTCAAATAGCAACCCTCTAAAAAATTAAGAAGATGTTAAGATGACTTTTTTGGGACACTCAATTGTTAATGTACATTCAATACATATCAATTTACGTGCGTATATACATCGATGCGGAAATGATAGACACCAACAACCCCGTGTCGTGTTCCAAAATCGATCATTCTAGTATTTTCCAAAAAAATATCCCAACCTCTTACATATTTTGTGTACGACTCCAACAACTTTGCATCGAATGATATGTATTCAGAAGTTCTCTCTAATAAAAATCACCTATATTTTAGTTTTCCACTATTACACTATTATGTTTTGATATATTTTGGAACTGGCTAAACGAAATCCAAAACTTGCTCAATGTACCCTATTAGTTAAGCATACCCCAATTTTGAAGTTCAAATTGCTTAACATATCCCACTTTTTTTTCTTAAATTCCCAAAATACTCCTCGTGCTCACCTTGTCACCCTCACCCTCGCCTCAACACCCCTCAATCCTCTTTATTTCTCGATTTTTGTCATTATAGAGCACTTGTACTAAGTCGAAAGTGTCGTTAGAGTGCCTTCTTTATCAAAGAAGGTTGAATTTGGTCTCATTATGCCCTATAAGAGTGTCTTCTTTATCAAAGAAGGTTGAATTTCAGCTAGAGGTCTCAGTCAATTCCCACCCACCGACCCTGTGTGAGATATGGAGGGAACTGACTGAGACCATTAAAGAGGCCTCAACTCTGTGTCTGAAACCCGCGGGCGGCAAGAACGAACAAAAGATTTTCAAAATTCCCAAAGAATTACAAGAAAACAACCAAAAAATGATGAGTTTTGCTCGGAATCACTTAATATTTTCGATTCCATTAATGTTTTGTGCCTAAAATGCAAGATTCAAGCCCCAAATCAAAGACCTAAACCCAACAACACAAAAATCGACTCCAAAGCAATTAAAAAAAAAAAAAAAACCCAAGAAAACCCGAAACCCGACTCCAAAACAATAAAAAAAAACCCAAGAAAACCCAAAAATTGACTCCAAAACAATAAAAAAAAATTCTCAAAAAAACCTAAAAATCGACCCGAAAAAAAATTGGGGGATCCACTTGCAACGTTGAATCTATGTGATTTCAATCGAATTTGGATCGAATGTGAGCTTTCTTCGATAATGGGGTTTAATTGAGTGACTAGAATAAGGGTGAATAAGATATAAGTTAACAAAAATCCTTTTATATGAAAGGGTAATAATGTCATTTCACGTAGGGGCAAAAATGAAAATTTGAATTGAAATCCTTTGAGCAAGTTTTAGAGTTCGTTTAGCCACTTCCTATATATATATATATATATATATATATATTTTTATAATTATTTTTTTTTTTGAAGCCACCAAGGCATTACACTTGACGTCGAAATGAAGACTTGCACTTCAAAAAACGAGAAGAATAGAAATGAGGACTTGATACAATTATCCAAGACGAAAGACATTTTAACGTAAAATCATTATAATGTGAAACAACCAAATATTGAAACGTCAAAAACAGAGAGAACACTTGAAGATTGTAGAATTACAAAACTTAAAGTTTTCATTTAAGAACTCCAGCGCTCAGTAAGAAAGTGAAAACACTTGCACATTCTCCTGAAAAATGTTCTCCCTCGCCGAGGAGCAACTCATTTTAAGTAAATTGTTCTCTAGATTATGAGAAATGGCATCCACCACAAACAACAATGAACCCCCTTATCATCATCATCATCATCATCATCATCATCATCATCATCCGACCAAAAATGTGAAATCCGCTTGCCTTACCAAATCCTAGAAAAATATAAAATCTCCAATAACATAAAAACCTACAAACTACCTAAAACAAGGGCATGAAAAAGTAGGAACACGAGGAACTGACAGTTGAATCATAATATAATAAGTAGAAACCGTTGGGGACCTTACATATGAGGCCGAGGAATAAATAGTCCGTGTGAAGCCATCATCTAGAAAAGTTTGAAGAGCAACCCACCATGCCGAGCAAAGAAAGGTGCAAACACGAGTGATTCGACGGCCATAAGCTTGATAAGGATGTTGAGTGATGGTCCGGAGGTGTCCTTGAGAGGATCCCCAATAGTATCACCAATCACAGCTGCTTTGTGGGAGTCAGAGCCTTTGGGTCCAAGAGACTTCGCGTGATCTGAAAAACCGGCCTTGTACCACGACGAAAAAAAAAAAAAAAATCATAAATCAAAGTGAATTATCAATAGCAAGAGTCCATAAACGCAACGTACAAACTAGAGGTTTACCTCAATATATTTCTTGGCGTTATCCCACGCACCACCTGTGTTAGATGCTGAGATTGCAATCTGTTGAAAGCATTCAAAAAGGACAAAGTAAAAAAACAAAACATATAGAAGAGGTAAAATGAGCATGGATAATCAAAAAGAAAGAGTTGTTACAGCACCTGAACGCCAGAAACAAGGGAGCCAGCAAGGACGCCGGAAAGAGTCTCGACTCCAAACAATGTTCCAACAATGAGAGGAGTGAGCATGACAAGGGCACCTGGTGGGATCATTTCTTTGATTGATGCGTCAGTCGAGATCTTAACACAGGTGGCATAGTCAGGTTTGGCGGTGCCCTCCATCAGGCCAGGGATAGTGTTGAATTGCCTGCGCACTTCCTCCACCATCTTCAAGGCTGCACTTCCGACACTCTTCATGGTCATGGCAGAGAACCAGTATGGCAGCATGGCACCGACAAGCAAACCGATGAAGACCTTGGGGGTGAGAACATCAACAGTTGAAATGGCTGCCCGGCTCACAAAGGCACCAAAGAGTGCCAAAGACACCAGGGCTGCCGAGCCAATAGCAAAACCCTGCAAAAGATGGGAGTTGGAATCAAAGACAACAATTAAAAAAGGTTATTCAACTTGGGGAAAAAACAAATGAGCAATACCTTTCCAATGGCAGCTGTTGTATTTCCTGCGGCATCAAGGGCATCAGTCCTCTCTCGGATCCTGTGGCTCATACCAGCCATCTCAGCAATACCTCCAGCATTGTCACTAATGGGACCATAAGCATCAATAGCCAGTCCAGTTGCAATGGTGCTCAACATTCCAAGTGCGGCCACCGCAATACCATACATGGCAGCAAGGCTAAAACTAACAAAAATGCTAACAGCGATGGCAAAAATTGGAATGATAACTGATTTGTATCCCAAAGCAAGGCCAAAGATAACATTAGTTGCAGCTCCGGTTCTGCAGGAATCGGCAACATCTTGTACAGGGCTGCAAGTAAAGATACAGAATTACGTTATCATGAAATAGAGAGTAAAGACAATGACTTCTAAATTCTATGAAGACCAACCTGTAAGCATTGCTTGTATAATATTCAGTCACAAACCCAATGACAAGTCCAGCCCATAAACCAATGGCCACACAGAAAAACAGCTCCCTGCAATACCCATAACATCTTTTAACAATCTGAGGTTCAAAATAATGGCAACCATAGCATAAAAATAATGAGTTCAATATGACAAGCGTCTTTCAGATAAAGGATCGGTCATAAGGCTTACCAGTTCTTCACAACCTTCTGTGTACCAAAATTGAAAATGGTGAAAGAAGATGGGAGTGCAAGCCAACTGATTAGTGCAATTCCAGCAGTCATTAGAGCAGTAGATATAATCAACTGCTTCTTCAATGCAGGCTCAATCTCCTTCACAGCCTTGATCTCAAAGAAGTCAGTTGCAAAGAGAGTGGTAATCAAACAAACAAGGATGCCCACTGAGCTGATGAGCAGGGGATAGCACATTCCAGTAAGATCATGATTGATTCCAAAAGAGGAGATGGAAGCAACAACAAGGGCAGCACATGATGACTCCGCATATGAACCAAAAAGATCAGAACCCATCCCAGCAATATCCCCAACATTATCACCAACATTGTCAGCAATCACCTGAATCGAAACCAAGCAAAAATATAACGTAAGCCAAAAGATTTGCGAACAGATGACATAAATTCCTAGAGTAAGATATAAAAAAGGGAAAGCAAGAATCATGTGCAGATAGAATAAAATTTCTCACAGCTGGGTTTCTTGGGTCATCCTCAGGAATGTTTCTTTCAACTTTGCCAACAAGATCCGCACCTACATCAGCAGCTTTGGTATAGATCCCTCCACCGACTCTACCAAAAAGAGCCATGGAAGACCCGCCAAGACCATAACCAGTAATAGCCTCAAAAAGGCCTTCCCAGTCATCACCATAGTACAGCTTGAAGAGGTTAATTGCAATATAAAGTACTAGAAGACCGTTGGCGGCAAGAAGAAAACCCATAACAGCTCCGGACCTAAATGCGATAATGAAAGCCTTCCCGACACCTTTCCTTGCCTCAAGGGTAGTTCTTGCATTTGCATAGGTTGCAATTTTCATCCCAAGGAAACCAGACACCACTGAGGTAATAGCTCCAAGCAAGAAAGATACGGTGCTGAAGATAGCATTGGCAAGAGCAGACTTGCACATCTTGTCATTGTTATAAGTGCAGGGCTGACTCTTTGTGCTGAAGCCCTCAACAGAGCCAAGAAATAGGAAAATAAGGATAGCAAATGCGGCCATGAAGATGCCCACATATTGATATTCAGTGAAAAGGAAGGATGTAGCTCCTGTCAGACCACATAAATACAAATCATAAGAAAATAACACTAATGGGTATTGAAATGATAATGCATTGTCCCCAAGGGGTGTGGTGGAGTGGCTACGAATAGGCCTTTAATACTTTGACTAAGGCGGAGGTGATAGGTTTGATTCACATCATTTTCCTTCAACATTTGGGTTAGTGAAAGGGGCACCCTCTTAGCCACGTGGCAATAGTCCGGCCTTAATTGGGAGGGGCCGAGTCATCAAAAAAATGATAATGCATCATTTGTTACAACATAACAAAGTTCAAAATAAAGCTATTGTTGAAATATATACCAAAGAAATGGATAAGAAATCAAATTTCTTTTTTTGTCAGTTGAAATCAGACCTCTCCATAAGCTTTGGAAGAAAAATGTAAACAACAAATTCACAAGGCAACATCAAAATCTTCACCGACAAAACAAAACCAGTTGTGTAAACGTAGGTATTGATGAATCAACAGATAAAAATAATTAGAACAGTGAACATAAGACCTACAACCTCGACAGCTACCTTTCAAAATCTTCACCAACAAAACAAAATCCAGCCTAAACACCAATCAAAACACAGAGAACAGGTATTTAAACATCATAGATGGTGAAAGAAAAAAATGCTGAAACAGTAGCAGCACAGACTTAACAATACTGTTTCATCCAATCGAATAGGGCACAAAAAAGGGGAACTTTTGTGGTTACCACTAGGGCTTTAGTACTCTGACTAAGCTAGATGTGATGGCCTCAATTCACGACAGCAGCTGTTTTTGGGTTAGTAGTAGGGGCGCCCTTCTACCCTCTTGTGGGATTACTATCGGGAGAGACCGAAGCGGTCCCCGACACCCACGGTCATAAATAAAAGGGAACTTTACCAACCAAACAACCACAAAAACAAAGCCAGATGTATAACAACCAAAAACCAACAAAACACTAATCAATCCACATATCAAACAGAGATCAAGCTCAACCACCACCAGATCTAACAAAACAACTCACAAAAACCACCAGATCTAACAAATCAAACATTCATTCACCTTCCGAAATCGCGCTCTGTATCTCCGCACATCTCTGCACGACGTTGTGATCATTCAACCCTTCCTCTTCTTCGATCAAATAATCATTATAACCACCGTTCTTCTCCGGAGCGTGTCTCTGAGGCGAGAGCTTCACCTTCGACACCAGCACCCACTGGACCAGCGAGAACAGGATTCCGACCACGGCGCACGCCGGAATCACGATCTCCGTCACCAGATCAGACAGAATCGCGCCCCCCATAGCTCAATCTCCCACGGAAACTTCACCGGAAAACTAAGTTTCCGTCCGAAACGGCCGGAATATGTGAACGAGACCACCGCAAATGCAGTGAGAACACAAACGATGTCAAGTCTCTGAGTGAGAGTGTGGGTTGCTTTTCGCTATTTATACTCTCTCCGAGTCCAAGGTAGCGGAAATTGAGGAACTATTTACTGTGACACCAATTCTTACACAAGCGTCCATGTGTATCTCGAGGTATGAACTTTTTTTTTTTTTTTTTTTTTTTATCTAAAGTTACTTTTCTAACAATACCTTCAGTTAGGCCATGTCTGGCTTGAGTGTTAACTTACCTAAGCTCAAGCTGAACGATAAGATTGACGTTAATTTGGAGTGTTAGCTACGCAGTCTTATCAAAGCACTTAAACTCAAACTTACCTAATGGCAGGGTCCATCCTGTCTTTAGGTAAGCCCAACTTAAATGGCTAAAGATTACTACTTTACTCCTCATCTTCTTATTTTATTTGTTTGGCACATTTTCATCGGCCCAATCTCCATCGTCTTCATCGCCCATCTCTACCCATCTTCATTGTCTTCACCATTCCATCATCTCCGTCTAGCCCGATCTCCATTTTCATAGCCTTATCTTGATGAGTTATCCACTTTATTTTATTTACCACTTTACCACTTAGGGGTGTATTCAATTGGATGATTTGGAAGGATTTTAAAAGAGTTTGGAAGATTTTGAAATCGATGTGTATTCAATTTGGATTTCAAATGATTTTAATAGACTTTTAAAAAATCAATTAGGATTTTGATGGATTTTGATGGATTTGTAAAAAGTCTAGGTGTATTCGATTTTTACGACATTAGGATTTAAGCGGATTTTGATGGATTTCTATTCAAAAAACATATATAACCAAATCTCACCCCTACCCATAAGATTTGAATGAATTTTGGATCAAGTCTTTACAAATCCATCAAATTCTATGAAAATCCATGAAAATCCATCATTTAAAGAAATCCATGAATTTGTCAAATTGAAAACACCCCACTTAAACTCACTAATTCGTCATCTGCGGCTATAACTATGACAGGCTTCTTCGCGTTCTTTGTTGTGGCTTTTGCTGGCCATGATTTTTTGGTTCAAGCTTTCAAATCAAGGATATATGTGATTGTACTACTATGTTGTTTTGTAGATTCAATTTTTTCATTGAATTACAATTTACATGTGTATGTATGTAAACTCTTGTTCTGCTACTGGTACCACCCATCAAAGACTATGTTCTCTCATTTTTTTTGTTGGTGTTGATGATGGTGACATGGTAGGTGATGTTGGGTTTCTTTGAAATGAAGCTCGCCGAAGATTTCAGTGAATGAAGGGGAGGGGTCGTTGATGGATTTGATTTGATTCCATTACAGAGATTCAATCAGCGTGGGCTTCTCCGACAACGCTTTATTCTCGAATATTTGCTGCAGAATAAGAGTTTGATCGCTTAAGAGGAGGAGCAGATGAAGATGGGGCAAAATAAAAGGAAGTGGAAGACAAATGTAATGTAACACTATGAGGGTGAGGCCAAAAGAAGGATTACCTAATATACGACTTGTTTTAGGTAAGCAAATGTAGAAGGCTTTACTAATTCTTGAACCAAATAGACCCTTAATTTTATAGTTAGCGACACACTAGTCACTAAATTTTATAGAATGCAACGCGAAAGTCACTCCGTGATTTTTCAATTAAAGATCCGATGAGAGTACACAATATGATTAGTAACATTACACTCAAACTCACTAAATATTACATGTAAAAGAAAAGAAATCAACAAACATGACAAGTTTTATATGAAATATTTTTTTACTATTTAAAATATGACTTTTATGTTACAGTTTATAAAGTTTAGTAACTAATGCGTTATAACTAGCAGAGTTGGATGATTTTACTGTTATAAATGTAAGTTTAGTGATTAAAATATTATAAAATTTAAAGTTGGATGACTACTTGTATAATTTACGAATTACCCTATCGATCAACATGTGTGACATGTTGTGTCAAGTGTTTTGTTAGGAAGCAGCCATGTTCAGATACACCGGGGCGTATTCTGAAACCGTGTGGCACCGAATCGGCTTTTCGCTTTTTTTTTACGATTCCGGTACTAAATTTTATCGCAGGAGATGATAACATACTCCCAATAGGGTATCCAACGCCATCATCTTTCACTATGAGAAGGACACGTGTAAGATAAGGGGAAAGTGATTCAGTGTGCCTCTACGTGGTATCTTTAGGAGTATTTATTGGTTGCTTCTTGGAGTACACTAACAGTGGGTGGATCTTACCAGGGAAGGGACCGCTTTGTTGAATGGCGTGCAACAATCGAGAAGATAATGTTTTGCAATTTATTATTCTGTTTCACTTTTTTCAGTTTTTTTTTTTAATTTCTATTTGAAATTTTGTTAATTATCAAAGAAAAATAATTTTTTGACATTCTTTTGTTATGTATTTTTGTTATACAAAGATATAAATTCCCTAAAAATTTATAGGGTCCACACATCTCAATCAAATCTACACAATTATGTAGCAAATGTATGTTTCATAAAATGTTAGATTATCATCTTCCATTATGAAATCTGTCGCGTAGAAAAATTTTGTTTAAATTTAGTTTCATAATCGACCTATATAGTCTCATTTTTAACTTCCAAAAACGTTTGTAATGAAAGTTTTTTATTTTTTTTAGATTGAACATTTGTCAATCAAAATATTGATCATTGATAATTGATTGGGAAATGTGTGTATCGATTCGATAAAAAGAAAAGACAGGGCCAATGTGTATAGATGTCACTGATTTAATGATTTTGAAAATAGAGAATCTTACTATATGAGTAATAGTATTTTTTCAGCTAATCTATTAATAAAGTGGTATTCTTTGTATGTTTTTTTTTTTCCTTTTTTCATTAAAAGCAAATTTGTCTACAAGTGAAAGTGCTAGCGAAGTCATCAAAAGTGTAACTAAAATAGAGATCGACGAATTAGAAGCGTTAATGGACCTAGCTGTGAAGGGCCCCTCCACCTCCCTTACTAGAGGAGGACTTCCGTTCCATGAAAAAAACTAAGAACCACGACGAAGCAGGTGTTAATGCGGTTGGTGATGCAGGTTTTACTCGGTACTACAAAGAATCTCTTGTCTCAACCGAACCTGAGAATGGTATGGGCTGTACTTTGGGGAAATTGAAGTTTTGCCAGAGGAGGTAATGCGAACGGTAGAAAAAATGTGGATCACAATAGGTTTACTATCAAGGTCAGAGAAAGGATGATCCTCTCAATGCAACACACGATGGTGGTGAAACTTCTGGGCCGCTTCATTGATTCTCGAACTCTCACCGTAAGACTCTCGACGATTTGGCATCAGAGAGGTGGCATGAAGATTACGGATGTCGAGAAAGGTTTCTTTTTGGTCCGCTTTGCAACCCAACAAGATTACATGACAACGCTTTTGGAGGGTCTTTGGACGATCCTTGGACACTACCTGCTGGTCCAACCTTGGTCCCCCTTGTTCAACCCCTATGAAGATAACCTAACGGCTATGGCAACCTGGATTCATCTCCCTGGGATTTCTTTTGAATACTATCATAAAAACGTCCTGAGGGAGCTGGCGGCGACACTGGGATCATTTATGAAGAATGATTACAATACAAACTTAGGGCAAAGAGGCCAGTTTGGCAGGATGACTGTGATCCTGGACCTTACGAAACTATTGAAGTCCAAGATTATTGTCGATGGTTGTACGTATCGAATTGAATATGAGGGCTTACCTATGGTATGCTATTGTTGTGCTCATTACGACCATGTCAACGAAAACTGCCCCTTGAACAAGATGAAGGATATGGAGATGAGCCCTGAAGGCCCGCAAGCAGCCACTGACAAAGGTACCCCGACCTCGGCCGGCGGAGCTGCTGGACCTCAGGTGCCCACCTTTCGAGAAGACGCTCTCGGCCCATGGATCCACGCAACACGAAGAACGAGGCACACCAAACCCCCGCCTGCCCCAGATGGCCGTACGACAGGAAGGGAGCCTAGCTTGGCGCCCAAGTCATCCAAATATGGTTCCCTAGTGAATATCCAGGTGTTTTTCCAAAAGTAAGAGGGTTTTACAATTTATTTCACAAAATATGATGGTGTACTTTGAAATAACAAAAGTAGGCAATAACGCCTTTTGAAAAGTCGTTATTAGTTTTGAAGTTGGTGAGGTGGCGGTGAGGTGGCGTTGACGTGGCGGCGAATTGTATAGATAACGCCTTTTGAAAATGCGCTATCTATACATTTTGGCCGCCACCTCACCGCCACCTCACCAACTTCTAATAACGCCTTTTGAAAAAGCGTTATTGGTTAATTTTGATGTTTGTGAGGTGGCGGTGAGGTGGCGGGCCAAATATAGATAACGCCTTTTGAAAATGCGATATCTATACAATTCGCCGCCACGTCACCGCCACCTCACCAACTGGACTCGCCGATCTGTCCGCCACCGCCGCTGCCGCCGGTATTGGTCGCGACCTCCTGCGCGCGCGTTGCTTTGGCTGCGCTTGCCATTCTTGCTATGCTGGCCGTCACCGCCTGCGAAGCCGCTGGACGCGTCGTCCTCGGCCGCTCCGTCCCTCGCCGCTGTGCCGTCGTCGTCGTAGTTGAGCGATCTCGACCATGACAATCAATTTTGAATATGCATAGGAGGAGTTTATTTTTGTATAAAAAAGAAACCAACATATTTTTTTTTTATTAATTATGTGTATCTAGATTTAAATAGTTTTATTTACCCTGAGATTGCCGAAATAGACCATCAGGCCCAACAATTGGCAGCCGTGGGGAATCGAACTTAAGATCGTGCACCTAACCCACATAGTCCTACGTTCACCTTACCACTAGATCAACTCGTCAGGGTTAGAAAGAAACGAACTTACCCACAATGACTCGAATTTTTTGCTTTTTACATAAGTGTTCATAGCAAACTAACCAATAAGTTAAACCAACTTTCGGGCGCTCATGTTCACGCGTCATACGTGGATCCGTGTTTCACGGATAGCGCCCACGTCAACGAAAAAATCTACGCAACTAATAGCGCTTGTAGGAAAGACGAGATAGCCTAGTTTTAGAGAAAAAAAAAAAAAAAAAAAAAAAAAAAAAAAAAAAAAAAAAAAAAAAAAACCACATATTTTTTTGGGTTTAAACTAAAAGGTAAAGTACTTTTGTAATTTGTTCTCATAAATTAGTGACAAAATATAAAAAATCTGAAGTTGACACTTCCAAGCTACGGAAAGTAAATTTGCACACAAGTAGTTGCATTACTTCCAAATATTTACTGCTAAAATGTAAAATAAAACAACTAACCATATATTTTAGTTCTATATAGGCCTTGGGGCAATCAAATCCTTAACAAGTAAAAATGAGTTAAAGCATATCCATCTGTTTAGTTATGGCAACATGAAAATCCTTAACATGATTTTCAAATACATGACAAAAGTTTTGTCATGATATATATATATATACATTCGTTCCAACCTTCAACTCTCTTTTCTAAATTCATTGATATTGAATCACTCGAACGCACTTCTAACACTTGTTATACTTTTTGAAGGCCTTGCGTTATATCCCCAGTTCTAGATTTTTCATATATAAACGCAACTAATGTATCTCCTTCGTAAAGGATTTCCCCATAATGGTCATGTACAGGAGCTCATTGAGTAGCCAAAGACGGCTTAGCGGATCTTATTACTAAAGAGCGAACAAGAACAACGAGAACCTGACTAGATTTTTGGTATGGTCCAATTTAATATTTTTATGACAAATTCCTCGAATTGTCTTGCATTTCCATAAAGGATATAATTGACGACTCGAAGTTGCATATATATATATATAAGCTCAGTTATCAGCATGAACCAAATAAACATAAATTAGAAATTTTGGAAAAGTCTTGGGTTCGACTCTAGTTGAAAAGAATCAAAAGTAGCTGCATCGACCGAGTCCTTAACTTTGTGCATGACATTGTGATGTTTTTTGTGTCGAAGTTCAATGAAGGTCGTGACGAATCTGACACAAACAACAAAAAAATAAACTAACTTAATTGCAAACTAAACATACTAACTAAATGGAACTAACCAAACTAAACTAACTAACCTTAACTAACCTAACCACCTAAACAATACAAAGTAACTAAACTAAAATAACTAACTTAACTAACTTAACTAACTAAACAAACAACCAAAAAACAATTACCTAAACTACAAAACGAAACTAAACGAACAACCAAGTAGCTCGAGAGTTACTTGTTAACAACTTAACCTAACGTAACTATGTGAACTAACTATGGAAAACATGAGAAATAATATGAAAAACATGAGAAATAAGTTTATTCAATGAGAAGGTTGTATACACGTACTTCGTGAACCCAAAATATAAGCTATCTACAAATCACCATGACATCAAGAGAACTCATCATGCAGGTCTATTCCGACGGTTACGTTGACGTTGTTGCTCGGTGATGCAAACCGGACGTACTCTTTGTCTAGTTGGAAGATGTGTTTGTACATCCGGTTGAGGTTGTTGAGGTAGCTGGTCTTGCATTGAATCACGTCGAGTAGATTGATGCGTTTTCTCTGGTGCTTCACTCGATTCACCTCTGCTACTGATGCTCCAAAAAATAGGAGGTGGAACCATCCCAAAATACTGGCTTCCTGTATGGGGTTGGGGAAAACGAACATGAGGCTGCGGCATGGTCAACAAGTTCATGAATGAAGGATCTCCACTATATGACATATTGTAATTATAAGGAGTAGGAGTATATGGACTAGGCATGTATTGAGGCAGTGACGGATACATTTAAGGATGAGACATTCCATGGTCCACATATGAAGACGACGGCCCAGGTGCGTAAGGATCAAAATGGTAAGGAGGAATATTCACGAACGGCGGCCTGGGTACAAACATTTGAGGTTCTGCTTGGGGTGTGGACGATGCATGAATGTACCCATGAGAATAATGAGTTGGTGGGGATGATCGTTGGCTACTCTCGCCAACAGTCTCTGTTCTACTCGCTCTCGAACGAGATGAACGTGCTTTGGAGAGAACGTCTCGCTAACGTCTCGCTACCCTGCGGCAATCAATCTCGGCCCGAGTAGATGGACGTGGTGGACGAGGACGTCTGGTGCGTTCCCACACAGTCTCTGGTCGGGTTCGTCTTCTTCTCACCTCTATGTTGCTTCGCCCTGATCGTCTTCTTCATCTTCCTGTTCATTATCCTCATTTACGTCTTGTTCGACGTCAATTCCGTCATGCGAAAGAGTAGACCTCTGCCTTTCATTTTCGTCTAAAATTTTAATCCCTTCATCAAACGCAGCAAGACCTTGCTCGTACCCATCCTCAATAAACACTCGCCTCAGTCGATGTACCAAGTTACGCTGATATACAAAAAATAAGAGCTCAAAGCACGCAAAATAAGATATTAGCTGTACGAGGAAAAATAAGAGTTAGAAGATTACCGAGTAGTCACGTAACGCCCCGTCGTGTCCAATGAATCTCCTAGTGACCGAGCGATATCACGTCATGTAGTCATCGTGATCGTGCCCTTCATTAAGTGTCGCTGTGGCAATGGTGTCCCCACGATTTTCCCACATGTGTATGTAGCTTGCGTGAAAAGTCACCCAATTTTCATGATGATGTCCACGCAATTCGAGGCGGTGCAGTTGGGCGTCGTAAGCACAATTTGGTGGCACCACTTGTACCATGCCGAATTGTCTCATAACCCTTTCCTGGTCGATGCCACTCGACTATGTGGAAACAAATAAAGGGACACATCGAAAGCCAACTACCGTGACCGTTAGTATAGTAATTGGGAAGAGACCCCATGAGTTCAGTATATGGTTGTCATACCACATCATCCTCATGCCTTTGTGAGTCGAGTGCATCACGGTAAGCCGATACGACGTGCGTCGAACTTTGTGAAACCGAAAATGCATCGAGCCATCTGTGTAGAAAACAATAAGCTAAGATAAATGAAATTGGACAATATTTTTTAGCATATTAATGACAAATCGACTTTAATACCTGTATCCCAGTGGAACGTCCATAAACATATTTTGGCCATCCACCGTTCGCGGTTGAGCTCTAGAAACACGCAGGCGCCGCGGTGCTATGAATGGAAATCTGTTCCATGCCCACAGTTGTACAAGAATTGACGCGCCTGCAACCTCATGTGCCACTGCGCGAGATCCGCGACACAACTCCCTGTATAAATATGCCAAACATGCACTCCCCCAACTATATTGTCCAGCTACTTGAAAATCCTCTAGCAATGGTAGGAACATCAGATGTACGAATCGATTGGACTTGTCGGCGAAAAGACAACCACCAATAAGTTGTAGTATGTACGATCGAACATAGCGTTGCACCGACTCCTCATCGCTATCATCATCTATAGCTGGTGCGTTACGCTCAAGCCAATCGACTTTAAGTTTACAACCAACCACGTCATCTCCCACAGGAGTTCGTCCAAGTAGCCTCTCACAAACATCAGCATAGTCTGTATCTGTCGTCCCCGTCACATGCATAACTTCGATATGTAATCCAAGCTGTACCTGGACGTCTTGGAGTGTAATTGTGCACTCCCCACAATGCATGTGAAATGTATGGGTCTCAGGGCGCCGTCTCTCTACGAACGCAATAATCAAAGCCCAATCAAGGCTGAAAAATGCTACCCGATAAATCCCATAGAACCCACTGGAACGAAGATATGGGATCATTCTAGAATGATAGTGCATCGTTCGATCAACGACCCCACGTCTTCGACGTACGCGCATTGTTTCGTACACCTCATAATTGATAAGGTCGTAATGTATGAGTATGATACGTTATTGATGTAAATTTGACGTATTCATGTAAAACAATTTACCTCGCCCCTCCAGGTTCGCGATGATCTGTGTGTACCTTGGAGTTGCAATAGTGATGGATCTGAAGGACCTGGATCCATTGTTGTACAACTACAAATGAATGTTAGAAAAAGAAAATGAGTGCTGTACGAAACCAAACGATAAGTATTTAATAAATTTTCACACAAAAACAACTGCGTAAATGCTCAAAAGCAACATATGTAATGAGTCTTAAACAAGTTAGTCAAGTAACTTAACTTACTTACTTAACCTAATCTAACATAATCTAACCTAACTATGTCAACCCAACGTAACCTAACCTAACCTAACTCAACACCGTTACCTAACTTAACTATACTAACTTAAAATTTTCGAACAATGCGAACCTCAAGTACACTAATCAAACATAAGTACCCTAACTAACTCAAATGTATAATTATCGATAATACTAAATTTTCAGTAATCTAAATAATTAGATTATCAACTTTAAGCTAAATTTTCTTCGATAATGAAAAAACTTATTCATCTACATTAATTACCTTGTAATTTTATCATACATAACTAACATTTTATGATCATATAATTATTTGATATTTTGTTCTTGGTTGACTGATTTTGAGAAACTTGCAATTGTTCGGTACTTTTTATCTCCCGATGATATCGAGAATGTGAGGTCTATTCTGAACTTTTTTTAAAATTGTCTATCATTATCTTCATTTTTTATCATAAACAACATTCGTTTGTTATACACTAATTACTACAAATAATATCACACAAAACACATACAAGATACATGCATGATTATCATCATCATTTTTTTTTCAAACTTCTCATTGTTTTAGCTAGTTGTGCAAATACGCTATATCTAAGTATTGGAGTATTATAAAAAGAACGGATTTTTTTTTTCTCACGAACACAAGTACCCGTTCTTTCCTTCTTCACATAATAAACATCTAACCAAAACAACTTTAACTAAATAAACTAACTACCTCAACTACACTTACCTCCTCCTTCCACTCCACTGCTGCGCTGGCCCGCTGCCGATGCCGCCGCTCCTCCTTCCTCCGATGCCGCCGCCGGAGATCCCTCCTCCGCTGCCTGGGCCGCTGTTCTTCCTCCACGTACCACTGCCACGCAAATGCCTCCACGTACCACTGCCGCTGCTGCTGCTGAGAGCCGCCGCTCCTTGCTCCGGTGACCCCGCCGCACCTCCTCTCCTCCGTCTCCGCCGCGCGTGTGCACCGCCGCCTGTCTCTCTCACGCCGTCCCCTCCTTCTTCCTCCCTCATCGGTCTCTCTCTCCACGGATCGCTCCCCCCTCCCCTCCTTAAATAGTCGACCCACCCCATTCGCCACAGTAAACCCGTGACCTACCACCCCTACCCCCTACCCCTACCCTCACGGGAAAGCCGAAACCGACGCAAAGATTCTCTGCGTCGGTTTCGGGAAGACGATAGTGGGGTGCAGATAGCGCCTTTTGAGAAGGCACTGTAACGAGCCGAAAATTTGACTTGTGCCACGTGTCAGGTCAGGGTCGTTTGTGGGATCCACTTGTCGAAATGCGTATGTCCGAATCTCGAGTGGAGATGCTAATTGTTGAGAAAAGTATATGCGGGGAATGCGGAGAACCGAAACACGAACGGGGACGCGCCTCGAGTCACGTGCCGATATGGGACCGAAATGTGGCTATAGTGAATTTATGTGGTTTTAAGGTGGACATTGGATACGCCTCGTGATATGTGAAGTGCGAGTATCGAGATTTTGAAAGGAGGCGGGTTGGTGACTCGAGATGCGCGCTGCTTTTTCGAGGACAATTTTGATTTGAAATCAAAAGGGAAATAAAAAGAAAATGTATATATAATATATATATATATATATATATATATATATATATATATATATATAAAAGAATGAGATAAGATTGAAAAAAAAAAAGAGATCAGGAGAGATCGTGAGGAAGAGAAGGAAACAGAGGAGAGAGAGCGCCGGCGCGGAGGGACGCGACGACGGCTCCTGGCGCGGCAACGGCGAAGAAAAGGCAAGCCGCACATCGCCCGCGCAAGATCGGCGGTGATCGCGCGAAGAAGCAGCAAGCAGGGCGCGCGGCGGTGGCGGTGGGCTGCGCGGGAGACGGCGGCCAGAACTCGCACTGCTGCGGCGCGCGAGAGGACGGCGGCTCGACGACGCCGGTGATGTGAATGATTTTAATAAATGAGGCCTAAAATGTCTAAATGGACACCAGGGACTAGGAGTCGGGTGTCGGGTGCGCAAATCGAGAAGCGAGCGAGACGTTTTGAGGTTCGCGATTTCTCGAGGTAAGTAAACCAGCTAGGGAATTATACATTATTTCATTTCTCTTCATTGGCTGTGGTTGTTTACTGTTTTGTGATAGCTTGATTGTTGTTCACTGCGTTGTGATGATAGCTATCGTTGAAATTATTGTCGATTGAGTGAGTCAATTGGCAAGTGAGTCATGGTTACTATTTATCTGCGATATGAGTACTTTGCCCATATGTGTGTGCTCGCAGAGCTTGCTCGCGCTGCACATATGGGGGGGAGACAGAGAAGATGTATATGGCTTCGCTGTCGCTGAGCGTGATCGCCAGGGGGTGCATATACATCTACATTGGGAGGTGAAAGTACTATGCCCATATGTGTAGTTCGCAGAGCGTGCTCGCACGCACATATGGGGGGGACATAGAAGATGTATATGGATTCAGAGTCGCCGAGCTTGCTCGCCTGGGGTGCATATACATCTACCTTGGAGGTACCGAGGGGCTTGCCTTGCCGGTCGCAGTCGCAGAGCTTGCTCGCCTGGGTTGGGGGGGTGTCGGGCCTCACTCATTGATGGATTGTTTACAGTCTTGTATATTCATGCGTTCTTTATTCCTTTCGTACTATTTGCATGAATTCGACTGCTTTGGATATTGTGAAATGTTGTGTATATGTCATACTGGATTTACTTACCTGGGCTCCTCATTCTTATGTTTGACTGAGTGCAGAGCCGCGGACGAGTAGCAGAGGGAAGGCTTCATAGCTAGGTGATTTTTTTGTATATTTTGTATTTACTCTCTTCTGATGATATTTACTGGGTTCCACAATTAGGTTGCCTAACTCCCTGATCTTTTTGTTGAGTTATTTAATGTATTAGTTGCTTCCGCTAAATTTTTAAATCAAAAAAATAATAATAATAACTCAACTTAAAATTTTGAAATTACTTGGAATAATGGATTGGAAGGCTGACTAGGCCTGCGTTGACCTTGCGAGACTGGCTCGGGGGTCCACGTGGGCTTAGGCCGGGCGGGGCCCAATTTTATGGGAAATTGGGGCCGTCACAGCGCTATCTGCGCCCCTATGTCACGAGTTTTCCCGGTCCACGTGGACCGGGAAATACTAATCATGTCGACGTGGACGCTGATAGCGCATTCTCAGAAGGCGCTATCAGTGTATTCGGTCCACGTGGACATGTCGACGTGGACTTGTACACTGATAGCGCCTTCTGCGAATGCGCTATCAATGTAATCGGTCCACGTGGACATGTCGACGTGGACCTGATTACACTGATAGCGCCTTCTGCGAAGGCGCTATTAATGTACTCACGTCCACGTGGCGTCGATTACACAGATAGCGCCTTTTGAAAAGGCGCTGTGTAATCGACGCCACGTCGCCCGGACACATGGATAGCGCCTTTTGAAAAGGCGTTATCCATGTGTCCACATCAAAAAAAAAAATTTGCCACGTAGATAGCGCGTTTACAATAGGCGTTATTGCCTACTTCCCATAAATAAAAACATTTCACCCCTATTTTTCTCATTAAAACTAAATACATGTGTACTTTTGTAATTTTTTCCAATATCCAAGAGAATCACAACGATAAGGCATTATAGTAGAAGAGACGGCCGGACCCCAGACAAGGAAAAAGACTTCCATTTGAAGAGTGATGCGAAATTCAAATGTCGCTCGGCTAAGTGCAAGAAGCTAAGCAAGGACCTCATGTAATTGGAGACTGAAGATCCAATGGAAGACATAGAAATGGAACCAACTGAGGGAATGGAGGCGGTGAGCCCCCACTCGACCTAACCACTGTCTATATCAATGGGTATCACCCATCCCATTTTGTACATAGTTATCCATGATGATACAACCTTCAATCTTAGTTTGGAATTGCTAAGTGGCGGCAAATGATAAGTTTAAAAGACATCAGAAGTCACTCTGTTCTCTGTACAATCTGAAAATTATAGTTTTGGTAGAGCCTAGGATCAGTACGCTGCAGGCAGACAAAGCAATTAGAAGCTCGGGGTTCTAAAAGTTGCACCGAATCGAGGCAATTGGTTAATCATGGGGAATTTGGGCCCTTTGGAGAAACAATGTCAATGTGTCGATTGTTCGGAACCATTGGCAATTTGTCCACATGAAGGTATAGTGTGACGACCCCTCTCCTAATATAGGGCACCGTCCGGCTTAATTCCGTAATTAAGCCCTAATCATATCCACGCAGGACTTAACTACGTATTAATCAGCCTTTACAACCTAGACGCCTCTTTTCTCGTGTTCAGGATAAGTAATACATTAGTCCTACCAGTTTATAAAATTTAGAGTTAATTAAAATTTTATTAAATTAATTAATTAGCGGAAGTCTTATTGATTATGCAGAAAGCAATTAGTAATTTATGCGGAAGTCATTTATAAAATCATAAGTGTGGAAAACCAGGAAATGACATCACATATATAAAGTCCTCAAAATGCAATGAAACAGTAAAATAGTTTAAGTCAAGTCGGGAAAACTAACGCTCAACCCAATATAGAACCCCAAATAGTATCTGAAAGACATATATAACATATACAATCAAAATACCAAAATAAGACCTACAATCGATGCAGTGACGCGCTGCATGCTCAGGGATAATCGTCGATCTTCTCTTTGCCCGGCTTGCTGGTAGACGGCTCTACACCCACCGTCATAAAAAGGACGGTGAGTACAAGAATAAAACAATAATCCCCGATGACAAGTTTAATTTGCATTTCCAAATATTCAAATGGTATTTAAAAACATATAAATGGGAAAACTGGAAAAAAAACCATATGCGAGTAAATACCAGAGTTAAACAAGTGATACTGACACTAGGCTAAGTAGTGGTGATTTAGGTCCGGTCGGCAGTGAAACATGTCACTCCGACTTAATAATCATATAGCACAAGAGACTCTAACCCAAGTGTTACCAGAGACTCTAACCTCGATGTGTAGACCACCTCAGGACTCTAACCCCGAGTGTCATACAGTGTCAGGTAACATGTGCCGACATCTTCAGGGACTCTTAACCCCGTGAGTCGCGTACACCTCGATTGAGTACGAGACCTAAATGCGAAAACTACTTTTGAAAATTCAAGAAATACCAAGTATAGATTGTCTAGGCATAGGCACATCTAAACACCTAAACAAATAAAGAATACAAGTCCTCTTACACATTTATAAGATATTCACTAGCCTAATAACATGCTATTTATTATTCAATTCGCATTTAAAACAACAAGAATAGACATAGCATGAGATAGAATCAATGAATCAAATCAAATGAATGGATATCATGCAAACTAGACTCATCAAGTGAGCATAGACACAAAGAACACATGATATAAGAATACAAAGGAAAAATAGTCAAAAGGACTATGCAAGGACAACAATTAATAGAAATAAAATGCCAAGTAAAGTTGCCATTAGGTATACTCACAACAACAAAATAAAGTTGTGACGACCCAAATTTCTCATAAACTGGACCCCGCCCGGCCTAAGCCCACGTGGACCCCCGAGCCGGTCTCGCAAGGTCAACGCAGACTTAGTCAGCCTTCCAATCCCTCATTATACGTAAATTCACAATTTTAAGTTGAGTTATTAATATTTTGCAAGTTTTATGATTTAGCGGAAACAATTACTAAAAATAAATAACTCAACAGTATTTGAAAAAAGTTAGGCAACCTAATTGTGGAACCCAGTAAATATGTTATCATCAGAGGAGAGTAATACAAGATATACAAAAATTCACCTAGCTATGGAGCCTTCCCCTTGCTGGACCGTAGATCTGCACTCAGTCAAATCCAAAAATGACGAGCCCAGGTAAGTAAAGCCAGTAGGACATATACACAACATTTCATATTATCCAAAGCAGCCGAATTCATGCCAATAGAACGAAAGAAATAAAGAACGCATGAATATACAAGACTGTAAACAATCCATCAATGAGTGAGGCCAAATAACAAGGAGTCCCGACCAAAAAGTCGTTGAGTCGCGGCAAAAGCCCAGCAGACTCGGGTTTAGGACGAGACCCCTGCCTCCCAGCCCTAACCCTTGCGACTATGAGACATCCATAGACCCGAATCTAGGACGAGACCCCGGCCTCCTAGCCCTAGCCCGTACGACTATGAAACATCCATGAACCCGGATAATATCGACGGACGACCAAGAAAAACCTCGGGTTTAGGACGAAACCCCTGCCTCCAGCCCTAACCCTCTCATATCGCAGATAAACAGTAACCATGACTCACTTGCCAATGGACTCACTCAATCGACGACAATTTCAACGATAGCTATCATCACAAAGCAGTGAACAACAATAAAGCTATCACAAAACAGTAAACAACAACAACCAATTGAGAGAAATGAAATACTTTGTATAAGACCCTAGCTGGTTTACTTACCTCGAGAAATCGCGAACCACAAAACGTCTCGCTCGCGTCTCGATTTGCGCACCCGACACCCGACTCGTAAGTCCCTGGTGTCCATTTAGACATTTTAGGCCTATTTTACTTCAAATCATTCAACTCTACACCTGAAATTAGGTGAAATAAACCTATTTTACTTCAAATCATTCAACTCACACTGAAATTAGCCTGGCTAACGCCCTGAATTCCTCCATCGCGTTCCTACAATACAGCTCACTCAACGATTTCGTCGAAATCGCGCATCCAAATAATGTTCTAATGAAAAACCGATCGACAACGCTCCACCGCGCCGTTCATCGCGTCGCAGCCACGTCGTCACTCGTCGATCGCCGGCCCCCACTTCCTTTCACCTGCCGCCGCCGGTGGTGACAAGTTCTCCGCGTTGCGTCGCGTCGCCGCTGGTTCGTCGCTGCCGATCCGGCCCGTTGCCGCGTCGTCGCAGCCTCGCCGGCGCAGCTGCTCGCCGGCGTCGCGAGCCGCATTTTACTTCAAATCATTCAACTCACACCGAATTAGGTGAAATAAACCTCACCTCCATCGCGTCATCGCGATTTCGTCGAAATCGCGCATCCGACCGGTCGACAACGCGCCACCGCGCCGTTCATCGCGTCGCAGCCACGTCGTCACTCGTCGGTCGCCGGCCGCCGCCGCCGGTGGTGAGTTCCTCCGCGTTGCGTCGCGTCGCCGCTGGTTCGTCGCTGCCGATCCGGCCCGTTGCCGCGTCGTCGCAGCCTCGCCGGCGCAGCTGCTCGCCGGCGTCGCGAGCCGCTGCCGGCGTCACTGGCTGCGCCGTCCCGCTGCCCAGTTCCTAGCCGTCGTCCGCGCCGCGCAGCCACTGCCGTACCGCGGAGCCGCTGGAGTCGCTGGAGTCGCTAGTCGCCGCCGTCCGCCAGTTGCCCCCTGCTCGTCCACGGCCTCGCCTCAACCGCCGCCGTCTGCGGCCCGGAGCCCCGTCGCTACGAGCCGCCGCCTGGAGCCGGAGCTCCATCGCCGGCGTCCCTCTCTCCCTCTCTCTTCTCCTGATCACTCTCCCAGGCGTCTCCTTCTTCCTCTCTTTTTCTCTCTCTCCTCGTTCTCTTTTTTTTTTTCCAATCTTATCCGATCCCTTTTTTTATATATTATTTCTTTTCTCCTTATCCTTATCTCTTTCTCAAATCAAAAGTGTCATCGACATTCGTGCAACACGAATCTCGAGACAAAACTCAACAACCGAGCAGCGCATCTCGAGGCACCAACCCACCTCATTTCAAATCTCGATACTCGCGCTACACGCATCACGATACATATCCAATTTACATTTTTAAAACCACATAGAGCCACTATCTCGGTCCCACATCGGCACGCGACTCGAGGCGAGTCCTCGTTCGTGTTTCGGCTCACCGAATTCCTCGCGTAGTTAGCATTATCATCTCAAATTGGATTCGGACATACGTATTTCGACGAGTGGGTCCCACATACGACCTTGACTTGACACGTGGCACAAGTCAAATTTTTCGGGCCGTTAGAGTCTTCCCAACGAATTAAGAATTTAGTCATCGAAATTGCCGCAATTCCCAAATGAAGATCGTGTGTTATGAATGAAGACCCAAGACCATAACCGCCCAAGGCCATACTCGCCTAAGGCAATACCCCCATCTTACTCTGTAGGGCTGGGCTCCTCCGCGACAAGCTGGGCTCCTCCGCGACCTCCAAGCAAAGAACACACCATCTGTCTCCTCCCATCAATATATGCCAGGGCAACATCCTCGCAACATATATTGGAATACAAAGAAACATATCAATCTCATGACCCACCGTCACTAACATACTCGAATGCGCAGTATGTCCGTGAGAACGTAACTCAATATCTCTGATCGAATGGATCTCAACACAAAATGTTGAAACCTCGATCCATATGGAACATGTCCCTGTCACTGTCCCTGTGCTTGACGAGACCTCTGTCCCTGTCTCTACGCTTGACTGGAACTCTGACTTTGTCTCTTTCTCTGGCCACAGCCTCTGCCATCAGCCCTCTGATGGTACTGATGCTGAGGATCTGACGGTGCTGGCTACTGCAGTGCACTAGCGTAACTCTACGCTGAACCAACTAACTTTGGCGCTGTATACGCCTCATATGGCGGAAACGCAATAAAGCCCATGCTCTAAGCTCGTTCTTTTAGCCACGACCGTCTCACTTTCTTTTTCCTCCGATCATCTCCAGACCCTCGCACCGACTATAACGATGCCGATAACGCGACTGGTACTCCGATGCGTGTGCTCTCAAAGCTCTTGCCAACCATAGCCTTCGCTTAAGCCTCTTGTACTTTGCTCGGTGCCGTCGTCACCCAACATAACCAATAAAGTTCAGGAAACCGTGTACGACGTGATACGCTTGGGCAGTGTCCATGTCAGCCGTACTCCCGACATAAGCTGATGTGGCCAATACATCATGTATCTTCTCGTGGCTCCTTTATACCCCTCTGCAGCCTCGAGATTAGTACCACCGTGGAACTTCTCCGGATAATGCCACTGAAACTTGCATGTCTGCCTGTTGAAACATGATAGGTGTCCTTTAAAATCTTCGAGAAACCTATCCCGAGTAACCCGTTCATTCGATTCACAAATGTTTGTCCCTTTTCTGTCATGAATTTTTTTTTTTTTATTATTATTACAACATGTACTCCTTGCAGTACGTTTAGCAGGTGAGGATTCTTGAGATGTACAATCTCGTAGGATTTATACTTAGGTGGCAACTAACTTTTAGAACGATTTGCAGACTCTACCTCAACACGTAATTCATTTACAAGTCCCTAAAGGTGGTGGTCGACTTCACCAACCCTGAGACTATAAATGCTTAGTGTCACTAAAGTGGAGTTACTTGGGCTTCTGATCCAACACTACTACTCCAAAACTTTCGTCAAAGCTAAGGAGTCCGTACATGATGTAATCGTTAGCTCTCAAGTCATCTCAACACTCGGCTCCCTCAGAGTCTGCTCTTCGTCCTTTTTTCCCTTTTTTTTTTTTTTTCAACTCTCCTCACTTCCCAACGAAGACTTAAGTCAGGATCATAGGGTTCCACTCTAAGTTCAACCATTCCTAACTTCCGCTGGTTTGCGTCTCAATGGCTTGTGATTTAAATCAAGAGTCGAGTATTTAAAACTTCGGCTCAAAACTAGGCTCTGATACCAACTGTGACGTTGGTATCACAATGTCTTAAGCCATGAAATTCTCAGAACTAGTCTCTGATACCAACTGCGATGACCCCAATTTCCCATAAACTGGACCCCGCCCGGCCTAAGCCCACGTGGACCCCCGAGCCGGTCTCGCAAGGTCAACGCAGACTTAGTCAGCCTTCCAATCCCTCATTATACGTAAATTCATAATTTTAAGTTGAGTTATTAATATTTTGCAAGTTTTATGATTTAGCGGAAGCAATTACTAAAAATAAATAACTCAACAGTATTTGAAAAGAGTTAGGCAACCTAATTGTGGAACCCAATAAATATGTTATCATCAGAGGAGAGTAATACAAGATATACAAAAATTCACCTAGCTATGGAGCCTTCCCCTTGCTGGACCATAGATCTGCACTCAGTCAAATCCAAAAATGACGAGCCCAGGTAAGTAAAGCCAGTAGGACATATACACAACATTTCATACTATCCAAAGCAGTCGAATTCATGCAAATAGAACGAAAGGAATAAAGAACGCATGAATATACAAGATTGTAAACAATCCATCAATGAGTGAGGCCAAATAACAAGGAGTCCCGACCAAAAAGTCGTTGAGTCGCGACAAAAGCCCAGCAGACTCGGGTTTAGGACGAGACCCCGCCTCCCGCCCCCCAACCTTGCGACTATGAGACATCCATAGACCCGGATCTAGGACGAGACCCCTGCCTCCCAGCCCTAGCCCGTACGACTATGAAACATCCATGGACCCGGATAATATCGACGGACGACCTGGAAAAACCTCGGGTTTAGGACGAGACCCCTGCCTCCAGCCCTAACCCTCTCATATCGCAGATAAACAGTAACCATGACTCACTTGCCAATGGACTCACTCAATCAACAACAATTTCAACGATAGCTATCATCACAAAGCAGTGAACAACAATAAAGCTATCACAAAACAGTAAACAACAACCAATTGAGAGAAATGAAATACTGTATAAGACCCTAGCTGGTTTACTTACCTCGAGAAATCGCGAACCTCAAAACGTCTCGCTCGCGTCTCGATTTGCGCACCCGACATCCGACTCATAAGTCCCTGGTGTCCATTTAGACATTTTAGGCCTATTTTACTTCAAATCATTTAACTCACACTGAAATTAGGTGAAATAAACCTCACCTCCATCGCGTCATCGCGATTTCGACGAAATCGCGCATCCGACCAGTCGACAACGCGCCACCGTGTCGTTCATCGCGTCGCAGCCAAGTTGTCACTCGTCGATCGCCGGCGCCGCCGCTCGCCGCCGCTGCTGGTGAGTTCCTCCGCGTTGTGTCGCGTCGCCGCTGGTTCGTCGCTGCCGATCCGGCCCGTTGCCGCGCCGTCGCTGCCTCGCCGGCGCAGCCGCTCGCGGGCGTCGCCGAGCCGCTGCCGGCGTCACTGGCTGCGCCGTCCCGCTGCCCAGTTCCTAGCCGTCGTCCGCGCCGCGTAGCCACTGCCGCACGGCGGAGCCGCTGGAGTCGCTGGTCGCCGTCGTCCGCCAGTTGCCCCTGCTCGTCCACGGCCTCGCCTCAACCGCCGCCGTCTGCGGCCCGGAGCCCCGTCGCTACGAGCCGCCGCCTGGAGCCGGAGCTCCATCGCCGGCGTCCCTCTCTCCCTCTCTCTTCTCCCGATCACTCTCTCTGGCGTCTCCTTCTTCCTCTCTTTCTTCTCTCTCTCTCTCCTCGTTTTTTTTTTCCAATCTTATCTGATCCCTTTTTTTATATATATTATTTCTTTTCTCCTTATCCTTATCTTTTTCTCAAATCAAAAGTGTCCTCGACATTCGTGCAACACGAATCTCGAGGCAAAACTCAACAACCGAGCATCGCGCATCTCGAGGCACCAACCCACCTCATTTCAAATCTCGATACTCGCGCTACACGTATCACGAGACATATCCAATGTACATTTTTAAAACCACATAGAGCCACTATCTCGGTCCCACATCGGCACGCGACTCGAGGCGCGTCCTCGTTCGTGTTTCGGCTCACCGAATTCCTCGCGTAGTTAGCATTATCATCTCAAATTGGATTCGAACATACGTATTTCGACGAGTGGGTCCCACATGCGACCTTGACTTGACACGTGGCACAAGTCAAATTTTTCGGGCCGTTACAAAAGTCCTAGCTTTACTAGCATTCCGATACTCCAAATCTTGTATTCGCTCTCCCGTACCATTTTCATAGGTTCCTGAGTTTGGTGTCTCATTAGTTCAAATATAGTGGGTTTAAGCTCTATTTAGTGGTGTTTATTGTGTATTCAAATTGGTTCAATAGAATTCGAGATTCGTGTGAGACTTATACCGGGGTTTTTATTTTGAAAAATGAGAAATAGTCATATTGGCCTTAAATTTGATAAATTAGTTCTAGATTTGATTGGGACCAGTTAAGGGGTTCTAATTAATGAATATTGGACCTACATCAATATCATGCAGATTCCACCCATACTCATACTCATTACTTACATCAATCTGATATTTATTGTATTCATTAATTAATGAATATTGGACCGGATAAGGGGTTCTTTTGATAAATTACTAAGTAAATATCATACTCATTACTTACATCAATATCATGCAGATTGATGACAATCAATCTATTTTAGGTTCTTGATCGAAGGGGAAAGGTTTATGGATCTCGAGAATCGTGTAAATTGGTAAAACGTTAGAAAAGCTTGGCACATGTAAGTGAGACTCGTACTCTTATCAATTATGTATCGTAAAATAATTATATTTAGTGCACGTAGTTTATGGACTGGGGAAATGAGGTAATGTACCATGACTTGAATGTGTTATTAAACTATTTTGTGAGAAATTATTCAGAAAGAGGTACGACGGGCGAATTGGACTCGAGTGACAATGAAGGTGATTGGCTAGCTATTGATACCTTCCCTTCAGTAGCCTTGAGGTACCCGATTGTTGCTTACCTATTGTTTTATATCAAAAGATGAACTCGAAGAGGGATGCAACGAGGGAATCCGACTGAGGTTGATGACCGAGGTATCGGGAGGCCAACCAATACCATTCCTTTAGATTCGTGACACTAACCGATTGCTACTTTCCATTTAAGAATAGGTAGCTATGTTATACCTTGATAAACAACAGAATCACAGACGAGTGATTCTGTGGGTCGTAATCCTGGGTGACGGAAGTCTATAACTCTTCTTTAGAACGCAAAAGAAAAAAAAGTTATGGGTGCAGTTGCAATTAACCATTGAACTTGCATTTCGTTATATATTGTTTATATCATTTTCAATGCCTAAATAGATATGCTTTGGTTTCATATTGCTATTCATTGATACATTGATATTTAGATGATAGTTAATATGATCACGAGCAACACTTACTGAGCAAGTTAGAGCGCTCATTCCCCAATTAACGTTTCAGGTTAATAATGGACGCTTCGACTGAGGTATACAAGAAGCTTAGGAGTTTATAGTCTTCTATAAGGTGAATTGATTTCCCATTGTTTATATATTGTATTGAATTACTATTTTATAATAAACATGATTGGGATATGGTTTTGCGACCGAGGTTTATGCCGATTTTTGTATATCGTATGTTTTATAGAAAAAGTTTTAATTCCTCTGCGTTTTCAATTATTTATTCGATATACGATATACTGTAATTCGATTATCAAGTATGAATGAAGACTGTACTGTTACTTTAATTGAGTCTGACTGGTGTACCGGGGCTTAATTAGGGTTTCAGGCTGGGTATTGCACTAATTAGGGTAGGGGATGCTACAGAATGTGACTGCAATATCAAAAAAGTGTGGCTAGACCAACTCAATAGTCGCACAAATCCACGAACGATCGTTGAGAGAGATGTATCACGACAAGAATGTAACCAATTTTCTCATATTTGAACGGATTGTATAGTTTATTGAATAAATAAAACACGTGCAAAAGGATATGATTGGAAACATCATTGGTCAAAAGAGAAGATCAACGGTGGTTATTGAACCATGAAAGGGAATTAAAGAAGAAATTTAGGGTTTAAAGTTGTCGCACCTTCACCGTTGTTGTGATTAAAGGAGACATTATCAACTATTGATCACTTATATTAAGTAGATTTGGAACTTTTCATTACTACAAAATTACCTCTTTAAAGTTAAGAAACTCAAACTAACAGAGACCATGTTATTGATTATATTATAATTAATTGTAAAAGCAAGTGTGACAAAAGCACAATTGGAATGAGAGGGGGCTGGGTGACGGAGGCCCCTGCCTGTACAGTGGGTACGTCGTCTCTCGTGGAATTTAAAAATAATTTGAGTTAACCATTCGATCATTTTCGTAAAATTAAGTATGAAATTAGAATGGCAACCATTAATATTACTAATATCTAAGGTTTTACATTAGATAATATTAGGTCTATATAATGATATCTTTGAATAAGATATATATCCAAACCTATGCATGTTAAGCAAACAAACGTTAATACTCATCACCTCTCAGACAAAGATATAACAAAAATAAAAAGAAAATACTAAGATGATCCGATGAGGGGAACCAGGGATGGACACCGGTAATGGTGTCCATCCATTGTTCATCGATATGTGTGCACACATATCCCGATGCGTAAAATGGATTGACATCTTCATCGAGTGTCCATCACGAGAGTCCGATTCCGGGTCACCTAGCATTTCTCAAAATATATATATAAAATAAGCAACTTGTATCTCAAATTAATATAATAGATCTCGATTACTAGCTAGCCAGCCAACATAAAATATGAACTTTATTTTATTTTGGAAGGTTGCAAGTTATGGGACAAGCCAACTAAAAGCTGATACAATGAAATATTCCTCCAACAAAAGAAATTACTATTTGGTTAGATGTCTTATTTTAGTCAGTGGTTGATAATAAGTGTCGTTGTACCCTCTCTCCACCAATTTGATAAAACGTTACTTCTTACGTTAATTAATTGATTAATCAATCTCAAAATGATGACCTCAGACATCCCTTATTTTTTTTTTATCTCGTCATATTTAGTGGGCTTGTATTCCCATTACAAAAATGAACCAGTTTAATAAGGTAATAGTCGAGGCGGTTGCTTCAACTACACAGGCTCATCTTTGTCACCGAAGTGGGTGGCAATGCAATATGTCCTAAATCCACGTGAAGGGAATCAAATTAATACTCTCACTATTAAAAAAATATTCAAAGCGAACATTGAATCTTGATCGCCTTTTTATTATTTTTTATCATCAGATGTTGCTGTTGCCTTGAATTTTTGGGGCCAAGCTATGTGCACCCGACAAAACTTTATGTGCAAGCCACATGATTAGTGCACCCCACAGATTGTTAAGGCACCAAGGAAACATTTCTTTTTCCTGAAATGCCCTTGTTCATTTGGAAGGCCACCCCACAGGGCAAATTCGAAAAACCGAATCGAGGGAAAAGGTGAAGAAGAAGCCCTAGCCAATACTTTGTGCAGACGATCTGTGGATGAGAGCGAGGCGACGCAGCACGGTAAGACGAGCACGAGCCCTGGAAGTTGGTTTCGTGGACGAGAGGAAGAGCACGTAGGTTGTGTGTGCGGTTGTGGTGGTTCCGATTTGGGTTTTCATCATTTTTGTGTTCGTAAGGTGAGATTGTTGGTGTTTTTTTTGTGTTATTGTTGAAGTTCATTGTTTGTATACATGTTATTGTAAAATGGGTTGAAGTATTAGGTAGTTTTGTTGAAATTATCTGGTCGTCTCTGGTTCGGTCACACAAGACCAAAAAGATGACTCTCGCTCGGTCGAAGGTGACCGAAACAGAGCTCGTGTGTTTGGTTGTAGGGTAGGGCCACGATGGACATCACTCAATTCGTTTTGGTTGTTTTATATGACTTTGTTCTTGATTGTGGTCAAATATGATTGTACAAATTGGGTATTTGTGTATGAAATTAATAGGTTGATTGTATTGATATGGAATGTTCGGTTGGGTGTGACCGAACAAAGTATTACTCATTCGGTCATATCAAACTGAGCAAATTGGGTATTTACTTATTTGTTAAGTATTGGTTTAGTTCGGTACGTATCAACCGAGTTAACCATTATTGCTCGGTCATGTACCACCAAGCTAAATGAATTTGCTCGGTTGGTACCTACCGAACAGTTTGAGTTTGTTCGGTCAGTATCCACCGAACAGACCCATTTATAGGAACCAGTTATTATGTGTTTTATATTAATATATGAATGATTGTGTATTGATTTGAGGATAAATTTTCTTTACTTTCTTATAGGTATGGCTCATACTAAGACCACTAGAAGAGAGAGAATAGTAGTACCCCGAACAACGAGTGTCCTAGCCGGAGAGCTCAAACCACTTCTTATAGGAAATCTAAGGAATTGGGACGAAAATTTAAGGACGTTGATGAGGGTTCCGGGGCACAGGTCAAGGATGTACGAGAGAGGGAACTGCCAGTTCACAAGACCCCCACGACTCAGCCAAAATCTTCTTCATCAGATTCAAGAGAAGAAGATAGGGAACAGGGTGTTGAGGAAGGGGATTCCACTGAAAAAGAAATTGGAGAAGAGTCTGGATCAGAAGATGAAGATGATGAAACTGACGGAGATAAGGAAGGGGAGAGTGAAGAGGAAGAAGAAGAAGAAGAAAGGGAGAGCGAAGAGGAGGATATACGCGAGCAAGTGGTCAAAGAAAGAGGACCACGTGATAAGGGCCTTGGTAGTAAGGCCAAGGGTTCCACGTCAGGGAACAAGTTTGTCAAAGGGCAGCAGGTGATGACCTTTCAAGACCTTTTCCTGGTGGGCCATCAAATAATAATGTGTTGAAGAGTTATAACTATCACGTTGGTGCAGCCATTTGGAACAACAAGGTAATTTTTTTTTTAAATTCATAATAAAACTTACTTTGGCTATGTGTAGTTTCAATAATTCAATTACTTATAACATTTAATCTTTTATCCTTCAGGAACGTCCCTTGCTCAGATGCATCAATCAAGGTGCCCAGTTGGCAAGTTGGGATTTGAGTAAGTGTCACCGAGATGCAGCTGGCCTAGATAAGATCATTCGGCCGTCTGAGCTTAGGTCACTGACCAAGTGCTCATACATGAAAGCACACAAGACGCTCATATCTGCCTTTGTGGAGAGATGACAGCCGGAGACCAACACATTTCACCTCCCCTTTGGTGAAATGTCTATTACATTGGAGGATGTCAGTAGGTTGTTGTAGATTCCTATGATGGGAAAGGTAGTTGATTGTGAAGCCATGTCAAGCGGCGAAGCAATCGAGTTGGTGTGTCAGGCCCTTGGTGTATCGGAGGTCGAGGCCAAGAAGCAAGTCAATAAAGATTTGAAAGTGAACAAATCATGGCTTAAGGGGCGATGAGGTGTCAAACCCAAGCCGTCAAAGAAAGACAACGTCAAGACCCAGTTGTTCCCCCAGTTGAGTGCACATCCCGAACGTATTTGTTGTACATGCTCGGGTGCACTTTTTTGTTGACAAGTCGGGGACCCTGGTGTCGGTACAACTTCTACAGTTGCTAGAGGACTTGGACCAGATTAGGACGTATGCATGGGGTGCAGCAGCTCTTGCCTACCTGTACCAAATACTTGAGGCGGCAACTCGGGTGGATGCTTGTCAGATTGCGAGATATCTGATGTTGCTTGATGTATTTACGTTATTTGCCTTTTTTAATGTTGTATTTGTTGTATTTGGTAATATGTAATGACTTATTTGTGTTACATTTTTGCAGGGATGGGTGTACGAGCACTTCGATCTTCATGAAGCCCACAGGAACATGGACATCGACACCCTCCCACGTGTCAGTTGGTGGGTTGTTAAGAAAGAACAAGGGCTTAATGTTTACCACATCCCGAGGCTTCGCAAAATACTTGACAAAGCTCGATCCAATAAGGTGGGTTTGCAACTTGATTTTATTACAACTTACGTTATTTCTACAACTTGTCAAGTGATTTCGCTTATGTCTTCCTTTATTAGGTTGCCTGGGACCCTTACTCCACTATTTGAAGGGATGAGGACATTGCGGAGCTCGCATTCTATATGGGGACCATCAAGTACATGGGGAATATTGAGCCATATGACCCTGATAGATTTTTGCGACAACTCGGGCACGTGCAGCGCATCCCCTCTGCTCCATACAACCTTACACGAGCACAACGAGGAGAGGTGAAAAGATCACGTTTTGTCGGCTAGATCACGTACGAGGACCGCGTGCTAGTGTGCTATGGGAGGCGACTGAGGATTACATCGGGTGGTTTGATGAGATTTCACACTCGATCATTACAAATCCCGCGCAAACAAATGTTGAAGGTGATCGTGAGGACGACATCTACGATGTAAGTTCTATATACAATTGCTTTCATTTGTCAATTTAAAATATAACATTGAAGTAAATTCATTCGGTCGTTTTGTGATGTGTTGTTTCCGTAGCGAGTGAAACGGGCCGTGGATGTTGTCGTAGCCTGGAAGGCGTTTCCCCCGAGTGAAAGAGACAGGGCATTCGCATTGAAGATGGCTGATGAGGTGTTGAAGCACATAACGACCATTGGTGCTTCTGGTCCGTCGAGCACCCCTACATCCGGTGCCACCGAGTCCTGACGTCCGAGCAATCCGGGAGATGGTGCTTTGTTTAGGTGCAAAGGAAAGGAGCCAGCAACATCCGAACGACTGGCCAAGAATCTCAAGCGTTGAACTTGTTGTGAATGTGCAAAACCTATATGTTCTTTTTGTCATTTGTCTTGCACTTGTTCTCATTGTTTGCAACTTTTTATCTAATTATTAAGTTTTGGTCACAATTCAACCCTTATTTGAATGGTTTACGTTCTTCATATAGGGTTTTGAACTTGTCGTGACTGTTGAATGGTTCTCAGCTTATTACTGTGCATCATTTGAACGTAAATTTAGTGATTTCTGCTTCATTCGGTCATACAGGTCAATCTCATTTTCGACTGTTCGGTCAGTATCCACTGAACAAACGCAAGTAGCTCGGCCTACAGTTCAACCGAATAACATTGCTATATGGATGTTGGTTTTAATCGGTAGGACACCACCGAAGAAAATAAGCTAGTTCGGTTATGCTCGACTGAGCGGTTATGAAATACTCGGGCACGTACCACCGAACAACACGTTATAATGGATAATAGTATTGTTCGGTGCCAAACAACCGAATGATATAAAATAGTACGGCGGGAGTCGACCGACTGTATATAATATTCTCGGTAACATACAACCGAATATTATATTTTGAGATATAAAGAATTCGTTCAGTGAGAGTGCACCAACTAATATAATAACGTTCGGTAAGCTCTGACCGAGCTGACATTTTCTCCACGGTTGTGTGCGACCGAACAGAGTTATGACATATATTGTTCATGGAAAATGAAATTCATGGGACAAATAACACAACCTATTTCATATTATTCACTTTCTATATATGAAGTTTAAAAGTAAGGCATTTACCAATGTACAAAAATATCATCTAACGATGTTCAATGTAATAAGGGTACCAAAAAAGACCGTTATTGAATTTACCAAAATTGGTTGTTACACACTTGCTATACAAACCCACCACAATCATGGAGTGTCCAAGTGAACGGTAGTAGGAGTACCGAAAGTAGAAGGTGTCGCTGGGAGTTTCCAATTCAAGTTTGCACACCAAGGTAAGGCCTCTGGTTGTATGTTATTTCGCCACCCTGGATACAATGGAGGAAAATGAGCATCCACCTTGAACAACACCTGTAAAAGAATTTTTAACCCGTGAACCTTGGGCAAGAATTAAAGACGTATAAAGAGGTATACATTTATATGACTTTACCCGCATAAAATGGTTGTTATTAACGTGGGTCATCCCTATTACAACTCGATCACTCAGCGAAACTGGTGGTGCTCCCCTAAGTGGAAGGAATGTCGTACTACCCAAGGGTGATAGGGACACAAGAATGACATTGTAACACGTAGCAATCACGAGCCCCAAATCGGGCATACACATCCACTTGTCAAGTGGAGCATCATTGCTATCATGTTAATGTTGGACGAAGAGTAGGACCGTCTAAAAGTGATCCCCACCAAGGATTGGACGCCAAATATTTTGGTGGCCTTCAAGCTCCTAGTACATGTCATTTCAGATTTGTTTCCATGCGTCGTCTTTGTGATGCCCCGACCAGCTGCAATGACACGGTAGCCACAATTACCATCTCCTTTTACATCATCAACCCTCTCAATGTGATCAAGCCAGTCTTCCGGTGCGACACCAGAATAATGATCCCTACATACGACATGCATTAAGGTACGCGTTTTGTGAACCATGTGAGGTATTAGATGAGTAATCTTCTTTGGTGTCATCTCTGGGTGAAGTACATGCTCAAAGTGAGATGGATTTCTCGTTGTGGATGTGTCATCATTCTCGACATCAAGTTCGGCCTTACTTCCCTTCCTCTTTCTTCCTTTACCAAGTTGTGATGGCTTTCCCCTTGTCTTCACTTTAACCCTTGGGACAATCAAGGTCACGGACGAGGGGTAACTAATCTCTCAAAGTTGTTGCACAATCCTCATGCGCATATCCTCGGTTTTGACAATTTTAAACCTCTCAATCACCCTTTGGATTTTCGCTTTGAAATTGTACTATGTCCGATTTAATGCTTGCTCGGAACTCATGCTTAACTTTTGCCATTGAATATGGATATCATCAAGTGGTATTGGTGAAGTTGCCAATTGGTGACTTGTAAGTTCGTGGGCACAAGGAAGTCCAAATGTCTTGCGTAAAACACAACGACATCTATTTGGATTGGTCCCAACATTTTTGGCCATTTCAAACTCTTTTTGGATTCTACCCAACGCCGCTTGTGAAACAAAACCTCGCAAGACACGGTACAAGGTGTCACCAAATCCGTGTTGCACTACATTCAAGCTTGTCTCAAAAGATGCCTTGATCTTAGTATGTTGGCCAACAACCATATTATCTATTACCCGCCACAAATCTACAAACGTTCCTTGTGAATGTCCAAGATGTTTTTTAGGGTATTATGTGCACTTTCGACTCTGCCGGTCGTAGTCTGTCGAAAATGCAATGATTGGTCTGTCCATGCTTGGACAAACTGTTCCTTGTAGTCTCTAATCCATGTATCCATCAGATAATCAAGCAATCCATGGACACAAGCATATTGGGCTGTCATACTCGACATCCTACTATTGAACACAGCTTCAGAAGTCGCACTTATCAAAGCATTCCACCTACTTTGGAAAAGGTTGAAGTCTTCCATCCATGCAAAAAAATTGTTCATTTTCGCTGCCGCGCCTCGATTAATGTGCCAAGTGCAAAGAAGGTGAGTGGACGTGGGAAAAATCAACTTAATTGCTTTCATCAATCCCAACTCCCTATCAGTTACAATCACACTTGGTTTACCCCACCCATCCATGAGGTTATTAATATTTTCCAACACCCACATGTAGTTCTCTTTCGTCTCTTTTTACATAAATGCAAATCCGACGGCGAACGTGAGCTTAGTTGAAGTCACACCGATAATCTCAAATAATGGCATGCGATAGCGATTGGTCTTGTAGGTGCAATCCATAATCAAAACATAAGGAAAACATTAGAGTAATTTTATGGAGTCAGAATGAAACCAAAACAAGTCTGTTACAATGTCGGTTTTTGCGTCTTTCCTATGCCACGAAAGATAACTATATGTGTCCAACAAATGCATGAGTTGTTGCATTTGTGATCTCCCCCAGGCTCGGCTAGCCTTTGTTTTTGCTTTGCGTTGTATATCGTGCGCAAGGTTGATGCGTTATCTACATCCTTTTTCTTTAAGGTGTCCAATATCTCCCGCGGCTTAATGTTTCCTTGCATCATCTGTACAACCACACCGCGTTCTTCTGGAACTAACCAACCGGCATATGAGTGACCCTCCTTATAACAACCAACTTCGTGATTATGCCGCCCGCGCACCACTCTCACATGCCATAAATGGTCTTCATGTTCCTTTATGTTTATAGCGAATGGACATCCACATTTTTTTGACCCAGTTCTTCTCCTTGACATCCCTTTCAAAACCTCCTCTTTCTCATCTATCACAATTTTTTCCTTACCAATAACTTTTTCTTGACTAGCTTTCATTTTCCCAAGTCTTTAGGTGTCACCCCTATAACTACCATACCTCTCGCACACAATGTTACCCTCCCCCGGCGACGACCATCACCTCCTGCATCAGAATTCTTCATGACAATAATGAAATTTTTACTTGATCCCCGACTTTGAACCCATTTTACCGACTCATCCCTACTTAGAAATGGCTCATAGGGGATGAAGTCATTTGTGTAGTCAACAAAGTCAAAAGAATATAACAATCCCTGCAAAATAGTAACTAACAACATCACGAAAGCCCTTCAATCATACTCACATAAAACAACACAATTTAAGTAGTTCGGTCACCTCCAACCGAGTATACATCAACTGTTCGGTTACACACAACTGACCCATAGTTGACCGGGCGGTGGGTATCGACCGAACATAACGCATTCGAACGGTCTTGTCTAACCGAACAAAGTGGCGGGCAAAAACAGTTCAAAAAATACATTAAATTTTACAAACAAATAAAATAAGAAGAGATACCTCTGTATCTTGCACATTCGCACCCCCTTGACATTCATCCTCCATTTTGGGAGCTCAATAAACACCAAACAACAAAAACGAACAATGCTCTACAACACAAAATCTTGAACAACTCCATTATACCAAATCAAGACTTTCAAACCATCAACTTTCATGAAAATGCATGAAGAGATCGACTCTTACAATGGTATTGTTCACTGAAATGCAACTTCTCGTCCTTGGTAGTCGCCGGTGGTTGGAAGAGATCGTCGGAGACAAAGGTGGTGGTTTGTGAGGTGCCCAATCGTGACAGAGAAAAAAGACTAGGAAGTCTTTTTTTGAGTTTTTATGGGTAAATAGGTCATTGGGACTGAGGGCAATGTTGGAAATGGTTTCAATAGTTTTTGGTGGCATGCACATAAGGTTTTGTGGGGTGCACATAGCTTTACCCGAATTTTTATTGCTACCTATCATGTTTATTATTGCCTTGAGAAATAATAAAATACTGAGCAACATATTTTTTTATATCAAGAAGAGGCTTAAGAGCCTAGTTATAGATGACATATTCTAGGAAATGAAATGCCCATAACATCATCCCTCAAGATTCCAAACAGTCTAGGGGGACAAGGTTCCATATAATGCACTCCCAGCGAATGTCGTGCTGCAAAGAACGCCATCCAATTTGCCGCTCTATTCCTTTAATGATGAATGCGAACAATTTGCAGATACCACTCCTATCTAATGAGGCACTTTATAAGTGAGATTAAGTGACGATGGTGATTGATGTCAAATCCCGAAATTTTTAAATCGGTAATTATGGTTAATCCGGGATTAAGGAAACTTAATTATGGTTTTGGCCGCAAGTCCGGAATTAAACACTGGTGAATATGAGATTTATAATTAGTTTTATTAATTTGTGATGTTTGCCTAGTGTTATGCATTATATATTATTTTACTTTGTGAAGTTTAGGTGATTGAGTAAATTTTAGATTCGCGGAGTTTTGTCTCGAGATACGTGTCAAGACGGGTGCTGAAATAGTTAAAATATTGACATAAATATTAGTTTTGAATTTCGTGATGAATAATTGAATTTAAATAAAAAATTCAAAATTTGGACCTTAAATGGACTTAACCTGACGTGGGGATTTACCTCGGTTTGCGTGTAAGTTGGGATTGGAGGTAGTGTGAAATAAGACGAACTTGTGTGAGATCTTGTTTCGAGTTTGGTGTCAGTTGACAGTAGTCGAGGTTGAAATTTGGTTCAAACTGGTGCAAGTTTGGATAAGTATGGCAAGAGGATTGGTCAATAAGGGTTATGTATGTCATGGACAAAGTTAAGATTTTTGGAGTTTTGGTGTGACCAAAACCAGTGCTATGGACATTTTATGAAGATGGACTGTTTCGTCGAGAGTTTTGTTCAATTTGATGAAAATTCGGATAGAAAACGGGCGTCGGAAGTCAAAACACGTCAAATTAAGGATTTATGGAATTAATAAATAAAAAGAAATTAAGCAGCTGAGAAGCAACTGAGGGTTATATACATATAAATTAAAAAAACCGCCGATTCCTTTGCTCACAGAGCTCCCTACATCTGATTTTCGCTTGATTTCTTTCCGCAAAACCGTAAAGCATCGCGAGATGGTCAGTTCGAGCTAAGTTTCTGCGGTAGAAATGAGGTATTCGGCCTGCAATTTGGTAAATTCTTAATGCTAGGCATTTTTCCTAAATTCAGTTTTAATTCTCGCGATTTTTTGATTTCTTTCGCGGGGTTTTGATAGAAATTGGTTGGAATTGTTGTTAATTGCTATATTTGATTGATTTGCGTCAATTTGGGATAAATTCCACCGACGTGGGTTAGGGTTTTAATGAGGTGAACTAATGCAATTCAGTTGATAACTATTTTGGAGATGTTTTAATAGTTGATATTGATTATTGGTTTTAATCCAATTTGACTCCATGCGCTGTGAATATATTTTGGTGTTGGTATCGAGTGGTTTCGTGGTGTGTATCGTCGAGTTTTGAGGATTTAATTGCAAAAATATTAATTTGGAGAAGTTTTTTTAGTTCAAAATATATAAAGTTGTCAAGTCGATAGGCCATATGGGAAATTCATAATTTCTCCATTGGTAATCCTATTTGGGTATTCTTGGAGTCTATGGAAAGTAAGACATGAGTACTACAAGTTCCATTAAGCTCATCATGAAAAATATTGAGGTTTTCAAGGTTAAAAAGTTACCCCAAGTTGGCTAGTTGAAAGCTAGTTGAAATTGTTATATAAATTAATATTTTTGGAAACTGTTCTCAAGCGTGCTTTGATCGAGACTTTCATTGGGCTTTGTGATATCGTTTCACTTGAAGGTTGACCTATAATATAATTGGGTATGCAGGGAAGCTATTGAAACCATTTTAAAGGTGATCCGACGATCCGGGAACCTCGAAAATTAAGCTTGAAGTTGGTTGTTTGTAAGGTTAAGTAAATCCTAAGGTAACCTTTACATTTTATGATTATATTCTCATATAAATTGCATTGATCCTTGAATCACATTTTTGTTGTACATGTATACATGGTTTCGGAGGGTAAGGCGTTACGAGTCTCCTTATAGTGTATATCGAGTTTATTGAACACTATATTATGCTTGAGGGGCTGAAGTCACTGGTACTTTGCATCACGTGGTTATCATGAGATCACGTTAAATCAGATCATACTCCCATAGTCTAGAGGAACGAGACTCGTTTGGTTATTCTCCCCGAGCACGAGTCCTTATTACTGTTTACTTACCACTTTTAGAAATCGGTCACCTAATTGTGGTCGGATAACAGAAACTGGATGGATTCACAGTTGTATTTAAATTCCTTGGATTATATTGTTCGTTTAAATTCCTTGGATTATTATGCATTTGATTACTACATGTGTACTAGATAGTGTGGGATTTACTTATCTTATGTTATCGAATTTTTATAATTGGATAATGACAGGTTTTAGCGACGACAATGGAAAGGAAAAGCTTTCCGATTATTGGTGACTTGCTCAGTTTCTTTCTTTCTATGTTTGTATTACTTTTGAATATAAAATATTGTATAAATGGGTTTTTGGGTTCGTGTGAGGTTATGATATATTTCGAAAGTGTTGAAATGGTTTTGAGAAGGATTGAAATTGTTTTAATGATTTTTGGATGGATTGGAATGCCGAGAAGTTAAGGTATTAATGATTTAATAATGTTGAAAGTCTGAGATAGGTTAGAATGAATAAATAATCATTATTAATGCGATATATTTTGTTATGAGGTGGCTGTTAGTCCTTCGGCATTTCCACCAAGTTGAGCAGGTTTGTTGAAGATTTTTGAAGGCCGGATTTTTCGATATAGGCTTAAAAATAGAGGAGATGCTGTCGAAATTTTTTAACGAAATTTTAAGGATTATATAATTAATCTTTACTAAACTTTGAGGTACAAGATTCGTTTTAGAACCCCTTTGTGGTTGATAAAGAATCATATTTGATAATAACTCTAATAAATTTTTATTTATTTATTAGAGGAGATGTTAAGGCTGTTAGGTTATCAAGAGATTAAGGTAATCAGGCCGGTAAGATGCACTAATTAGGTGGGGTTTGACAATTGAGCGGCACACCAATCCCATTCAACAGGTCTACCACACTTTTACTATCTATTTATAGTATAACCTTACGATAGCCCTTATCCGAAGCAAGTTGGAGTCCTTGGAGGGCACCCCAGAGTTCTGATTTGAAAACTCGCATAACTAATCGCCATGGCTGTTTCTGATAAGATCCCTTGCACTCGCAGCCTGTCTCGCCTCTTTGAGTGAGCCATCAATATTTACTTTCACCCAATCTTCAGGAGGGTGTCACAATCCAATTACCTGTTCAGCCCAAGGAAGTACTTTCGTATGAAGGGCGTGAACTTTTCATTTGCAAATTGAAAGGATTTGGCCTTAGCAAGAATTGTATGACACACTTCAGAAAGAGAGACAACTTCCTCACCTATGACAACTCGATTCCTCCTATTCCATAGGCTTCAACATGTCGTGGCGAAGAAGGTGGGCCAAGAGATTCCCATGAAGTGGTCTTTGGACTTTAGATTCACAAGAAGCCAATCTGTTAAGGGTAAGGTAGCTATTTGAGCCAATCGAATTTGGGTTTAGAAAACTGCCCCACACTTGTAGCGCATAGTGACATTCCAAGAGTAAGTGGTTGATAGATTCAGTTTCCATGCCACACAAATCACATCGAGATGACTCAGAGATATGTTTACGGTATTTGGTCTCATTCGTTAGTAGCACATCATAGAAAACTAGCTAAAGGAAGATTCGTACACACTCCGGTGCTTTACATTTCCATATCACTTCCCAACAAGGCAATGTGACATTCCCAGGGTGATGAGACGGATGAGTATGCGGATGATGTTGTAAAGGAACCCGAACCATAATAAACCCAATACACCCTATCTTCATCCTCGCTCGCAGTGTTAGGGGGAGGAATTGCCGCAAGTCTTAATAGTGCGTCAGATGGGAGAAACATGTGGAAATCAGCCCAAGCCCACTTGCCATTACTAGTAACATAACTCGAAACAAGAAAGCTCAGAAATTCTTCAGGGATAATAGCTAGTTCGAATAGTGGGACGCTCAAACCTGTCCAAATAACTCTCCAAAAGCTTAGCAACATATTGAATCTCGATCTATTAGTATTTTTAAGTTGTGCTTGATTGCTGTACTTCCTAACATTAACTGTACAATGAGTTAAGATTAGGGGTATTATTGAAATCTGCGGATCTGCAAAAATTGCAATTTGCACGGATTGGATTAGATTGCGGGTTGCGCACCTTAATTCGCGGATCCAATTCGCAATCCGATCCAATAAACCTTTATAAGCATTACATTATATATACACACATACTCTTAAAATCTTGAACTATATTTAGATTACATTAGCATTTTTATGTCACCAATTCATGTACTATTTATTCATATGTATACTCGAAAATCTAAATTTTTGCAATTTAAATTAAATGTTTTCATATTCAAGTACACATTTTAAGATATCTAGTCAAGTAAATATAGAAAATATTAAAACTAATATGTATGAATTGAAAGTCATATTCAACATTTTCCTTACTAATCATAAATTTGTTTTTTTGTTTTTGTTTTGTTCTGTTTTTTTTTCTTTGTTTTTACCTAAACCACTTAGTATCCAAACTATCCGACTAATCCATATTCGCCTGAGTTGTGCACCGCATATGTGAGCGGAGGGGTTCTCAACATTGGTGTTTCCATTCTCATAACCCGAACTCGAGTCACTAGTTAAGTTTATAGTTTCCAGTTGTGCCAACCAACTGTTGGTCCTAACTTTTTTTGTTACTTATTGAGATTTGCCTAAGTTTAATTTGAATATTAATTTTATAATTTTATAAATATTAATTTATAATTGTCAATCTGCATAACTTGATCCAATCCGATCCGCATTCGGTAAATTAGAGCAAGTTGGATTAACGAAATAAATGGATTGGACTAGATTGCAATTTATCAATTCATGATAATTGGATTGGATTACGGATTGACCTTAATTGAATGAGATCCAATCCGTGTGCATCCCTAATTAAGCTTGCAATGATGAATCAAGAAAAGCTAGATGAAAAAAAGACCTAAAAAATGACAATAAGTGGGCAAGAGATGAGTTTAATTCAAATCAACTAATGAATAACTTATACACCTTTTCTACCTTCCTTTTTTTGGTTGGTGAACAGGTAGTGAGAAGCTCAATTCCGATTTATAAATAGAAGATTCAAACATGCAACCGCTATAAAAAAAGTTGAATTGAACAATTACTAGGTTCCAAATTTCCAATTATTGCACCAAATAACATTGGGCTTGTATTAAACACTTAATAATGCTACTCGATTTCCGCGTGTATCCATATCTAAACTCGACATTATTAGAAATACCTCTAAGTAGGGGTAGAAAAACTGCATTTTGGTGGTGAAAATCATTAAACCGCCACCAAACCGTGGTTCACGGTTTGGTCATTTTGCAAACCACGACTAAACCACGAACCCTCAAAACTGCAATCAGACCAACCGCGATTTGCGCGGTTTGGTCGGTCTAGTATCGCAGTTTTCCTACTTCATATTTTCAACAAAAAGTCATAAATATTACATTCCATAAAGTCCATACATGTTCAATGTTCATTAACAATTCAACATAACATACAACAAAACATACATGACCAACCATCCATAAAAAAATTAAATGACATGAAAGAACTCAATCAGAGTTACTGTGACGACCCCTTCTTTAAAACAAGGCATCGCTCGGCCTAATCCAATCATTAAGCCCTAATCTCAGCCACGTAGGACCTAACGACATATTAGTCTGCCTTTTGTCTTATTAGCCTCGTTATTTGTGTTCAGAATAAGTATTTCTCAATTTCATCGTTATTCTAAATTTCAGAGTTAATTAAAACTTTTTAAAGTTTTCAAATGATTAGCAAAAGTCTTAACTGTTATGTGGAAACAATTTAAATGAATTTTAAATCGTGGAAACCAGGAAGTAGCATCACATGCATATAAACATCAAAAGATCAGAAATAGTGTGATAGTCAACTCTCAAGTCGCAGAATTATACGCTCTACCCAATTTATACACCCCAAAAAGTACAATAAAGACATAAAGTAAATAATACATTAAAAGTCTAGACCTACAAGATAGTAAGTAGAAAATCGCCGAATGCTCATAGATAGTCACGATCTTCTCCTTACCCGGCCTGCTTCTCGATAGATCTGCATCCACCATCGTAAAAATGACGGTGAGTATAATATGTAATAAAGTAATTCCTGGGGATTCGTATATACATTTCCAAACATAATCGACTGGTATTTAAAAGCATAAATATAGCGAAGAAGTGCTGAAATGGAGATATGCTAGAAAATATACAATTAAACAAAATGAGACAGACACAAAGCTAAGTAGTAACGATCTAGGTCCGGTCGGCCGCGAGTCCTATCAAATAGGCCATTATTCTACTATCTGAGGGTGGAGTTGCTCTCTACACCTTTATCGAACGTCAGAACTGAGCTCTACACATCCATAATCATCCATATATTCATTATTGCCGACTACCCCAAATCTCGTAGACCTGTGTGACGCGCAAGTGTAGTGGTGAGTACCGACAACCCCAGTAGTCTAGTGACCTCATGTACTGCGCATCTCATTTTGTGCAATGGATCCTAGATTCAATCACTACTTTATAATATCAAGAAAGGCTTATATTAAGGATTTCAAGGCAAGCCAATATGCTTTAAAGCCAACAATCTTAGAATACAAGTCCATATACACTCCAATTTCATTACTCTAATCCTAATAGCATGCTATCCTCGATCACACTTTCATCAAAACGGTAAAAAAAATTAGAACACGAGAATAGAGTCAATGATTTCCATAAGCAAATGATATCATGATAAAAACACCCATATAATGAGTAGAATATGAAACAAGTTCATGATATCAGATTTTACGACATTTCATAGTCAAATAGACTGTAAAATAGAGCATAATTAGAATGAAATGTAAACAAGAACCTCGACAAGAATACTTACAAGTCACGCAATGTATTTCCTAGCATAACCAGCTTTTCGACACCCCAAAATATGTACCCGAATTCCTGAAACTCTTTTCTAGGCTCCTGGTATAATTTGGTATGTATTAGAGTGTGTTGAGGTCCTTAGTTAGGGTTTTAGACTAAGTGGTTCATGTTTTAATCAACATAACTTCAAATCGACACAACTTGATCAAATTAAAACAAAATATTGAAATCCAATATACTTAGCCAAGCGAAATTTTGCAAGGATTTCAAAAAGGAATCAGATTTAAGGAATACAAACTTCTTCATATAAGAACTTAGGAAAAATCATATTCATTGACATAAATAATACAAAATCGATCATAACTTTGTCGATTCAACTCCGAATCTTAAACTTCTTTATAGAAAATTTAATAGTTTTTTACAAGGAATCTGAATATGTAAACTATTTTCAAAGAACATAATGTTTATCTTCTGAAAATAATGAAAAACCAATAAGGGATTCAAACCCAAATTCGTCAAAAACCTCTAATTTCAAAATGCACGCTTAGGGACTCAAATATGACCTTATTTTGATCAAAATAAACCTTTAATGAATCCAAAAATAGAATCAAATAAAAGCCCTTTGATCCCATATGTAGATTTCATCAAGTTAAACATGCATTTGAGAAAATTTAGTGAAGAACACATAAACCTTCAAAAATTCATAACTTTTTGATTTTAAATCCAAATTGGGAACTTCTTAATAACTAGATTATAAGCTCAAAACGAGGAATTCAAATATGTAATCCAATTTTGATCATTTGCCCTATGAAATTACACAAAAAATAGAACTGAACTAACATCTCTAATTTTATCAACAACCATTAATTTCAAAAATCAAGGTTCAAAGACTCACTTGATGTCTCATTTAACTCATAAAATTAGTGAAAAAGGTTTCCAAATTCATTTTGATTACGACTTCCTAATTCACGACCCTATGCTTATAAAATTAAGGCATTTAGAGGTGACGAACTTCATTACCTAAGTTGTTGCTTGATTTCTTCAATTTGATGATGAATTTGACCCCTTTCCCACAAATCTTTAGAGAACTCCAGCAACTAAAATCTCAAAATTCCCTCTCTTAATTAATCTAGATGATTTGCATGGCCGTTCACAACACTTATATATATAAAGTTTTACTATGGCCCTTGATCTTAGTGTATACACCTATTTCAAGATTAATCTAATGGGTTATAACATGACTTCAAATCCACTAACTCTCCACTAACTCACCCTTGCTAACACCAATTTTTACTCCATTGGTCTATTGATGTGTCTATACGTATTTCAAGGAACATCAAATGGCTATTGTTTTATTTTGCTAACTTAAGATACATTTAATATAAATCAACTATAGCCACATCAAATCTAACTAATTAAGCTACATTAACTTATTGTTAGTTTAACATATCACTCTCTACCTGGTCCCACGACTCGCACACATCTCAAAGCGCATCCCCGCTCTTGTGTTGACGCCTATATATAGTAAATAAATGTTATTTAGTAATATACACATATACGATATGCTAGGAAATCATCACACAAATATAAAATATGCCCGACCACGTGCCTCGGTTGGTGTGCATATCACGATGTGGGTCCTACGTCATAGGTCAGTAATCCTGATTAAGGATTAAAACACGATTAGAAATTTGGGGCCGTGGCAGTTACGAATCTGAGTTCATTTCAAAAGTTACAACAACAAAAACAAATAGATGAGAACAAATAGATTCCACAAGGAAAGGCTTCAACTTAATTCCAAGTTCCAATTTCATTATTTGTCCCTACAATAAAACAAAAATTAGAAATAAAAAGTTAGCAACATGATAATAATTTAATAACAACTAAAAGTCTCAATAGGACTTACTTACCAATTCAATGACTCGATGCATTTTGCTAACCATCTCAACTAATCATCTAAAACAAAGTGGTTTAAAATGCTTAAACAACATTTCAAAATGTAGTAGGATTATATGATGGTAAAAGGAGCAATAAAGGGAGTTGATAATTAAAAACATTCAAAAGAAAAGTATAACCTGCTTCAAGTTCCTATAAATTTTCTCCGACTTCCAAGTTTATTGTACCATATAACCAATGTTGTGTTCAAGTAAGAGCTTCAAAATTTTTTGGAGTCAATGAGGTACCAAACTAATCAATCACGCATCCCCCGACACTAAAAGTGGACCCTGAAGTAATGGTAGAAACTGAAATGGCCATTACATCCATGCCATCATTGAAAGTATTTTGTACTTGGAGAAATTACTTTTCCACCAACCAAGAATGTCAAAGTCTCCATTTTCCTTCTCACTTCCCTCATCTAAATATATATTTATCTCCGACTTGTTTGATGTACTTGCCTCTTTTCTAAAAATCTTTAAAATCCAACCACTGCCCTTTTAGCTCTGACATTACCAAACAATGAGTCTTTCGTCTCTTCACGTATACTATACAATGATCTAGTTTCATTAGACCACATAGAAATAGATGTGATGGAAAATGATTCATATTCCATGTACAAATAATCCAAAGCTTCTCTCACCTTTCTTATCATGCGTGTACAATAAATTTCCAATTTATATTATACTTCAAATATTTTGTAGTAGTGATAAGTGGGAATCGTCTCCACAGGGATTTATCAAACTTCTCTAGGAAAAAGGAATTTTAAAGGTTATTATTATGTTTATTTTTACCTTACTTAATTTAATTAAAGATAATAATTAAAATAACTAATAATTAACTATAATATAATTATACTTGACTAACTATATTATCTTAACTGTCATAATCAAAATTCACACTCAATCAAATAGATTCAATTCAATAATAAATAAATATCTAAACAAACATCCAGAACAATGAATCATGAACCTATTTTGCATTCCAAACATGTAACTCATACCATATAGTTGTAAGCATACTTCATAAAGTAAGATAGATCATTAATATAAGTAAGTAAATAGCCTTTAACAAGCCATTAGTTCTCCTTATACCGGTGGAAAAGCCACATTCTAATTTTATTGAGCTAACCCTTTTGAATACACAAAGACATTAACTTCACGCAATAAAACCGCATTAAACTTTATGAGAACATCGAACTACTAAATCTAACATCTTCAGAAAGCCACTTTCACATCAGATTTAGATCTCAAATTCAGCTAGGACATCTAAACAATTTTTTTCATTTCAAACAATCCTACTTACTACTTCAAATAGATAATAAAACCAAATATCACAATACACATTCTAAACTATGCATGCAATACAAAGATCATGATTAAAATCAATAGATAATAACCTATTAAATCAGTGAATCAAAGAATACGATTGGTTTAAAGTATTAAGCACATAATCTTTTCATCATAACTATCTTACAAAACGGATCTAGTTCATGTTCGAACTTTGTTTAGATCAAATAATATTACAATAATATAAATAAAAGACAGATAAATACCTCTGGAATAAAAACTTTAAATCTTCAAATCTTCTCCAAAAGTAAAGAACAATAAAGCACATAACTAAAACAATGAAGAATGTCTCTTAGAGCAATGAAATATTGGTCTAAGTGTTAGGTTTTGGGGTTCATACTCAGCAAAAATTTTTTAAACAATTTTTGAAAAACCCCAACAGGATCGAAAATAAGTTCCATTAAACAAGAACTACAAAAGTAAATCATACTTGAATCCGTGATTTCCTTATCTGATTGTTCGATAGTGAACGTATTCTATCGAAAATCCACACATGAACGGTGACCATAATTCGAGTGCTAGCCATAAGAGAGATTGATAATGTTTTTTCTTTCTCTCCCAAAATCCAAAGAACTCGAAAATAGTAAAAACGAAATCTTATTTCGTTTTAGGGTTTCAACCTATATTTATATGTGTAGAAAAGCTCACTTAAAAGACTTATTCGTAATACAACTATTGTATTTAGGCAATTCAAGCAAATCACACAAACACCCTTATAAATAAGTTATCATATAACAAATCGTAAGAGTTTTATGTCATGAATTTTGTCATACAAAATTCATTACTCAAGACCAATTGAAATTACGCAAAGCCATTCTTTGTGTGAGACCTAATTGGTTCATGCGACGTCGGTAGTGGACCACAAACCATTTTGGTATACAATTCATAATCAGTCTCTAGCAAGGCATTATGACTACCCAAGTAGCATGAATATTAAAATCGATACAAACTAATGAATAACATATATCATATCCTTTTGTTGTGCGATATTCTTTGATTAAACTTAAGGCATGGAAAGTCACCCTTAATGCTGAATTGTACTAGTCTCAATATTTAGGAGACTGAAAACACCCAAGTGACATTGATCATATCAATTCACTTGGACTTGACCATTTAACAGTCTAACATATCGTGTGATCCAATGGTATCTCATTATGTGAGATGGACAAATTATATCTTGATTACATACCTTCACATATTATTCACATGGTAACCAATTACAATCTTTATAATTGTCTGGTTAAAGATAACATTTGATTGTGTCAAATTACCATGCTCATAATATTGAAGTCTATAGTAATCTCAAGTTGAAGGACTAAATGATATACCTATCATTAGTAACACCTATGACTTAATCCATGTGGTTTTTCCATAGCAGGTCGGTCCAATACCTTATTCCCTAACAAGTACTCATGATCTCGATTCGTATCCCTATAAGCATGATCATTACATGATCATCAATCAATATTCACGCTAGTCTTAATTCATTATAGTTCCTACGATAATGACCAACTAGGGACATTTAAGATATTTCAACAAATACCCATGGATCTTATTATAAGGTAAACATGTAATCAATTATGATAAAACAACAAACGAAAGCCTCTATTTTATTATCTAAAATTATAAGATAAACAATATTTGTAGATTGATCTAGGGCACATGCCCCAACACTAAGTGCTCAAGGGCAACTAATCTCAAAACACTAGGCTTGTATTATAGTATTCTAGGTAGTAAACATTCCAAACCAACTCAAACAACTTGTAGTCATCTTAAATTCTCGAAATCTTATCTAGCTATTCTCAGCGATTTGTGTGTGAGAGGAATCGCTGGGAAAATCTATAATTGGAAGCTCTCTAATTTCACCAATTTGGCTATCAATTCCGAGTCCTCAAGAATAGCCGGTACAATTCTTCAATTTTTCCTTACTTGGCGATGATTCTTCGCATACTCTTTCCACTTGATTAATTCGTTCATAATCTTCCATTTTTTGTTTATTTCTTCATATTCTCCATTTATTATTTGAAATAACAAAAACTAGAGAAAAACCTATGTAATATAGTCTTTTACATATAAAATCGTTCTAAAATGAGCTATAAATGTGTCTAATTATTGACTTTTCAAATCTATACTTATCGTCCCAAGCAAAGTAATACTCTTAATAATATTCTCTTTCTCCCCTTGTTATGATTTCATAAATATATACTTATATTCTTATACAGAAATGATCTTAAAAAATAAAATATATTACCTATATAAAAATAAGAATCATGATAGAATAGAAAGAACTAAAGAACAACCTCTTTATTTGACATTTCAACCTCCTAATTATGCAATACACCTCAGAACTCAAAGTTAAATCAATCACTAAGGTCAAGGCACTACATATGTTTTCTCAATTTCCATTGACAAGCATCAAGCTTACAATAACTTATATAGAATCTCAAGATTCAAAAATCACTAAATCAATCTTATTTTTCAAAAAATACTTAAAATATCACCACAATCAAAGTCAATAGGAACTTTTATTCACCAATAATTATCATTTCATATTCATTTGTTGGAATAAAAAGATGCACTTCACTTAACTTAGCTATAAGCACTCGAGCTACATCTTTTATTTGAAGAGTTTTTTCACATATTTCCTTCATTTTCTATATATATATATATATATATATATTTTTTTTCTTCAATTATATAAATTCATATTCTTCTTTATATTTATTCTTACAGCTAAGGATGCAGTGTAGTACTCTGTAGGTGGTTCTTGGCTCTGGTTCGTCTGTTCGTAGTATGTGGCAGTCTGTATTTCCTCTAGATTTCTTTGGTTTTTTGCCTGTACTCTTCTTCTTTTTGTGGTCTCTCTCCTTCATGTGCATTTCTCTTTCGTTCCTCCTCCGAATCAACATATCCCGGTATCTTCCTGCTTTTCTAAATGACATTGTTAGTGATGGTCTTATTCGGGAAAACATCAAACTCGTCTCCTTTCATTGGAACTCGATCTTGTTTGTAAAACTTGGTAATCATTAAGGGAAAAGGCAGTTCTTCATTTTTCTTAGTGGTCATAGCATTCCAAATCGACTCATTGATTATTCGATCAACATCAATATACTCAATCCGTTGGACTATGTGGTATAATAGAGATGCCTTATAGTTCACTATGTCATAGTGTTATAAACAAGGCTATAGGCTCGTGTTTAAGAAAAAGCTCCAAGCTTTGGTTATTTTCCTAAAATATTTGGTTTGTACATGTTTCGGGCACCTGTCTGAATCAAAATGGAAACCATCCATGAAATAGCTTCTAAACGGTTCCTAATGGTCTTGCGCGGAAATCCATGTTTATATATGTATTTAGGTTTAGGGTACTCATTATTTTGCCTTAAATGAACTTTCGGTAAAATAGCGCTTTATTATCTCGGATGAGTAGTCCATTGGTCTTCCTTGAATTATGGCTATTGTTTTATTCTCATCTTTGTGCCTATTAGCGTAGAATTCTCTCACTAGTATGGCACAACCCGTTTCAACTGAGGACCACGCGTCATTATCTCGGCATAGTAATCCCTAGTTAACTACCCCAAGTTCCTTTTCGTTTTGATGTTTAGGATCTTTCTATACTTCTTATTATCACTATCCATCCTAGCAATAGCTTTGACATTGATGAGGTTATGGGCATGGAAAGAAATGGTGGCATTGATGAGGTTATGGGCATGGAAAGAAATGGTGGGTGTCTTCTCAACCTCTTTCTTTCCCTCCAAATCATAGTTAAAACTTAAGGGTGGAGAAAGTTCTCTAGGTACTCTAGTTCAGGGTTATTCACCAAAGTTTTCGTTGGTCTAATTGGTTTAGGTGGAGCTTTGATTTTTTGTTTGGGTTTCTCTACTAGTAGTGCCTTTCCCTTCTCATCTCGAGAGCTTCTACCATTTCCTCCTTCGACCATTGTTTCAACTTTCGAAAATAACAAGTTCAAAAATGAAATAAACCTGTAAATGATTAAAACAACGTTGTCGAAAACAGTTCGATAAAATTCAAGACTTTATTTTAAAAAGGAGAAATCTATTTGAAAAGCTAGTTTGAAATTCATCGTAAATGTAAATAAAACAGACATCCAAGTGATAACTAAAATATAAACTTGAAAACAAATATCGTAAAGCAATTAAGTGACAAATTGTAAGTCTTTTCGAAAATAAAGCAACTTAAATTGAAATGAAACCATAACCAAACCCCCAAACGCATTTCAAACTCTCTTTTGTAAATCATTTGCAAATATATGTAAATATAGCAAAAATTTGAAATTGTTGAATTTGTAAAACAATGATCAATGTAATTACTATTCCTAGTATATTGGAATCAATTAAACCATTTGTGCACGATAATTCAATAAATTCCAACGTACAATTTCAAAAAATATTGAAAAATTTGCAAAAATCCCTCAAACAAAAAATTTGTTGAGGAGCAAGAGTTGATGTAATTACCTTCTTGAGAGTGAATTTCTCAAGATTGAATCTCTTGAACTCCTCTAACAAGAGTTGATGTAATTACCTTCTTGAGAATGAAGTTCTCAAAATTGAATCTGTTGAACTCTTCTAGATCGTCCCTCCAAGCTCTAAGTCAAAATTTTCTAAAATCCTAGTTTGGCTAAACACCCCCAAAATCGAGATTTTTTCGTTTGAATGAGACTAAGTTGAGATGGTAATTACTTAAATACTATGAGATTGAGCTTAGAATGGTTGAATTTAGGCAAGAAATTGGGATTTTGGTGAAGGAGTGCAAGAGTTTGCAAGTGTTAAAGGTTTATTGTGTATGACAATTTGGAGTTTTGGTTTTAAAAATTAAAAATCGTGCCAAGCTATTCTGTATAAGTTGAATCGTTGTGTAAATTGGTGGAATGTGAATTACTATTTTCACTGATCTTGCCAACGATTCTCCTATATAGGTGAATCGCTGGAAATCGCTAGACCTGGAGTTGCACTGAATTTTCTTATGTAATGCTACCGATTTTGACAGCAAGTCCTAGTGTTAATCCAAATTGTTGAGAATCACTTCGCCTATTTTTATTATTTTTTGATTTATCTTATAATTAACTTATTCATCATTCATAAAAAATTATATTAAGGTAGAATTGACTAAAAATCAGAAATTTTGAGTGGGACATGTAACTAACTAATTATTTTTATTAATTAAATGAATAAATAAACATATAAGCAAGTAAGTAAATAATGCAACTTGTGTAAATGCCATATAAGCAAAAAGAACAAGATCACTCCCCATCAATTGAAATTACCTCGAAGTTTAAATGTCGAAAATATGTCCAATAAAAGAGTCAAAAATTGAGAGAATAAAAACATATTAAACTAAACTAAACTCCTAATAAAATTAAATAAACATAAAATAAACATAGAATATGAGTTGACTTCCATAGAGCGCTTTTGTTTATTGTCGTTGGCTCGACTTAACACTTCCGAATTAGTTTAGATATCTAAACTTGAATTTAGGATTTTCCACTCAAGTGCTATTCCAGAAAGTGAGTGCTTGACCATTAATTATCAGAGTAATTGTATTGTTTAGAATATCCATAGTAGCTTGAGTAGTGGCTAAAAAAGGTCGTCCTAATATTAAAGGAAGATCTTCATTGATAAAATGTGGCATTATCAAAAAGTCTATGGGTACGGTGTTGTTGTCCACTTAAACTGGCATATCCATGACCACTCTTATAGGTTGAATTGAAGTTCCATCAAGTTAAAAGAATCGTTCATAAGTATTCAACTCCAATTGAGTATGTAGAAAGAAATATATGGTCACAAGATTTGCATTAGAGTTCATATAACAATGAGCTTTATAATCCCAAGCCCATTTGATTTTAATGTGCAAGTTTATGCCTCAAGATCATTAAACTTTATAGGATTCAAGTATGAATTTTTCTTTTTATTTTATTTTATTTGGATCTAGAAACTTCTATTTCATTAATGATTTTTCCATTCCCCAGGTGTTTAACTCTCCATTCTTGAGTTACTTTCTTTTCTTTTGAAGTGTCTTCAACTGTTTCATTCTTTTGAATCTCTTTAACGGTTTCCATTGTTACTGCATTGATTGCATAAATTTTAGCGTTTAAATTGTTATAATAGTTGAAGTGTAAAAATTCATTATCATCTATTTCGTTATCAAATAATTCATCATATTCTCTCATAGTTGTATTTGTTAATAATCTTGAATTTGACAATTTTATCTTCAAATCCCATAGACATTATTCCTTTAGAAATATCTAACTTAGTTCTAGCCATCTTTAGAAAATGTCTACCTAATAGTATAAGCAAAGGATTGGGTGATGTTGAATCTCCAATTTTCACGATATTAAAATCAATTGGAAATACTAAATTTTGTACTTGCACTAAGATGTCTTCTAATAATCTATACAATTTAATAATAGTATTATCTGCTAAATTGAGATTAATTAGCTTAGTGGTTAACTTTCCTATTTCCAATGATTCATAAAGTTTAAGTGATATAATGTTAATTGATGCTTTAATATGGTACATTACAAATTCAATAAAAGAATTGCATATTGTGATTGGTATGACAAACATTCCTGAGTCAGAACATTTCTTAGGCATTTTCGTTAAAGATGAAATCTTTTGTTTTAAGTTTTCATTAATTTTAAATTTCTTAAATGGTTCAGATATGTCTTCTTTTGACTTATAAGTATTGTTTACTTTGTCTTGGTTAACTAATTCATAATTTTGTATAGATTTTTCGTAGGCTTCAACTTTGGCTAAATACCATGAGTATAACCTTTCGAAAAAAAATGTATACTTCAATTACTCGGCCATCCATTCCCTAGTGGGAATGATATTTTCCATCGTCACTTCTTTTTCTTCTTCAAATATCATTCCCACTAGGTATTTTGATTTTTTTTACCTTTTTGGTGTCTTTTCTTGCGTATTTGTTTCTTTTTCATTTTCACAAAATAAAGCATCAGCATGTGCTTGATTAGTAATGTTCATAGGTTGAGTAGTAACTTTAGTTTGATTGCTTAATTTGTTGATTTGTATAGTCATTTCGTTTGATTGATTTTTCAGCTTGTTAATAGATGTATCGATTTTAATTTGATTTTGAGAAATTTGCATAAAGTTTTGATGAATATAGGTTATAAAGCTATGTAATATTTGTTCTAAATTTGGTTGCATAGTTTGAATAGTTTGTTGAGGTTGTTGCATTGATGTAGATTGTGTAACAACCCAAATTAATTAAACCAGGATTAACGTTAATCTCGGGGATTAACGGTTGTAGTTTGGGCGTTACATGGATAACTTGGTTGACTTAGACATGAGAACCGAGGAAATATGTTATTTATGGATGGTGGTTGTGTATATGTGGTGTTTAAAATTATTATTATTATATTGCACCGCATGTGTGTATGTTGCAATCAGGCAAGTTTGTGTGATGGGTGTTCACCTCAAAAGGTGTGTCGACGCGGGTACAGAGTAGGCGAACTATGGGTACACTGGGAAACTAAACTAATCCATGTCAGGATGACTAGTTAATCAATTAAAATGGGTAATGTGACCATAGGCCAAGTAAAATTCAATTAAAACAATAGGCTATGATGTACCTCGAATTGCGTGCCGAGATGCGGGGCATCGAGTGTCGAGTAGTCGAGGGTTAGTGGGATCAAAAAATTTGTTAATTGGTGAATAAAAACACTGACCATATATATTATAATCTGCTTAAGCTAATGTAATTGAATCAAATAAATCAATGCTTGTAGTTTATTTATTTAAATTAAAAACCATGAGATTGTCCTAGAGATACGTGTTGATTCATCTAGAAACCATGTGAGTAGCAAATTAGTGTCACTTTGATTGGGTTAGTGGGATTTAGTGGGATACATGTCAAGGTGTGGATCATTAGATGAGATTCAAGATACGTAAATACATGGAGATCAATGGCTAGGAATCAATATTACCTTAATATATAAGATCAACACATGCAAGGAAACCATTTTCATTTTCAACTTATGAATCAAGAGAACTTGCTGGAGAAGAAGGAGGTTGATGGAGAGAAGGAATCCATGGAAGATTGGTGAGAATTTCTCAAGCTAGGTGGTACATCAACTAGGTAGACATCTATTTATGTCAGATTGAAATCATTTCTAGTTTTTGACTAATTTCAAAGGGCAGATGATTGAATATTTGCAATTGGTTTATAGAATTGGATTATTCATTTGAAGCTGATAATCAAGCTATATTGAAGTTCTTAATTTGGATTTGAAATAATAAAGATATGAATTTTTGAAGTTGCAAAACCAAAACTAGAATTATGCATGTTATATTAGGAATCAGCCTATGTAATTTAGTCATAACTTGATCATTTTAGATCCAAGTTGACCCAAACTAGTGGCATTTGAAAGCTTCTCAAAGAGTAACAACTTTGCTTAGCTGGAGATGTTGTAATTCAATTGTTTTCATATCAAAAAGTGCTCTACAAGTAAGTGCTGAAATTCAGAAGAAATATTTTGAAACTAAACTTGTTAAAGCATAACTCCCTAACTACTTATTCAAATGAGCTGATCTTTTAGTATGTTGTATTTGGGTATGCTTTCTGCCTTGTGACCAAAAATCATTTTTTTTTGGAAATATAGATTGGAAGGGATAGATTTTCTAAACCCGCTAGTCGGATTAGGTTCCAATTAGAGCTATGTTTAGTAGAATCATGATATCTCTTTCATTTTAAATCGAAATTTTGTAGACTAAACCTTTTCAGAAAGCTAAGATAGAGACCAACGATCTTGTAGTACTGGAAGATTTTGAGATTTGGACCATTTCATGCCTAAAAATGCATTGTAACATACGACTGAAATTGAGACTTAATTTAGTCTTTATGACTGATTTGGGAAGATCAATTCGAAACATATTCAACTAATTTGAATACAAAATAAACACACTTAACTGACTTCAGGGACTTAAGGGACTTAGCTCGGGTATCGGGGAGCTTGTCGAGCCGGATTTAGGTGTTCGGGGGAGTCAGAGCTCGGGTAGAGGTGCATAAACCCATTGAGAATGCTTCATAGAATTCATGGTTTTGATTGATCAATATCGCATTTCATGAGTGACTGCTGGTGGGAACACATGGGGTTTCTCTTCTATTTCAGTTTGTGTATATATTAGTTGTGGCTAAATCGTTTGCACGGGTTACTTGTGTTTAGTGCTTGTGTCGACGATAGTAGGATATACTTACGACTGTTGGGAGGGATTTAGGGTGTTCCTTTGACTTGAAATAACATTTGGAGGGGTTCATCCGGTAACTGTAGTTGGGGTCTAGTCACTATAAGTCTGAAAGTATATACGTGGTTCCTACTCGATTTATTGATTACTAGCTGGTGTAGGTCAGGGTTTTCTCGTGATTATAAGTATGCTTATTGATTAATGCTTTATTTTTGAGCTGGTTTAGTTGGTTCATGTTGTTTATTTATTTCACGCTACTGCTTTCGCTCGTCGTATGTTGCCTACATTCATGGGAATATGACGTACTATTGCCAGATGTTATATTCGCATGTCTCGTAGTTTATTAGTTTTAATTCATGAATATTGCGTGGACTTCTTTTGGAATCTTACTCACCGAACTCGTCACTGTATTTGTTGAGTGACTGAGTGCAGATCCTTCGATGAGCAAGGGTAAGGGCAAGGAGGTACTAGGCGACTACCTCTAAAATTATAGAGCCGGCTCGTGTGTAATATCAGTATGTATTTATTTGACTTTTATTGGGTTTTGGGGACCATAGAACACTTATTACATGTATATGGAACTTTTGATATACTTATCTTGCCTTGATATATACATAGTATCTTTTACCGGGTTTTTCACTACTTAGGATTGTTAAATATTGCATAAGTTACTCATTAAAAGTCTTCCGCTGTAAAATTATAATATAACCTGATAAATTGAGTAACTGGCTAACTGAATTTTTAATACTTATGTAAAGGTTAGTTAGCGTGACTAGGGTTAGTTGGAAAAGTGTAAGCAACTCGTTAGGTCGCGAGGCGTCAAGGAGAAACGGGCCATGACGTGGCAAGGCTAGTTGACATGGGATGCAACGTGGCGGGTAGCAAGGCGGTCTGAAATTTGTGGTCGTCATAGATTGTGTAGGTGCTCTCAATCTATAAGTGGTATAATCTTGGTTTTTTAGACCGTAGCTAAGGCTTGAATTTGGTTTTTCGGTGTTATAATTGTTGTTATTGTATTGGTTTCTTGGTGGACAAGAATATTGGTTCATAACCATGTTGACTTCTTCATTGTTATCTTCTTGTAAAGTAGGACACATATCTGCAAGCTGTGTAACTTCATTACAAGATTCACATGGTTTAACTTGACTTGATCTATCTTTTAATAGTACCTTAACTATGTTAAATAATTCTTCAACTTTTTCGTCAAATTTATTACTTAATTTATTATTAATCTCATAAACTTTCTTTCTTGATTTATCAGTCTTTTCACCGTGTTGTTTAGATTGTTTAACTATCTTGTTAATAACTTCTTTTGCTAGAGTTGGTGTAACATCGAATAATGACCCACCACATATGGTATCTAATAGTCTTTGTTCTAAATGATTTAGTCCTTCATAGAAGTATTCTAATAAAGCTCTTTAAGTGTATTCATGTTGTGGACAAGATAAAATGAATCTTTGAAATCTATTTAAAAATTTATTAATGTTTTCATTGTCTTTCATTTTCACGAATCTTGAGGAACATAAAACTTTAAGTTTGACTTGTTCTAACGTGCAATCTTTAGGTTTTATCCCATTGACTTTGTGTTGATACTCCCTTATAAATTTTTGTGGGTCTTCATTGTCCTTACCATAGAAGTTAGGTAAAGCACTAATAAATCCAAATCTAAGTTCAAATTCGGGAAATCCCTCAGGATAGGCAATGCACATTGGTTCATAAGCAGTGACATTTTGATTAGCTTTATTGTTTATATTAAAGTTCTTATTGGCTTCCATTTTCGTAAGTTGGTGTTCTCTACGTTGTTGTTGTCTTAAATTACGATTAAATATCCTATCTACCTTAGGATCAAGCGGATTTAAAGATCTCGTGAAATTAGAATGACGAAATGGACAAGACCATTCAATGTATAGAACTCCTAAGAAATTGAGTTTGAATCCCCGGCAATGACACCAAAAATTGACACGTGTCAGATGTGTACAATAAAATTTCTCTTTATATTATACTTCAAATATTTTGTAGTAGTGATAAGTGAGAATTGTCTTCACAAGGATTTATCAAACTTCTCTAGGAAAAAAACTTTTAAAGGTTTTTTTTTTTTTTACTTTTACTTTACTTAATTTAATTAAAGACAATAATTAAACTAACTAATAATTAACTATAATATAATAATACTTAACTAACTATATTATCTTAACTATCACAATTCAAATTCACAATTAATCAAATAGACTCAATTTGATAATAAATAAATATCTAAACAAATATCTAGAAGAATAAAACATACACCCATTTTGCATTCCAAACATGTAACTCATATAATATAGTTATAAACATACTTTATAAAGTAAGATAGATCATTAAACTCTAATCAACAACCTTTAGTTAGTCATTAGTTCTCCTTATACAGGTGAAAAAACCACATTCTAATTTTATTGAGCTAACCCATTTGAATACACAAAGACATTAACTTCATACAATAAAACTGCATTAAACTTTATGAGAAATTCAAACTACTAAATCTAACATCTTCAGAAAGCCACTTCAACATCAGATTTAGATCAAATTCACCTGACAACTAAACAGTGTTTGCTTTTCAAAAAAAATTAGTTACTACTTCAAATAGATAATGAAAACAAATATCACAATTCACATTTTAGACTATGCATGCAATACAAAGATCATGATTAAAATCAATAGATAATAACCTATTAAATCAGTAAATCAAAGAATATGATTGGTTTAAAAAATTAGGCACATAATCTTCTCATCCTAACTACATTGCAAAACTGATCTAGTTCACGTTCCGACTTTGTTTAGATTAAATAACTACTCATAATCATAAATAACATTGCAATAATATAAATAAAAGACAAAGATAAATACCTCTGGAATAAATACTTTAAATCTTAAAATATTTTCTAAATATAAAGAATAATAAAGCAAATAACTAAAACAATAAAGTTTTCTAGATCTTAGTACAATAAGAAAAAGAAAATGATGGACTTGAATCCTATAAAGCTTAATGATCTTTGAGGCATACGCTTGCACATTAAAATCAAATGGGCATGGTACTACAAAGTTCAATGTGAGAAGAACTTTAATGCAAATATCATACCCATACACTTCTTTCAACACATTCAATTAGAGTTGAATTCACTTGCTTCTAAACGATTCTCTTTACCAGATGGAACTTAAATTCAACGAATAAGAGCCGATGTGCCAGTCCAAGTGGACAACAACACCACATATTCTTGGTCATGCCATACTTTATCAATGAAGATGCTCCTTTGATATAAGGATGACCTTTCTTAGCCACTACTCATGCTATTATGGATATTCTTAACAAAAAAAATTACTTTGAAAATCAATAGCTGAGCAGTCACTTTCTGGAATGTTACTAGAGTGGAAAACCTTAAATTAATATTTAGAGATTCAACTAATTTTGAAAGGGTTAAGTCAAGCCAACAACGATAAACAAAAGTGCTCTATGAGAGGTAGCCCATATTCTATGTTTATTTTATTTTATTAGGAATTTAGTTTAGTTTAGTAAAGTATGTTTTTATTCTCTCACTTTTTGACCTCGTATTAGAAATATTTTCGGGATTTCAACCTAGAGGTGATTTCAATTGAGGGGGAGTGATCGTGTTGTTTTTGCTTATATGTCCTTTATAAAATTCTCATTATTTACTTGCTTATATGTTTATATAATTATTTTAATTAATAAAGTATTTAATTAGTTATATGTCCCACTTAAACTTTCAAATTTTCAGTCAATTCTACCTTAGTATGAGTGATTATGAATGATGAATAAGTTAATTACAAGATAACTTGAAAAAAAAACACAATAAAATAAGCCTAGTAATTCCCAATGATTTAGATTAACAATAAAAAAACCGCAAGCTAAATAGGTAGCAGGACATATAAAAATCAATGCAAATTTGGAGTCTGTCGATTCCCAGCGATTCCATTTAAACAAGAATTACTAGTTAAATTGGTAGGTTCTAACATTTTTCCGCAACTTAATTATATTCGATACACCCAACAATTCCCAGCGATTCCATTTAAACCAGAATTGCTTGGCACGATTTTTGGTTTTAAATACCAAAAACTCCAAATCGCCACACACTTTACACCTTTCACAATTGCAAACCATTGCACTTCTTCACCTAAATCCGATTTTATTGCTTAGATTCAACCATTCTAAGCTCAATCCCATAGTATTTAAGTGATTTTAACCTCAACCTAGAATCATTCAAACCAAAAATCTTGATTTTTGGGGGGTTTTGAGCCAAACTAGAGTTTTAGGAATTTTCGACTTAGAGCTTGAAAGGACGGTCTAGAAGAGTTCAAGAGCTTCAGTCTTGAGAGATTCACTTTCAAGAATGTAATTACACCAATTCTATCTCTTTACTTCTAGAAATTTCTGAATCGGAGATTTTAGCAAATTTTTCACTATTTTTTGAAATTGATTTGTTGGAATTTATTTGATTGTCTTGCACAAATAGTTTCATTGATTCCAATAGACTAGGAATAGTGATCACATTGATATTTGGTTTACAAATTCAAAAAAATTAAGAAATTTTGCTATAATTATGCATATTTGCAGTTTGTTTACAAATGCGAATTCGAAATGAGTTTTAGGGTTTGATTGTGGTTTTATTTCAATTTAAGTTGCTATGATTTCGAAAAGAGTTACAAATCGTCACCAAATGATTTGACGATATTAAAAAAATCGATTGTCAAGTTTACATTTTACTTATCACTTTGATACTAATTTTATTTAAACTTACGATGAATTTCAACTAGCTTTGCAAAAATATTTCTCCTTTAAAATAAAGTCTTGAATTTTATTGAACTATTTATGGCAACATGATTTCTATCATTTGCAAGTTTCTTTAGTTTTTAAACTTGTTATTTTTGAAATCTAATATAATGGCTGGAGAAGGAAAAGGTAGAAGTTCTCAAGAGGAGAAGGGAAAGGCACAACTTGTAGAAAAACCTAAACAAAGATCCAAAGCTCCACCCAAACCAATTAGGCTAACGAGGATTTCATTGAATAACCCCCAAACTAGAGCACCTGGAGAGCCTTCTCCACCCTTAAGTTTTGAATATGATTCGGAGGGAGAGGAAGAGATTGAGGAGACACCCACTATTTCTTTCCATGCCCATAACCTCATTAATGCCAAAGCCATTGCTAGGATGGAGAACGACATTAGCAAGAATATAAAGATCATACAAAAGAGGGGTTTCAACATAAAAAACAAAGTTAAGTACATGCCTTGGATCCTAAACATAATAAGGAAGATGAATTGGGGGTTATTGACTAGGGATTACTACGTCGATAACAACGCGGGGTCCTCACTTGAGATGGGGTGTGCAATATTAGTACGGGAATTTTATGCTAACGGGCACAAAGATAAGAATAAGAAAGTAGCCATAGTCCGAGGAAGACCAGTAGATTACTCACCCGAAAGAATAAACTGATATTATGGTTTGTGCAAGTGCATTTGAGAAAACATAACGAGTACCCTAAACCTGAATACTTGTATAGCCACAGATAGATGGTTTCCATTTTGACTTAGACGCGTACCCAAAACATATACAAGCCAAAATTTTTAAAAAACAACAAAATGTTCAGTTGTCATACATGCCAAATATAACCCGTACTCAAGTTACCAATCTAACTTAGATGTAGTAATAGTAAATATGGGGTGGAATCTACAAGACTTAGGTTTTACTCTGAGTTAACTAAAAAGGGAAATTTAGGGGTTTTTAGAGATTTTATGAAAAAAATTAATTAAAACTACTAAAAATTTAAGTTTGCAAAAATGAATTCAATAAGAGAAAATACCTAGGTCTACGGTCCCACAAATCTAAATCAAGATTCAATAGCATGTCATGATCTTTGATCTTTACCAAAAGATTATTAATTCAATTCCACCTAGATTAGCTATTGGAAATCGACTTCTGCCAAAAATCCCTAAATCCCTTAATCTCGATAGTTAGAATGTTTGCCACTAACTACTTCCATAGTTAACACATAACCTTAGACGTCCGCTAATAAGGTTTAATGCATTAAACGCATAAAGGTCCGTAGGAATATTAATCCTAAATAACCAGATCGCGTCCACTTTTAGTTTAACTTAGATTTATTTGTCACACACTCAAGAATCGAAAGGTTTTGAAGGCAAACGGGTGAGTGATTGTCACTCCAATTGTACAATTACGGATATGATTATCTCGATAAACTATTGGACTTCCACCTAAAAGCATGCACCCTAAGCTTGCACCACAATCATGAGGACAAAGACAAATAATATATGAAGAATTGAAATAATTTAAATTATAAATAAAAGATCTCACATAACATGCTATCAACTAAGATTTTGGACTTGCTTTGCCTCTGAACTAGGAATAGAGTGCTTAGCTAGACATTGTCTTGATAAACACCACTGAATTCTAATGAAAAGAATCTCCTTCAATAATCTATTTTGCTCTATATTCAATTATATTAGTTTACCACGTCCTAATAACTATTTATACTTCTAAGACCCCTAAGAATATAATTAGAAACCCTAATTAGCAATCCCAAATGAAATACAACTCCAAAACTTTCTATTTTCATGTCTCGACACTGTTTGTAAGTGATCCATGCTATATGTAAACCTACTGCTTCGCCACAACTTTGCCACAAATTCACTTCTTTTGATCTCCATGCATTGCCCATGCCTTGTATTCATTACCCACGGTGTCAATTGTAGTTTTATGCTTTTTCTTGGCTTTTTCATCATGAATTCACTCATTTGTCATTTCTATAGCTTGTAAACTAGAAAACACATAAATATCATCACTTAGAGTTCATTCCATGATATTTAAACTAATTATACTACTAAACTAACCATATATATAAGTCTAATTAAGCACTTATCACGAAAGCATTGAGTTTTATTCTTGAACGCGAGCCTACAACCTAGTTTACAACACTACAACATAGTAAACTATATGGCGGCTCTCTTATACCACATAGTTCAAGGGATTGAGTACATTAACATTAGCCGAATAATCTATGAATCAATTTGGAATGCCATGACCACCAAGAAAAATGAAGGATTACCTTTTTCCTTGATGATTATAGAGTTCCGCAAGTAAGACCGAGTTCCGATGATGTATTCTCGAACAAGACCATCACTGACGATGTCATTAAGAAAAGCAAGAAGGTTACGAGATACATTGACTCGAGGGTGAACAAGAGACAAACGCCACACAAAGAAGAGAGACCACAAAGAAAAGAAGAGTACGAGCAGACAACCAAAGAAACTTAGAGGAAACTCAGACAGCCACTTACAATGAACAAGCAAATCAAACCACAGAGCCACCTGTAGAGGATTTCACTGGCGTAGATGCGGAGGACACATAAATGGCCATGATGTAGACATTCTTTCATAATCAGATGAGAACTTTGAGACATCAAAAGTTATTGTTCGAGAACCAACGCGAATTGCCTAAACCTTCTATGGATCATAGAGACACAGGACTAGGATGACTCAAGGCGGGGGAACCAACATTCACATTCCATCACTCCAGCTGAAGATGGCCAACCAAGGAGTCTTTACTGAAGATAACCCGATGGAGGGAGTAGACTACATCCGATATGATCTCGATGTGAGCTACTTGTCCCAATAGCCTGATTATGGGGATGATGGTGATGATGCAACGTCTGGATGGCAGTTCTGAGATTTTTTCTTCTCTGTGTAATGGTATCTTGAGTGTTATTCATGTGAGGTCTATGTTTGTAATCTTACACTTTGATTGATGTGGTATATGTTCACACTTTGATACATTTACTTTTGTATGATTTCACAATACGATACAATGAAATGGATTAATATGTTCTATTCTATGCAATTATGCTTGGATACTGTTAAATTGTTCTTACTTATTCAATTCATTCTCATGTTAGTTAATAATTTAATCTATTCATTTATGCTTCACGAGGTTTGGAAATGCTTAGAAGAAATTGGATTGACTTTGTTAACAAAACTTTTCAACAAAATTTTAAAATCAAAACGGATGCCAATGGATTGGAGGAAAAGCACGCTTGTGCCAATCTTCAAAAACAATGTAGACATTCAAAGTTGCTCAAACTACCGGGGAATTAAACTTATGAGTCACACTATGAAACTTTGGGAGAGGTTAATTTACAATATGCTAAGGATAGAAACAACAATATCAGAGAACCAATTTGGCTTCATGCTTGGGAGGTCAACTATGGAGGCGATTTTCCTTGTAAGAAGATTATTGGAAAAATATATAGAAAAGAAAAAACATCTTTATATGGTATTTGTAGATTTAGAAAAAGCATATGATAGGGTTCCTAGAGATGTTCTTTGTTGGGTTCTAGAAAGAAAAGGAGTGCATGCTAGATACATAGACACTATTAAGGATATGTGTGATGGAGTAGTAACTAGTATAAAGACATTTAGATGAGCTACAAAAGAATTTCCCATTATGATAGGACTACATCAAGGATCGGCTTTAAGCCCATATCTATTTACTTTAGTTATGGACGAACTAACTAGGTATATGAAAGATGATACACCATGGTGTATATTATTTGCAGATGATATTGTCTTAGTGGATGAAACAAAATATGAAGTGAATAGAAAATTAAAACTCTTAAGGAATACACTAGAATATAAAGGCTTTAAGTTGAGTAGGACAAAGACTGAATACATGCATTGTGAGTTTAGAAATACTAGACATCGAGATGATGAAATTGTAAAATTAGGGGAAATAGAAGTTCCTAAAGTGAACCACTTTAGATACCAAAGATCGATCATACAAAATGAAGGTAATATTGAGAATGATGTCACACATAGAATTCAAGCTGGATTGAAAAAATGACAGAGTGCAACATGGGTGATTTGTGATCGAAATATTCCTACTAAGTTAATTTTTTTTATAGGACCGCTATTAGGCCAGCTATGCTATATGGAAGTGAATGTTGGGCGGTAAAGCAACAACAATTACATAAAATGGACGTAGTAGAAATGATGATGCTTTGGTATATGTGTGGAGAAATTCGTAAAGATAGAATAAGAAATATAGATATTCAAAGACAAGTAGGATAGCACTAATTGATACAAAGATTAAGGTCACCAGTAAAGATGACCTACAAATGCCCCCACTAGAAAACTTGACTCACTAGAAACTATAAAAAATTGACGAGGTAGAGGTAGACCAAAGTTAACGTAGGATGCATTAATTAGGAGGAATTTTAATGGTCAGAAAAGCTCACCATCAATTGCACTCAATCAAGCACAATGAAAAAGTTTGATCCATGTAGCCAACCCCAATTAATTTGGGACTGAGGCTATGTTGTTGTTGTTATTGTTGTTGTTGTATGCTTCACGAGGTATTTTTTTTTTTTGGAAACCCGACTTAATTTTTAAAACTTGAGGACAAGGTTTAAAAAGAGTTTGGGGTTATTTGGTGAAGTGAATTATGAAGATGCTGGAAGAAGCGAGAGGTATAATCCATTTATTTATTCAAAGTTGACTAATTTTTTAAAATTTTCCATAATTCAAGTAATATATTTTCATTTTACTTTATTTAGTTAGGAACATGGAATATGAATATAATTTGAATTTGAATAGAAATGGAAGTGATATATTATTATTACCCATGAAAATATATATTTTATGATGGAAATGAATTATTATACCCTATTTGACTTTACCTAAATTGTGAATACACTATAAAAGTTTATAAGAGATTGATTACTTTGTGTTAGACATTATAATGGGTAGAAGATCGAAATGATCATGCAAGATAAACAAGGCATATTTCTAAGAATCTTGTTACACAAAGGTTATTGATCAAGTGTTTATATATGTATTGAAATAAGCTTATGCCACAATTGAGGAGAAAAACAGAAAATAGCCAATAATTTACTAAGTTGGAAATAGTACTTCCTTGACTATTGTGAAATTGAGAAGAGCTAACAAGAGTTTTTAAATGAAAAAAATAGAGAGACACATTGATTCTAAAGGAAATGAAGCAAGGAATCTAGTGGTGGGAAAAATGAGATGAATAATTCCTATAAAAGAATAACGAATTCCAAATAAAATGGAGCAGGGAACCGTAAAAATACAATAAAAATAAATTTATATAATTGAAGAAGAAGAAAGAGATATAAGAAAATAAAAGGAAGTTTATGAGAAAACTCTTCAAATAAAAGATTTAGCTCGAGCGCTTATAGTTAAGTTAAGTGAAGTATGTCTTTTTATTCCAACAAATGATTATTCAATGATGATTATTGGTGAATGAAAATTCCTATCAACTTTTTTTGCATTTCAAGTATTATTTGAAAAATGAGATTGATTAAGTGATTTTTGTATCTTTAGATTCTATATTAGTTATCGTAAGCTTGATGCTTGTCAGCGGAGATTGAGAAAACTTATGTGGTGCCTTGACCTTGGTGATTGGTTTAATTTTGAATTTTAAGGTGTATTATATAATTAGAAAGTTGAAATATCAAATAGAAAGGTTATTATTTAGTTCTTTATATTCTATTACGATTGTTATTTTTATAAAGGTAATAGGTTTTTATATTTTAAGGTAATTTCTGTTTAATAATAAAAGTATATATTTATGAAATCAGAACGAAGTAAGAAAAAGAATATGATTGAGAATATTCCTTTGCTCGGGACGAAAAAGTGTTGAGTTTGGAGTATTTGACAAGTCAATAATTAGACATGTTTTATAGTTCATTTTAGGAAGATTTTAGATGTAAAATACTACATTACATGGGGTTTCACTTGTTTTTGATATTTCAGGTAATAAATGGAGAATATGAAGAAATGAACGAAAAAAGGAAGATTATGAAGGAATTAATCAAGTGCAAGAAATATATGAAAAATTAAAGCAAAGAAGAACTAGACTTTTATACCAACGATTCTCAACGATTCCTGGAGGACACTGAATCGCTGGCCAATTCGATGGACATAAGAAAGGACCAGTGAGCTTAATTTTTTGGATTTACTCAGCAATTCTTATCACACCTAAATCACTGTGAATCGCTGGATAATATTTCATGAATTTTAGATAACTACAAGTTATTTGAGTTGTTTTTGGATTTTTACTACTTAGAATACCATAAATACTAGCATAGGGTTATAAAATTAGTTGCCCTTGAGTACGTAGATCAAAACTTCATTGCTCTTGGAGGCATTGTCTAATATTTTCATATTTTATTGCAATTAGAGAAGATTGAAGATTTAAAGTATTTTACTTCAGAGGTATTTTCAATTATGTCTTTTATTTATATTATTGCAATGTTATATATGATTATGAGAGAGTAATTCGTTTGATCTAAAAAAAGTCCGAACGTGAACTAAATCCGTTTTGCAATGTTGTTATGATGATAAGATTAAGTGCTTAATGCTTTAAACCAATTGTATTCTTTGATTCACTGATTTAATAGGTTAATATCTATTGAATTTAATCATTATCTTTGTATTGCATGCATAGTCTAGAATGTGTATTATGATATATGGTGTCATTAACTATTTGAAGTAGTAACTAGGATTGTTTGAGAGGCAAACATCGTTTAAATGTCCTAGGTGAATTTGAGATCTAAATCTAGTTTTGTAATGGCTTTTTGTAGATGTTAGATTTAGTAGTTCGAAATTCTCATAAAGTTTAATGCCGTTCTATTGCGTGAATTTAATGTCTTTGTGTAAATAAAGAGGTTAGTTTAATATAATCAAAACGTGATTTTTCCATCGGTATAAGGGGAACAAATGGCTGGCCGAAGCCTTTTTACTTACTCATAATTAGAGTTTAATGATCTATCTTACTTCATTAAGTATGCTCATAACTCTATAAGGATTGGGTTTACATGTTTGGAATCCAAAACAAATTTATGTTTCATTATTCTGGACATTTGTTTAGATATTTATTTATTATTGAATTTAATCTATTTGATCGATTGTTTGGATTGTGGTAGTTAAGATAAATTTGTTAAGTTAATATATAATAAAGTATTATTATATTATAGTTAGTAATTAGTTAGTTTAATTATTATTATTAATAAAGTAAAAGTAAGAAAAAATAAAAACCTTTAAAAGTCCTTTTTCCTAGAAAGGTTTGATAAATCTCGGTGGAGACGATCCCCATTTGCCATTACTACAAAATAATTAAAGTATAGTATAAAAGAGAAAATTATTGTACACCCCTGAAATGTGTCATCATACGACTACTTAAAGTGGTACTAATATGACATATATTAGGGACTTTTATGTTACAAATTTTATCATATAAATTCATCGTTATGAGTCTTTTAAAATCTTGCAAAACCATTTTTGTGTGTGACCCAATAGGTTCATGCAATGTTGACACTAAACCAAAATCATTTTGATGGACTAGTCATAAGCGATATCTAGCAAGACATTATGACTACCTAATTTGCACAAAGATCAAAATTGATACAACCTAATCGATAGTGTATATCATGTCTTTTTATTGTATGATATCCTTTGATCTAACATAAAACACGAAAAAGTCACCTTTAATTTTCAATCATACTTGTCTCGATCTTCAGGTATACTAAAAATATCAAAGTGAAATTGATCATATCAATTCAATTAGACTTGGCCATTATCAGTCTACAAAATCGAGGGATCTACTAGACATCTCTCTCTATATGAGAGGAACAAATTCTATCTTGATTAGATACCTTCATAAATTATTCACATAGTAACAAATCACAAGCTTTATAATCATCCGATTAAAGACAACATTTGATTGGGTCTAATAATTATGCTTATAATATTAAAGTCTCTGGTAATCTCAATTTTAAGGACTAAATGATCTTGATTCGTATCTCCATACGTATGATCATCACATGTTTTATAGGGTTTTCTCATACCAGATTGGTCAGTACATTTTTTCCTAACAAGTACTCATGATCTTGATTCGTACTCCATACATATGATCATCACATGATCATAAATCAAGACTCACACTTGTATTAATTCATTATATTTCCTAGTAAAACGACCGACTAGGGACTTTATGGATATTTCAATAAACATCTATGGATCTTATTATAATGTAAACAAGCATACCAATTATAATAAATAACAAATGAAATCCTCAATTTTATTAACAAAATAACAATAGAAACAATGTTCATAGATTGACCAAAAGTACAAGCCCCAACAGCTAATTTTTATTTAAGGTGCCTATGATCATATCATTACCCTAAGCTAAAGGAAATAAAAAGAAAGCCTAAGTTGGGTGGAATAATCTACAACCATAGATGCTTTTAGTGATGATGTTGAGCAATGGAATCCTAGACCACTTAAGTGGGCATCTAAGGGTGCATGGAGGGGATGGGTCTAAGCCTTAGATGAGCTTAAAGATGTGTATTAAGGACATGATATATGGATGAGATTAAAGATTAAGAAACATATAAAAAAGATGTGTTCTTTTTTCATGCACAAAAAGAAATTTTAGAGAGTTGAGAGCAAGAGTAGCATTTTGGGTTGGAAAAATTGAGAAAGCAAGGGAAATTTGGTGAGGTCTTACAAGATTCAAGCTAAATGGAGCAAATCCACCAAAGACTTCAACCTAGGTAAGGTTTTTGTTCTTTTTCTTATGAATTTCATGAAAAGAAGGTTCATTGATGTATGAAACATGAGGGCTTTAGCCCCAAACGCGATTTGATTGATAAATAAGTAGATTTCTCACTAATTTAGACTCAAAAATTGATCATCTTACCTCTGATTTTTGAGTATCTAATGACTCCCCAAATTTCTTGATTTTATAGCCTTGCTCTTGGTGAGAAAAATTGGGTGTTTTTAGGAGCAATTGAGAGAGTTTACTTGTGATATTTGTTGTTGTTGTTGTTGTTGTTGTTGTTGTTTCGTTGTGATGAAAATCGAAGAAAAAAAGGGGGAGGGGGATGAAGCCAGGGGAGGCTTCGCACGTATGCGCAACATGCGTGCGAACCCTCTAGGCCAGGCCTAGCCGAATCGAGCCCGATTTAAGGGTCCAATACCCATTAAACTAATAAAAATATAAAAAATAAATTAAATACATTGAAAATGAAATAAATTACAAAAAATAATAAAAATAGATAAAAATGATGGAAAATCCAAAAAACTAGAAAAAATATAGGAAATTATAAAAAAGGTAGGAAATTGCATTTTGAGACTTTTGGAGGTTTTGCACTGAAGTGTAACCCATAAAATGTGTCACCTTTAGATATATTAATTGAAAATCTTTATTTTTGGTTCCACACTATAAACCAAATTAATTGGTCTTTAAACAATTAAAATAGTATATTTAGACACCAGAGGACTTATGAGACGATAGCCATATGTCAGATGCGCACTTCGAGACTTGAACAACGTGTTTCGGAGGGATATTTACAATTGTTTAAGGTAAGTAAACTCACGAGAAACCCATATGGAACTCATTTAAATACTTGTTATTTTGTGTATAAATTGCACTAGTCTTATGCTTGAATTACTCTATTCCTGCGAGTGTTTGTGTTTAGCCAACGAGGCATGCATGGCACCGATCCCAACATACCTTAGATGGAAATTCGACTGTTGTTGTGTGGTAAGTGCTTTGATAGAGACTATGCGTGAATGTAACGACTTGTTACCTTAAGCAGGTAATTAGCAATAATCTGAATCTTAATTAACTCGGGTTAGACTCATTGTTAATCCTTTAATGACCCGAAAAAAATTAAAATATTAATTACACACTAATTTGAAGTTTTGTCCCTTGATCTAATCCCAACGTAGAATACTCAGTCAAACTCGTGCATTGACGCCGAATTATAGTAGTGTAGCACATCAAATTAGCTATATGGTTGGGATACTATATAAAATAAATCAAATTATTGTGCTCAACAGTTTATAAAGTTATAGCTTTTATTAAATTTAAATGTATTATATAACTTAGGATAAAGTAATTAATTGAATAATTTTGGGGTTAAAGTATTAAGGTATGATGATTTAAATGGGGGAAATATAATATAACTAGGTGTTGATTAAGTCAATGAGTGGATCAATGTAAAAATGACACCTCACTAAAAAAATAAAGAAAAGATAAAGAAATACATGCAACCACTCATTTGATGACAACTAGCCCTACCTACACTATCCCATCACCCCATATCACCTTTTCCTCACTCTCATCGTCACTGACTTTCTTCTCCTTCTTTAACCAAACCGAAACTTTATCTCTCTCACCGTCACCGACGACGCCCCTCCACCACTCTCGGCTTCGATAACCATCCCCACTCATTGACAATCACGTTGATGGAGGTGTGTGGTTAGTCTTGTTGGTTTGAGTTGTGTGTTCATTTTTTTTAGCGAAGATGGTGTGTATGTATTAATTTTTGGGGTAGACTTAGTGTGTATGTGTGTATTGCATACTAGTGTGCACCTTGGGATTTGTGTGGGGTAGGGATTATCTCGAGATGCGCACTGCAATATGATGGTGGAAATGGATGTCTCGCGATTTGTACAAGGATTAGATGCATAAATATCGCCCTGAGATGCGTGCGCACGCGCCTCGAGACCGCCTCATGATGTGCGCTGATTTAAAAATAAAAAATAAAAAATAACTAATATATATATACACACAACGTAAGTATATATAATGAATATGAGATTTATATTATATAAATTTATATATGTATTATACTTTATGTATAATATAATCAATAAAATAAAATAATATAATAATCAATTGATAAGGAAGAAAAATAAGAAAGACCAAATTTGACAGAATTGGCCGAGTCGAAATCCAACCAATGCGGTTCGATCCGAGACGTGCTCAATATGGTTGTAACCCGAGAAATCTCATATTTTTGAAAATCGAGGTAAATGGAAAGAAAATAGAACCAAATAAATTAATGTTTAAACTGGGTTTTCGGATCAAAATTACGGACCTAAACTACTAATGAGACACTCATCAAATCGGTGTTAAGATCCAACTGCAGATACCATAATTGGAATTTTGTCTCGAGATACTTGCAACAATAAAAAAGTATTTCTAAAGTGATTTGCATCGAGATCGACCTCGTAATGCATGCTTTATTAAAATAAAGTACGAATAAAAATCGTAATTGAGTCTAATAAAAAGCGTGAAACAATTTAGGGAATTTGGATACACCAGAAGTAGATCAATAGTACGCACTTTGAAGACGTTAAGCTGTCCACGCGACGTGACGATTTATGTGGTTATTTGTAAGTAAACCAGTAGGAGCATTATCAGTAGTCCTCTTCTACTTCTTGAACTTAATTTCTTTAATTGTGCCTATTCATGGAATTCCACTCCTAGTTAGAGTGTCCGAGGGCTAAGTGAGTCGGGAAGGTAATTTTCTGGGTATGGCGACTGACTCGCAATGAGAACCATACCTCGAGTTACTAGATTTGGGTCGTGGACGAGAGGTGAGGTATTTAGGACGTTGTTGATACCCTTACGGTCACAAAAATGTTGAATCTGCCGGCGTTGCCGCGTTTCTAGGAAGTCGAGCTTGTGGCTGTATAGTTGCAACTTGATGGATTTTAGACCACTTGGCTTCTTTCTTTTGTTTCCACGACATTCTCCTTTCACTGCTTTTATTTGTAGCCTATTTATCATGCACTTACTTTATTTCTTGTTCTTTTATATTCCCGCATGATTTATCGACTATTTATTTAATTCTTGAAGAAATCTTAAGACTCCTCTAGATTTACTAACTTGAATTATCTTCTTTCGCAGTGACAATTGCAGGCCCCTTATCTAGAAAGGGCAAAGAGCCAGTGATTGGCGACTACCTCTGAGGACTCTCAAAGCTGCTCATACTTTTGCAATATTGCAGGTTTTTGTATTATATTTATCTATTTTGATGTTTTGTAGAATATTGGAATATTGGGGTTGTGCGACACTTTGATACGTGTATATGCTCATTTTTGCCACCGTACTTATACATGGTATATATTACAGGGTTCCACACATAGGTTTTCCCATTTTACGTGTTTTAGAGTTATTTAAATTGCTTCATTTATTTTATTTCTACTGCTTACCAATTTAAATCCTGAAAAATTAATAACTCAATATTAAAATGCCAAACTAACAATAAACCAGTATAAGAATGTTGACTAGGCTTGCCTTGACCTTGCGGGGGTTGACCGGGGATCCACATAGGTCTAGGCAGGGCAGCGCCAGTTTATGGAAACTGGGGTCATCACGGTTGGTATTAGAGCGCAAGGTTGATACATCAACTCTCGATACGCCTACAATTTAACTACAGTACGAACACAGCTTTAGAGTTAGGAGGACAATGAACTTGGTGTGGAGGGCCTATGATCTTGACTTAGAGTCTCAGTTGGGAAGTGAGGTGACTTGGAAAACGATCAATTTGATATACTCATTAATTGTTGATTGTATTATTTTATATACCGGTTGGTATGAAGTTGATCCTGACTCATAATTTACATTGCATACCGCGATGGTTGATATGCGGGACACCGATTATCAGAATGGAGCTACATGTCTAAGCCCTATTGATCCAGCTGACTTTCAGGTCTTGACAAAGAGGGTTCCTTTACGGATACGTCTAGATGAGATTTTGACTATTCTCAGGGGACAGTTGCCATCACCATCGACACCTACAACGGCTTCCACACCGGACGCGAGTGCGCCCACACCTCTAGCGACTCCTCTCAATCTATGATACATGTACCACTAGTTGACACTGCAGTCCTCGCACTACGCGAGATAGCAGCGCCAGCAGTTACCACATTGACTGTGAGACATAGTGGCTTTTATTTGACTCATGAGGCTAGACTGACTAGGGAGTACAAAAGGTACAAATCAAGGTAGTTTAGTGGAGATTCTGATATGTTGGAGGCTAAGACACTCATTAGGAGTCACAAGAAGATCTTGAGAAGTTTGAGATTAGATGATAGCAAGAGGCTTGGGTTGGCAACTTTTTCCTTCTCGGAGGACGTAGACACTTGCTAGACTAACCTGGTAGCCACCTAGGGAGAGCCGCAGATATGGAAGGACTTCAAAAGATCGTTCAACCATAAGTTCTTTTCGTCCTCAATGATGATCACAAGAGGTCACAATTCTAGCATATTTGACAAAGGTTAGGAGAGTCTATGATTCAGTATATGCAGAGATCAAGCTGCTATTATAGTTTACTGATGGAGTGGCCGACACTAATAGATATTAAGTCAATTTCTTATGCGATGGGATGCCATTAGGGGCACAGTTGTTAAGACTGAGCCGAGTAACCAGGATAAGGATTACAAGCACAGCTTAACTAGAGAGGCTTATCTTGGTTCGTACCCAGAGGAGGACAGTGCTGGACAAGTAGAGGCACAATCTGGGCACATATACGAGTCAGACAAGAAAAAGAAGAGGAACAACCATTTTGTGCTGAGTGACTTCAAGCCTCAAAGTGCAGGGTTAGTGGCACCACCTACACAATTAACACGTATCGCAGTTCCACCTCCTCTAGCATCGAGTTACGCTAGCCGACCACCTCTGTTGGCATAGTACCAAGCCAACAGCGTGGTACTGAGGGCAAAGGTAAGGGTACAATTAATGGACAACAAGGACATAAATATGGGCAAGGACCAGCACAGAGATCGATTCCTCCAGGACCAAGGCAGTAGAGGGCTTGTTTTAAGTGCGAACAACTAGGGCACTTTAGGGACAGATGTTCGCTATTAGGTAATGCCCAATCCGAAGGCGACGTACGACCGTACAGATGGTTTGGTTTTAATTTACTTATGTATTGTGCATGTGACGATGGTTTGAAATGTTGTTTATATTCATGTGAGGCATTACATTGAGCTATTAGTGACAGCTTACTCATGTCACTATTCATGATTGAGAAGTTTCACTGTTAGAGGTATCTGCGACCTACTACAGTTGATGGACCTATTCTCGTGATGTTTGAAGTAATATGGCTAAATCCACAGCTCAATGTGGAAGTCAAATTGTACTTGAGACCTGCAGTATGATGCATTAAGAAATCGAACCATATGAAGTGACTCTGTGTGAGTTCGCAGTTAATTTGGAAAGTCAAACTATTTAAAATGATTTTTTCGAGTTGTTAAATCGATAGGAAAACTTTAAGCTATCTTTAAGTGGTTGCGCCCATAGTTCGGAGAGTATATAAGTCTACTTAGTCACGTTTGGACGAGTCCTCGAGAAGAGACCAGATGACAATCACTTGCCTAACCTTTTCGATCCTAGTAATTTTCGTTTTAGTTTACTCAATTTCGAGGATGAAATTCTTATTTGTAGGGAAGACTGTAACGAACCGAAAAAAAATAAAATCCTAATTACACACTAATTTGAAGTTTTTACCCTAGATCTAATCCCCATTTAGAATACTCAGTTAAACTCGGGCATCGAGGCCGAACTATAGTAGTGTAACACATTAAATTAGCTATATCGTTGGGATACTATATAAAATAAATTAAATTATTGTGCTCTATAATTTATAAAGTTATAGCATTTATTAAATTTAAATGTATTAAATAACTTAGAATGAAATGATTAATCGAATAATTTGCGGGTTAAAGTAGTAAGGTGTGATGATTTAAATGGGGGAAATATAATGTAACTAGGTGTTGCTTAAGTGAATGAGTGGACCAATGTAAAAATGACACCTCACTAAAAAAAATGAAGAAAAGAAAAAGAAATACATACAACCACTCATTTGATGACACCTAGCCCCACCTACTCTATCCCATCACCCCATCTAACCTTTTCCTCTCTTTCTCTCACTCTCACTGCCACTCACTTTTTCTCATTCTCTAACAAAATCAAAACTTTATTTCTTTTATTGTTTTCATCTACTTCACCACCTCTCGCTTCCATTTTCTTCTCTCACACTCCCTATTTTACAAGCTCGCTCCCCACACTCCCGATCATCATTACTCTCCTTCACTCACAGTGCTCTCGCCTCTCCCACCCTTGCTCTCGGCCTCCTTGCAGCTTTGGCGGCCATGTGACGGCCCCAAATTTTGAGGCAAATCAGGCACCACTACGTCACCAGGTCATGCCACGTCACTTGCACACCTGTCTATGATGGCTCGCGAACTAACCACCTAGTAACCTAATTCAGTCAATTTCGACGTTTAAATGATTTTTTTGTTGAAATATACTAAGTTATAAAGTTTTATGACTTAATTTGTTTGTTTTAATTTATTTAAGTTATTTTAATAGCGAAAGTCTTAATAATATGCAAATTAATAATGGAAATGAATTTTGCATTGATTAACAAACCTATGGGGTGGAAACTTGGCAAAAAAACACCTTGTATATTAATAAAGGCGAAAAAAGATATAATAAGTGTCAATATATATGTATTAGGTAATAACTCTCCCAAAATGATCACAAAATATATTATATACATAGATGCAAACACCTTCACCTGAAGCTACTGTAGCTATTTAGATCCAGATCTTTGTATAATCTACAACTTGCCACAAAAAACAACGACAAGTTCCTGTAAGTAAATACCAAAAAAATTCAGTTAGTGTTCAATGGAAATCTAAGAAAAATGGCTACAATTCATGCAGATAAATTAAATAAATAGAAATGTAAAGCATGAATATAAGTCGCTGAGATAATCAAAAATACAAAACGTGAGTATGGTGTATAACAGTCGAAATGAGGAACTCTGTTGGTCGGAAGGTTGACTTCCGCCCTACGCGTCAAACGAGAGAAACTCTGCGACAGACGCGAGCCTCACGTCAACCCACTCTCGGGATCATCGACTCGCAAAGAGAGATCCCACGTGTAGTCTAAGGTATGTCCAACACTATAATAACAATCGAATCATCATCAACGAAAGAACTGAAAAAAGGTCATACCGTCCCTTCGACCATGCACATACACTCGCGAGAATAGACTAAATATGAAAGTCGAACTGGCGAAAATTAAAGTGAAATAAGTAAATTACGAAGGAAATAAAGATTCTAAGCTGGCTTTCTTATGGGTTTAGTTACCTCAATCATGTCGATACCTTGTCCGAAAATCGATCCTCACTTTCGTTCCATAATCGACTCGTTTGAATTCCCTAAATCATCTAATTATTATCATTTCAAAAATTATTCGTATTTTATCTAAGTCACACACGCATAACGAGGTAAATTTCGACTAAAGTCACTTTTAAAATATTTTTGGATCATTGCACATTTATCGAGACGAATCCCATTTGGGTCATCAGTGTATTTTGAGTCATTATACCAATCTTGAGGATACTCACAGATACCATTGATATACACACACCTCGAGATCATCTTTTTATAACTATATTTTATATTTTATATTTATTTACTATTCTTTGATCAATACACATTTCGAGGGAATATCAAGATGCGTGTAATGATTAATGCGCATCTCGATGCGATTTTTTTGTATAAACATTAGACCCAAAATATCAATATTATTATTGTTTATTATATTATATTATTTATTTAAAAATCAGCACGTATCTTGAGGCAATATCGAGATGCGTGCGATTTTGGTACGCATCTCGAGGCGATGATCTAAGCTCCAAATTAACACAGATCTTAAGGCGGTCATCAAAAGCATTTAGATCATAGCGCAGATCTCCAAGTAGTTAAATATTATTAAAAATCAGCAAGCATCTCGAGGCTGCCTTGAGATGTGTGCAACTTCAACACAGATCCCAATGCACTATTAACATCCCACACATTAACACGGATCCTCGAGGCAGCCTTAAACCCATCACATACACAACATGTATGTCGAGGCAATCATCAAAACAATCCCTATCATCTTGTGGCACAAAATCTTGAGGCGACGCACACCTATATACTATAAGCTCATCCCAAGATCTCTACCTACACCATATATACTAAATCCACCCCGAGATCTCTGCACACAACATCTCTTTCACCATTACCATGCCACAAACTACTCACCTCAGTCCAAGGAGGTCACCGTCGATGGAGGTTATGTTGTCCGAATCGAGAGAAGGCGGGAGTGCCGTGGGGGAAGACAACCAAGCGTGATAGAGGGAAGCCGCGAGAGAAAGGAGGTCGAGCCTTGAGGGAGAGGGATGGCATGGGTAAGGGGAGGTCGAGAGAAGATAGGGGATGAGAGTTGGGATGAAGAGAGTAGTTTTGGAGAGAAAAAAGTATGAAAGTTGTATGTAGGGAAGGAGAGGGTGGAAACTGAGATGAGGGAGAGAGGAAGAGAGTTTGGTTTTAAGAGGAGAGAGGAAAAAGTAAGATATAGAAGGTGAAAATCGTAGAGAGGGAGAGAGTGGAAGAGAGAAATTTGTGTTATAAATGAAAAGAGAGAAATAATGAGTGAGTGATGTGACTTGCGAGTGGGAGAAATCGGTGACGTGTCAACCAATGCAAGGTTGAATTTGTGTGTTGATTTTTCCTTTTTGTTTTGTATGAGTTGTCACTCACCTATTTGTTCAAACCAACTTATAAGCCACACTCATCCATACAATATCACTCCCTCTTCTTACATCACCAAACTTTAGAACTTTAAAACCTGACGTAATTAAATTAACCACTCACTTGTTTGACTTCTTTTTATTCTCTGCCCGACTTGACACGTTTTACTAGAATATTTTTGGTCACACGTATCCTAAACTTGTCGAGGGCGTATACATGAGCTCAAGCTTAGGGTCCTAATTTGTAAGTGTCAAATTAATTAGGATTAATTAAAGCGGGCCGTTACAGGCAACCGTCGAGGACACCCATCCACCACTCTCGGCTCTTCCCTCGGCTTCGGTGACCACCCCCACTCGCAGATAATCACGTTGACCGAGGAATGTGGTTAATTTGGTTGGTGTGAGTTGTGTGTTCATTTTAGTTAGAGAAAATGGTGTTTAGGTATTAATTTTTGGGGTGGGCTTAGTGTGTAAGTGTGTACAAGTATGCACCTCGAGATTTGTGTGGAGTAGGGATTGTCTCAAGATTCGCACTACGATATGATGGTGGTAACATATGTTTTAAGATTTGTGCAAAGATTATATGCGTGAACATCGCTTCAAGATATGCGCACGCATCCCGAGACTGCCTCGTTATGCATGTTGATTTAAAATCTATATATATATATATATATATATATATACAACATGAGTATATGTAATGAATATGAGATTTATATTATACAAATTTATATATATTATACTTTATGTATAATATAATCAATAAAATAAAATAATATAATAATAAATTGATTAGGAAGAAAAATAATAAAGACCAAATTTGAGAGAATTGGTCGAGCCGAAATTCAACCAACGTGGTTCGACCCGAGACGCGGCCAATGTAATCGCAACCCGAGAAATCTCATAATTTTGTAAATTGAGGTAAATGGAAAGAAAATAGAACCAAGTAAATTAATGTTTAAACTGGCTTTTCGGACCAAAATTAAGGACTTAAAATACTTATGAGACTAATAAAATCAGTGTTAGGGTCCAACCGTGGATACCATAATTGAAATTTTATTTCGAGATACGTGCAACAATAATGAAAAGTATTTCTAAGGCAATTCGCATTGAGATCGACCACGTAATACATGCGTAATTGAAATAAAGTATGAATAAAAATCGTAATTAAATCTAATAAAAATCTTGAAATAATTTAGGGAATTTTGACACACCGAAAGTAGATCAGTGGTACGAACTTTGAGGACGTCCAGTGGTCTACACGACGTGACGATTTACATGGTTATTTGTAAGTAAACTAGTAGAAGCGTTATTAGTAGTTCTCTTTGTACTTCTTGAAATTAATTTCTTTAATTGTTCCTAATCATGGAATTCCACTCCTAGTTAGAGTGTTTGAGGGCTAAGTGAGTCGGGAAGGTAATCTTCTAGGTATGGTGACTGATTCGCAACGAAAACCATACCTCGAGTTACTGGATTTGGGTCGTGGATGGGAGGTAAGATATTCGGGGCGCCGTTGATACCTTTATGTTCACGACAATTTTGAAGCTGCTGGAGCTGCTAAGATTCTAGGAAGTCTAGTTTGTGGCTGTATAGTCGCAACTTGATGAATTTGAGACCACTTGGCTTCTCTCTTTTATTTTCACATGACTCTTATTTCACTGCTTTTATTTTCAGTCTATTTATCATGCACTTACTTTATTTCCTATTCTTTTGTATTCCTGTATGATTTATCGACTATTTGTTTAATTCTTGAAGTACTCTTCAGACTCATCTAGATTTAGCCACTAGAATTGTCTCCTTTCATGGTGACTATTGCAGGCCCTTCGTCTAACAAGGGCAAAGAGCCAGTAATTGGTGACTACCACTGAGGACTCTCGAGCGGCTCATGCTTTTACAATATGGTATGTTTTTGTATTATATTTATCTATTTTGATGTTTTGTAGAATCTTAGGATATTGGGGTTGCGCGACACTTTGATACATGTATATGCTTATTTTTTCCACCGTACTTATATATGGTATATAATAAAGGGTTCCATACATAGGTTGTCCCATTTTACGTGTTTTAGTGTTATTTAAATTGCTTCCTTTATTTTCTTTTCGCTGCTTACTAATTTAAATCTTGCAAAACTAATAACTCAATATTAAAACATGAAACTAACAATAGGATGGTATAGGAAGGATGACTAGGCCTGCGTTAACTATGCAGGGGTTGACCAAGGTCCACATAGGTCTAGGCCGGGTGGGGCTCAGTTTGTAGGAATTAGGGCTGTCACAATTTTGATGTACCACAATTAGCTTGTGTGTGGGTTTACATGCTGTTTAGTGTTTATGTGACGTTGTTATAGGAAAATTGAATAAAATTGATCAGTATAACCTACAGTTTGAAAAATCAAGTCAAATGAATAACGTGAACCTTTGGATTGATCTCGAGATGGGTAAAAGTGTGAGATGTGTCACAATTGGTTTAATAGTAGTGACTTGTGTCACTCTAAGGTTTAATTGTTTGGATGTGTCTCGAGATCTATGCCAGATTATCGAGATAATGATAAATGGGATAATGTGAAACATGAGGTGGAAGTAGGAGGTGGTTTGGTTTGACTTAGGGTTAAGCTAAGTTTAGATGAGATTAATCTCATCATTGCCGTCTTCTCCACCACATCCTCTTCATGAATCCACTGCCACCACCTTCGCTTCACCATGGCTGCTACCATCATGCCCACCATCTTCAGCTTTATAGGGAGAGAAAGAGAGTAGGATGATTTTTCTCATTAAGCTTGGTAAGTTTTCTCCCTGTCGTGCAAGTTTCATTGGGTTTTAGATGGTTGTGGGGTGTATCCCTGCCATGATGGTTATGACTAACTCTTCTATAGGTGTTAAAAAGACTCAAAAGGTTCACTAGAACCTTCAGTAAGGGGTTGTTGGGGCGGTGCTTTGTGTTGGTGGTAGGATTTTGAAGTTGTTGTTAATAAAGTTAATATCCCGCATAAAATCATTTGATTTGGTGTTGTTAATGTTGGAGGGGTTATAAATGTGGTAAGACTCATTGTCGGGCGCCCTTGTAGGTTTTAGACATGATTTGAGGTGACCAAGGGGCTCGAGAGTGTTAGAGTCGCCGATGGAAGGAGACAACCCAAGATGGGGTTGCAATGATTGGTGCCATCGGAGGTGCCGTGGGCGTGGAACCCACGATGTAGTATATGTAGTTTATATAGTTTATATAGTTTATGGACTTGAATAGGGTGTTATGTACAATGCGATGTGATTTCTTATATAGGAAAATGATGCATGTGGTGATCAACGAGAGTAAACACTGGAGTTGTGATAAGTCAATAATTAGACATGTTTATTTTACATCTTAGAATAATTTTAGATGTAAAAGACTATATTACACATGGTTTTCTTTTTTTTATATTTTAGGTGATAATTGAAATATTTGAAGAAATGAATGAAAAAGAGAAGAAAATGAAGGATTTGACCGTTTGGAAAGATTGCACAGTGATTCACCAAGGGATCAAGGTAGAACTAGAACTCAAGTTCTGCGATTCCTGATCGATTCACTTATACATAGGATTGGTGGAAACTGAGACTATTTTTCCAAGGATCTTCCCAATGATTCCAATTTAAACATGAATCGCTAAGGAATCGCTGGTGTCAGTTTCGTGGATTTTAGATTGCAACAAGGATTTTGAGTTGGTTTAGGATATATATTACCTAAGATACTATATATATGAACCCTAAACTACAAAACTAAGAGATTTTTGATAGTGTTACATTTTTTACTTTAGTTTGGAGGCTATTCATTATTATTTTTATTGGTTTTGAAAAAGATTGGAAGATTCATGTTTCAATAAATTTTTTTTATTATGCCTTTCAATTATTATGTTATGGTGTTATTTATGATTATGAGTAAGTAGTATGTTAATCTAACCAAACTCCAAACATGAAATAGATCCGTTTCGCAATGTAATCATGATAGGATGATTTTGTGCTTTATGCTTTAAATCAATCGTACTATTTAATTCACTAATTTTAAAGGTTGTTATTTGTGGATTGCAATCATGAATCTAAGTGTTATGTGCATTATGGTCAATGTGTATTGTGATGTTTTGATTCATTATCTAGGTTAAAGTACTAACTAGGATTGTTCGAAAGGTATCACTGTTTAGATGTCCAAGGTGAATTTGAGAACTAAGTCTAATGTTGAAGTGGTTTTGTGAAGATGTTAAATTTAGTAGTTCGAAGTTTTCACAAAATGTAATGCGGTTTTATTGTGTGAAGTTAATTTCTTTGTGTATTTAAATGGGTTAGCTTATTAAAATTAGAACGTAGCTTTTCCATCAGTATAAGGAGAACTGATGACTTGCTAAAAGATGTCTATTTAATTATGATTAGTATTTGATAGACTAGGATACTTTATAAAGTATGTTTACGACCATATGATTGAAGTAACATGATTGGATGCAAAACATATTGATGTTTCAATGTTTAGGAGGTTTGTTTAGGCATTTATTTTATATTGATTTCTATTAAATTGAATTGCTTTGAATTTAGCGACTTTATGTTAGGGGCATGTGCCATATCTCAATCTATAAACATTATTTATCTTATAATTTTAGTTAATAAAAAAGGCTTTCATTTGCTGTTTTATTACAAGTGATTGCATGTTTATCTTATGATAATATCCATTGATATTTGTTGAAATATCCTAAATGTCCCTAGTCGCTCATTATACTTGGAACTATAATGAATTAAGACTAGTGTGAATTTAATTGATGGTCATGAGATGATCATGCTTATAGAGATACAAATCGAGATCATGAGTACTTGTTAGGGAACAAACTACTGGACAGACCCGCTATGAGAATACCCTATGGATTAAGTCATAGGTGTTACTCATGATAGCTATATCATCTAGTCATTCAACTTGAGATTATTATAAACTTCAATATTAGGAGCATGGTAATTTGACACAATCAAACATTGATTTTAACCGGACGATTAAAAAGATTGTGATTGATTATCATGTGAATAATATGCGAAGGTGTGTAGTTAAGATAGAATTTGTCCATCTCGTATCGAGAGAGATATCAGTGGATCAATCGATATGTTAGACTATTAAATGGTCAAGCCTAAGTGAATTGATATGATCAATGTCACTTAAATGTTTTCAATGTTCCTAAAGATTGAGACTAGTACGATTAAACATTAAGGGTGATTTTCCGTGCCTTATGTTTAATCAAAGGATACCGCATGATAAAAGGATACGATAAATGTTATTCATTAGCCCAACGTCGCATGAACATATTTGGTCGCACACAAAGAATGACTTTACGCAATTTCAATTGGTCCAGAGTAATGAATTTTATATGATAAAACACATGACATAAAGCCCTTACAATTTTTTATATGATAACTTATTAATAGGGGAGTATGTGTAATTTGCTTAAACTGCCTAAATACAATAGTTGTATTACTAAAGAATTTTAAGTGAGGGCTTATCTACACATATAAATAGAGGTTGAAACCCTAAAACGAAATAAGATTTTCGTTGTTACTATTTTCGAGTTCTCTGGATTTTGGGAGAGAAAAAAAACGTTTTCAATCTCTTTTGGGGCTAGCACTCTTCTGATAGAGGACGAGCACTTGAACATCTTGGAAATCGAACAATCAGAGAAGGAAGTCACATATTAAATTTTGGTTTGCTTTTGTAGATCTAGTTAAATGGAACTTATTTTTGATCCTGTTAGGGTTTTTTAAAATTGTTTTGAATTTTTTTGCTGCGTATGAACCTTATAACCCAACACTTTAGTTTATGTTAATTAAGTTAGTATAGTTAGTTCAATTGATTTTTATATTTAGAGATTATTAATTTAAATTCTAGTTTTAATTAATTAAATTAAAAATAAAAAATAAAAATTCTTTTTCTTAAGGAATTTACAAAATTCCTATGGAGTCGATTCCACTTACTACTACTAAAAAATTTACTCGTATATTAAAGGTGGGAAATTTATTGTACACTCTCGACACATGTCAATTTTTTGTGTCATTGTCGGGGATTTTGAAATAATTTCTTAAGAATATTTCTCGTTGCATGTCATATAATATGACAAACAATGAGCGAGAACTTACTTTGAGGCAAGCCAATAAAACTATCACAGCTTACAAACCTATATGTATTACTTTTTCCCGTGAATTTTTCCGATTTAAAGTTAAAACATGGATTCATCAATTCTTTACCTCACTTTCAAGGTGGAGGTGCCGAAGATTCTCAAAAACTTATTAGGAAATTCACACATATAGTAAGTGTGATAAATTCTTTAAGAGGTCAAGCTTAAGATTGACAATTCTATCTTCCTAAAATTTCCATAAGTACATGGTCCGAAATGTTAGAAACCTTCTTAGATCTATACATTCCAGCATGTAAAATTAATTATGATAGAAACAAATTAGTAATGCTGGATGGAAACCGAGGAGACTTTTGGTGAGTTTGGGATAGATACTAAAGACTGATATCATTATGTCCACAATATGGATTTACATAAAAGCTTTATTAGAATACTTTTATGAAGGACTAAAAAACTTAGAAAAAAGACTCCTAGTCACGGTATGTGGAGGATCTTTATTCGACATAACACCAACATTAGCAAAAGACACTATTAATAGAATGGCAAAACAATCAAAACAGTAGTGCAAGAAAAACAAATTTATAAAAAATCATTCTTGTGAAATTAATAGAAACATAACCAAGACATCGAATGATAAATTTAATGAACTAAAAAGCATGGTTGAATTATTAATAAAAGATAGATCCATTTAAAGTAAAATTTGTGCTTATTGCAACGAGGCTAATCATCTATATGATAAGTATCAACAATATCAAATTAAAGAGGCTAACATTATGATGAATCATTATAATAATCCTAATGGTGTAGACAATTGAAATTATGAAAAACATAGAGCACCTACATTAACAGACATAAAAATATCAGTAGAACACTAAAACAAAGCAAAAGATAAAAAAATCCAAGCCTTACAAGATGATATAGTTGAACCAAAAATCAATGAGGTCAAATGGCAATGCAAATGAGTCCATGGGTGAACCGAGGCAAATTACTGTCTCAACCTTACCTTAGTTCATATGCAAACAAATGGAAGAACCAAAGATGTCAGAACAAGTTAGTTCCCCAGAAAGACTTAGAGGCTGAATTAGGAAAAGAAATATAAATTAAAGATAATAAAACTCAAAATGAAGGCAATTGTGATTTCGAAAAAGAATAAACCAAGTATAGTAAGACCACCATTTCCCCATCATTTAGAAAACAATATGAACGTCAAGAAATTACAAAAAGAAAAAAATATCTCATAAAATTTAAGGAAACTAGTAGTAAACATACCTTTATTCGAAGTCATATAAACAAATATCAAAAACTTATTAAAGACTCGTGCACTAATAAAATCAAACTCAATGGAAGAGTAAGCCTAAGAGAACATGTGTCGGCAATAATCCCAAAGAAATTACCCCCTAAATGTTCTGATCCTGGAATGTTTTTTGTTCCATGCACAATACAAAATATGGGGATATCTAATATAGGGATATATAAATATAGTTATAAAAGACAAACATACCCTTCGAAGAAACTGGTATAATAGTGCAACTGACAGATAGATCTACCATTCAACCTGTAAGAGTATTAGAGGATGTACTGGTTATGGTCAATGATTTAGTTTCCTAGCCAATTTTTATGTCATAGACATAAAAGATAATCACTTTTCTTAAAAACATCTCATATCCTAGGATGCCCGTTCTTAAAAATGGCAAAAGTTAAAATAGTTGTTTCTGATGGAACACTAACAATGGAAGTAGATAATGAAACAGTAAACTTTAACATCCATAATGCCATGAAGTATCCTTTAGATGTTTCATCTGTATGGACCGTAGATATGTCAGATCCTATAATGGACAAAACTTTTAGAACAATAAGTCATATCAGCTTGAAAAAATGCTAGATGGTTTAAATGATGACGATGATATAGATGAAAAGACAGGGGAGATAATCAATATCTTAATCTTATAAAGCACTCCCTGAACTCTCTTACTAAAGGATCTACCAGTAAACCATTCAAAACTTTTACCCTCTATACTAAAAGCTCTAGAATTAGATTTTAAAGTTTTGCCAGATTATTTAAAATACATGTATTTAGAAAGTAACATCAAGTTACTAATTATAATCTCTAATAAATTATCAAATTTAGAAGAGAAGAAACTAATAAATGTCCTCACAGAATTCAATAAAGCAATAGGATGGAAAATAGCTGAGATTAAATGAATAAGTCTAGCCAAATGCATGCATAGAATTAATTTTGAAATAGATTTAAAACCCTCTAGACAAGCTCGACGTAAATTTTATCCACCGATGATAGATGTAGTAATGAAAGAAATACTAAAATTACTAGACGTAGAAATGATATTCCCAATACCAGATAGTAATTCGGTTAGTTCGGTACAAGTAGTTCCTAAAAAGACATGGATCATGGTTATAACAAACGAACATGGAGAACTAGTACCAACTAGAATCTAAAACAATTGGAAAGTATGCATAGATTATAGGAAGCTAAAAACTGCAACTAGAAAAGATCATTACCCACTTTCATTTATAGATTAAATGTTAGAAAGACTAGTATGAAGAACTCATTACTATTGTTTGGATTGATACTCAAGACTTTATTAGATTCTTGTAGCTCCTAAAGGTCAAGAAAATACAAATTTTACTTTCCTTTTTGGTACATTTAGTTCTAGACATGTCTTTTGGTTTATGTAATGCATCTGCTATATTCCAAAGGTGTATGGTTAGTATCTTTTTAGATTACATGGAACATTTTATTGAGGTTTTCATGGATGATTTTATCGTATATGGTAATTCTTTCGATGAATGCTTACTTCATTTAACTTACGTATTTAGAAGATGCGTAGAAAAAAATCTAGTATTGAATTATGAAAAATGTCATTTTATGGTAAATCAAGGACTTATATTAGTACACTTAGTGTCAGCAAAAGGAATAGAAAGAGATTCTGCTAAAATCCAAGTTGTAAAGACATTACCTTAACCTACTACCGTGAGGAGGTAAGATCTTTCCTTGGCCATGCATGATTCTACAGAAGTTTTGTGAAACACTTTTCCAAAATAACACAACCTTTATTCAAACCATTTGCAAAAAGATGTTACCTTCGAATACACACCTGAATGCAAAATAGCTTTTAATAAGTTAAAAGACACCTTGATTACCACACCACTGATAAAGTCACCTGATTGGTTACAACCTTTTGAAATAATATTTGATGCGAGCAACTATACATTAGGAGTTGTTTTAGACCAAAAGTTAGGAAAGGATTCTCATTTCATATATTATGCATCAAGAACTTTGGATCTCGCCTAACTAAACTATACCACCATAGATTAAGAACTCCTATAATTTATGTTTGCATTAGAAAAGTTTAGACTATATTTATTAGAAATAAAAGCAATAGTTTATTCAGATCATGTTGCACTAAGATATTTGATGGCAAAGAAAGATGCCTAACCAAGATTAATAAGATAGATCTTGTTATTACAAGAATTCGATCTTACTATAATAGAAAAGAAAGGTGCCAAAAACTTAGTAGCAGACCATTTAAGTAGACTATAAAATGGAGAACCATCGATACCATTAAAGGATGAATTTCCAGATGAATATTTATATAAGGTAGCTATAACTAGTCCATGGTATGCAAATATAGTCAACTATCTCACTACTAATAGGCTATTACACCATTTGATAAGAGCCCAAAAGAACACAATAAAACACGATTCTATACATTATTTATGGGATGATCCTTACCTATGGAAATTTTGTTCCAACCAAACCATTCGAAGATGTATTCGACAAATAGAAATATAATTCGTTATGGCTTATTGCCATAGTTATGCTTATGCAGGACATTTTGGTCCACGTCGTATGATGGTGCGTGTCGCTAGTATAACAACTCGCTTGTAATAATAGTGTAACCAACTTATATTGACTACGGATATCGTCCTCAAGGAAAGGTGTATGCACTCGTTACGTACTTAAATAAAATTACTCTATTTTTAAGGAAATCCTTTTAATTGTTTTATAACTAAACTAAACCCATCTATACTAACAACTTAAACTATTATATTATGACTATCTTAGTTCATAACTTCTCCTAAGTAATGAAATACTAGGCTTTTTAACTCACACTACATTCTTCGTTATGTGTATGCAATGCCTAATTAGAATAGACATATTTCCTTCAAATCCACTTTAACCCACTACCGTGACAAAAAAGATTCTAATATGCAAACTAGAACTCCACCTATCGGTTTGAATAACGTAAGCTCCATATTGCTTTGATGTTCCTAATCTTTAGATTTATAACCAATTAAGTTTATTGTCTGTGCCTCCCTAATCAATAACTATTGCTTGATGTTGTACATTTTACGGTTGTAACTTTCATATCCGGCTTAAATGCTTCAATGGCCATGATAAATTCGAAACCTAATATCAACAAACATGTGATCATCATGTTCGTAGCATTACGCTAAGAATTAATACAAATTCTAACCACTGCACTTTTTATATTTCTTCTCTATTCATGTTTATAGCATAACATTCATACCATATGATCCATTGATCCCTTAGAAAAATAAACTACTCACACATTATTGAACCAAACATGCACATAGTGGTATTCATTGAAATCATAAATATAATGAAATAACTTCTATTAAATCAATAAAAACAATACCCGAATCACCACACGTGAGTCTTCAATGTCTTCTCTCAATAAATCGTCTTAATACTCAAGAATAAAGTAAACCGATGCTAAACTATGTTAATGGTGGCTAATCTCTTGTAATTGGTAAGTTTACCACGCTTAATATAAATTTTCAATAGTTAGAAAACTATTACATTTAAATTTTACTAACTAAACTAATTGACTAACTAATTGAAATTGAAAACTAGAAATTTAAAAACCCCTAGGCTGCCATCCAGTAGAGTTTAGTTAATAATCATTAGCCCGACGCCTTTTTGATGGCTTAGTCTAAGTCTAAATCGAGATACACCAATTGTAGATCAGTGATAATAATGTCGTTCCTATTTAAATGTACTTCTTCTCCATCAATAAAGACAATTTTCTCTATGAGTCGAGCCAATGACAATAAACAACAACGCTTTATGAGAGGAAGCCCATATTCATTTTTTAGTTAGTTATTTTAGTTTTTAGTAGGAAATCAAGTATTAGTATAATTTTCTTTTATTCTTTCTCCTTGCGACTCTCTTTTGGGATTATTTTTGGGACTCACACTCCGGAGTAGCTTCAAATATAAAGGGATGATTGATATGTATTTTTATTTTTATGTCCTTTATACAAGTTTGCATTATGCACTTGCTTATTTGTTTATTTATTTATTTATTTAAAGAAGTTATTAGTTAGGTACATATCCCGATCAAGATCAAATTTTAAAACTTTTCAATCAATTTTACCTCTATATTTATTTTTATGAAGGATATATAAGTTACTTAGCGATTCCATTTGTGATTCCAAATAACACTAGGAATCGTATGTGGAATTGCTACATTCCAAAACCAAATCAAATTCTCATTCCATTTGTACAGGAATCGTATGTGGAATTGCTACTCAGATTAGTAGTCTACTGCACCTCACAACCCACCGACTCACCTATTGATCTTTCAGCGATTCCACTTACACAAGAATCGATAGGCATGATTTTGGATTTTTAAAAACAAAACCTAAATCACCACACACACTAGTTCATTCCTACACCTAAATCTTTGCACTCCCTCCTCTCATATTTGGTTTCTTGCCTAGATTCAACCTTCCTAAGCTCAATCTTACTGTATTTAAATGATTTCCACCTTAACGTAGCTTTACTAAACCCTTCAATCTTCAAATTTGAGAGAGTAAAGCCAAGTTAGGGTTTAAGAAATTCCAACTTGGAGCTTGTAATACCAGTTTAAAGGAGTTGAAGTGTAATGACTCATTACCTTAAGTAGGTGATTAACATTAATTCGAGTTCTAATTAACTCGAGTTAGGCTCGTGATTAAGCCAACTTATCTTAATTAGCGTGTGTGTGGATTTGCATTCAGTTCGGTGTTTGTATGGATTGTTATTGTAATTAAGGAAATAATTAGATTAGTTGACCTATAATTGAATAATTGGAAAAAATTAATGGGATGCCTAATACTGTGTGTGGATCAACTGTGAAATACATGGGTCATAGGGTGCATGCATGCCTGAGTATACTCGTTGGCACGCACGACGAAATGATAAACACGTGAAAAAAGGCCTATATATTTATATATAGTGTATGTATATATTGAAAATCATTAATAATTGGTGGGTGTCTAGTGACACATGGGGTCGAGGGTGGCACGTGTAAGATGAATAATAGTATGCACGCTCGAGGGTGGTCGTTGGTGCCTGTGGCGAATTTATAGGCCCGAAATACATAGTTATCTATATATTTATATTAAAACTATATAAAAATGAATCCTAAAGTCCAGAATCAAATTAAGTTATACGTTGGACTCACTTTGAGATACGTCTTACGCTTGGGTCGAGGAGGCGAATTGGTTGAACGTTTGATGTTGATTAGATTAACTATGCCTCGAGGTACGTGCGACCACACCTCAAGGAAAATCAATGTGCATGTGTATGCATATGTTAGAATCAGTGTCCCTTTGTTTTATATCTTTTGGATCAACCTCGAGATTCATACATGCGACTCTCAAGGAAAGTTAATATTTATCCTAAATGAACATAACACTTCCTCATACAATTTCGTTTCGAAAGTGGACAGAAAAGCGAGATCAAACGAGAGAGAGAGGGAGAGAGAGAGAGAGAGAGAGAGAGAGAGAGAGAGAGAGAGAGAGATATCTCGAAACTGAATAATAGAGGGGGATTGAAACTAATGATGGAACGAAGATGAAGGTGAGTTGTTGGGTTGTTGTTTGTTGATGTCAATGCTGTTGGTGTTGTTTGTTGTCGTGTCAATGAAAGTTAGGAAGGGAGAGGAAGGAGATGACAAGAGAGTCGTCTCCTCTGCCCAAGAGTGCCCTGGGGTTGGGGCCAAACCTAACCCCAGTAAGTGAATAAAAAAAGAAAATATTGTAATTTTGGGAATGTTCCAAAAATTTAGAAAAAAAATAAGAAAAAATATATTATTGGACCAAATTAAGAGAAATTGTGGATTTCTATGAAAAATGAAGAATTTGGGGTTCTTTCGGGACTTTATACCGGGTTTTTACCTTGAAAAATATAAATTGTCAGATTGACCTCAAAAGTAGCAAATTGGTTCCAAATTCAAGTGAGACTAATTTAGGGTTTTAAATAATGAGTATTAGACTCAAATTGATGATGAAAAATTGATTTTAGGTTTTGATCAAAGGGAAAAGGTCTATGGAATTCGGGAGTTAAGTAAGTCAATATAAAGTTAGGAAAGCTCAATACAGGTAAGTGGGACTTGTATTCTTATAAACTATGCAACGTAATTAGTATATTTAGTTTATATAGAATTATCAAATTGGAATGGGGGAATGTACCATGACTTGACTGTATTGTTTTAAATGTGAAAATCCTTGAAAGTGTCGATAAGGAATATCAGGACTGAAGGATGTGAAGGTTAGCCTGGAAATGAATTCTGCCATTTGTCCTAATAAAAGGAAAAGGTATGCCTAAAAATAGAATCCGCCCATTCATCCTCAGTAGGCCAGAGTTTTACCTTAGTCATTCACCGTCCATTTAAGGTTAGTAGTTCAGTAACACTTAAATGCATCGATATAATCACATGATGGCCAACATATGGGTTATGTGGATCCTACTCTTGGAGTAAGATGAGAGTACGCCTCTCTAATTATTAAGAGTTGATAGTTCGATTACATTTGAATCCAGCGGCAGAACCACATGTCTGTTAACAAGTGGATTTTGCTGACATATTTTTATGTAAGACAAGAGTATAACTCTAAAATGTAAATCAAAATATAATTCACTAGTACATTTGCAATTGATATTTGAACTTGCACTATGTTATATGTTGTTATATCATTTTTAATGCATGAAAAGATATGTTTTAGATTCATATTGCAATTCATTGATTCATTGATAATAGTTGATAATTGATATGTTTATGAGCATCGCTTACTGAGAAAGTTGGAGCGCTCATTCCCCAATTAATATTTTAGGTTATCGACTTGCGTTTCGACTCAGGAATGGAGAAGATTAGGAGTTTAGAGTCTACTCTGCGGTGAATTAATTTCCCTATTGTGTATATATTATATTGAATTACTGTTTTATAATTAACTGGGTTGGGATTTGGTTTTACGATCGAAATTTATCCCAATTCTTGTATATCTTATGTTTTATCAAAAAAAAAATAATTTCACTGCCTTTTCAGTTATTTATTCGATATACGATATAATGTATTATGATTATCAAGTATGAGGGACGACTATACTTTCACTCTAATTGAGTGTGACTAGTGTACCTTGGCTTAATTAGTGTTTCATGCCGGGTATCGCCTTAATTGGGAAAGAGGATACCACATCACGAGCGCATATCTTGACATATTCACTCTTAAGAAGGTAATCATTACAACCCCAGCCCTTTATTTTGATGAAATTTTGATTTTAATTAAATTTTTGAAAACTCTTCAATTGATTTTTGTTGAATTCCATTTCGATACTATAACGGTTGAAAATTTACTAATAGTAAATTAGTTTTTAATCAAGGTTACCGACCCGTAACGTGGTTAAGAGCGGGTACATGGTCTAAATACTCAGTGCGAGGACTGAGTAGTATAGTATTTTTGAATGATGGATGCCTAGTGTGATATATTTGTGTAGACTTATTAAGTCACTTCTACTTGTATATAGTTGTCGAGATGTTAGCAAGGACACGCATCGAGATGCGTGACGGCGTGAGGCTGGGGGTAGAGAGTGATATGGTAAGTTAGTTTAAAGTTAATGTAGCTTAATTAGTTGAGTTAGATGTGGCTATAGTTGATTTACATTAAATGTAACCTAAGTTAGCAAATTAAAACAATAGCCATTTGATGCTCCTCGAAATACGTGTTGACCCATTAAGAGATCAATTGAGTATGAAATTGGTGTTAGCAAGGTAGAGTTAGTGGTTTGCAAGTCATGTTATAAGCCAATAGATTAGTCGCAAGATACGTGTATGCATCAAGATCAATGACTATTAATCAACCTTATATATAAGATTGTATGAGAAAAGCATACAAATCATTCTCATTTCATAAACTTAGAAGAGAAGGCTCTGGATAGAAGAACATTATAGGAGAATTTAGTGATTGTGAATGAAGGTTTGATTAATTTGAAGGTGATGATCAAGCTAAGGGACTTACACCATTAGGTAAGTCAATTTACATAACTAGTTAACAATGTTTTGGTAAAATTAGAGTTGTGAGTTTAGTTCTAGTTTTTATTTTATTTCAAAGGGTAAATGAAATGAATTTTGAAACTGACATACATATTTGGGTTCCTTGCGAAAAATCTTTAAATTTTGCTATAAAGAAGTTTGGAATTCGAAGTTAAATTGACCAAGTTATGATCAATCAAAGTATTAAGTGTGTTCTTGAGTTTTATTAAAAATGCATACATATTTTGATGATTTAATGAATATATATGAAGTGGATACTGATGTTGTTGCTATGGAGGATGTGTTGGGTCCTTAGTGGAAGGTAACAGGGATCCAAGGTGTTGGTGAAGGCTATTTGAAGGAGGAAACCATGAAATTCAAAGTGTAGAATTTCTGGGATTTCCTACATGTAGCGCACAAGGCGTGCTAGTTAGCGCGCTACCTGTGAGTAGCGCACTAACGATTATGAATAGAGCGCTAAGCGGGTCGCTAGCGCGCTAGACATATTACCCAGCGCGCTTGGTGCTCTAGACAACACACTAACTACAATTTCTTAATTTAAACTCAAATACCTTAAACAAGCTTAACACCTTAATTGAGGGTCTAAACACATTCAAAGACGTGTCTAATGACATTAGGAGCCTAGGGAAGTGTTTCGAAGGTTCGGGTACGAGTGTTATGGTATTAAGAGGCCAGATTAGCATTGGAGTTTGGCGTAGTTTGTAAGTAAACTGAATAAGATATCTATTTACAATTCTTTCCATTACGCTTCTTGTTTACAGTCATTTGGACTGATGTGCTATTGTACTCTAGATGCCATGACTTTGTTGTCCTCTCTCATTTCATGAGTTTGTTATCATGGCATTGGTTGGTGTGGTATTCATTGAATCTTAATCAAGTGCTATGTTATTCTTGGTTGTTTAGAGTGTTAATAGAAAAACATGCTATTAGATAAATGATTTGTAGAGTTGCAAATCATATTCCTTTTTATTCATTTAAGTTATTCCGTTATGGGATCCCTTATTATGTTATTTCTTGAGTTATGAAAGTAGTTATTGTATCTAGGACCATTATAAAGATGGGCCGCAGCACACGAGGTCACCAGATTTTCGGGGATGTCGGGATCTCACCACCAGCTTGTGCAGCACACGGGGTTCGGGACTTGGAGTTGTCGACAAATATTTATATATATATGAAATAGGCAATTATGAGTATATTATTACCTAAATAAGGGAATAGAGTTGATGTAATTTAATTCCATAGTCAACCGGCCCTAGATCATTACTGCTTAGCCGAGTGTCAGTTTCATGATGTTTAACTGAAGTATCTTATTCCATGATTCTGGTTTTAACTCTTTTTACTATTATTATTCTTTCAGATACTTGTTGTATATTTGGATAGCTGGATAAATATCTCTTATTGTTACTTTCAACATTACTGTACTCGTCATCCTTTTTATGACGGTGGGTGCAGATACTTCGAGTGGCAGATCAGGGAAGGGGAAGATCGACGATTAGTTTTGAGCTGATGGAAGATAGTTTCTGCTACTTTTGTATGTGATCATTTTGTGTATCTATTATGTCTTTTTGTATAATCTTAGGTTGTATATGAAGATGAGAGACTAGATTTCCCTACTCTTTCATGTATTACTTTGGTTGGTTATATATGATCGTCTGTTTACCTAGTTTCCATAATAGACTTTTTTATAAATGCTTCTGCTAATTTTATTAAGTCTTTTACTGATGATTAAGATAATTTTAATAACTTTTTAATGAGCTCTGAAAATTATTATTAATAACTAATGGATAATGTCTATGTTGATGGTGTGTATGAAATGAAAAGGCTGACTAATACGTTGTTAAGTCCTACATGAAGTGGGTTAGGTCCAATATTTGTGAGATTTTTAGAGAAGTGTTTGCAACGAGTTTGAAGTTGAATTTTTGACAAATCGGCGTGAAAAACTATTTTTATAAATTCGATCTCATATTCTTGACTCCTGTAATTTTTAAATAAGTTTTGTCAAATTCTACCCTTTTATGCATAATCCTTGCAAATTTCTAGATAGCAACTTGATTTTCAATAAACTACTCACCTTAAGACCATTTTTGTATGAAATATAGGATTTTTGGTTTACCAGTTCACAATAGTGATTTGGTCATTATGACAGGACGAGGTAGAGGAAGAGGTAGGATTAGTGCGCATGAAAATGGAAAAAAGGGTTTATGATAGAAAAACCCAAAAAGAACCACTCGAGCAAACAACTGTCCATTCACCCACTGGGATTAGTATTAGGGAATCGAGAACCAGTAGGACTGATTTGAGAAAACCTACCACACATAGCTCTAACTAGAATTCTAACTACTTAGACCCGAACGCACAAGTCCCCTATGATCCCATGAGGTTTGTCAATCCCAAATCACAAAATATATACTTTCGAGAGGCAAAACAAGTTATCATACTCGAGAGAGAATTCTAAATCCAATGCATAAATATGAAGACAAAATAGTGAGCATTATACATGATAGGCAGTTGGAACACCTTTTTAAGGATTACGAAGGTAATTTAGAATGATGATGCTCGAAATTAGTTCGCCAATCATATGCCAATAGATATGTGAGTGCTAATCCTAACAAAGTGACAGTTCAGGGGAAGAAGATCGATATTTCACCCAATGCCCTGAACAAACATTATAGACTTTTGGATGTAGGAGTTAGACTGTACTCTGACTACCCTAACATCATATACGTCCATAAGGAAACTTACCCATCCACAAGAATTCAAGAAGCCTTAGAGATAACTCCCAGGTAGGGATTTTCTCTCGATATATATGGTCTCCTAAGTTCATCGAAACCATTAATTTTAAGAAAATCACAAAATATTGGAGCTACATCATAGATTTCTGCCTATACCCCACTATGCAACATTTTAAGGTGAAAGACCATAGAGCTACTCTACTCTACTACATTGTTGTGAAGACTGGGTATATCGACATTAGATACCTAATTCACGATGCGATGAGGCAGACAATGATGACTATGAAGCATGACGGCCTACCATTCATAATTTTGACTACTCAGTTATGTATGAATGCCAAGGTTGGCATCCATGAGATCGAATTGGATGTGCTAGCCTAAAGGACCATTACAAATGCTGTCAAAAGTATGAGAGCATTCAATGGGTATAACGACTCAGAAGAAGAGAGGGAGCTCAACAAGATAAGAAGCTCCAGAATCGAAGACAAGGCTACTAGTAAGAGAATCCACATAAGCATATAAGAAGAAGCAACGCGAGCAACAAATCCGATAGCTTAAGTACATGTTCTAAGGGTAGAGGGCAGTTCTGCATCTCCAACAAAGGCTTAAAGGAAAAGATTTTTCAAATCCTTATTTTCAGCTTTTAGGAGTAATGAAAAGCAAATTTTGAGGAATCATGAGATGCTAGATGGGAATGAGAGAACTTTGCCATGCCACCATTCCGTGTTAAAAAGAAGGAAGATCGAATGTTCGCTAGATCCAACAGGGAGCATAGACATACCTTAGATGTAATTGGGATTTCTATAGGGAGTTTATGACCCCGCTGATAGCTACACTTTACAAACTACTGCAATGAGGAATGACGATGGAGCTAAACAGCCCGACGATGAGTTTACTTCTGCACAAAGTAGTTTGTAATTTAATTTTAATATTTGCTTGTATGTGTTGAATGCAAACTTTGCTTGAACCTTTAATGAGAAAAGAATTCTTTACTCCATTACACCTCTCCATTACGTGTTATTTATTTGTCTATTCTGAAAAGTAGTGTATGTTTCATTTTTAATTCTTTTATGATTCATAAGGTATATTTATTTTATTGAAAACCCAACTTAATTTTTAAACATTGAGGACAAGGTTTAGAATGATTTTAGGGGTATTAGGTGAAGTGGAGCATGATGAAGCGAAGTATGGAAGATTTGAGATGTAGAATTTATATATTCAATGTTTGAAGTTGACTGAAATTATATCAAAATTTACCACAATTCAGGTAATATCTCTTCACTTTACTTTATTTAGTTAGGAGTATAAATTGAATATAATTTGGCTTTAAATAGAAGTGATATTTTTAGTACCCATTAAAATAGAAAATTTATGATAGAAATAAATTGTTATACCTTATTTAACTTAACCTAGATTGTATATGCACTAGAGGAGTTTAGAGGGGATTGATTGCTTTGTGTTAGACACTATAATGGGTAGAAATCGAAATAAAAGTACAAGATAAACAAGATAGTTTTCCAATAATCTTGTTATACATAGGTTATTGATCAGTTATTATATATAAAATGAAAAGAACTTATGCCACAATTGAAGGGAAAAATAGGAAACTAGCTAATAAACTTTACTTAGTTGGAAAGAATGCTTCATTGACTATAGTGAAAGTTAGAAGAGCTAACGAGAGTTTTTTAATGAAAAATTGACATACTTACTTATCCCAAAAGAAATGGAGCAGGGAATCTAGTGGTGGAAAAATAAGAGAAAAATTCCTATAAAAGAATAATGGATTCCAAAGGAAATGGAGCAGGTAACCGTAGGAATATAATATAAAGAAAATGAATATATATGAAGAAAAAGAAAGAAAAAAAGCAATATAGAAAAATGGAAGGATGTTTATGAAAAATCTCTAAATAAAAGATTTAACTCGAGTGCTTATAACTAATGTTAGACCCTAGTTTACTGTGTTTGGGTCGGTCTATCATTGTTGGAAGTATATTATCTAAACTGGAGTTAAGTTAGTTAGGTAAATGCAGCAATGTAGATGAAAGCTTGGCTAAGAAAGATGTTCGAGTGTAGAAACAACTCGGATATAAACTACAATGCAGATTCCAATGAAGATTATAATATAAAAGTCAAAGTCGAAGATGAAGACATATCTGAAGTTAATGTAGGAATTGAATACGAGTTGGATACTAAAATAGAGCAACTGTCATTATTAGTCTATAATAGTGAAGAAATTTTATACTACAAGTAAAGAACTTTGCGATGGATTACAACTACGTACACAAACTCGAGATAAGGTGCATTAAGGACTGAAGAACTTTATGGAAACAACGAGTCAAGATTCTTGAAGGAATAAAAGACTTAGTAGTTGAACATTAAATGATTCCAATAAGAGTTACAATTGGAGACCGAGAAGGTTATCTGACTTGTATGTTATTTAGTACCAAATTCCTAGATAGAGTAGATAAACTGAGTTCATAGATACTCAAGATCCCCATGATGTGGATCATCATTCGTTACTTGAGTTTTGTGAGAACGAAGAACATTATAGTGATCGTACACATTTTCAACTTGATTAATTGATTGTTTAGGTTGAGCCTACATAGAGGAAGACATTCAAGTCTTTATGTGATATTGATTCTTGTTTAGTTTTGATGTGTTTTATTAGTTCATCACTGATTAGTTAATCTCCTTTGTTCCTCTGGTTTCAAAACTTTAGCAGTGGTATCAGATCTTTGTAACTTTATTATTTGTATAAGCGTAGGAAAGTGAGACTTTGGAGAGTTTTATCGCCCTAGGATCGATTGATGAGTTGTTACGACAACGAACTGGTGAAGGACGCGAAGGTGGATCGATAACTAGACTGCCATTGGTGGAAAAAATAATTTATGCCTACAGGAAGGTTCGGATGGTTCACTTTATCTCATCCACTGATGAAATTGCTGAAGAATTTCTCAAAAGAGAATACATTGCTCTAACGCAACCATATATAGATGAGAAAGTTGTTCCAAAACCTACATCTCTAAGGACAGACGTCAAGAAGAAGGAGAAGGTTGCCAATCATAAAGCAATCAATTCAATTTTCAGCGTTGTTGATGATGAACACTTCAAACTAATTACAAATTATACTATTGCAAAACAAGCATGGGATGTTTTGAAGTCAATCTTTGAATGTAAGAATTTTGTCATAATTTCCAAGTTTAAGCAACTAAGTTCTATTCTTGATCATCTTGAGATGAAAGAAGATGATAATATTGCCTCTTTCAATGGTCGTCTACTAGACATTTCCAATCCAGCCTTTCAACTTAGAGAAAAGTATACTGACGAGCGGTTATTATGACATGTTTTTTGTGCTTTTTCTTCACGATTTGACTCGAAGGTTACTGCAATCGAAGAGTGCCATGATATTACAAAGATTTATCTTAATGAATTAATGTGTTCCTTGCAAACATATGAGATGAATATGTTTAAAAAGTCTAGTTCTTCTAAGAATGCTTATCGTGCTCAGACTACTATTTCTGATGACTCTATGGGAGATGAGTTTTCTATGATGGCAAAGAAGTGCTAAGAATTCCTCTAAAACTATAAGAGAAATCAAGCTGGAACTAATTAGAAGAAGGATAATGACAACGATAATCCTTTTACTGATGATAAGAATGCTAATGCTAAGAATAAACTTAAGGGCATTAAGTGTCATGAGTGTGGAGGAGTTGGACATATTTAGATTAAATGTCCTACTTATAAGAAGAATAAGTCATTGATTAGTGATACAGAGTTGAATTATTCTACTACTGCACTCACTGCTATATTGACATAGTCAAATATTGCTGATGCTTCTCCTTCTGCTGTTGGTGTTTTTGGACTTGATTCCGTAGTATCTGACATGGAAAAGAGTAAGGAAAAGGCCAAGGATATAAGTGGTGCTATCAATGATAAGGATTCTATAAAGGATCTTCAGGCTTCTTACGAGTTCACTAAGTGGACATCTCTTTATGATCAGAATTTCTACTTGAAG